>CAJYYF030000013.1:0-738030 GCA_913789895.3 Seladonia tumulorum | reverse complement strand
CCTGAAGATGGAGCGTGCTCAGATACAGGAACCGGGACGAGGGAAGCGGCGTAGTGGAAGAGCGATCATTGCCACAAACAAGGAAAGTACACGTGAGTGTGAAATCTGTCGCGGAATTATTAGGGTATTTTGACGGAAAGTCCGAGGATTTCCCGATCTGGTCGCGGCAGCTGACGGTATTAAAAAACACTTACGACCTGTCAGACGATGAGGCGAAAATTCTCATGGGAATGAGATTACGAGGGAAGGCGCAGGAATGGCTGCAGTCACGTGCCGATTTCGTGGAGATGCCATTCGAGTTACTGCTGATCGAATATAAGAAAATGTTTTTTTTCGTCCAAGCAGAAGTGAAGCGTTAAGACAATTGCAGGAGCGGACCGGAGAAAGAGACTCTATTTCGAGTATATGATTGCGTTAAAGCGTCGGAAATGGTGGATTGTATGATGGGGGAATATATCATGACTTTCTGGGGAAATACTATAAGGATAACTTTAGATACATCGATGATCAATTTGGCAATTTATATAATCACCTTAATGCTAATGAAGATTATGATATGGGACAGCGTAAATTGTATGCTCTGTTCTCGGGTTTTGTGCTCAATCGCGCGCTGGTGTATGTGGGTTCCGCTCCCGGTGCGGGGTGGCTCGACGCAGCTGTAAAAGTTGGTTTTGATTCGGAGATTTTGTCAATAGATCCAAGGCCTTTGGATGAGGTAGCATTAAATAATGCTCTCGAAGCGGGTTTAAAGATACGGCACATAACAACGATGATCCGTACTGTGGACGACTTGAAACGACTTTTAATCCAACATAAATTCGAAAAACCTGATTTAATGTGGGACGTTACGAGGAGATTACGTAGATGACGAACAATACGATCTATGGTACGCGCTGAGATTCAGACTTTAAACGATATATTAATTAACGTCTCCTTTTCTCGTATTAATATAAAATTCTCGCCCCGATGGGGTTCTCTGTACATCATGAATGACTATGCTAGGTTCTTTAGAATGCCATTTTGTCATGGTCGAGGCGTCAGAGAGTTAAGGTGTGTGTTCAGGAGCAAAGGTGATGCGGATCAGTGGATACATTTGGGCGAAAATGGACTAACCTCAATTAAGGGATTATGTTGATGACTTGAATCACGGCAGTCGTTCAGAAACTGAATTCGATTTGTTCGCTTCTGCCATGTATATGCGTTATGATATAGGTAACTATATTACGTATCCATTGTTAAATTCAACCCATGATATTAACTTGTTCACTATAAACCGAAACTCTGAGACTGATCAGAATAGGTACCTCGCGTCTTGGCGAGAGGGAAGTATTATGAGTTATTGCCCTTCATCCGTCCCCGCGCGCTCGCATTCATCCATCCATCTCACACTCGGCCATCCTGCACTGATACCCGCCCCGGGTATCGTATTACACACTGTAAATACCTATTCGCCCGTTACCCATTCATTCGTCGCTCGCCTCATGTTCGCTCGCGTCGCTATCTTCGCTGCCGCTACCTTGGCCATCGCGGGTCCACGGCTTCATCTGGTCCGCCGCGGTGGATGTCTTATGTGGTCCCTCATGGTTCCCGACCTTTTCCACGATGTATCGGTCGTAGTGCCCTCACAATGCGGTATGGCCCCAGAAATTTCGCTGCTAGTTTTAGCCCCGGGCCCTGTTGCGTTCTTTTTATAGCCACCAGGCTGTCCCTCCCGGTACTTCGTTGGTTCCTTACGCCTTTTGTCGAAACCCCCTTTTTATTTTGAAGAAAAGCTACCGGCATATCCTAGTCGTAACTGATGCATTCACTAAGTTTGTTTGGCTCTACGCGACAAAATCGACGAGCACGGGCGAGGTGCTGCGGCGGCTCGAAAAACAAGCGGTAATTTTCGGGAATCCTAGGCGCATCATCTCAGATAAGGGGAACCGCGTTTACCTCTGCCGAATTCCGAGAGTACTGCATGAGAGAGGGAGTACAACATTCGCTTATCACGACGGGGTTACCGCGCGGAAACGGGCAAGTCGAGCGAGTGAACCGAACACTCATTCCGCTGCTTACCAAGCTGTCATCGTCGAATCCCAGGGAATGGTACCGAAATCTGGAAGCAGCGCAGGAAATATTTTAACGCGACACCGCACCGGAGTATCAACACGTCTCCATTCCAATTGTTTTTCGGAACGCGGATGCGTGCAAAGGAGGACCCGCAGGTACGGGAGATGCTGGAGGAAGAGTGGGCGGCCCAGTTTCGAGAAGAACCGGAACAAAACAAGGGAAAAAGCGAAGGAGGCAATTGCGAAAATTCAGGCGGAAAATAAAAAGGGGTTCGACAAAAGGCGTAAGGAACCAACGAAGTACCGGGAGGACAGCTTGGTGGCTATAAAAAGAACGCAACAGGGCCCGGGGCTAAAACTAGCAGCGAAATTTCTGGGGCCATACCGCATTGTGAGGGCACTACGACACGACCGATACATCGTGGAAAAGGTCGGGAACCATGAGGGACCACATAAGACATCCACCGCGGCGGACCAGATGAAGCCGTGGACCCGCGATGGCCAAGGTAGCGGCAGCGAAGATAGCGACGCGAGCGAACATGAGGCGAGCGACGAATGAATGGGTAACGGGCGAATAGGTATTTACAGTGTGTAATTACGATACCCGGGGCGGGTATCAGTGCAGGATGGCCGAGTGAGTGTGAGATGGATGGATGAATGCGAGCGCGCGGGGACGGATGAAGGGCGAGCGGCGCGGACGCGAGTTCGCGAGTACCGCCGAATGTTTATCCGAATGTTTATTAGTAACGACCGTTGCCGCAGACAACGAAAAAAGCGACGAGGATAAACAGCAGGGGAAAACGAACATCGCGGACTCAGTATCATTAGAGACGGCGATAAGAATAGTCAGATTTGTCGGAAACGGTCGTGATTGTGTCGAACGGGATAAATTATTTTTGTTTTAGCTTGTTCTATCTAATAAACTTCTGTTAGAAATCAAACTAGCCGGCTTTATTCCTACATAATTTGGGGGCTCGTCCAACCTGAAACCAGATTTCAGTTAAATAAAGTCGGAAAAGATATACAGAAGATATGGCAAGAAGCAACGGATTTCACAATTCTAAGGCTGAAAGAATTGCTGGAGAGTCGCGAATTATCGACGGCAGGCACGAAAGCAGAATTGATAGCGCGGTTAAGTGAACACGATCCGTCGGGGCAGTGGATGCTAGTGCCGCCCGAGGTCGAGCTGATGCAGAAGTCCAAGCAGTTGCCGGGGTACGACAGCGAAGAAGGCGCTGGGGGAAGCGCAGGGGACACCAGACAGGGGACATCTGAGCTATACAGACTGGCCGGAGGAATGGAACTGCTGCTGCGGGATGGTAGGAAGAATGGCTCAGGAACTTGAAGACCTGAAGATGGAGCGTGCTCAGATACAGGAACCGGGACGAGGAAGCGGCGTAGTGGAAGAGCGATCATTGCCACAAACAAGGAAAGTACACGTGAGTGTGAAATCTGTCGCGGAATTATTAGGGTATTTTGACGGAAAGTCCGAGGATTTCCCGATCTGGTCGCGGCAGCTGACGGTATTAAAAAACACTTACGACCTGTCAGACGATGAGGCGAAAATTCTCATGGGAATGAGATTACGAGGGAAGGCGCAGGAATGGCTGCAGTCACGTGCCGATTTCGTGGAGATGCCATTCGAGTTACTGCTGATCGAATATAAGAAAATGTTTTTTTTTCGTCCAAGCAGAAGTGAAGCGTTAAGACAATTGCAGGAGCGGACCGGAGAAAGAGACTCTATTTCGAGTATATGATTGCGTTAAAGCGTCGGAAATGGTGGGATTGTATGATGGGGGAATATATCATGACTTTCTGGGGAAATACTATAAGGATAACTTTAGATACATCGATGATCAATTTGGCAATTTATATAATCACCTTAATGCTAATGAAGATTATGATATGGGACAGCGTAAATTGTATGCTCTGTTCTCGGGTTTTGTGCTCAATCGCGCGCTGGTGTATGTGGGTTCCGCTCCCGGTGCGGGGTGGCTCGACGCAGCTGTAAAAGTTGGTTTTGATTCGGAGATTTTGTCAATAGATCCAAGGCCTTTGGATGAGGTAGCATTAAATAATGCTCTCGAAGCGGGTTTAAAGATACGGCACATAACAACGATGATCCGTACTGTGGACGACTTGAAACGACTTTTAATCCAACATAAATTCGAAAAACCTGATTTAATGTGGGACGTACGAGGAGATTACGTAGATGACGAACAATACGACTCTATGGTACGCGCTGAGATTCAGACTTTAAACGATATATTAATTAACGTCTCCTTTTCTCGTATTAATATAAAATTCTCGCCCCGATGGGGTTCTCTGTACATCATGAATGACTATGCTAGGTTCTTTAGAATGCCATTTTGTCATGGTCGAGGCGTCAGAGAGTTAAGGTGTGTGTTCAGGAGCAAAGGTGATGCGGATCAGTGGATACATTTGGGCGAAAATGGACTAACTCAATTAAGGGATTATGTTGATGACTTGAATCACGGCAGTCGTTCAGAAACTGAATTCGATTTGTTCGCTTCTGCCATGTATATGCGTTATGATATAGGTAACTATATTACGTATCCATTGTTAAATTCAACCCATGATATTAACTTGTTCACTATAAACCGAAACTCTGAGACTGATCAGAATAGGTACCTCGCGTCTTGGCGAGAGGGAAGTATTATGAGTTATTGCCCTTCATCCGTCCCCGCGCGCTCGCATTCATCCATCCATCTCACACTCGGCCATCCTGCACTGATACCCGCCCCGGGTATCGTATTACACACTGTAAATACCTATTCGCCCGTTACCCATTCATTCGTCGCTCGCCTCATGTTCGCTCGCGTCGCTATCTTCGCTGCCGCTACCTTGGCCATCGCGGGTCCACGGCTTCATCTGGTCCGCCGCGGTGGATGTCTTATGTGGTCCCTCATGGTTCCCGACCTTTTCCACGATGTATCGGTCGTAGTGCCCTCACAATGCGGTATGGCCCCAGAAATTTCGCTGCTAGTTTTAGCCCCGGGCCCTGTTGCGTTCTTTTTATAGCCACCAGGCTGTCCTCCCGGTACTTCGTTGGTTCCTTACGCCTTTTGTCGAACCCCTTTTTATTTTGAAGAAAAGCTACCGGCATATCCTAGTCGTAACTGATGCATTCACTAAGTTTGTTTGGCTCTACGCGACAAAATCGACGAGCACGGGCGAGGTGCTGCGGCGGCTCGAAAAACAAGCGGTAATTTTCGGGAATCCTAGGCGCATCATCTCAGATAGGGGAACCGCGTTTACCTCTGCCGAATTCCGAGAGTACTGCATGAGAGAGGGAGTACAACATTCGCTTATCACGACGGGGGTACCGCGCGGAAACGGGCAAGTCGAGCGAGTGAACCGAACACTCATTCCGCTGCTTACCAAGCTGTCATCGTCGAATCCCAGGGAATGGTACCGAAATCTGGAAGCAGCGCAGAAATATTTTAACGCGACACCGCACCGGAGTATCAACACGTCTCCATTCCAATTGTTTTTCGGAACGCGGATGCGTGCAAAGGAGGACCCGCAGGTACGGGAGATGCTGGAGGAAGAGTGGGCGGCCAGTTTCGAGAAGAACCGGAACAAAACAAGGGAAAAAGCGAAGGAGGCAATTGCGAAAATTCAGGCGGAAAATAAAAAGGGGTTCGACAAAAGGCGTAAGGAACCAACGAAGTACCGGGAGGACAGCTTGGTGGCTATAAAAAGAACGCAACAGGGCCCGGGGCTAAAACTAGCAGCGAAATTTCTGGGGCCATACCGCATTGTGAGGGCACTACGACACGACCGATACATCGTGGAAAAGGTCGGGAACCATGAGGGACCACATAAGACATCCACCGCGGCGGACCAGATGAAGCCGTGGACCCGCGATGGCCAAGGTAGCGGCAGCGAAGATAGCGACGCGAGCGAACATGAGGCGAGCGACGAATGAATGGGTAACGGGCGAATAGGTATTTACAGTGTGTAATACGATACCCGGGGCGGGTATCAGTGCAGGATGGCCGAGTGTGAGATGGATGGATGAATGCGAGCGCGCGGGGACGGATGAAGGGCGAGCGGCGCGGACGCGAGTTCGCGAGTACCGCCGAATGTTTATCCGAATGTTTATTAGTAACGACCGTTGCCGCAGACAACGAAAAAAGCGACGAGGATAAACAGCAGGGAAAACGAACATCGCGGACTCAGTATCATTAGAGACGGCGATAAGAATAGTCAGATTTGTCGGAAACGGTCGTGATTGTGTCGAACGGGATAAATTATTTTTGTTTTAGCTTGTTCTATCTAATAAACTTCTGTTAGAAATCAAACTAGCCGGCTTTATTCCTACATAATTTGGGGGCTCGTCCAACCTGAAACCAGATTTCAGTTAAATAAAGTCGGAAAAGATATACAGAAGATATGGCAAGAAAGCCAACGGATTTCACAATTCTAAGGCTGAAAGAATTGCTGGAGAGTCGCGAATTATCGACGGCAGGCACGAAAGCAGAATTGATAGCGCGGTTAAGTGAACACGATCCGTCGGGGCAGTGGATGCTAGTGCCGCCCGAGGTCGAGCTGATGCAGAAGTCCAAGCAGTTGCCGGGGTACGACAGCGAAGAAGGCGCTGGGGGAAGCGCAGGGGACACCAGACAGGGGACATCTGAGCTATACAGACTGGCCGGAGGAATGGAACTGCTGCTGCGGGAGGTAGGAAGAATGGCTCAGGAACTTGAAGACCTGAAGATGGAGCGTGCTCAGATACAGGAACCGGGACGAGGAAGCGGCGTAGTGGAAGAGCGATCATTGCCACAAACAAGGAAAGTACACGTGAGTGTGAAATCTGTCGCGGAATTATTAGGGTATTTTGACGGAAAGTCCGAGGATTTCCCGATCTGGTCGCGGCAGCTGACGGTATTAAAAAACACTTACGACCTGTCAGACGATGAGGCGAAAATTCTCATGGGAATGAGATTACGAGGGAAGGCGCAGGAATGGCTGCAGTCACGTGCCGATTTCGTGGAGATGCCATTCGAGTTACTGCTGATCGAATATAAGAAAATGTTTTTTTTTCGTCCAAGCAGAAGTGAAGCGTTAAGACAATTGCAGGAGCGGACCGGAGAAAGAGACTCTATTTCGAGTATATGATTGCGTTAAAGCGTCGGAAATGGTGGGATTGTATGATGGGGGAATATATCATGACTTTCTGGGGAAATACTATAAGGATAACTTTAGATACATCGATGATCAATTTGGCAATTTATATAATCACCTTAATGCTAATGAAGATTATGATATGGGACAGCGTAAATTGTATGCTCTGTTCTCGGGTTTTGTGCTCAATCGCGCGCTGGTGTATGTGGGTTCCGCTCCCGGTGCGGGGTGGCTCGACGCAGCTGTAAAAGTTGGTTTTGATTCGGAGATTTTGTCAATAGATCCAAGGCCTTTGGATGAGGTAGCATTAAATAATGCTCTCGAAGCGGGTTTAAAGATACGGCACATAACAACGATGATCCGTACTGTGGACGACTTGAAACGACTTTTAATCCAACATAAATTCGAAAAACCTGATTTAATGTGGGACGTACGAGGAGATTACGTAGATGACGAACAATACGACTCTATGGTACGCGCTGAGATTCAGACTTTAAACGATATATTAATTAACGTCTCCTTTTCTCGTATTAATATAAAATTCTCGCCCCGATGGGGTTCTCTGTACATCATGAATGACTATGCTAGGTTCTTTAGAATGCCATTTTGTCATGGTCGAGGCGTCAGAGAGTTAAGGTGTGTGTTCAGGAGCAAAGGTGATGCGGATCAGTGGATACATTTGGGCGAAAATGGACTAACTCAATTAAGGGATTATGTTGATGACTTGAATCACGGCAGTCGTTCAGAAACTGAATTCGATTTGTTCGCTTCTGCCATGTATATGCGTTATGATATAGGTAACTATATTACGTATCCATTGTTAAATTCAACCCATGATATTAACTTGTTCACTATAAACCGAAACTCTGAGACTGATCAGAATAGGTACCTCGCGTCTTGGCGAGAGGGAAGTATTATGAGTTATTGCCCTTCATCCGTCCCCGCGCGCTCGCATTCATCCATCCATCTCACACTCGGCCATCCTGCACTGATACCCGCCCCGGGTATCGTATTACACACTGTAAATACCTATTCGCCCGTTACCCATTCATTCGTCGCTCGCCTCATGTTCGCTCGCGTCGCTATCTTCGCTGCCGCTACCTTGGCCATCGCGGGTCCACGGCTTCATCTGGTCCGCCGCGGTGGATGTCTTATGTGGTCCCTCATGGTTCCCGACCTTTTCCACGATGTATCGGTCGTAGTGCCCTCACAATGCGGTATGGCCCCAGAAATTTCGCTGCTAGTTTTAGCCCCGGGCCCTGTTGCGTTCTTTTTATAGCCACCAGGCTGTCCTCCCGGTACTTCGTTGGTTCCTTACGCCTTTTGTCGAACCCCTTTTTATTTTGAAGAAAAGCTACCGGCATATCCTAGTCGTAACTGATGCATTCACTAAGTTTGTTTGGCTCTACGCGACAAAATCGACGAGCACGGGCGAGGTGCTGCGGCGGCTCGAAAAACAAGCGGTAATTTTCGGGAATCCTAGGCGCATCATCTCAGATAGGGGAACCGCGTTTACCTCTGCCGAATTCCGAGAGTACTGCATGAGAGAGGGAGTACAACATTCGCTTATCACGACGGGGGTACCGCGCGGAAACGGGCAAGTCGAGCGAGTGAACCGAACACTCATTCCGCTGCTTACCAAGCTGTCATCGTCGAATCCCAGGGAATGGTACCGAAATCTGGAAGCAGCGCAGAAATATTTTAACGCGACACCGCACCGGAGTATCAACACGTCTCCATTCCAATTGTTTTTCGGAACGCGGATGCGTGCAAAGGAGGACCCGCAGGTACGGGAGATGCTGGAGGAAGAGTGGGCGGCCAGTTTCGAGAAGAACCGGAACAAAACAAGGGAAAAAGCGAAGGAGGCAATTGCGAAAATTCAGGCGGAAAATAAAAAGGGGTTCGACAAAAGGCGTAAGGAACCAACGAAGTACCGGGAGGACAGCTTGGTGGCTATAAAAAGAACGCAACAGGGCCCGGGGCTAAAACTAGCAGCGAAATTTCTGGGGCCATACCGCATTGTGAGGGCACTACGACACGACCGATACATCGTGGAAAAGGTCGGGAACCATGAGGGACCACATAAGACATCCACCGCGGCGGACCAGATGAAGCCGTGGACCCGCGATGGCCAAGGTAGCGGCAGCGAAGATAGCGACGCGAGCGAACATGAGGCGAGCGACGAATGAATGGGTAACGGGCGAATAGGTATTTACAGTGTGTAATACGATACCCGGGGCGGGTATCAGTGCAGGATGGCCGAGTGTGAGATGGATGGATGAATGCGAGCGCGCGGGGACGGATGAAGGGCGAGCGGCGCGGACGCGAGTTCGCGAGTACCGCCGAATGTTTATCCGAATGTTTATTAGTAACGACCGTTGCCGCAGACAACGAAAAAAGCGACGAGGATAAACAGCAGGGAAAACGAACATCGCGGACTCAGTATCATTAGAGACGGCGATAAGAATAGTCAGATTTGTCGGAAACGGTCGTGATTGTGTCGAACGGGATAAATTATTTTTGTTTTAGCTTGTTCTATCTAATAAACTTCTGTTAGAAATCAAACTAGCCGGCTTTATTCCTACATAATTTGGGGGCTCGTCCAACCTGAAACCAGATTTCAGTTAAATAAAGTCGGAAAAGATATACAGAAGATATGGCAAGAAAGCCAACGGATTTCACAATTCTAAGGCTGAAAGAATTGCTGGAGAGTCGCGAATTATCGACGGCAGGCACGAAAGCAGAATTGATAGCGCGGTTAAGTGAACACGATCCGTCGGGGCAGTGGATGCTAGTGCCGCCCGAGGTCGAGCTGATGCAGAAGTCCAAGCAGTTGCCGGGGTACGACAGCGAAGAAGGCGCTGGGGGAAGCGCAGGGGACACCAGACAGGGGACATCTGAGCTATACAGACTGGCCGGAGGAATGGAACTGCTGCTGCGGGAGGTAGGAAGAATGGCTCAGGAACTTGAAGACCTGAAGATGGAGCGTGCTCAGATACAGGAACCGGGACGAGGAAGCGGCGTAGTGGAAGAGCGATCATTGCCACAAACAAGGAAAGTACACGTGAGTGTGAAATCTGTCGCGGAATTATTAGGGTATTTTGACGGAAAGTCCGAGGATTTCCCGATCTGGTCGCGGCAGCTGACGGTATTAAAAAACACTTACGACCTGTCAGACGATGAGGCGAAAATTCTCATGGGAATGAGATTACGAGGGAAGGCGCAGGAATGGCTGCAGTCACGTGCCGATTTCGTGGAGATGCCATTCGAGTTACTGCTGATCGAATATAAGAAAATGTTTTTTTTTCGTCCAAGCAGAAGTGAAGCGTTAAGACAATTGCAGGAGCGGACCGGAGAAAGAGACTCTATTTCGAGTATATGATTGCGTTAAAGCGTCGGAAATGGTGGGATTGTATGATGGGGGAATATATCATGACTTTCTGGGGAAATACTATAAGGATAACTTTAGATACATCGATGATCAATTTGGCAATTTATATAATCACCTTAATGCTAATGAAGATTATGATATGGGACAGCGTAAATTGTATGCTCTGTTCTCGGGTTTTGTGCTCAATCGCGCGCTGGTGTATGTGGGTTCCGCTCCCGGTGCGGGGTGGCTCGACGCAGCTGTAAAAGTTGGTTTTGATTCGGAGATTTTGTCAATAGATCCAAGGCCTTTGGATGAGGTAGCATTAAATAATGCTCTCGAAGCGGGTTTAAAGATACGGCACATAACAACGATGATCCGTACTGTGGACGACTTGAAACGACTTTTAATCCAACATAAATTCGAAAAACCTGATTTAATGTGGGACGTACGAGGAGATTACGTAGATGACGAACAATACGACTCTATGGTACGCGCTGAGATTCAGACTTTAAACGATATATTAATTAACGTCTCCTTTTCTCGTATTAATATAAAATTCTCGCCCCGATGGGGTTCTCTGTACATCATGAATGACTATGCTAGGTTCTTTAGAATGCCATTTTGTCATGGTCGAGGCGTCAGAGAGTTAAGGTGTGTGTTCAGGAGCAAAGGTGATGCGGATCAGTGGATACATTTGGGCGAAAATGGACTAACTCAATTAAGGGATTATGTTGATGACTTGAATCACGGCAGTCGTTCAGAAACTGAATTCGATTTGTTCGCTTCTGCCATGTATATGCGTTATGATATAGGTAACTATATTACGTATCCATTGTTAAATTCAACCCATGATATTAACTTGTTCACTATAAACCGAAACTCTGAGACTGATCAGAATAGGTACCTCGCGTCTTGGCGAGAGGGAAGTATTATGAGTTATTGCCCTTCATCCGTCCCCGCGCGCTCGCATTCATCCATCCATCTCACACTCGGCCATCCTGCACTGATACCCGCCCCGGGTATCGTATTACACACTGTAAATACCTATTCGCCCGTTACCCATTCATTCGTCGCTCGCCTCATGTTCGCTCGCGTCGCTATCTTCGCTGCCGCTACCTTGGCCATCGCGGGTCCACGGCTTCATCTGGTCCGCCGCGGTGGATGTCTTATGTGGTCCCTCATGGTTCCCGACCTTTTCCACGATGTATCGGTCGTAGTGCCCTCACAATGCGGTATGGCCCCAGAAATTTCGCTGCTAGTTTTAGCCCCGGGCCCTGTTGCGTTCTTTTTATAGCCACCAGGCTGTCCTCCCGGTACTTCGTTGGTTCCTTACGCCTTTTGTCGAACCCCTTTTTATTTTGAAGAAAAGCTACCGGCATATCCTAGTCGTAACTGATGCATTCACTAAGTTTGTTTGGCTCTACGCGACAAAATCGACGAGCACGGGCGAGGTGCTGCGGCGGCTCGAAAAACAAGCGGTAATTTTCGGGAATCCTAGGCGCATCATCTCAGATAGGGGAACCGCGTTTACCTCTGCCGAATTCCGAGAGTACTGCATGAGAGAGGGAGTACAACATTCGCTTATCACGACGGGGGTACCGCGCGGAAACGGGCAAGTCGAGCGAGTGAACCGAACACTCATTCCGCTGCTTACCAAGCTGTCATCGTCGAATCCCAGGGAATGGTACCGAAATCTGGAAGCAGCGCAGAAATATTTTAACGCGACACCGCACCGGAGTATCAACACGTCTCCATTCCAATTGTTTTTCGGAACGCGGATGCGTGCAAAGGAGGACCCGCAGGTACGGGAGATGCTGGAGGAAGAGTGGGCGGCCAGTTTCGAGAAGAACCGGAACAAAACAAGGGAAAAAGCGAAGGAGGCAATTGCGAAAATTCAGGCGGAAAATAAAAAGGGGTTCGACAAAAGGCGTAAGGAACCAACGAAGTACCGGGAGGACAGCTTGGTGGCTATAAAAAGAACGCAACAGGGCCCGGGGCTAAAACTAGCAGCGAAATTTCTGGGGCCATACCGCATTGTGAGGGCACTACGACACGACCGATACATCGTGGAAAAGGTCGGGAACCATGAGGGACCACATAAGACATCCACCGCGGCGGACCAGATGAAGCCGTGGACCCGCGATGGCCAAGGTAGCGGCAGCGAAGATAGCGACGCGAGCGAACATGAGGCGAGCGACGAATGAATGGGTAACGGGCGAATAGGTATTTACAGTGTGTAATACGATACCCGGGGCGGGTATCAGTGCAGGATGGCCGAGTGTGAGATGGATGGATGAATGCGAGCGCGCGGGGACGGATGAAGGGCGAGCGGCGCGGACGCGAGTTCGCGAGTACCGCCGAATGTTTATCCGAATGTTTATTAGTAACGACCGTTGCCGCAGACAACGAAAAAAGCGACGAGGATAAACAGCAGGGAAAACGAACATCGCGGACTCAGTATCATTAGAGACGGCGATAAGAATAGTCAGATTTGTCGGAAACGGTCGTGATTGTGTCGAACGGGATAAATTATTTTTGTTTTAGCTTGTTCTATCTAATAAACTTCTGTTAGAAATCAAACTAGCCGGCTTTATTCCTACATAATTTGGGGGCTCGTCCAACCTGAAACCAGATTTCAGTTAAATAAAGTCGGAAAAGATATACAGAAGATATGGCAAGAAAGCCAACGGATTTCACAATTCTAAGGCTGAAAGAATTGCTGGAGAGTCGCGAATTATCGACGGCAGGCACGAAAGCAGAATTGATAGCGCGGTTAAGTGAACACGATCCGTCGGGGCAGTGGATGCTAGTGCCGCCCGAGGTCGAGCTGATGCAGAAGTCCAAGCAGTTGCCGGGGTACGACAGCGAAGAAGGCGCTGGGGGAAGCGCAGGGGACACCAGACAGGGGACATCTGAGCTATACAGACTGGCCGGAGGAATGGAACTGCTGCTGCGGGAGGTAGGAAGAATGGCTCAGGAACTTGAAGACCTGAAGATGGAGCGTGCTCAGATACAGGAACCGGGACGAGGAAGCGGCGTAGTGGAAGAGCGATCATTGCCACAAACAAGGAAAGTACACGTGAGTGTGAAATCTGTCGCGGAATTATTAGGGTATTTTGACGGAAAGTCCGAGGATTTCCCGATCTGGTCGCGGCAGCTGACGGTATTAAAAAACACTTACGACCTGTCAGACGATGAGGCGAAAATTCTCATGGGAATGAGATTACGAGGGAAGGCGCAGGAATGGCTGCAGTCACGTGCCGATTTCGTGGAGATGCCATTCGAGTTACTGCTGATCGAATATAAGAAAATGTTTTTTTTTCGTCCAAGCAGAAGTGAAGCGTTAAGACAATTGCAGGAGCGGACCGGAGAAAGAGACTCTATTTCGAGTATATGATTGCGTTAAAGCGTCGGAAATGGTGGGATTGTATGATGGGGGAATATATCATGACTTTCTGGGGAAATACTATAAGGATAACTTTAGATACATCGATGATCAATTTGGCAATTTATATAATCACCTTAATGCTAATGAAGATTATGATATGGGACAGCGTAAATTGTATGCTCTGTTCTCGGGTTTTGTGCTCAATCGCGCGCTGGTGTATGTGGGTTCCGCTCCCGGTGCGGGGTGGCTCGACGCAGCTGTAAAAGTTGGTTTTGATTCGGAGATTTTGTCAATAGATCCAAGGCCTTTGGATGAGGTAGCATTAAATAATGCTCTCGAAGCGGGTTTAAAGATACGGCACATAACAACGATGATCCGTACTGTGGACGACTTGAAACGACTTTTAATCCAACATAAATTCGAAAAACCTGATTTAATGTGGGACGTACGAGGAGATTACGTAGATGACGAACAATACGACTCTATGGTACGCGCTGAGATTCAGACTTTAAACGATATATTAATTAACGTCTCCTTTTCTCGTATTAATATAAAATTCTCGCCCCGATGGGGTTCTCTGTACATCATGAATGACTATGCTAGGTTCTTTAGAATGCCATTTTGTCATGGTCGAGGCGTCAGAGAGTTAAGGTGTGTGTTCAGGAGCAAAGGTGATGCGGATCAGTGGATACATTTGGGCGAAAATGGACTAACTCAATTAAGGGATTATGTTGATGACTTGAATCACGGCAGTCGTTCAGAAACTGAATTCGATTTGTTCGCTTCTGCCATGTATATGCGTTATGATATAGGTAACTATATTACGTATCCATTGTTAAATTCAACCCATGATATTAACTTGTTCACTATAAACCGAAACTCTGAGACTGATCAGAATAGGTACCTCGCGTCTTGGCGAGAGGGAAGTATTATGAGTTATTGCCCTTCATCCGTCCCCGCGCGCTCGCATTCATCCATCCATCTCACACTCGGCCATCCTGCACTGATACCCGCCCCGGGTATCGTATTACACACTGTAAATACCTATTCGCCCGTTACCCATTCATTCGTCGCTCGCCTCATGTTCGCTCGCGTCGCTATCTTCGCTGCCGCTACCTTGGCCATCGCGGGTCCACGGCTTCATCTGGTCCGCCGCGGTGGATGTCTTATGTGGTCCCTCATGGTTCCCGACCTTTTCCACGATGTATCGGTCGTAGTGCCCTCACAATGCGGTATGGCCCCAGAAATTTCGCTGCTAGTTTTAGCCCCGGGCCCTGTTGCGTTCTTTTTATAGCCACCAGGCTGTCCTCCCGGTACTTCGTTGGTTCCTTACGCCTTTTGTCGAACCCCTTTTTATTTTGAAGAAAAGCTACCGGCATATCCTAGTCGTAACTGATGCATTCACTAAGTTTGTTTGGCTCTACGCGACAAAATCGACGAGCACGGGCGAGGTGCTGCGGCGGCTCGAAAAACAAGCGGTAATTTTCGGGAATCCTAGGCGCATCATCTCAGATAGGGGAACCGCGTTTACCTCTGCCGAATTCCGAGAGTACTGCATGAGAGAGGGAGTACAACATTCGCTTATCACGACGGGGGTACCGCGCGGAAACGGGCAAGTCGAGCGAGTGAACCGAACACTCATTCCGCTGCTTACCAAGCTGTCATCGTCGAATCCCAGGGAATGGTACCGAAATCTGGAAGCAGCGCAGAAATATTTTAACGCGACACCGCACCGGAGTATCAACACGTCTCCATTCCAATTGTTTTTCGGAACGCGGATGCGTGCAAAGGAGGACCCGCAGGTACGGGAGATGCTGGAGGAAGAGTGGGCGGCCAGTTTCGAGAAGAACCGGAACAAAACAAGGGAAAAAGCGAAGGAGGCAATTGCGAAAATTCAGGCGGAAAATAAAAAGGGGTTCGACAAAAGGCGTAAGGAACCAACGAAGTACCGGGAGGACAGCTTGGTGGCTATAAAAAGAACGCAACAGGGCCCGGGGCTAAAACTAGCAGCGAAATTTCTGGGGCCATACCGCATTGTGAGGGCACTACGACACGACCGATACATCGTGGAAAAGGTCGGGAACCATGAGGGACCACATAAGACATCCACCGCGGCGGACCAGATGAAGCCGTGGACCCGCGATGGCCAAGGTAGCGGCAGCGAAGATAGCGACGCGAGCGAACATGAGGCGAGCGACGAATGAATGGGTAACGGGCGAATAGGTATTTACAGTGTGTAATACGATACCCGGGGCGGGTATCAGTGCAGGATGGCCGAGTGTGAGATGGATGGATGAATGCGAGCGCGCGGGGACGGATGAAGGGCGAGCGGCGCGGACGCGAGTTCGCGAGTACCGCCGAATGTTTATCCGAATGTTTATTAGTAACGACCGTTGCCGCAGACAACGAAAAAAGCGACGAGGATAAACAGCAGGGAAAACGAACATCGCGGACTCAGTATCATTAGAGACGGCGATAAGAATAGTCAGATTTGTCGGAAACGGTCGTGATTGTGTCGAACGGGATAAATTATTTTTGTTTTAGCTTGTTCTATCTAATAAACTTCTGTTAGAAATCAAACTAGCCGGCTTTATTCCTACATAATTTGGGGGCTCGTCCAACCTGAAACCAGATTTCAGTTAAATAAAGTCGGAAAAGATATACAGAAGATATGGCAAGAAAGCCAACGGATTTCACAATTCTAAGGCTGAAAGAATTGCTGGAGAGTCGCGAATTATCGACGGCAGGCACGAAAGCAGAATTGATAGCGCGGTTAAGTGAACACGATCCGTCGGGGCAGTGGATGCTAGTGCCGCCCGAGGTCGAGCTGATGCAGAAGTCCAAGCAGTTGCCGGGGTACGACAGCGAAGAAGGCGCTGGGGGAAGCGCAGGGGACACCAGACAGGGGACATCTGAGCTATACAGACTGGCCGGAGGAATGGAACTGCTGCTGCGGGAGGTAGGAAGAATGGCTCAGGAACTTGAAGACCTGAAGATGGAGCGTGCTCAGATACAGGAACCGGGACGAGGAAGCGGCGTAGTGGAAGAGCGATCATTGCCACAAACAAGGAAAGTACACGTGAGTGTGAAATCTGTCGCGGAATTATTAGGGTATTTTGACGGAAAGTCCGAGGATTTCCCGATCTGGTCGCGGCAGCTGACGGTATTAAAAAACACTTACGACCTGTCAGACGATGAGGCGAAAATTCTCATGGGAATGAGATTACGAGGGAAGGCGCAGGAATGGCTGCAGTCACGTGCCGATTTCGTGGAGATGCCATTCGAGTTACTGCTGATCGAATATAAGAAAATGTTTTTTTTTCGTCCAAGCAGAAGTGAAGCGTTAAGACAATTGCAGGAGCGGACCGGAGAAAGAGACTCTATTTCGAGTATATGATTGCGTTAAAGCGTCGGAAATGGTGGGATTGTATGATGGGGGAATATATCATGACTTTCTGGGGAAATACTATAAGGATAACTTTAGATACATCGATGATCAATTTGGCAATTTATATAATCACCTTAATGCTAATGAAGATTATGATATGGGACAGCGTAAATTGTATGCTCTGTTCTCGGGTTTTGTGCTCAATCGCGCGCTGGTGTATGTGGGTTCCGCTCCCGGTGCGGGGTGGCTCGACGCAGCTGTAAAAGTTGGTTTTGATTCGGAGATTTTGTCAATAGATCCAAGGCCTTTGGATGAGGTAGCATTAAATAATGCTCTCGAAGCGGGTTTAAAGATACGGCACATAACAACGATGATCCGTACTGTGGACGACTTGAAACGACTTTTAATCCAACATAAATTCGAAAAACCTGATTTAATGTGGGACGTACGAGGAGATTACGTAGATGACGAACAATACGACTCTATGGTACGCGCTGAGATTCAGACTTTAAACGATATATTAATTAACGTCTCCTTTTCTCGTATTAATATAAAATTCTCGCCCCGATGGGGTTCTCTGTACATCATGAATGACTATGCTAGGTTCTTTAGAATGCCATTTTGTCATGGTCGAGGCGTCAGAGAGTTAAGGTGTGTGTTCAGGAGCAAAGGTGATGCGGATCAGTGGATACATTTGGGCGAAAATGGACTAACTCAATTAAGGGATTATGTTGATGACTTGAATCACGGCAGTCGTTCAGAAACTGAATTCGATTTGTTCGCTTCTGCCATGTATATGCGTTATGATATAGGTAACTATATTACGTATCCATTGTTAAATTCAACCCATGATATTAACTTGTTCACTATAAACCGAAACTCTGAGACTGATCAGAATAGGTACCTCGCGTCTTGGCGAGAGGGAAGTATTATGAGTTATTGCCCTTCATCCGTCCCCGCGCGCTCGCATTCATCCATCCATCTCACACTCGGCCATCCTGCACTGATACCCGCCCCGGGTATCGTATTACACACTGTAAATACCTATTCGCCCGTTACCCATTCATTCGTCGCTCGCCTCATGTTCGCTCGCGTCGCTATCTTCGCTGCCGCTACCTTGGCCATCGCGGGTCCACGGCTTCATCTGGTCCGCCGCGGTGGATGTCTTATGTGGTCCCTCATGGTTCCCGACCTTTTCCACGATGTATCGGTCGTAGTGCCCTCACAATGCGGTATGGCCCCAGAAATTTCGCTGCTAGTTTTAGCCCCGGGCCCTGTTGCGTTCTTTTTATAGCCACCAGGCTGTCCTCCCGGTACTTCGTTGGTTCCTTACGCCTTTTGTCGAACCCCTTTTTATTTTGAAGAAAAGCTACCGGCATATCCTAGTCGTAACTGATGCATTCACTAAGTTTGTTTGGCTCTACGCGACAAAATCGACGAGCACGGGCGAGGTGCTGCGGCGGCTCGAAAAACAAGCGGTAATTTTCGGGAATCCTAGGCGCATCATCTCAGATAGGGGAACCGCGTTTACCTCTGCCGAATTCCGAGAGTACTGCATGAGAGAGGGAGTACAACATTCGCTTATCACGACGGGGGTACCGCGCGGAAACGGGCAAGTCGAGCGAGTGAACCGAACACTCATTCCGCTGCTTACCAAGCTGTCATCGTCGAATCCCAGGGAATGGTACCGAAATCTGGAAGCAGCGCAGAAATATTTTAACGCGACACCGCACCGGAGTATCAACACGTCTCCATTCCAATTGTTTTTCGGAACGCGGATGCGTGCAAAGGAGGACCCGCAGGTACGGGAGATGCTGGAGGAAGAGTGGGCGGCCAGTTTCGAGAAGAACCGGAACAAAACAAGGGAAAAAGCGAAGGAGGCAATTGCGAAAATTCAGGCGGAAAATAAAAAGGGGTTCGACAAAAGGCGTAAGGAACCAACGAAGTACCGGGAGGACAGCTTGGTGGCTATAAAAAGAACGCAACAGGGCCCGGGGCTAAAACTAGCAGCGAAATTTCTGGGGCCATACCGCATTGTGAGGGCACTACGACACGACCGATACATCGTGGAAAAGGTCGGGAACCATGAGGGACCACATAAGACATCCACCGCGGCGGACCAGATGAAGCCGTGGACCCGCGATGGCCAAGGTAGCGGCAGCGAAGATAGCGACGCGAGCGAACATGAGGCGAGCGACGAATGAATGGGTAACGGGCGAATAGGTATTTACAGTGTGTAATACGATACCCGGGGCGGGTATCAGTGCAGGATGGCCGAGTGTGAGATGGATGGATGAATGCGAGCGCGCGGGGACGGATGAAGGGCGAGCGGCGCGGACGCGAGTTCGCGAGTACCGCCGAATGTTTATCCGAATGTTTATTAGTAACGACCGTTGCCGCAGACAACGAAAAAAGCGACGAGGATAAACAGCAGGGAAAACGAACATCGCGGACTCAGTATCATTAGAGACGGCGATAAGAATAGTCAGATTTGTCGGAAACGGTCGTGATTGTGTCGAACGGGATAAATTATTTTTGTTTTAGCTTGTTCTATCTAATAAACTTCTGTTAGAAATCAAACTAGCCGGCTTTATTCCTACAATATTGTAATCAAGGCTTGTGTTGGCGGACAAACAAAACTGATAACATTGCATAACGTTTATTTTGTCCCGCACATTAGAAAAAATTTAATGTCTGTTTCACAGATAGAGAGAAGAGCCAAAGAAGTGATAATCAGAAATGGCAGAGCAGAAATTCGCAGTATGGAAAATAGACAGGTCATGTGCTTGGCAGACAGGAAAAATGACCTATACATTGTTAGAGCCAGAACAATTGTAAGTACACAAAAACAAACAGAATCAAACAATGTAACTATAAAGGATAGTGCTCTGTGGCATCGCAGATTTTGCCATATCAATAGCAGGACAATTCAAAAAACAGCTGAGTCGAACCAAGTTTATGGATTTGAAAACATAAAAATAGAAGAAAATATATGTGAAGACTGTTGCATCGGTAAATCCACGAAAGCTCCCTGCCGAAAACTGAAAGAGCGTCAATCACGAGAGGTTTGTGAGCTTATCCATTCAGATGTTTGTGGAACCATGCAGGTAGGATCATTGAGTGAGAAACGATATTTCATCACATTCGTCGATGACTACTCAAGACATACAACTGTAGCATTTATCAAGACCAAAGATGAGGTAAAACATGAAATTAAGAAATACATAGCTAATGTAGAATTACAGGCAGGAAGAAAAATTAGAAGGTTTCGAACCGATAACGGAACTGAATACTGCAATAAGGAGTTGAAGACTTATTTTGAAGAAAAGGGAATAAAACACGAGAAATCAAATGTGGAGACCCCACAAATGAATGGTATTGCCGAACGAACAAATAGAACTTTACTTGATCTGGCAAGATCAATGATAAAATCGGCACAGTTACCTAAAAAATTTTGGGCAGAAGCCATAGCAGCAGCTGCATATGTAAGAAATCGTGTCTGTCACTCCTCATTAAAAGATCAAGTTCCTCTAGCTATCTGGGCAAACAAGACACTGAGCATTCGTCACCTAAAGGCATATGGATCGCTCGCCTATGCACATTTAGTCAGACAAGGACAGAAGAAACTAGACGACAGAGCCGTTCCTTGTGTGATGGTCGGATACGCGAACCAAACTAAAGGTTATCGACTATGGTGTCCAAAGAAACAAGATGTAATCGTCACAAAACATGTACGATTTGTAGAAGAAAAAATGGGCTACGAGTGGTTGCGTAATGAACGTGATAATAGTAGAGCTCTGGACATATGCAAATGGGGTTGCGATGGTGCTTCAAGCCAGCAAAGATATAAACAAGTATATCATGCAGACCATAATACGGATGAAGAATCTGTTTTTATATCTAGTATAGTCCCGTTAAAGTTATATAACAAATTAACTTCAGAAATCCTTTGGGAAAATCCGCGACCATCATCTCCTTGGTTTTGCCGGCCAATAAAATTCGAATTTGTTAAAGAGTCTCAAATAATTATAGAGCAAGAAACTAATAGAATAAATAATGAAATTCGAAATTTGAAGTCGTTTGAAATAAATAATACATCTATCGAATATACCATGCTATTTACAATGGTAGATAATAAAATTTGCAATGCGATTACGAGTACGAAATCCTCTATGCGTTGTTATATATGCGATGCAAAACCAACGGAGATGAATGATTTAGAATTTGTAAAATCGAAACCCACTAATAATAATAATTATTCTTTTAGAATTTCTTCGCTGCATGCTTGTATAAGATGCTTTGAATGGATATTGCATGTATCGTATAATATACCGTTTCAAAAATGGAGTGCTAATACACCCGATTTAAAAAACATTCGAAGCGAAAGAAAAAAGAAGATACAAGAACAATTTAAAGAAAAATTGGGACTAGTTGTCGACTACGTAAAACAAGGATGGGGCTCATCAAACGATGGGAATACGGCAAGAAGATTTTTTCAGAATGCTGAAATTTCCGCGGAAATAACGGAAATTGACGTTGGTTTAATTAAAAGGCTGCATGTCATCTTGCAAGTTATTTCGTCCCCATACGAAATAAATGTTACCAAATTCGGAGAATATACGCTACAAACAGCAAAATATTATGTGCAACGTTATGGATGGTATTACATGCCTGCCTCCATGCACAAGATATTAAACCACGGCAAGGATATCGTGCAAAATGCTTTGCTACCGATTGGACAGCTTTCTGAGGAGGCACAAGAAACGAAGCACAAAGATTTTAAGAAATTTAGAAGCAGGAACACAAGAAAAAATTCCAGAATCAGCACAAACGAGGATTTACTTAATAGATTGCTCCTAACTTCCGATCCCTATATATCGACAATAAGAGTAAAATCACAAAATAAAAAGAAAAAGCCGCTAGATGAAGTTGCTGCAGAATTGATACTTATATAGATTTAAATAAATCAGCCAGTACAGTAAGTAAAATGTTATTAAAAATAATTAAACAAACACTAAACATATTAAATTATTTATCATTAAAAAAAGTGACAATTTTTTCATATTTTTCAGTGAAAGTTTCATCCCAATAACTTTTACGATTCAAAAGTTGTGACAAAGTGTCACAGAATTTATCGATACGGACTAAAAAATTTTAATTATAAATTATTAGAAAAAATAGTTTGTGAACTTATATGTAAACAATTTTGTTTTCAATAACAAAGTATGAATGAAAATTAATTAATAAATATTGTTTAACCCTTTTAGTGCCGGAGGCCGATATATCGGCTCTTGCTACACTGGCGAAAAGTGCCGGAGCCGATATATCGGCCCGCGCCTTATAGCGCTTTACTATTCGCATTGCGGGAGAACTCTATCTCAAAATAAATTTATAATACGTTATAAATGGTCTAATTTCATTACAAGAGAATTAAAAAAAAATAGTTTTTCGATTTAACTCTTTGTGGACGACGAATTTTTCCTATTGCTTGGGCCAACGAAATCTAACATAAACACCGATGGTCGCCGCTCAGGCGACATCCGACCTGCGGCGTGAATCGCCGTGGCGTTGGGCCCTTATCGGCAAATGTCGAGAGCGTTTTATAAACAACTGTTTGAAGACTCTCACGAGACGTAGGATCAGTTAGTTTTTCTTCGATCGTTGTCGTGAGCAGTATATTTCGTTTTGTCCCAGTGAGAGTCTGAAAGCGTCATTTTTGTTATCACCGTTGTTTTCCGCTTGTGTCAAACATTTTTGTTTTTGACAGACCAACAATTAGCAAGACAGGATTTCTAAAATTTTGCCACCTATAACAATTACGTATTTCGGAAGAGATAATCCATCCGGCACTTACCATGTACCTTCGAGTTATTTTTTATGTTTGTTATGTAATATTATTTATCTTGTTACAAAATATATCGGAAATGCAAAGTATATACTTTGTAATAAATGGTTTATATAAAATTATGATGAAAAGATGACTTTTCGTATGTGCAAATACGTTTTGTAAGAGAGCACTGGACTTTTACTTTCTTTATGATCTTTTATACCTTTGTTATTTATATAATTTCCAATGAATATTGAAAAACTAGCGACACTGTTTTGTTCTCTATTTCGTCCTTAATATACTGCTTTTTGAATCATGTAAATATTGTTTCTCGTTTGGTTTTTATGAGCATTTTCTCAAACCCTTGTAAAACCATGAAATTCGGCCGGTCTTTTTCGCATAGGCACCGCTTTTTCGCCCGGCACTAAAAGGGTTAACAAATGTAAAAAATATTTAATTATCTATAATTAAAAGTGACTATTTTTTAAATATTTTTAGTGAAAATTTCATTGCAATATCTCTAATGGTTCAAAAGTTATAACAAAATGTCACTGAATTTCTCGATCCGGACCACTGTGCGGCGTGGCGCTTAACGTGTTAAAAATAAAAATTTTGGAAGAAAATGAGGCTCGTAGACATAATTATTCGAATAGTGAGACTGAAGCACTGGCAGCTTGGCGAAATAAGAAGCCGATACCAAAGGCTACGTCTGCAAACAAAGAGGATAACCGTTACAATGCAAGCACTTCAAAGGGAAAATGGCAGGTAAAATGTTTTAAATGTCGTAAGCTAGGCCATAAAGCTCCAGAATGTCCACGACGTAATGCACCTGCTTCAAAAGCAGCGCAAGTGGAGGATGCTTTTCTAACCACCCATGGCATGGATGATGTCGCATTCAATACACAATCCATGGAGAGGAGTAATCGTTGGTGCCTTGACAGCGAAAGCACATCTCATATATGTCGAGATGCAAATAGTTTTTCAGATTTGAACAGCGTGGAGTCTGGAGAGCTGAAGCTGGCTAGTCAATCTTCAACCAACATTGAGGCCAAGGGAACAGTACAGCTGGTAACAAATGATGGCATTCGAAACAAGGCGATTGAGTTACGTGAAACTTTGCTAGTTCCTGACTTGAGGATGAACTTAATGTCGGTGGCTCGGATTACTGATCAGGGATATGAAGTCGCATTCCACAAAAATGGTGCAAGAGTAAAGAACTCTAAAGGTCAAATCAAGGTTGTCGCTGATCGCCTTGGATTGAGGGGGGCGTGTTGTGATTAACCCTACTTTATGTGTTCAATCCTTCGCGGGATATGTGGAGAGAACACTGCGTTACTGCACATACGTTGCGTCCGCCATTTCTTTCTTTTTTCATGCCTGCGCGCGCCGCGACTTCTTCGTCCTGCTTGTACTCGATGTCCTTCACGTACACGCTTTTTTGTAACAAATATATTTTAGCATTATTTGTGCTTACTGATTTCCTTTTTTGATATCTACGTCACTCGCGCTCACAATATTGCAGCTGCCTCCGATGAGGCTCGATGTGTGTGTGAGCGCGTAGCGGTCGAGGCGTCCGAGAAACGAATTTGTAGTTCAATTAGCCGATTGCCTACGAGGCGTAAAGTACGTTTTCAGACGTTATAATAAAGAGAAAAAATCCTATCGAAAATATATTCCTAATCCTTTAATTAATCCCGATATTGGTGGTTCTATTTGAACACAAAGCATATTTTAACATAGGAGTATTCAAAGATCCTTCAAGAATTACGGAGACTATGTTAAGCTGTTTAAAAAATAAATTTACGAAGCTATATCTACAATTCATGTCATATGCCCTAGAGATTGTAAACGATTCTATTGTTTTCTTCCAGGCTCAAAGCCCATTATTACATAAGTTAAAACCTGAGACTGAAAAACTCATAAAAAACATTACCACTAACTACGCAGATTTCAAACATTGTTGCTAAATGTGTATCAAAATGTATAGATGGCGAGCCCATCGGGTAAGGGAAACGAATGAGTATGTACCGTACGACAAATTGTTAAGCACTGTTAGATATGTGCCTGAGGGGGAGTGTTAAGACGTGTTATCGAGTCGCACATCTATGTGCTATCATGTACAATGCCCCTACAGAATGGAGATATTGTGCGGGATTTTTTCAACGCAACGATTTGTTATGATTTGATTTTTAAAAATGAATGTATAACATGTATATGTCAATCAAATATTAATAGTAACTTACAAAAAATTCGTAGCACTCTTGTCTCGTTATCTCGTCTTGAACTCTTTTGGCGCTTTCCCGACAATAATAGTATCCTACTACTTTCGCCTTTCGGTATAATATAAATACGTTACTGGATTGGTCGCGCATGCGCGATATAACCTGCACAATATTTTGAGGTTCAAATAAGTTAAGTAGATTTAAGAGCATCTAGGTTTAAGTACTCTGTGTCCTGACCATTTGGGACACAGATGTTTTCCAGGCCAGCGGCGATGACCTGTAGAATCGTCTCCCAAACCTTCGCGGAAAAACCCGTTACATTTATTGCTCAGATATAGATTGCGTGTCAGAAGAAAA
Organism: Seladonia tumulorum; assembly: GCA_913789895.3. Taxonomy (NCBI): domain Eukaryota; kingdom Metazoa; phylum Arthropoda; class Insecta; order Hymenoptera; family Halictidae; genus Seladonia; species Seladonia tumulorum. The sequence continues at coordinate 712,273 of CAJYYF030000013.1, read as the reverse complement.
AGACCGACTGGCAACGAGACCCTTGACGAAGGGAAAATGAGCAGAGTGGTTCCAAAAGTCGAAGCGAGCAGATCGAATGTACGGTGTAGAACAGCGTGATACCGAGTGGACTTCTTCGATATAGCTTTGACATAGTTAGTTTAGTTTAGCTTAATGTCGTTAGATCCTAATTACATATATTTTCGTTTGCGTCATCTTACACAAGAACTTGATTTCTTGGTTTTTGAAAACCTTCCAATCGTCACAATATCTCCACTCGATGCCCCTAACGGGAGATCGACGAATCGTCAGTCGATATCAAGAAGTTGAGTGTGTAGCACAGTCTACCAAGTGGATTATAAGGTTGAGGTTAGGGAGACGCGACCACGTACCGTTAATAATAAAGTGCGTTCATAGTAGTTGAGTTATTATACACCAAATTCTAACAGAAATACCAAATATTCTGTTTTGTTTTAGAGTACAAGAATAAAAATAATAAATTTTGTTTCGCTTTCAATTTAAAAAAACTTTTATTTTTAATTAAAACCATCTTTTTACATACTAACAATCATAACGGGCACCCGCAATAGCAATAAAAATGTAAATTATGACCGGTTTTCGTAAGAAATCTGACAAACTCCACGTGACCGATGTGACTCTGGCACGTGACCGGTCGAAGGTTGCAGAGTATGCATACAGAATGTTCCAAAAATGTTGTATTTCCTTGGTAGGGGCAATTGCTGAGGTAATTTGAAGTAACTTTTTCCATTACGAAAATATTCTCCCCAGCGTTGTTAAGGAATTATTACCTACACCAATACTACACTCGGCAGAACCTATCGCTGACCTGGAACCCTTTCGGTGTAGCAGCGCTCTGAGTGGTCTTTGTTTTTCGTTAATAGCTCCTTAACAAAGCCGCGGAGAATATTTTCATAAAGGAAAAAGTTACTTCATATGGCCTGAGGAATCACCCCTTTGAAAGAAGTACAACATTTTTGGGGCACCCTGTGTACATATGTATTTGACATCAAATTATGTTCTGCATTTTCCTCGCGCGCGCGTGATTGAATAAGGAAAATAATTTAATCAATTTTGATTCGTTTATCGGGCTGTACCCCTTCTCCATGATATAGGCATGCAACGCGGTTCGAAGGGTAAATAATCAAAATGTGCGCAACAAAGTTTATCAGCACACTAGGTGTGGTTCTGCAAACCACGGTCTAGTTTTCAGCAATGGAAAATAGTTGTGACGGTTTACAATTATAAAAGGAGTCGCTTTAAAAAGCACTTAAGAATCAGCCAAGAAAGTCACCGTACGAGGTGTTTAAATATAGGTTACCATTTCTTTTTTAACGCGTAATAATACATATCAAAATAACACAAAAATACCTTGACACAAACCTTCGCATCTTATCGTGAAAATAAGTAAGTTATAGGAAGGCAAAACGTATTCGAAGTTGGTGGCACCCAGAATTTTCAACGTACAGTATCCATAATTTGTAGATTCCACTAAAATACAGGGTCGACTCGCATCGTATTTGTTAATTTTGTTATTAATATTTCATTAATTCCTCGTTATATTATAATATAGAGCTCTTAATGAAAAAATTAGTCTTTTGTGGCTATATTTTACTTAGACATAGGTGCCGTACTAATCGAAATTAATTTTTATTGAACGAAGACGAATAATATGATCTTATATATCAGGCAGTTCTAACCCACAGAAGGTTCCCACCATTAATCAAATCTCTTTCTTCCGTAGAGTTAGTGGGGCGACAGCAGCGACACGGGAACAGGGACAAAGAAGACGTGCGGCTGTCGTGGTGGGAGCTTTCCACTACATAACGATGAAGTATAAGACTGGGGGAAGAACCTAAGCCGGAACTCCCAGTATATTATTAAAATAGGAAACATTTTCTTCCATCCTCATCTTTTACCAAACATGTATGAATATGTAGTGTACACGTAGAAAGTTGATTATATATACGTGATCATCTAAAGTCTTATTAATACTAAAGAAATTATTATGAACTTCTAAACACTTACTAATTACCAAACACGAAATGCTCTATTGCATGCTACTATGTTGTAGTAGCTGAGTGGAAAAAATCAATATCACAATCTTGAACTGCAATATTTATTTAATTATAAATAACATAAAATGAGATTCAGACAGGATTTGGAATCCGGCGTCAAGAAGTTGACACCGTAAAATAATGAAAAGTTTAAAATTTAGTACTTGTGAATCAGCAACATAATATTTCCTTTTTTTGTTCGTAATAAATCTTCATAAATCTTCAATCTTCAAACCATTATAAGTGTTTAGAAAGTACGACTCGTAAACCTGTATAGTTTTAACGTCATTAAAACGTGTACAACATAAGCTTCTAACAAGAATTCAGCTTCTTCGACGGACAGTATTATCACTGATCAATCATCGGTTCAAATGCTACAATGCAATGAACTTTTACATACCTTTTGTTTTGGAGATTCAGGTACTTGGGTAATCCCCTCTTCTTCAGTCTCTGTTGTTCTATTTGCAGTAGCTCGGCTCGGGGAGGAACCTAAAAAAGTGACCGATGCATTAGTTTAGAGAAAGGTAAAACAATTAATTCTTTATTGGTTTTGAACATTTATTAAATTGTATACTGTTCCATTTTACAAATCTGTAATATCCTATGAATGCTCGAACAGTGGTATAAATGATATTTGGCTAAAGTTCTGAAAATCGGTCAGGTCAGATTAAACTTGAATTTTGCACATAACCCCATTTTGCATAAAAAAGATTTTTCCCAAAAGAATTTTTTGGGAAAAGAAAAATTTTTTTTATCATTTTATTGTTATTCTCTACCATACTGACATAACATTTTCTACCTTACCGGAATCTCCGAACCAATTTCAACATATTTTTTAATCAAACCAATCAATGTGATGGCCACTGTTTTATTGTTTGGACACATTTCCAAACAATATCTACCGCCACGCTCAATCATGCCTATAAAACCATAAAAATTAAACATAATCATATCCAAACCTATATAACCTAGACCTAACCCAGAGTCTCTTGTGGGCCCAAAAATGTGGCACTTTTTTTATACAGTCCTATAAATGTTGACAAGAAAACTTAAAAAATGCATGTTTTTAAGCGCGGAGATCACTCTTTCAAAAGTTATACACGTTACCTGTAAATCGTACAACTTTACACGCGTATAACAACCTTCTACCAAGTTAACACCGCGCTATAACACTTGCACTTTTTGGATTATTTTCGTCAAAATCTACAGAATTGTATTTAAAAAAGTACAACATTTTTGGTCCCAGAAAGTGAAATTCAGCTCTAAGGTAGAAAATGTAATGTCGGTGAGGTAGAAAATGATATCGATACGATAACAAAATTTTTCTCGAGTCACCAAAAATCTGTTTGGGAACATGTTTTTAAGCAAAATGAGGCTATGTGCAAAATTTGAGCTCAGTCCCATTTCACCGATTTTTGAAACTTCAGCTAAAAATAAATATATAGTACTGAATATAAAAAAGTAGACAAGTTGTGTTTATTTAACAGGGTTAATGGAGTGAAGCTTTTACACGCGGACAAATGCACATTTTGTTATTAGGCAACGTGTTCTATTTTCGTCTTTGAGAGAAAATGACAGCCAGCATTCTCATTATACTTACTGAAATTACAATTCGGGATAAAAATCGGTCTGGGAATCACATTTGCAAAATACCGGTTACCAGAATTCTCGAAAAAAAGAAAAAATAAACAAAATCCAACGTCAGTGGGACAAAATAATAGCACACTAGGGATATTTATGCGTTTAAAAACTAAACGTATCAACATTTTTTTCCTGTATACCTATTCCCACCGTGCGCGGTCTAAATGACCGGTCCTCAAAATAATTATTATTAATATAATTAAACTTAGATAATAGTCAATTTGTTGCTGAATGAATTAGTAGATGAACAACTTCCATAAAATGATGATACAAATATATTTTTATATAATTTCAATTATATAAAAAATACTGCGATGCTCTCTCCTCGATTTACAAAATTGTACTATGACGCAACAAACTCAGGGGTTTGAAAAAAATTCAGTATAATACTTAGGACAATATTTCATTGCTAAATTAATTCCGTTCTAGTGTCTCTTCGATTGCCATATGAAATCTGCATTTTTTCAATTTTTTTCGTGTTTTTCGATTTTTACAACCAGAATTTGCAACGGAAAAATCTGAAAACGATTCAAAGTATGTGGTTTAGTATCCGAAATGTGTCAGATTTTTTTCAGAATTCTAAATTTTCATTAAATGGGAAAATGGGCCTAAAACTGGATTTTCGTTTTTCCTCAATAACTACCCTTACAGATGAGCTATCGGGCTAAAACTGGCCTGAAAGGTATCTTTTTTGGTGGGCTATCGAGTGGTGCAAATTAGAATAAAATACCTTCCAGGACAGATTTGACCCCCAAAACCGGCTATAGCCTTTGTTTGATAATACTTCTACACAGAGTATTCGTCGTGCTGCATCTCAACTACAGATACCACGAAATAAGATTTGGAGAACATTACGAGCCGACGAACGGTTCCCATACCATTGTACATCTGTTCAAGAATTACTTCCATCTGATTACCGGAAAAGAGTTGAATTTTGTGACTGGTATGTAAATGCAGTAGACACGGATGAATTTTTCCCATTAAGGATATTATGGACAGACGAAACAACTTTTACAAGACGGGGCATATTTAATTTTCATAATAATCATCTATGGGCCTACAATAATTCATATTCCACGCGACAAAGAATTTTCAACACGAGTTTCAACATGAGTTTCAACACGGTGTAAGTTTCAATGTTCAGTAAAGTAAAATTAAACGTCATCAATTCTAACTTTATTTGTTTATAACTTTGTAATAAATCGTTTCTGAGCAAACTTCAAATAACATTTTTTTCTTATTTCCACTTGTAGGTTATGCTCCCCAAGTTTGTCCATTAAAACCTGGGACACCCTGTATAATGAAGGATGAAAGTTTCGGATCCAAAGAAACACAAGGTTATAGGAAAGAAAGAGACGCGGATATCCCGGCTGCTGGCACAGTTTAAACGCTTTTTTATACGCCAGGGATGGGCATTTTCGTCTCAATTGAGATAAGACTGTCTTGACCATAGCACCCACTGTCCCCTGCTAGTAAGCGCCGTTACCGTGAGACAACGAAGACGCGAGACACCAGCGAACGCTTTGAAGTTGCGCGCAGTATGAAAAATGGGTGGTGGGAGAAGCAGGCGTTTGAAGGGCCCCTACCGTGCCAAACTTTCATCGTTCATTATAGAAGTAATTATCATCGGAATGACATCATATTTGGTATTATTTTCATTGATAAAATGTCACGACTATGTTGGTGAAAGTCCCTTAAAAAAATAATGAAAAATAAAAAAGTTTTGTTATTGGATTAGTAGTGGTCTCACACCAACCCGTATTATGTTTACATTTCTCTGCTACCGACGCCCCAAGTTTCGCTGTCCTTTTCTACATTAAAGAATAGTATTTCCAGGCCGATAAATGTCTCTGACCGAACCTGTGTTTCGGACATTTATCGAGTATACACTAGGGCTGTTACTTTGCTTCGAAGGACGAAGATTTCGAAGCTTCGAAGGTTCGAATATCGAAGCTTCGATTGCAGAAAATTCGAAGGTGATGAAATTCGAAGGTGATGAAAATCGAAGGATCGAAGGTTCGAAGCTTCGAAACTTCGAACCTTCGATTCGTTTCCAGTTAACGGATAAAAGGAATAAATTTTCATAATATGTTTCTATATTCACCATCTGAATTATTTCAGTAATTTATTGTTAAGATAATATATTTATAATTTGAATTATCCTTTCGATAGCACATTGTTAAAATAACTGTTTAAATAAATAAAGTTTATAATTTGTTTCTATATTCATTATTTGAATTGTTATTTCAATTATTTATTGTTAAAATAATTTATTAAATAAATAAATTTTCACAATATGTTTCTATATTCATTATTTGAATTATTTCAATTATTTCAATAATTTATTGTTCAAATAACTGTTTAGACAATGTACACGTATTTACATAATTAATATAGGAACACATTTCTATAGAGTATAAAAATTTATAATCTACGGAAATTTTTATAATCTATAGAAATGTGTTTCTATATTCATTATGTAAATACTTGTACATTCTTTAAATAATTATTTTAACAATGAAATATTGAAATAATTCACATAATGTATGTAGAAACAAAATTTGAAAATTTATTCATTTAAACCATTATTTTAACAATAAATAATTGAAATAACAATTCAAATAATGATTATAGAAACAAATTGTAAAAATTTATTTATTTAAACAATTATTTTATCAGTGAACTATCGAAATGATAATTCAAATAATAAATATATTATTTTAACAATAAATTATTGAAATAATTCAAATAATAAATATAGAAACAAATTATGAAAATTTATTTATTTAAACAATTATTTTCACGATGTGTTATCGAAAGGATAATTCAAGTTATAAATATATTACGTTAACAATAAATTATTGAAATAGTTTAGGTGGTGAATATAGAAACAAATTATGAAAATTTATTCCTTTTATCCGTTAACTGGAAACGAATCGAAGGTTCGAAGTTTCGAAGTGTCGAAGGTGTGAAGCTTCGGAAAAGTAACAGCCCTAGTAGACACTGTGATCGTTTACACTTCAGAAATTTAATCAATTTTAACTTAAAACTGTACAATAATATTCTTTAAACCCAGAATTGATATCTTGATCAAACACAAATGAAATTCCTCATTAAAATCGAGAGAAATGTTAGAAATCACAATTGAATAAATCGCATCAACTCAAGAGCCTCTACGCATTGTTACCGAAGGTTTCCTTCTCGCTCTACAAACGATGCTATTTAAGCGGTATTTGCTGAAGAACAGTTCACACAACATACAATTGTTCATTAGAGCTCTTGATATTTTATTTAGAGTTTTGAATTTATACAGATTTTCATCGTACAACATTTAAATACTGAAAGTTACGTAAAAAATAGTAGCATTATAATTAGAGAGATAAACTTACCAACAAAAGTTTGATAAAACTGAGAAAGATAGGTTAGAATTGACAATCGGTCTGGCACAGAACAGGAGGCCATATCTTCGGCATCCAATAACGCTGGAATTCCCAAATATTGCTCCGCTGTTGTGAAAGCCAGCTCATTGTTTCGATATATGTCATTCTTGTCTAGACTGTCGAAATCGCTGCAATCAAAAACAATAGCAACATTATTGTTTCAAGTTACAATACAAGGTGAACTACGAATCGTGACCAGTAGAGATTACTCTGTCATTAACAGTTCGATTGAAAATGCTTTTATGTAGAGATCGAAATGCTTACAAACAGTAGGTAAGAACTCAAATCAATACTTTTGATCTATCAACAATATCGGAATGCGTAAAATGGCATAGCATACGACACTCTTTGTAATATTACAGTTCACAGGGCCTAGCCGGATAAGATAGTCAAAAATGCCCTTGAACCGAATTTTATCGACGATGTGCCATTCGATAGAGCACCAAGAAAAAACATACTGTGCAAAATTTCAACCCTGTATCTCGATCGGGAGGGTAGTTATGGGGTAAAAACGAAAAATCAGTTTTTGGCCTATTTTCCCTAGTTAACGACGTTTAGAAATTCTGAGAAAAATCTGACACATGTCAAGAACCCTAACTTTGCAATTGGTTTCAGATTTTTAAAGTGAAAATCCTGCTTGTAAAAAATCAAAAACCTCAAGAAAATCGAAAAAATGCAGATTTCACATGGAAGTTCTAGAGTGACAACATTTATATTTTTACAGTAGCGGTATATTGTCATAAATATTGTTCATGAATTTTTTTAGATTTTTTGGTTTGGTGCGCCGTTGTTAAATAAAATAAAAACTGATTTTTTCGACGTTTTTTCCGCGAAGAACTAAGCTAACCTTAAAATTATTACGTTCTATTTATTCTGTAAGTCTATCAGGCACTGATAAACCTTGAACATTTTAAAAAATAATTAAACAATAAAATTGAAATATTACCTTAAAATTATGCGGGATCAATTGCGGAGGAAAATAAGTAGACGATTTTGTAACAAGTATATTCTGCACGAGAGGTTATACACGTGGCAAGCTCGAGTCTCTGCGCGCTACTCTCGACGTTCAACCGCGCTTTTTCAGGGCCCGTGCGCCCCTCCACGCTTCGACTCACGCACTCTCCCACTCCGCGCGCCACACACGCACACTCCACGCGTGTCGGACTCGATCGTAGGGCTGTTACTTTTCCGAAGCTTCGCACCTTCGAAACTTCGAACCTTCGATTCGTTTCCAGTTAACGGATAAAAGGAATAAGTTTTCATAATTTGTTTCTATATTCACCACCTAAACTATTTCAATAATTTATTGTTAACGTAATATATTTATAACTTGAATTATCCTTTCGATAGCACATCGTGAAAATAATTGTTTACATAAATAAATTTTCATAATTTGTTTCTATATTTATTATTTGAATTATTTCAATAATTTAATGTTAAAATAATGTATTTATTATTTGAATTATCATTTTGATAGTTCACTGATAAAATAATTGTTTAAATAAATAAATTTTTACAATTTGTTTCTATAATCATTATTTGAATTGTTATTTCAATTATTTATTGTTAAAATAATGGTTTAAATGAATAAATTTTCAAATTTTGTTTCTACATACATTATGTGAATTATTTCAATATTTCATTGTTAAAATAATTATTTAAAGAATGTACAAGTATTTACATAATGAATATAGAAACACATTTCTATAGATTGTAAAAATTTCCGTAGATTATAAATTTTTATACTCTATAGAAATGTGTTCCTATATTAATTATGTAAATACGTGTACATTGTCTAAACAGTTATTTGAACAATAAATTATTGAAATAATTGAAATAATCCAAATAATGAATATAGAAACATATTGTGAAAATTTATTTATTTAATAAATTATTATAACAATAAATAATTGAAATAACAATTCAAATAATGAATATAGAAACAAATTATAAACTTTATTTATTTAAACAGTTATTTTAACAATGTGCTATCGAAAGGATAATTCAAATTATAAATATATTATCTTAACAATAAATTACTGAAATAATTCAGATGGTGAATATAGAAACATATTATGAAAATTTATTCCTTTTATCCGTTAACTGGAAACGAATCGAAGGTTCGAAGTTTTGAAGCTTCGATCCTTCGATTTTCATCACCTTCGAATTTTCTGCAATCGAAGCTTCGATATTCGAAATCTTCGACCTTCGAAGCAAAGTAACAGCCCTACTCGATCGGCGGCGGATCAGTCATCACAATTATTTTTTTAATATTTAGATATTGCTTCTAAAAGAAATCTACAAACATACCATTGATTATTATATAGTTAGACATAAAAAAAAAAATAATTAATCAAGTAAAAAAAAATGTATACGTATACCGGGAGGGAACCACCTCCACCTAGTATAATAAGCAGATCAAGAGTCGATCGCTTAACGCGCTGAGCCAATCGAGCTGTTGGGAATGTGGTTAATACTTTCAGATATAATACGCTGACATAGTAAAAATACTAATCAAGCCGATTTCATTGTTTAATTATTTTTTAAAATGTTCAAGGTTTATCAGTGCCTGATAGACTTACAGAATAAATACAACGTAATAATTTCAAGGTTAGCTTAGTTCTTCGCGGAAAAAATGTCGAAGAAATCAGTTTTTATTTTTTTTAACAACGGCGCATGAAAAAATTCATGAACAATATTTATGACAATATACCGCTACTGTAAAAATATAAATGTTGTCACTAGAAATTCCATGTGAAATCTTCATTTTTTCGATTTTTTTGAGGTTTTTGATTTTTTACAAGCAGGATTTTCACTTTAAAAATCTGAAACCAATTGCAAAGTATGTATTAGGGTTCTTGACATGTGTCAGATTTTTCTCAGAATTTCTAAACGTCATTAACTAGGGAAAATAGGCCAAAAACTGATTTTTCGATTTTACCCCATAACTACCCTCCCGATCGAGATACAGGGTTGAAATTTTGCACAGTATGTTTTTTCTTGGTGCTCTATCGAATGGCACATCGTCGATAAAATTCGGTTCAAGGGCATTTTTTCCTATCTTATCCGGCTATACCCTTTAAGAATAGAATATTTAGATTATGTTTTTATCAAATTTGGCTCCGGAAAAATGAATACGAGCAAGTTCTTTTATTTTTTCTGAAATACATTTAGGTCGCTATTAGACTAAGCCACTGGTGGCATAATCAAGTTGTTTCACCTGTAGCTCAGCACGTTTTGGGATATTTGAGTAAATGAAACCGTAATGAAATGAATGTGGTGGCTTAGGCCGCTAGTCAGCCACTGGTAACGCAACACCGGGCGCAAATTGGTGGCATCACCGTATTGAAGGGCTTTAATAAGTCGACTACTGGTGGTACCACCGTAACAACAGACGCGTTTATTTACTCTGTCGACGCAACGCTTTCGTTCGGTTGGTTTCGTACTCTCGGCGCGCTGTGTCTGTGCCTGAGAATCGTATGCTGCGATTTATAACGAGGAAGCATAAAAAACGGCATCAAACAATAGTTTGCTTCTCCTTGCTTTTTCATTAAAAAAGAGGAGGAGAAGGAACAAGAAAATACATATACATCTGATGCCAGTTTCGCGGGAAGACAAAGGATTGTATTATTCATTGTTTAATGAACGTCGTGCTGACGAAATTAAATTTTTTCGGTATTTTCGAATGTCGAAGTTGTTGTTTCACGAGCTCCTGAAGTATATAAAAGAAGACATACGTGGTATTGTCACAAAGATGAGAAGATCTATTCCACCTGAAGAAAAACTGGTACTCACATTAAGGCAGGTCTGCTTGTATTACTATTTTTAAAATTTGGTAGCAAACTTATAGGCTAACAAGGGAACATATTCAGTTGATACAAGTCAATTTTGATGAAACTTATGTGAGATACACATAAGCACACAGTTCCTCGAAAAATATTTGATACGTTTTCTTATCGGCAACCATCCATTTTGAAGTCTTATTCTCACATAGCAACAATAAAAATATATAATTCCATTTAAAACAACTTCGATGACCTTGAAATCTCAAAAAATGTTGCCTTGAACAAATTTTTTTTGCCTGTCATAATATTTGCCCCTCTGAACCAACTAATGTTTTCCTCTGACATTTTTCTCTATCATAAAAAACAAGCGAGATATTTTAGATGCTCAAGTTAGGTGAAACACCCTGTACACCCCAATTTGTGATGTTGCAATGTGTCAGTACGTTTCCTGCTTTGATACGTATTTGCTTTGTTAAATTATCCGTAAAACAAATGTAGTAAGTTCGACAGACCAGATCAAATTTGAAGGACTGGCAGAAATTATTTCGCCTATTAGAAAACAAAAAATTGTAATTGATGGTTTTATATTAAAAAAAAAAAAAAAAATAGAGATAACTTATATTATTGGGTTTGTGAGAAAAGTGGTGTTGGAGGAAACAGTTGCCAATGTTCATCCACAATTTATATTATTAATATTATTATTATCCACAATTAATATTATTCGTTTTTTGGCACTCTAGAGAGTGCAGCACGTAGTAAAATTTTTAACAAAGTTCTAAATTTGGTTACTAATGTACTCGCAAAACTTTTATACTAATTTCTTTTATACAAATGTATTCACAAAAAATGAAATTTAACAATAATCCTAATAAATTAAAAAAAATTAACAATACGTATGCACAGAAATGATTGTTATATGATTGATAATATCAATTTCCTTCTAACATGCAGTTTTGCCAAAGGAATTTATTGTACATCGTGACATACACGTGTAGTGAGATATGCCAGACGTGTTCGCACTGTGCGTTGCCTCGATTTTGTAATAAACAAATAACAAACCGTGTGTCAGATGTGTGTAGAAATGGTACAGTCCGCGAAAATACTATAAGACACCACTTAAAACGAAATAATTATGTGTTACATGAAAGAACATCGTCTTTAATACAGAGTGTGTGAATTTACCTTTGGAGACGTCGTTCAATGCAGTGTTTTCGTTAGTATTATTAAGAACTTGAGGGTAACACTAGCTTACCTCTTACGCTTCCCAAAAAAATAAAACTTTTTTCGTGTTCTGCAATACCTGTTGGGTGATTCTTATAGATTTTGTCATTCTAAAACTAAATCTGGAAGCAGAATTGCTCTATCACGCAACATTTTCGAAAAACATTGATTTTTGTAAAAATGCCTCATTTTGATAAAAAATGACGTGTTACGTAAAAACTGTTGGAAATCGTTCCTACAGTAGAGTGTGATTGTTGCGCCGTCATAGTGGCCTACGTTCCTATAATTGTTCTCCTATGACTTTTTTGTTATATTTATGACGAAATTGTTTTAAATATCAAAACAAAGGATATAATTCCTGCAGTAATCTCTCATCAAGATGTTTCAACAATGCAGAAACGTTACCAAGGAAAAGATTTGTAGACGATGCTTGCTGATTACTGTTGGACACTTATAATTGAAAATCGGGATACCAGGAACAAGCGTCAAGCAAGGCGGAAACATTTTTAAATTTGTTTGCTTCGGAAATAGGTAAGTTTTTCTATTCAATTATCTTTATTAAGCATTTCCACAATGAAATGCGAAGATATCTCATATTTTTATAATTTTGTGTAATGATTGTCACCCAAAAAAATAAAAAAAAATGTATGTAAGTAAGGATAGTAAGTGAAGATACATTTGACTGAATTGAAAAGCTGCGTTGAAATGACGTGGAAGCAAATTAAGTAAATACCGATTACAAAATTGTACAAATCATTACCAGAACGAATGTTGACTGTGATAATAAAGGTGAAAAAGTGAAAATAAAGGTGACAACACAAAATAGTTATTAAATGACTGATAAAAAATATGCTTTAAGTGTTAATTTTTTACAAAAAAACATTTCTTGTCTTATAGTTTTGTAGCGACTAATAAGATGTAAGCTGGTGTTACTTTCAAGTTCTTAGAAATACAGGTAACCCTCCTATAACACGGTAGATAGGTTCCTAGAAAATGCCGTGTTGTGTGAAACCGTGTTGTATGAGACCCAGAGCCAGTATAAAAAGGGGGGTTACGTTCCGAAAACTTATTAAAAACAAATTTTTTTTCTAATTCTACATAAACAACTTACTTTTTATTAAAAATATAAATGTATGTACAACACAAAACAAAAAATATTATTTTAATTTAACGCAACTTTCATTTAATAAATTTCTTCGTCGTCACTGCTCAGTATAATCAACCGAGAACGTTTTTTCGATGGAATGATATCGCCTTCAGTTTCAGAACTTTTTTCTTCATTCAAAGTTCTTGCAGTAATGTTACTTTGCTTGCTGGTTCTTACCAGGTCACGATATGGAGCTAGACAGTTTTGTAGCTCCTTTTTGAATTTTCGGCTTCTTTCAGCGGAAGGGTCTGCATTCAAGAAAAATGACTTTCTTTTGTCAAAAATTGACACTTGTTTTCAGGCCACGGAGATGAAAAGAAATACTTTCTGCAACATTGTATCTTTAAAACGGCAAGCCTCGCCGCGGCTGTAGCAGTACAGTGTTGTACAAAGGTTTTTGCAGTTTTCTTATTATGTTAGAGCGAAACCGTGTTATAGGATGCCGTGTTGTAGGAGGGTTTCCGTAATTTATGAATCGTGTTATAGCGAAACCGTGTTATAAGATGCCGTGTTGTAGGAGGGCTACCTGTACTAACAAAAGCACTGCGTTAAACGATGTGTCCAAAAGTAAATAATAACACTCTGGATGAAAGACGATGAAATTCTTTCTTATGACACATAATTATTTCGTTTTATGTGGTGTATATTGAAAATCAGCGAGTCATCCATTTCGTATTCTTCACAATCGAGACCTTGCTTCTCCAAGATTCCTATCACGCGATCTCGGTATCTTTCACTGACCATTCGCAGTTTATTCTTAATGAGAACGGTGAAACAGTATTTCTAAACGTACAGTCGGGGACAAAAATAAGTGGACGGTTATTGGAAATAGGTAAAGATGAAGATTAATCGAATTAACGTAACTGTTATAAACTTCAGTTTTATTAATTATATATCCTTATAGTATGTACATTATGTAGTGAATAATTGACGTTCATATTTGCATCTTTATGTAAACACACTGTACTTAACGAAATTGATAGCTATTTAACAGGAGACAAAAATAAGTGGACACTTTATTACAAAGTTACCGTGAGGCAAGAAATGTATACAAACATTAGGTAGAGGTCACGTTTGCATTCAGTGATCCCACACAAAGTTATTAGTACCAACTCCGCCTTCGTACGAGTACAAGCATTTCTAGAAAAATTTCAGAATGTCAAAAAGGGAAGAAATTTCAAATCAAATTCGCCATTTAATCGTTTCGGACTGCTGTAAAAAATTAAGTTACCGTGTAATAGCTCGAAAGTACACCGTATCTAAGAGTGCAGTAGAAAAAATGTATAAAAAATATCTACTATTTAATACGGTAAAAAATTTAAGAGGTTGTGGACGCAAACGCTGTACCACCATACAAAAAGACCGTCGAATTGTACGTAAATGCCGACAGGATCCAGCGATTACATCAAGAAGTATTGCAGATATAGTGGGATTAAAAGTTTCAAGAAAAACAATAAAACGAAGACTACACGAAGCTGGATTAAGCAAGGCTAGACGTAAGCCATACATTAATCAAATTAATATGAGAAAACGTTTAGCATTTGCAAAAAAAATATGTGAATATGCCACTAGCATTCTGAAAAAATATAGTTTGAAGCGACGAAAGTAAATTTGAGTTGCGGTAATTAAAAAAGAAGCACAAAGTCTGGAGAAAAAACAATGATGCGTACAGAAAAGCATTTATTACACCCACGGTTAAATTTGGCGGCGGAGCATTAATGGCGTGGGGGTGCTTTTTGTGGAATGGAGTTGGTACGTTAGCAGAAATTGACGGAATTACGAATGCAGACAAGTATATTGATATTCTAAGTGAAAATTTAGAAGAAGCAGTAGTAAAGATGGGTTGCGACGACGAATTTGTCTTCCAACAAGACAATGACCCTAAACATACTGCTAAGAAAACTATACAATTTTTTAAGGATTCCAATATTAAATTACTTGAATGGCCGGCCCAGAGCCCCGACTTGAATCCTATAGAGAATTTATGAAGTTTACTAGACGCAAAAGTTCTAATTGAACCAACGAAATAAAAAGGTCAATTTTTTCAAAAGGTTACAGTCTGAATTTGAAAAAATTTATAAAGATTATATTGAAAATTTAATAGGAAGTATTCCCAGACGTCTGGAAGCAGTAATACAAGCAAAAGGCGGCAATACCAAGTATTCATTTCATTATGCATTTCATTTATTACATATTTTAGTAAGTGTTCACTTATTTTTGTATCCTGCTAAATAGCTATCAATTTCGTTAACTACAGCGTGTTTATATAAAGATGCAAATATGAACTTCATTATAAAACTGAAGTTTATAACAATTACGTTAATTCGATTAAACTTCCTTTTCACCTATTTCCAATAACTGTCTACTTATTTTTGTCCCCGACTGTATGCGTAAACGTTAGGTGTAATCGTAAGCGAATTCCTAAGCTACTGATTCTCCGTAAGCAAATCCGCTTTCGTCGAATCGTCGCCCCGTTCCTCTCTCCCCGTGCCGATACCCATTGCTCGCTCGTGTGGTCGAGGAGTTTTGTGCGGAAAGAGACACGGTTAATCGCACGACCGAGTGCATCAACTGAGGTGAGTTGATCGAACAAAAAGTAAAGGCAAAGTTTAGACTTTCCACTCCCATATTAACACATTCGCGACCGCTGTCGTGATTCACGTCATTTTAAATTCTATTCCTGATTGTCGCTGACGCGAATTATAATACAATTATGATCTACTTACAGTCGAGGACAAAAATAAGTGGACAGTTAGTGGAAATAGGTAAAAATGAAGTTTAGTCGAATTAATATGACCATTACAAACTGAAGTTATATTTATTATATATCCTTATAGCATATAGATTATTTAGCGATTAATTGAAGTTCATATTTACATCTTTGTGTAAACACGCCGTACTATAACGAAAATGTCAGCTATTCATCAGGAGACAAAAATAAGTCGACACTTGGTTGTAATGTTATCGTGAGGTACGAAATGTATACAAAGTATACACAGGTCAGGCAAACAGGTCAGGTAAATTAGACACAGGTCAGGCTTACATGCAGTGATCACTATCAAACTTATTAGTACCAATTCAAGCTTCGTACAAGTAAGAACATTTATACGATAATTGAAAAACGCCAGAAACGAAAGTTTCATATCAAATTCGCCATTTAACTGTATCGGACTACTGTAAGAAATTATGTCACCGCGTAATAACTCGGAAATGCAACGTATTTAAAAGTGTAATAGGAAAAATGTATAAAAAATATCTGGTACATTAGACCGTGAAAAATTTAAACGGCCGTGGACGCAAACGCTCTATGTACCACCATACAAGACGACCGTCGAATTTGTCGTACAAGTCGAAAAGATCCAACAATTGCTGCAAGAAGTATTGCAGAAATAGTGGAAGTAAATGTTTCAACAAAATAATAAAACGAAGACTGCACGAAGCTGGTTCTAGATGCTGCAAGGCTAGACGTAAGTCACATATTATTAAAAGAAATATGAGAAAACGTTTAGCGTTTGTAAAAAAATATGTGAATATGCCTCTAGCATTCTGGAAAAATATAATTTGGAGCAACGAAAGTAAATTTGAGTTGCGGCATTTAAAAAAAAGCACAAAATCTGGAGAAAAAACGTGAAGCGCATAAGAGATCATTTATTACACCCACACTTGACGGTGGATCATTAATGGTGTGGGGGTGCTTCTCGCGAAACGGAATTGGTACGTTAGTACAAACTAATGGAATTATGAATGCAGATAAGTATATTAGTATACTAAATGAAAATTTAGAAGAAGCAGTGGTAAAAATGGGTTGCGATGTCGAATTTGTCTTTCAGTAAGACAATGACCCTAAGCACACACTGCTAGAGGAAAACTAAAAAATTTTTTAAGAATTCCAATATTAAATTCCTTGAATGGCCGGTCCAGAGCCCTGACTTGAATCCTATCAAGAACTTATGGAGTTTACTGGACGCAAAAGTTCTATTGGACCAGCGAAATAATAAGGTCGATTTTTTCAAAAGATTACGATCTGAATATTAATAAAAAGTTATACAAAGTATTGAAAGTTAATACAAAATACTCCTCGACGTCTGGAATTAGTAATACCAGCAAAAGGCGGCAATACCAAATATTAATTTTGTTATGTGTTCCATTTATTACGCATTTCATTGAGTGTCCACTTATTTTTGTCTCCTGATAAATAGTTGTCATTTTCGTTATAGTACGGCGTGTTTACACAAAGACGTAAATATGAACTTCAATTATTCACCAAATAATCTATACGCTATACGGCTATAGAATAAATAAAACTTAAATTTATAACAGTTACGTTAATTCGATAAACTTCATTTTTACCTGTTTCCACTAAGTGTCCACTTATTTTTGTCCCTGATTGTATAAAGCAAGTATACAAATTATACAAATCTTTTTATTTTAAAGAACACATAATTGCAACATTGATATTTCAAAACAAATTTTATCATTTCTATCCTTGCTTTAGCGATACAAGTTTGCGGCAACCAGCTTCAGAATTCTTTATTTTTTCGCCGGTACTCGGTATTAGAAACGGAAAAAATTTGCCGGTCGCGAATGTGTTAAGCCCAACAGACACTACCGTCACAGACACGTAATGTGTCCGACCCAACAAATACTCTCCAATATTTTTCAATGCATTTTAGATGGAACTGTTTATACTGACCGTAACGACAACACCGCACAAACACGTATCGGCACCAGTTCGACCGCCGAACATTCTCGCGAAGAATATTCTGTCGGCGCCATGCCGGGTCCGGTACGTTTCTGTGTGGACAGTATTAACGCGTTCCGGCACCGTACAGACACAGACACAATCGTGGCAGCGCGAAAGGACTCCAATACCCACACTTAACCCTTTGCGGACGAGTGTCGGCAAATAGCCGCCCAAGCCTTTTTACCGTTGCGGACGCGTGTCGGCACACAGTGGCCAAAAACGGCCTTTTTCGATTCAAAATCAAAGAACTTTCGATAGGAATGAGGTAGAGCGATGAAATTTTTTTAAAATGAAAGCTGAAACTTTGTAGAATATGGGAAAAATAGGGAGATTACGGTACGAACGTTTTTTAACCTTGAGAAAATTCGTTAAAGTTGCACAGTTTCAAGAAAATTTTGTTTTTGTGGCTAATACGCGCGGAAATTTTTTTTTAACATGCTATATATCGTTTCCCATAGATTTTTTCACGCTGATTTCAAATCTGTTTTCAAAATTTGTCTACGACCTCTGGTTTTTGAAAAAAATAGATTTTTGTGACACAAATTAATGAAATTTTTTCGTTAAAATGACTTGATAACACACTAGTTTGAAAATATATCGTATTCTCATATATAAAACACAATAAAAATAATAATAATGAAGTATTTTAACGTTTTGAGTTACTTACGAAACATGAAGCACTTCACATCTCGTCATCACTTGACGTATCGCTGTCATTACTACTGACACTTTCTTGAAATTGTGCAACTTCAATGTTAGAAAAGTCGAAAATAAGCAAATGGTCGAGGCAGGCCATGTGGCTCTTGTCAGCGCGTTGTCCCCCCCCCTAAGGGAAAGTCCTTTAGGTTGGGGGTGTCATAAACAAAGAGGCATACTGTCGAAGGCGTTCTCACGGCTTAGGATTTTTGGGACAGCAGGACACTCTTATTCTGACTGTCGTCTTGTACAGTTGCTTGGAATAAAGACTCTTGGTATTACGCCCACGTTTATTTCAGTTAAACATTCGCGTTTATCCATCCGCTCGGTTATAATTTCCTTACATTAACGAATTTTCTCAAGGTTAAAAAACGTTCGTACCGTAATCTCCCTATTTTTCCCATATTCTACAAAGTTTCAGCTTTCATTTAAAAAAAATTTCATCGCTCTACCTCATTCCTATCGAAAGTTCTTTGATTTTGAATCGAAAAAGGCCGTTTTTGCCCACTGTGCGGCATATAGCCGCCCAATTCTCGCGCTGCGGCTGGCGTACGTTTGTTGTCCTAAGCGATAAGATACGCATGGGTATACTAGCCTAAGAAGTCAAGTTACCTCTCAATGAAATTGAAGACCTTTAGCGATGAAATCTTATCTTCCGTATAATGTAAACTTACGATGCGAGACCATGGTAGGGTCAGAACGAATTTCAGTTTATCGAGTCAGTCTTTCAGTGTCACTACTAGAGAAACCAGCAGAGTTTTCGTATGTTTTATATCTTATAACAACATTATATTATTCGGCGAGATGAGACAGGAAGCAGTAAAGATTGTGTCGTATGCTCTAATCGGAAAATAAAACATGGAAGGAGAGAGTCGAGGTACTGTTGTGCTACTTGTTCGGCTAAGCCGGCCTTGCACATAGGTGACTGTTTCGAAAAATACCACACAAAGCACGAATATGATTTTGTTGGATTTTATGAAAAAGTTATTTGAATAAACCTTTAGTTTTTTTAAAATAAATACATAAATAAATAAATAAATAAATATATATATATAACGCAAACGTGCGACGTGAATATTTTCTTTACTGCGCGCTCCAATATCTGTCGTCCACAGCGACGCTCGCCCGTCGGACGGCTCCGTCCGCAAAGGGTAAACAACAAATGTACCGAAATTTCTGTATATCTATTCGTACCGTAACCGGTGAAATGACAGGCTCTAAAATAAAAGTTATTTTCTGCCGACTTCTATACATACAATAGTGAATATATAAAAAAAACAACTTTTACATAATAATAAAAGAAATTATTAATTTTTCAGCTGTGGCTTAACGGCCACAAACAACCAATCTGTTGTTTGTGCACGCTGGGCTACGCCGTTGAAATAACGGCGGCACACAACACTTGAAACATTTCCCTAGTAGCACAAAATATTGTATAATATAATAATATAATATAATATAATATATTTATATAATATTAAAAAGAGATACAATCCTTTTTTAATATTCAAATATACATAGAATATTTATTTCATATTAAGTAACAAATATTTCTTTTTAAATATTCAGGCAATACCTATTTCATGTTACGAGAAAAATATTTTTCTCTAAATATTAAATGAATCTTTATTTCATATTAGAAGTAGAATATTTTTTCCTAATATACAAATAATATTTATTTAACCCCTTGTCCTACAATAACGAGTCAGACTCGTGATGAAGATTCTGAATAGAGTCTAATAAATGTGAACGTTATTAATTTCCTTCAAATCGAAATAAAATTCTATTTTCTTGTGGTTGATATATATGCTTTGGAGAAAACATAGGCATACGATAAATAGAAACCATCTTTTTTTTCTATGAAATTCCGAAAGATGAAGAATTTCTAACCATTATAAAAAATATTTTTTTCTCATTATAAAACAAATCTTTATTTAATATTAGAAATAGAATATTTTCTCCAAATACAGATAATACAGAAAATATTCTCTCAACAAACAGTGCGCATAAAGTAATACATATTCATAGCTTCTAATTTTTGTAATAATATTTTCTTAAATTTGAAAATTTTATCGAATGTTTTTTAAATATTGAATTTATATTTTTCAAATATTGAATTCACATTTTTTTAATATTTACTTTATATTTTTTAAATATCTATTTTATATCCTCTGAATATTGAGCTTATATTTTGTAAACATTCAATTTATATTTCTTGTACATGTATACAATATTCAGATCCAATATTTTTCTAATATGAACAAATGTGGCTTAAAAAATATTTTTCCAATATTTGAAAAAAATATCTATCTAATATTTTTGTGCTACTAGGGTTGGCTCACAACATTTGAAAGGGCCAGAGAGTCTCTTATTCTAACAAAACACGTATCGATGTGGAGGTGCACCATTTCGAGCATCTATTACAATGACAGTTTGAAAAATAGGTTCGTGAAAAAGTATTACAAATTTCATAATGGGGTTTCGTAATAGAGAACATGTTTATTTACTCTTACAGATTTCCGAACGACGTCTTCGTCTCTAAAGTCTCGAATTTTTCGTTTCCATTTAATTTTTGAACTCAAAGGTCATTTCAAGGTCATGTAATGTACATAAATGAACGTATTTTAACATCAGCTACACGATGCAATAAAAATAATTACACAATTATACACAAAAAACATCGATAACATTGTAAAATCCGAAAAAAATTATCCTAGAAAAAAAACATTTTTTGCAATAGAATGGTTTCCAAACCATTCAAATAGCATACAAAATATTTTTTGTACCCCCACAATTAGAGAAGATATTTAGATGGCCTTACTAAGTGGACCACGCTGTATACAATGAGTGTAAAAAGTATTGGTACAACTCTTGTAGGCTTAAAAACCCATGTATTTCTCTATGTAATTGCACGCATGTTTATAAAACGAAACATAATTGTAATTGTTATATATTTTAACTAGATACTGGCATATAAATATACTAGAAAAATTGAATCTAAATTGGCGCGCAAAAAGTATTCCTACAGGTACTAGAATGCATTTGAAAGGCGTCCGATTGATTATATTATGGTTTAGCAGGACGCGACAAATAATAAAGTAAAATGGGTCGGAAAGGTAAGGAAACAAGTGAGACTAAAAGAAAAATTATTATACAACTGCATAATCAGTGCAAATCCTTGCGAGAAGTAGCAAAAACAATTAATAGGCCACATAGCACTATACAAGGAATTATAGATCGATATGGTGAACGACAAACCAATAAAAATAAAGCAAGATCTGGTTGCCCTCGAAAACTTAGTTCACGCGATGAATGTTTTATAGTGCGTGAAATAAAAACAAATCCTAAAATTAGTGCCCCTAAGATCGCTGCTGAACTTGCAAACAACGCTGGAGTAAGTGTATGTGCCAGCGCTATTCGTAATTGTTTACGAAATAATGAATACCACGAGCTGAGTTGCTCGCAAGAAGTACAGTGACTCCAACTAATATTCGTACACTCTTAAAAATCGGATAACTTTGTCAATATTGGACTATACTACTTGAATTTTTTTAAGAAGTTAGAACAATTCGATCGTTACATAACGTAACAAAATTTTTTTACAAAAATTGCAATTGGTCGAAATTGCAGAGGAAAAACTAAAAGTTGTATTTTGCAACTTTTTTATGTGGACTTACATTGAAAATTTAGGAAGAACGATTTGTAGATCTATATCAATTATACATATTCTGAGAATTTCATCAAAATCGGTCAACGTTGCAATGAGCTGCAGGTGTTAGAAAATGATTACATAAGGGCGAAATTCCCTGTCAAGGGCAAAATTGTGCGACTTTCGCCCTTAAGTTTTCATCATTAAACGTTTGTAGCTCAGTGCAACGTTCACCAATCTAGATGAAATATTCAGAATATGTATAATTGATACAGAGGTACAAAACTTACTTCTTAAATTTTTAGTGTAAGCCCGCATTAAAAAGTTGTAAAATACAACTTACAGTACTTTCTCTGTAATTTCGACCAATTGCAATTTTAATCAAACATTTTTCTCGCGTTATGTAACGCACCAATTGTTCTAATTTTTCAGAAAAATTCAAGTAGTATAGTCCAACATTGACAAAGTTATGCGATTCTTAAGAGTGTGCGAATATTAGTTGGAGTAAATGCCGCAAATAGAAATAAGAGACTTGATTTCGCAAAAGGTAATATTAATAAGCCTATCGAGTTTTGGCGAAGAGTCATATTTACTGGCGAAAGTAATGTGTTCGTCTCTGATGGCAAGTGTACGGTCTGGAGGAAGAATGATACAAAGCTACAAAAAGAAAATCTACGTTCCACAGTAAAACACGGCGGAGGTTCGGTCATGGTTTGGGGTTGTATGAGTGCTGCTGGAATAGGGTCATTGCACTTCAACGAGGGAATCATGGACTAGAAAATATACCTAAACATATTAAAAACCCATATTGTAAGTAATACAGAAAAAACGGTTATAAAAGACAACTTTATCTTCACTCAAGACACTGATCCCAAACATACAGCACGCAACACAAGAGAGTGGTTGCTTTATAACACACCACAATATTTGAAAACACCTCCGTAATCACCGGACATTAATGCGATCGAAAATTTATGGAATCTACTTGATAAAAAAATCCGAACCCGGCATATTTCAAGTAAAGAACAATTAAAACTTGCTATCCAAGAGGTATGGTGCAATGCAAGAAGACTGCACGCAATTATACAGTCGAAAGGCTATCCAACGAAATATTAATTAACTTGATTTTCGCAAATTATAACACGTTTATTGCTAAATTTGTTACGTGTACGAATACTTTTTGCGTGCTAATTATGAGACTTCAGAATGTTTTTAATATATCTTATTAATGTTAACTTTTCGTTAATTTATTTATGTCAGATTTTGTAGTTGAAACATATAATAATCGTAATTGTGTTTTTGTTTTATAAAAAATGAATAATTACATAAAGGAATATATGGTTTTCTAAAAGTATAAGAGGAGTACGAATACTTTTTACACTCACTGTATATCTGTTTGTCGTTACTATACTATTAATAATATGCTTTATTAAAAAAAAAAGTAGTTTGATTTTTAACTAAACAATTTTTTTAACAGAGCTATATCTCTTCTAATAATTACATGATTTGATACGATTTGAGCCTTTATAAGTCTAACAATGTAGGTTCGCATGGCTCAGTGAGGAAGCACATCATCAAGTAAACGGTAAGTCCCGAGGTTCGAATCCCGCCAACTGCATTAAAAATTTCTTAAATGTAATAAGTTTCTTTCGAAGATAAAGTGAGGGGGGGGGGAATATTGCCTCAACAAGCAGTGCGCAGAAAGTAATACATATTCATAGTTTCTAATTTTTGTTATAACTTTTTCTTAAATTTGAAAATTTTATTGAATGTTATTTAAATATTGAATTTATATTTTTCAAATATTGAATTTACATTTTTTTAATATTTACTTTATATTTTTTAAGTATCTAGTTTATATCCTCTGAATATTTAGCTTATATTTTTTAAACATTCAATTTATATTTCTTGTACAGGGTGTATAACCCTTTCGCTTCGGCAGCCCCGTCCGCCGAAGTGCCGTCACTGAATGGAAACTCGCGCCGAAAATATGCACAGTGCGCGTGGTTTCTGTATATTTGTACAGATTATTTCGACGCCGCATATATGCGGCGCTCGTACCCACGGGTCGTCGAGTGGATGCCGCGTATATGCGGCGCTCGTACCCACGGGTCGTCGAGTGGATGCCGCATATGTGCGGCGCTCGACGCGAAAGGGATAAAAAGGTTTGATTTTGGCAAGCGTAGGCGTATTCTACATCTTCGGATCGATGAAGATCTGTAAAAAAAAGTTGCCGCAAAAGTGTCCTTGACCTTGAATTTCAAGGTCAAATTTTTTTTTTAATTGCATTGTATTCTACTCATTATGAGGATAAAAAGTGTCAAAGGAACCATGGGTCAAAACTTGACCGTTCTCATAAAAAATAATATTACAGTTATTACTAATAAAGTAAGCAGTTAATATTATTATTATTATTATTATTATCAATTACTAACGTAATTGATCACAATCAATATTACCTTTCAAGTCATGAAAGATGTTCGTCTTCTATTTCTTCTTCTAAGCCAAAGAACCGATCCCAGCGAAACACGAGAAAACTCGTGAGCGGTCCTTAACAGATGAGACGCGAACACGAGAAAACTCGTGAGCGGTGCTTAACGGATGGGACGCGAAACACGAGAAAACTCGTGAGCGGTCCTTAACAGATGGGACGCGAAACACGAGAAAACTCGTGAGCGGTCCTTAATGTGTTAAGCAATATTAATCAGAATGGATCGGTTCTTTGGCTTAGAAGAAGAAATAGAAGATGAACATCTTTCATGACTTGAAAGGTAATATTGATTGTGATCACTTACGTTAGTAATTGATAATAATAATAATAATAATAATATTAACTGCTTACTTCATTAGTAATAACTGTAATATTATTTTTTATGAGAACGGTCAAGTTTTGACCCATGGTTCCTTTGACACTTTTTATCCTCATGATGAGTAGAATACAATGCAATTAAAAAAAAATTTGACCTTGAAATTCAAGGTCAAGGACACTTTTGCGGCAACTTTTTTTTACAGATCTTCATCGATCCGAAGATGTAGAATACGCCTACGCTTGCCAAAATCAAACCTTTTTATACACCCTGTACATGTATACAATATTCAGATCCAATATTTTTCTCATATGAAAAATGTGGCTTAAAAAATATTTTTCCAATATTTGAAAAAAATATCTATCTAATATTTTTGTGCTACTAGGGCATCCTCTAATGCAGGGCTGCTTAACTCCTTTTCCGCCGCGAGCCACACGACGTTCCCATCATTCGCCAATACCCACTCCATACATTGCCCCTCTACACTCTTCTCGGAATGAAGAAAAATCGATTGAAAACAAAATCATAAACAAATGCCGAGAGATCATATTGTCTCATTCTGCCACGCTTCGCCTCGCTTTCTTTCTTTGTTGCACCCAATCCCCTCCACCCACGTCCATCGCGTAGAGGAACATTAGCGAAACGGAGCGCGGCAGAATGAGACAGATACAACTCTCCTTTCCCCTGTGACTGCCTAGCTTGTAGGACGACATCGTACGCAGTGGGGGTTTCTTGTCGAAAAAGGAAGATCGGGGAAAGAGCCACGAGTGGCTCATGAGCCACCAGTTCAGCAGCCCTGCTCTAATGGGTTTACGTAGAATGGGCAGATTTGGCGGTGTATCACATATGATAGTGCGTCGAATAATTAGAAAGAAAGGTCTCCGGCCATATCGGATTCAAAGAGTTCAGGCACTCCGAGCAAACGATTATGCTGCTTGGAAGGCACATTGTCGCTGTATACCAGAATACCAGAAGATGGAATTACTGAAATCCTAACGCTGCACTACAGAACTTCGATCAAGGACGATTTGCAATTAACGTGTGGGCGGGAATTTTAGGAAACCAAATTATTAGTCCTTTATACTTGCCAAACCGTTTAACTAGTAGGAATTACTTGAATTTTTTGCGTTCACGCTTATTAAGCGAACTTCGTCGAATCGTACCGCATGGAAGCCGTAATCGAATCTATTAGGTTGTCCGGAAAGTTCCTTTCGTTTTTTTAACAGGTATTATAAATTGGATCAAACGACCTGACATTTTTTGAGCAATTAGAAGAATTGGGTTTCCAAATGATGTGCAAAAAAGATTTTGAAAAAATTGCAATTGGTAAGAATTACATGAGAAATAAAAAATGGCACTTTTCACAAATTTTTAACACGAAAGTGTTTTAGAGATGGGGGTGATTTCAGAAAAGATGTAACGAAACATGCAACGGAAATGCGTCATGCGACGATAATCGTCCCAGGTAAAATTCCCTAACCCTAGTAATCCGTTACCTAAAGAAAAGAAAGAGTAGAGAAAAGAAAAGGTGAACATAAAGGTAAATGTAAACGGACGGGCAAAAAGTACAAAAATCTTTCGAGAAGGGACTCCTCGTTCGAGAGAGAGAGAGAGAAGTTCTACAGATGGAGGGTGATTTCATAAAAGATGTAACGAAACACGCAACGCAAAATCGTCACGCCTATTACTTATTACGCCTTACACTATTCAACGGAGGGTTTGCACAGCTGCTCAGAAAACACTTTCGTGTTTAGTACGTGTACAGGAGTACAAGTTTTTTTTATTTGAACTTGTAGTGAAAATTTTAAATATGAGTTTTGTAGATCTATGTTAATTATACACATGCTGAAAATTTCATCGAAATCGATTAATATACACATGAGCTACGAGTAGTTAAAAGTGGTGAAAATCGTCGTTTTTCACGACTTTTGGTCACTTTTTGCTTAAAATCCACAAATTGTAACATCTTTAGATGCGTGTCCTTTTTATCTGCATCAACCAATTTCGATGAAATTTTCAGCATGTTTATAATTAATATAGATCTACAAAACGTATATTTAAAATTTTCACTACAGGTTCAAATAAAAAAGTTGTGAAAAGTGCCATTTTTAATTTCTCATGTAATTCTTACCAATTGCAATTTTTTCAAAATCTTTTTTGCACATCATTTGGAAACCCAATTCTTCTAATTGCTCAAAAAATGTCAGGTCGTTTGATCCAATTTATAATACAGGTAACCCTCCTATAACACGGTAGATAGGTTCCTAGAAAATGCCGTGTTGTGTGAAACCGTGTTGTATGAGACCCAGAGCCAGTATAAAAAGGGGGGTTACGTTCCGAAAATTTATTAAAAACAAATTTTTTTTCTAATTCTACATAAACAACTTACTTTTTATTAAAAATATAAATCTATGTACAACACAAAACAAAAAATATTATTTTAATTTAACGCAACTTTCATTTAATAAATTTCTTCGTCGTCACTGCTCAGTATAATCAACCGAGAACGTTTTTTCGATGGAATGATATCGCCTTCAGTTTCAGAACTTTTTTCTTCATTCAAAGTTCTTGCAGTAATGTTACTTTGCTTGCTGGTTCTTACCAGGTCATTGTAAATTTCTCGGTATGGAGCTAGACAGTTTTGTAGCTCTTTTTTGAATTTTCGGCTTCTTTCAGCGGAAGGGTCTGCATTCAAGAAAAATGACTTTTCTTTGTCAAAAATTGACACTTTTGTTTTCAGGCCACGGAGATGAAAAGAAATACTTTCTGCAACATTGTATCTTTAAGACGGCAAGCCTCGCCGCGGCTGTAGAAGTATAGTGTTGTACAAAGGTTTTTGCAATTTTCTTATTATGTTAGAGCGAAACCGTGTTATAGGATGCCGTGTTGTAGGAGGGTTTCCGTAATTTATGAATCGTGTTATAGCGAAACCGTGTTATAAGATGCCGTGTTGTAGGAGGGCTACCTGTACCTGTTAAAAAAACGAAAAGAACTTTCCGGACAACCTAATACTTTATGCACGATGGTGCACCACCCCATTTTAGTATACCAATTCGACAATGCCTGAATAATGTGTTCGGATCACGATGGATAGGTCGAAGACCCGCACCGAAGTTGTGGCCCCGCAGAAAACTGTACAACTTTTGTTCGAAACGTTAGTTCGTATAACAAATAACTTACGAGTTATTTGAGATCTCCACGTTACGAGACTCATTCTGTGTAAACACTGTATATAGACTTACATAAGATCTGGTCGGAAATGATGAATCATTGCACAAAAAGCAAGACCATCTTTCCAAGATGTTGTCATGTTTTGTACATTTACGCCAGAATAACCTTCAGTTATCCGTCGACACCAAAGTTCCAGCGCTTTCGTGCCCCTTTTTTCGCCCATTTTGAAGTGTCACTTCCTGCCTTGCCTTTTGTGAGATTTCTTCTCCTGTTGGCCAGTTAGCTTCTTCACAGGAAAAAATATAACTTCTAGCTTGAATATTTTGCGTCGAGATTCTGTAACAAAATATTTGTACATAATTATATTGTGCTACGCATGCATTTACAGGAAAGTATTTCTAGTTTATAAGCAACTATATGATTGCGAACATCACGCGATTTTGTCGGCTTCTTCTACCAAAACATATGTACCATGAAAAGGGTGTAGGCGGATAAGGAGTCAAAAGTGCCGCCAAACCAAATTGAATTTGCAATAAGCCATTCGATAGCTTATCCAAAGAAAATACTTTCTGCCAATTTTCATCCCTATATGTCGACACAGGAAGTAGTAATAGAGTGACAAAGAAAATCATGTTTTTTCCATAATTTCTAAAATCAGGCATATTTTAGGTATTAAAATGCACATCTATTAATGTTTTAGAATGTTTACCTCCGGAACCGAATTTAAAAAAATAAAAATAGTTTTTAAATGCCGAATTCTTGCAGAAGTTATGAAATACTAAGTTTATATTTTTACAGGTTTAGCATCTCATTATGGTTGTTAATATATAATTATCCAGATTTTTTTAAAGGGGGGGCACGCAGTTAAAAAAATCAAAAACCGTAATCAATGATGACAGTAACGTAGAGTAATGCAGCATAGGGGTAAGAACTCTTCCATAGAAATACATGCATATTATTTAGAATTTGATATAATATCCATGTAAGAAATTAGTTATACGAGTCGTATGAACATGGTACTTCTACCGACATTAAAAAGGTAAAAAATAGCGGATTTTGATTTTTTTAACTATGTTCCCCACTTTGAAAAATTTGAAAAATTATATATTAACAACCATAGCGAGATGCTGAAACTTTAAAAATATAAACTTAGTATCTCATAACTCCTGCAAGAAATCGGTATTTCAAAAAACTTTTTCTATTTTTTTAAATTCGACTCCGGAGCTAAAAATTCTAAAAGAAAATATTCATAGATGTTCATTTTAATACCTAAAATATGACTGATTTTGTTCGGAATTTTCAATTGAAGAGGATAAACGAAATGACGGAAAAACAAAAATTTCTTTGTCACCCTATTACTACCTCCCGTGTCGACATATAGGGATGAAAATGAGCACAAAGTATTTTATTTGGATAAGCTATCGAATGGCCTATTGCAAATTCAATTTGGTTTGGCGGCACTTTTGACTCCTTATCAGCCTCCACCCTTTATCATGACAAGCAATGTCAGATACCGGGGGGATTACAATACGTGAAATTGAAGATTAGAAGGATTTGTTCGGTTTTGGGCTCTGAGAAAGATATAAGCAGCTAGTTAAATTATCTAAAGGAGAATTCTATTTTTGATCATACTTAAATAATTTATAAAGAATGTTTCGAGCCAGGGCCACGAACAAAGTGAGAGGTCGGCGCGGTGGTAAGGTTGTTACCCTTGACGTTTGGTTACAACTTGTTAGTTAGGTACGCGGACGAACCTGATGCGAAATCAAGGAGCCGCAGAATGGTGTACTTGTCGTGGACGAACTTAATACGAAACTGGTGAGCGACTAGGTTGAAGAAATCTTTATTTGGACTAGGTATGACGCGAACGAACTTGATGTGAGATCAGGGAGTCGCTAGGATCGTTAGCGGTCCTCGTATCTAGTATAATTTAATTGACACAATCCCAGCGATAGTATTTTGTCGCGTGGGAACATTCAATTACTAGATTAGGATATTGAACGTTACTTAAGAGTTTTATCGATTACGCAATCTACCAAATATCACAGTTATATTCTGCTCAATTGTGCGATACAGATTTCGCACTCCAAATTCAACCTGTTGCACGTCAAAGTCAACATTTTACAAATCAATTTCATCCATTAAAAATATAAAAAATTAACAACACTTGAATTCGAACTCTTTTCGGAGCACTGTTTCGGATTTTGTTCAAATTTTAATATGTCGTAGTCTTTAGTGACCTATGAACAAATCTCAAAGAATTTTTCGATATCATAAAAATTGTTGAATTTGAAGATGTGTAAAAAAACATGAATAATACGAAACACGATACATTTCGGATCATATTTACGCTAATTTTACGTTAATATAATTGTTATGGGAAGTAACTTTTGTCGCTCATTAAATAAGTAAATATCAACGGAATTATATCATATTTGTATCATTTTAGTCAGAAAAATTCAACAAATATATTGGTGAAAGTCTCATAAAAAAATAATACATAATGAAAAAGTTCAATTTTTTATTTAAAGGCCTGAGCTCACGCCAGTCTTTCACCTGTCCCGAATGTTTCGACTTTTCGTGTCTCTTTCTTTCCCATATGCTGTCATTCTTTGCATTCGAAACTTTAATCGTTCATTACACAAGTAATTATCATCGAAAGTATATCATATTTGGTTTCATTTTAATTAGAAAAATGTCACGAATATGTTGATGAAAGTCTCATAAATGAATAATGAAGAATAAAGAAGTTCTCGAGCACTGCATCAAAGAATAGCAGGGTCTCGTCGGCAGCATTGAGGACGCTGTGACTTTGACAGATAATTCATAGGAGACAAGAATTACAACGTGTTCACCGACCGCGGCGAGCTGTAGGTGGCGGTAGACTATCGTTGTCCTTTTCTACGTTCGGAACTTCATCAAAGAATCGTGCCCCGAGTACAAGACCCGAGTTTCTGACATACAGTGACTCAAACAATTGATCAAATGTTCGAAAAAAAATAAAACAACTCACAGTACACCTTTCTTAGAATGTTGCTTAAAACTGTTGAAATATATACGAAAAATGTTAACATTGCGTCGGTACTTCACGACAGTTTAAGCCCTGTAATCGTACAAAGCGGACGTGTATTACGAATTATATTCTGTGCATTATTTGATCAATTATTGGTGTTAAGCTGAATTGTGAAAAATTCTTATATTTTTGGCATTCCTTAGCACAAATATAATTACTGGTAAGTCATAACTAGACATCGGATGTTTATGCAAATGCATATTTCGATAGAAAGTAAGTAAAGTTATTGGACCCGGACAGAAATTTACGTTGTTTATAGAGAATTTAAAGAATATAGTTTTTATTTTGCACATTCTGCATATTGCATATATTTTACATATTGCATATTTTTCGCATATATTGCATATTTTTGACATATTTTGCATTTAATGCTACATATGTATATGTGTGCGTGTATATGTAATGGTAAAGAACCGTTACGCGATATGAATTACATGTAACATGTTTAGCACATGGATTGCACAAGGTAGCAGAGGAAATACGATTGCACTTTCCAGTAGTTAACCAATTAATTTCTTCTTTATAGTTGAATACTATAAAGAAAAGCTACCAAATGTTCCATTGCCACCGGAACCTATTCTAACAAGATGGGGGACATGGCTAGAAGCGGCAATACTTTATGCAGAGCATGTGCACAATATAAGAGAAGTCAGTATTGTTTTGTAATAATTAAACAAAATAAGACATTCAGATTGTCATTTATTTCCAGGTTATTGAGTCAGTCGATGACAGAAATGTAAGTTGCGTTAGATTAGCCCAAGAGGTGATGAAAAATGAAACATTACTTGATGATTTAAAGTATATTGCAACTAATTTCTGGAGATTGCCAGTTACCATAAAAAAAATTAGAAACAAAAGGACTCCTATTGCACGAATCAGTAAAATTAATTACAGAAATTACTGAAGAGAGAGAGAGAGAGAGAGAGAGAGCTGGAACGGGTATCCGGTGCTTGTGGAGAAATAGTTCAAAATAAATGGAAGGAGATCTTAAAAAAAATCCAGGATTTGATCCTTTATTAAAACTTAATCGTACTCTCGGACCAGGCGAAATTGAAGCAAGATATTGGAAAAAGTACAAATATGCACCTATTACGTCCTGTGATGTTAAGAGGACATTTTCGGCATACAAATTAATCTTTAGCGAGAAAAGACATAAACTTACCGTTGACAATATGGAAAAAATCATAGTTACATATTGTAATACAAATTACAACAAACAATAAATGAAAATATGTATACAATGTACAATTGGTTTCATTATTGTGCATATATTTTGCATATGTTTTTGCATATGCCGTGCATATATTTCGTATATACTTTGCATATATTTTTGCATATTTTGCATATTAATTTTGCATAAAGATCCGATGTCTAGTCATAACGTTATTTTTAAATATTCGAGAATACGTTTGATAAAATAATAAATAAAAAAAAATATTCTTAGTCATATTTCATAATGAGACCAATAAAAGCAAGTAAAATATCAGAAATCAAAAAGTTATTAATATCTGGGCTTTCTCATCGCGAGATTTCTAAAAGAAGGTACTGTGCTCTGTTGGTACTGTGTCTTCAGTACGTAAAACTTTAAAATAAAACATACTAAAAAATAAAGCAGGCCGAAAATCAAAGTTATCCACTACCACAAAGCGATTAATCATACGATCAATCCGTAATGGTAGTGTTGATAATGCTGTACAGAGGCAAAAAAATTTAGTCACACACCATAATATTAATCTAAGCGCTGAAACAGTGCGTAATGCACTGCGAGATGTGAATTTAAGAGGACGTGCAAAAATAAAGAAACCTCTTTTTACAAAGCGGCACAAGAAGCTTCGAGTGCAGTTTGCCGAAAAATATAAAAATTATACAGATCTCGATTGGGCACGAGTAATATGATCAGACGAGACGAAAATTAATCGTTTTGGATGCGATGGACGCGAATGGACATGGCAAGGAAATAAAAAACAAATACGGTCGCATCACGTTCATCCAACACTGAAAGGAGGAAACCATATGGTTTGGGGTTGTATGACCAGAGAGGGCGTCAGATGCGTTGAAAAAATTGAAGGGCGAATGACAGCAACATCATACACATCCATCCTGCAGAAAAGTTTAATTGGAAATTTAGCAAAATGGAATAAGAACGCAGAAGAAATCATTTTTCAGCACGATAACCATCCTAAACACAAGGCAAAAATCACCAAAGAATGGTTAACAGCTCATGGTTTTACTGTTTTAGACTGGCCCCCATAGTCTTCCGATCTGAACCCAATAGAACACCTATGGAGTTTACTAAAAAGAACAGTTGCCAACTTCGATCACAATCCAAGAAGCATTATTGAATTGTGGTCAGAAGTTAAAGCTGCTTGGGAAAATATTAAGGTTGAACAGTGTAAAATTTTAGTAGATAGTATGTCAAGACGCATAGAAGCCGTACTGAAAGCGAAAGGAGGGTATACGAAGTGCTAATATTTCATTTTTTCAAACTCAAAAATTGGATCATTACATAAATTGTTAATTTCATTTAATTTTGTTTAAAAAGTATAACATATTTAAGTTAATTCTGTATTATATGAACTACGAAAGCTATGCATGTATTATAATAAAATATTTTGTTACATACATATCTTATTAAAATGTGTTCAATTAAATAAAAATTTACACTGGGAACATTTGATCAATTGTTTGAGTCACTGTATAAAGCGGATTCACTGTACTACGTTTATACGTACTACATGTATACGTACCTATGTTTTATTATCGTGATAGTTGTGTCTCGTCGCGATTATTAATGTGTATTTTTTTCAGATTTTTTATTCGATTCGATTAAAGATGAGTAAAAATATGCGGATGCCACTACTGTATGTTCTCTTGCCAGCTTGAAATTAGCATTCGTGTGGTCGATTAGGAAAAATGAAGTACTCGTAGGTTGCCGTAATCGATCACACTACGTTGTGTAAACCTTCATAAGAGTTAATCAAGGAGTAACAATGTTTTGGATGTACACGATGAATTTTTTCGAATAAGTGGAAAAAATGGAGGTCAAGTTTTTCGGGTCACGGATAATGTATGAAATCGCTTAAGAGGTAAATATTTCCAATGATTCAGCGCTGGCATTCAGAAGCAGAACACGGATTTGTCATTCCTAAGATCCTTGAAATATCCTCTATTAAAAGAGCGTATTTCCATTTCTGGACACGTCTTTAAAAGATGCATTGCCATATACATAGCTTGTAAGAAGAACCTAGCGCAACCCGGTTGCTGAATTCAGTTTCAGTTTGTTCAAGAGAGAGCATGCGAAACTACACTGCCGGCAAAAATTATAAGTCAACTTATTTTTTGCAAAATTGCGTAAAAATACGCGACAAGTAAATATATAAAAACAAACTTTTGCGATATTAGCGGAAACAATAAATTGTCTTCTTAAGAAAGCTGCTGTTTGTAGAATGGACAAAAACCATTTATTTATCAATTATTTATGATGAAAATAGTTTCCAACCTCTTAAGCACTGTACGCTACTATAGTGGCTTCCGTGGAAAGCATCAATTTGAACGGTACGCCATTATAGCGGCTTTTGCGCGCTGTACTGGGAAACAATCGCGAATGAGCGCGCCGTACTGAAGAGGTTAATCTTAATTAATACTCTTGTTTTCATACTGCTTACAACACACAATGAAAGTTTCTGTTGAAATCGATTTCCTCGCTGCATATGTATACAGTCTACAGTGTATAGTAAGGTGGGCCTTAGCTATACCTACTGAAATTTGTTTGCGAGATATTTTTCACGTCGCCCCCTAAAATTGTTTCATTGAGTAAGAAAATAATTCTTGCAAAAGATTAAGTTAATCCGATTGTAATCTGAAGTTAATGGAATTATATCAATGGGAATATTTTAAGGAAAGACTTATTACTAACCGTTCTTCTTATACAAAAATACTGTTACGAGTGTGGATCGATTGTATCGATGTCGAGAGATATCGATACATCGAGTAATTTTCGTTGCATCATCGTTTGGGAAACGATGATGTAACAAGGACAAAAAAGAGTCGGTGGACGGAAGCCGTGGTAAACGGACGCGGAAAGATAAGTTCCTCGCCTCCCTCTAATAAAGACTTACGTTTTCTATAACAGTTTCGTCATTGTATCTGGGATATAAAATCTGGTGCCAGAAGTGGGATGATTCTGAATCTAAGTAATAGAGCGAGTACAAGGAATGTGGCGATGGTTTTCGATGCTAGGACGTCGTTGGCGAAACTTTCTGCCGTATTGAAGGAAAGACTGACGGAACGACTGGCGGAGCGGTTGGACCTTCAGCAGGCCAGATTTGTCCCCCCCCCCCCACTCGGTTTGGGGGGGGGCGGTAGGGGGTTGGCGCCGGATGATCACCGACGGCACAATGCGCCCCCACCGAGTGGGGTGGGAAATTTAGGGGGTCGGGGGACGAGCTGACACCGGCGCCCTGGGGGGAGCTCAGCTCTTCCCACTATCAGTCGGCATCCCCCGGGATGAATCCCGGTGTGGGGGGTGCCAGTCCGTCCCTCCCCAAAAAGGGAGGGGAATCCGTGGAGGATGGGGTAGGAGGGCTCGGGACGTGCTGGATCGCGCTTCCGACGGCCTCTCCTTCCGGGAGCGGCGTCTTCCTGCCTCGGCCAAAGCTGGTTCTTTCGGGACACCAGTCCCGAGCGGGGCACGAAGACACCGGGAGCTGTGGGTGGATCGAACTGGGGCTCGGAAAACCCAATCCGAAGACTCCAGGGATGGGGACACCGGACGGGTCCCTCCGCCCGGGGTCTTATAGCGTAGGGAATGGGAGGGGGGGTTTACCCCCCTCCCAGGGATAGTATGTTTAGCTGGGAGGTGTCCTGTTGAATAATCACGTGATCCAGGCACCTCCTCTGCAGCTTAGGTAGGCGTGAGGTTTTAGTGGATAGTCCCCAGGGGTACTCTCCTGGGGAAAGTCCCACATAACCCCAGGGCTTCCCCCAGGTAGTAGGGGTATATATAAAACATTTCCTCACGGAAAAAAGGCCAGATTTGCCCGGTCACGGAGTCCTACAATTTGCCAGACCA
Organism: Seladonia tumulorum; assembly: GCA_913789895.3. Lineage (NCBI taxonomy): Eukaryota > Metazoa > Arthropoda > Insecta > Hymenoptera > Halictidae > Seladonia > Seladonia tumulorum. The sequence continues at coordinate 675,774 of CAJYYF030000013.1, read as the reverse complement.
CCCTGCTTAGGCGGGGGACATGGAGGGGTCCATAATATTGAAATCCATAATATTGAAATCTCCTCTGTGCCTCCACCCACGCAGAAAATGTTTGTGTCACAATATTTTCCCCTCTATACCGTGTAAGTTTTCTATATAACATTTTTTCATATTATTACAAATAACAGCAATATTCAAGGTGGACATAGTTATTGCCCCACCCTGTATACAGGGTGAGACACCTAAAGTTTGCACCTCAAATATCTTTGTTGTTTCTAAAGATACGTAAAATGTGGTAAGGACAAAGTTGAATTGTACAATGGGGCTGACACGATGCTATAAAAAAATGTTGTTTTTATGTCAGTTTTTTTAGAGATATCAAGGTCACCTTGACGCTTTTAAATGGAACCACCCTTTTTTAACTATAAGTGTCATACCGCTTGATAGTCATAAGAATCCTATGACTTTTTGAAACGCTACTGACGTTCAAGCGATAGAAATATCCGTCTCCGATACAACGTTGCACGGAGAAGCGGACAACAAAGCTCGAGAACCGTCATCGCCGAGGAATGTGCCACATATTGTCGGCTATATCGGTGTGATACCAAAAGGCCGCTACTAATCCAATTACAAAACTTCTTTATTTTTTGTTATTTTTTTATGAAACTTCTACCAACATATTCGTGGCATTTTACTGATTAAAATAAAACCAAATATGATATAATTCCGATGATATTTACGCGTGTAATGAACGATGAAAGTTACTTCCCATAACAATTACGTTAACAGAAAATTAGGGTAAATGTGAACCGAATTTATATCACGTTTGGTATCATTTTAATCAGAATAATGCCATAAATATATTGGCGAAAGTCTCATAAAAAAATAATTACTAATAAAGAAGCTAAATTTTTCATTTGAAGGTCTGCGCTCACGCGAGCTTTGATCTGTGCTGGCGCGCGCTACTCTACGCGGATCTTTCTTTGCCATACGCTGCCTTCTCTGTGTTCGAAACTTTTATCGCTTGTGGTGTGAGGTTTTCCACTGACTTAGGAACACAATGTTGGCACTGGCATACAACGACCCTAGTAGCACAAAAATATTAGATAGATATTTTTCTCAAATATTGGAAAATTATTTTTTAAGCCACATTTTTTGATCTGAATATTGTATACATGTACAAGAAATATAAATTGAATGTTTAAAAAATATAAGCTAAATATTCAGAGGATATAAACTAGATATTTAAAAAATATAAAGTAAATATTTAAAAAATGTGAATTCAATATTTGAAAAATATAAATTCAATATTTAAAAAACGTTCAATAAAATTTTCAAATTTAAGAAAATATTACAAAAATTAGAAACTATGAATATGTATTACTTTCTGCGCACTGTTTGTTGAGGGAATATTTTCTGCATTATCTGTATTTGGAAAAAATATTCTATTTCTAATATTAAATAAAGATTTGTTTTATAATGAGAAAAAAATATTCTTTTCATGATATTAAATAAATATTATTTGTATATTAGGAAAAAATATTCTACTTCTAATATGAAATAAAGATTCATTTAATATTTAAAAAATAATATTCTTCTCGTAACATGAAATAGGTATTTCCTGAATATTTAAAAAGAAATATTTGTTACTTAATATAAAATAAATATTCTATGTATATTTGAATATTGAAAAAGGATTGTATCTCTTTTTAATATTATATGAATGTGTATACAATATTTTGTGCTACTAGGGGAGATTTCACTGTAGTTCCTGTACCTATAATAGAGGACATACAAAATGTAAAACATGAAGGCGAACAAAAGCTAGACGTAAGCAACAGCGAAACAATAGGTAATGTTCCCATAATAATTCGAGAAGAATTACAAGTGCTTGAAATACAAGAGAATATACAAATCACAAAGATACAAGATATTTCCCATCTTGTTTATAATGAAGATAGTTGTAAGATCCTTGAAAACAGTTTGTATCTTTATACATGTATGTACATACATTTACTTGACTTGCATAAGTACTTCACTTTCAAAACTTGCAAGAGAAATAGCTGATGAGCTACGTTAACCTCAGTTCACAGAAAAATCTTCACATGAGAAAGATATATCTTCTGCTTTTACAAATTGCCTTTTTTGGCCCCGAAAAACTATCAAATCAAACGGTGTCACCAAATTTCGGGAAGATAAAAATCTTCCGTAATTTGGTACACCAATAACAAGAGTAACTTTTTATTATCAAAATAATTATTTATCTTTGAAATATATTTGAAATGAAATAAAGTTGCTGTTTAACTTTAAGATAATTATTGATTTTTTAAATTCATTTAAAATTCAATACAGATCGTTTCTTAAAATTATTTCGAATTGCTCAGAAGCACTGGGTCTCTTGCGTACAAAAAGACGATTCGCGACGGATAGATCCTCGAGACAAAGCATATACACATATCAATTTAACTTGGATTATTTTCTCGAGTACATTACATTTAGTATAGTACTCTTTCAATAGTTTCGAAACTTTGCTTTGTTGAAAGGATCGACCGAGGGTTCTTTAATATTTTATTAAAAATTTCAAATCATTAAATTAAATTAATTAAAATCTTTGTCTTTTTGCTTAACGATTAATGTTTTCTATTAATTCTTTGAATGATTAATGATCTTCAAATACCTTTAAAGAGAAAAAAGAGCACAGAGAAAGTTCCATGTGTGACTACTTCCGATGGATGGATAGCACATTTTACAAAAAAAAAAAAAGAAGACGAAAAAGATAAACTTGAGCAGGAAAAGCAAAAAAGAAAAGAGACTAGATTACACAGCGCAGAGGAGCAACAAAAGAATAAACTTTTAATTAAAGAAAAAAAACGAAAGGAAGCAATTACAATTAAAAAGGGAAAGGATTTGAAACGCAAAAGTATTTTAATTGAAGAAAAACAAAAGTTACAATTAGAAAGAAAAAGAAAAATAGAAGGGGAAGGAGAACGAAAAAACGAGCAAAAGAAAAGAAATTTAAATGTGTCTAATAATGAATAAAGGAAACAATAAATACAATTATTTTGATTCTTAAATGATCAAATTATATTTAATTATATACTTTTAATTAAAAATTCTATTAAAGTAATCAGATATTCAATAACCAACGGAGTAATTCTGATTCCTCATAACTTTTTAATTTTCTGTTTAAGCAATTTTTAAATTATAATTTCTGGTTAAAAAGAATAAAAATTGTTTTCATTTTTGTAACGTAAAGTATACTCAAATTTAGAAGTTTATACTCAAATACATAAATAAGATAAATAATAACATAAATAATTCTAGTACTTAATTAATTCTAGTACTACAAATTAAACGAATTTTTGTTTATATAGAAAGAAAGCGTAACACTGTACATAAAAATGTATATAAATTTCCTTCAAGAAGTAACAGGTAATGTCGTACACATTATGTGTTCGGTTAACGGGACCATAATTAACGGACTATATAATTAAGATATTGGGACATTGCACCTTTTCGTATAATGATCAAAACAAATACGTCTAACATGATTTAGAGATTTGACTGTCTTAACTTTCACTAATTACCTTGTATTAGCTCCCAAATTAAACAAAACTGGGTCAATTTTATGGCGGTTTTACACGGTAAATAAAAAAATACCGTGCCTCTATTCCTTAAACGTCCGGATACTGGGACATTTACCTTGTACGTTACAAATGTAGCGTTGTCAGTAATGACAGGCAGGCAGAGGAGAAAGCTGAAGTTGGCGAACTGGATGCTACGAATGTAGGAGACCATTTTCTTGAGAAGGGAATTGAAGTTAGTGAAATCGATTTCGTGAATGAAGGGGACGATTTTTATGAGTTTTCGAAACTTTATGAAATAGCCTTAACCGGTAACGGGGAACAGTCTGATCTGCCCGAGCACTTGATATCGTTATTTGTAAGCAATTTAGTGAATTTGAATGAAGGAGAGAAGCAGGAGTTTAGACAATTTTTAATCGGTTTTCAACATGTGTTTGCAAAAGACAAAATCCAGATTGGGTGTTGTAAGGTTGTTAAACATAGGCGCTTTGTGGTGACCACTATATCTCTGGACTGGATCATCAAAAATGAAAAAACTAAACTGATTTCGTTAAAGAAACGTATAATCGAGTAATAAGCGAAGGAATAAGCAAAATAAAATTTTTTGACAAAATGGCGGCTTTTCAAAGAAAAAAATCGATTTTTCACAAATATTTTGGCCTTAAATTGTTTTAAAAAAAAAAATATTAATCGGAGAGAAAAAATCTTCGATTAATTACTAAAAAATATACTTAAGAAGCTTGTATTAAAATTTGAGAGTGATCGGTTCAGCCGTTTCCGAGAAATCTTGGTCACCGACTTTGAAAACACAGTTTCGAGAAAAACGCGTCGAAACATCCCGTTGAAATGCGTCGAAAGAACGCGTTGAAACGCGTCAGTTTCAGAAGCACTTTACATAGAGTAAAAAAATTTTTTTTCAGCTTACATCGAGTCGTCTATTCCAGGACCATATAATACACCCTCCAGCACTTCCAAAGAAGAGAATATTTACAATAGGCAGATAAATAAAAGGAATAGAGTTCTAGGTAAGCGCTGTCGCTCTGGCTTCCTACTTTCAAACGCTCTGACACGTCTATACAAATATGCGTGTAACTTCGAAAATAATCGCCGGATTGACTTGAAATTTTTTGTGAGTATACTTAAATATATGTACATTACGAAAATGAAATTAAAAAAAAATCGATTTTTTGAAAATTCTAACTGTATATAACCCCTGAAGGTGGAATTACAAGAACTTACTTAATTAATCTTAGAAAATCTTCGTTTTTGTAAAAGGAAGTGAGGTATTCAGGGCATATTGTGTCGACAGACGGTGTTAGGACAAATCTGTAGAAGACCGCTTCAATTGAGAGGTGGCAGGGGACAAATCAAGTGTATAGAGCTTTTTAGACTTATGTGTACTTGTTTTCATAGTTCGTAAAAGATTATACTAAAAAAAAAGATTACTATCGCGAGGCCCTTAGACTGAAAAAAAAGAAGATTTCGTATGGACATCTAATTGTGAGGAGGCTTTTGAAGAATTGAGACGTTGCTTGGTTTCGGTCCCGATTTTTGCTTTTCCGTTACCGCAAGAGCCGTTTATTTTGGATACTGATGCTTCCAATTTCGGTATAAGGGCTGTTTTATTGTTAGCTTCAAGAAGGATCTAACAGAGTGATTGCGTATTGCAATAAATCTCTTAACCGAGTAGAAAGGAGTTGTGCTATTACTAGGAGAGGGTTGATGGCAAAGATTGAAGGAATGGAACATATTCGTCATTACTTGTATGGCAAAAGATTTACAGTGCGTACGGATCACGCAGCATTAAGTTGGCTATTATCATTCAAGAACCCGGAATGTCAGATGGCAAGATGGATTGAGCGTCTTCACCAATACGATTTTGAGGTCGTTCATCGAAGCGAGAATATTCATACTTAATGAATATACTGATTCATATACTGATTCATTCTAATACTGATGTTGACTATCCAGAAGACCTTGTGCTCATGAAGGCTGTAAGCGCTGCATTAACTTGGAACAAAAAGAAAAGAGTTCTCGGAGTAAAGAAGTTCCTATCTTTCGTACGGGTTGCAATTGTTTTGATGAACAGGAATAGATTACTTCCCCGCAGAGTTGGGCAAATTTTATTTCGAATAACGAATAAGGAATAACGAATAAAGTCCCTGGATTTATTCGAGAATAACGAATAAGGATATCATTCGCCGAGAATTATTCGTAGCTTGCGAATAACGAATAAATCGTTATTCGTTATTCTCGAATAAATCCCGGGACTTTCATTCGTTATTCGTTATTCTAAATGACGAGAATAAATGCTGCGAATAAGCGCAGCCTTTATGGTTACGGGTAGGAACCGACACCCGACGCCAACACTCGAGTGACTCGAGGCCGAGGGCCGAGGCTCGAGGTTCGAGGCTTTTCGAGACGAGATCTCGGTTGACGATTGATGACATATACAATAGATAACTAACAGTGACCGATCCTAGGTTCGGGACTGGGACCTTCGTTATCTTTACACACACATTTGTTGCTACGATTCTTCGCTTCACTCTCTAGTCTGCACTCACACATTTATTCATACACATACACGTCGCTGGTGCGTGGCGTGCGTGCCGCGTGCGATGTCGATGACGCGATGTCATTCGACACCATTATTCGCTGGGCTATTCGAATAAATTTTTATTCGCTGGGCTATTCGAATAAATTTTTATTCGCTGGGCTTTTCCGAATAAATTTTTATTCGCTGGGCTTTTCCGAATAAATTTTTATTCGCTGGGTTATTCGAATAAAAATTCATTCGAATAAAAATTTATTCGCAATTTTTATTCGCTGGTTATTCGAATGAAATTTCATTCGAATAACGCCCAACTCTGCTTCCCCGCAGAACGACGGCGATTCAGAACTGGTTCTGAATAGTAAAAGATCTGGAGAGAAACCTTCCAGAGCAATTTTATTTTCTTTGTCACCAGAAGCTAGGTTCTATTTTCTTATTTGAGACTTTATTCATATTACGAATAATCTACTTTTTAAAAAATGGGAATCCGCGGGCGGTCAGAAAACAATTTGGCAACTGATTGTTCCAAAGGGAAAAAGAGAAATGATTCTTCGAGAGGCTCGCGATTCTTGTTCTGGTGGTTATTTTGGCATAAACAGAACGTTGAGTAGAATTAGGAAAACATTTTATTGGGATAATTGTATTAGGGACGTCGAAAAGTGGTGTTAATGATGCAATGTTTGCGAGTTAAGAAAGGGCCCACGTGATGTTCGAAAAGGATTGTTACAGATTTATAATGTAGGTTTTCCTTTCGAGCGACTAGCCATGGATATAAAGGGTGTCCCACAATGACCTGACATTTTAAATTGCACGTCATTTTTTTTTTTTTTTTGGCGAAGATAGAGTACTAATCTTTGCCAACTAGCATCAGAAAGTATTGAGGTTCAATCATGGAGAATTACACGATCGAGCAACGCATAGAAATTGTGAAAATTCATTTTCAGTTCGAAAAGTCCGTTTTTTAAAAGAAATCCGCCGCGGCGATGTGAATTGGCCGCCAAGATCGTGCAATTTGATGCCATTGAACTTTTTTCTTTGTGGTTTTCTGACAGGAAAAGTGTGTGCCAATGATCTACAGACGATTTCGGAGCTCAAGCTAGCAATTGGACACAGCATTACTGAAATTAGTCCGCAATTATGCCAAACTGTTATCGAAAATTTCGTCAAAAGAGTGAACGTTTGCAAACAGGAACAAGGCGGTCATTTATCAGATATTTTGTTCCACGCATAACCTCCATTCATACTTAAAAAAAAAAAAAATACGTTTTATTAATAAATTAAAATGTCAGATCGTTTTGGGACACCCTTTATTAGCACCTCTTCCTAACTCTTGTGCGGGTAACCGTTTCATGTTGGTCGTTTCTGACTATTTTACGTGTTGGCCTGAGGTAATCTATCTGTCAAGCTATGAATCAAGAACGGTTGCTTTATTTCACAAATTGTAAATCATCATGGTATTTCTCTAGAAATTCATTCTGATCTAGTGTCTTTAGAGAAGTATGGCCTTGTTAGGAATTATTACATCCACAATCAGACGGTTTGATAGAAAGATTGAAGAGAACAATTCTTCAATATCTTTCAATGTTTGTTTCTGATTATCCGAAGAATTGTGAGATAAATTAGTTCCCTTATTTCTATTAGCTTATAGATCTGCTTAACATGAGAGTTTGAAGATGTCGCCATCCATGATGTTGTGTGGACGTGAAATTGTATTGCCTTTAGATAGGAAGTCCTTGTGAAGAACCTTGTGGTATTAGCGATTTTATCTCTGTTTTAAAAAATAAAATGGATTCCATTCATGAATTTAATCGTAATCGGCTAGAAATTTCTTTGCAAACGATGAAACGTAATTAAGACTCCAGAATTGTAGAAAGGCTTTTCCATAAGAGAGATTTAGTTTGGCTTTTTCAACCTCACAGAGTTAGAGGAAAATGCCCAAAGTTGTAAGCAAATTGGGAGGGCCCCTGTATTGTTGTCAAGAAAAGTGAGGTGGTATACAGAATTCGAAGCAATTGTAAAAGTAGCTGTAGGGTAGTGCATGTTGAACGATTGGCCAAATATTACGAGCCATAATTTTTTTTTATTGACTGTGAGCGCGTGTACTCAAAGTGTGCATCAAGAAAGGAAGTTAGTGACAGGGTGATAGTGGTTGCGAAGGTGGTTGGTGGGTTTGGGTTACCGGACCCTTATGTCGCGAAGTTATGCCGCAACATAATTAATTATATTAGGAGTGTACATGTAAAATCCACTTACTCCCCGCATCCTATCCGGAGACGGAACAGCGCATAGTGGTGCCAAATGGTCAAAAAGCGGTAAAAAATCTGTAGCAACGAAACTATCGAACGGACTTGTTTGAAATTTTGTATAGAGATTACCACAGGTACAACGCTTATTTGACAAAAAATTTTTTTAAAAAGTTGTTAACATTAAGTAATATGGGCTAATCGGAAATCTCTGTTTTCTGCACATTTTTTATTTATGGAAGCATACAACAAATCCTTTAATAGATTTTGGTCTGGCACTGATAGTTTTGGCAAGCTATAATATTGATCTAACTTTGTGTAGAAAATCTTGAGACCCTTCCAGACCCTTTCGCCGCAATTTAAACTTAAATATCAACTTTCATAATTTCCAAAAGCGAATCGCGCGGAAGTTACGATTATTTGATGTTTCAGGTGAAATTTTTTAGGGTTATATCATTTATAATGAAGAAAAATTTGAAATAGTTAGTTAGAATTAATCGTTGAAATAAAAAAAATTTAATAATAATTTCTTTATGTTAAATAAACGAAGTTCTGTGTTCACTGGACCAAAAATGCAACAGGCACTTTTCTGACAGTGGTTTAATGAGCGCTATAAAAATAATTTATATAACAAAAAAAATTGTTAATAAATATTTTTTTATACATAAAGGATTAATAAATCATATGCATTTTACATTTTTCTTTATTATTTAGAAATATTCCTAAAAAAATTCACCTAAAATATTAAATACACCGTAACTTTTGCACGATTCATTCTTGGAAATTCCAAAAGTTGACATTTAAACTTAAATTGCGGCGAAAGGGTCTCGAATGGTCTCATGATTTTTTGCATAAAGTTAGATTAATATTACACCTTGACAAAACGATTAGTTCCAGATCGAAGCTTTTCAAAGGATTTTTTGTATTCCTTCATAAATAAAAAATGAGCGTAACGCAAAGAGGCTTCAGGTTAGTCCATATTACTTAATGTTAAACAACTTTTTTTGAAAAAATTTTTTGCCAGTTAATAGTTGAAGCTATTTGCAATAACCCATATAATTTGTAGATCCCTAAATGTTCAATTATAGGCAAAGTAATTACATAACTATCGCACTGAAAATTGATGAATTCCCAGGAGCGAAAAAATGGTTATTTACCATACGTATATCTCCGTAAAAAATTTTTTTTAAATCGCACTTTTTGGCACATTATGCACTCACTATTAGGCTATAGAAAAATAATGATTTTTTATAGAAATCGAAAATTTAAAAAATGGATTTTTGCCGCCTTGGCACCATTGTGCGGCGTACGGAAGAAAGGTGAAGGTAGTCTGGTTCACTGGACTAGGAAAACCAGACCGTAATGTGCGGTTGCCTTCATCAAAGGGGACTGCAAATGGAACGATGAATGATTCTATGAAAGTGAGTGATATTGAGAAAATTGTATGAAGTTGATAGTGATGTATTAGGTTGTCCGGAAAGTTCTTTTCGTTTTTTTTAACAGGTATTATAAATTGGATCAAACGACCTGACATTTTTTGAGCAATTAGAAGAATTGGTTTTCCAAATGATGTGCAAAAAAGATTTTGAAAAAATTGCAATTGGTAAGAATTACATGAGAAATTAAAAATGGCACTTTTCACAACTTTTTTATTTGAACCTGCAGTGTAAATTTAAAATATGAGTTTTGTAGATCTATGTTAATTATACACATGCTGAAAATTTCATCGAAATCGATTAATATACACATGAGCTACGAGTAGTTAAAAGTGGTGAAAATCGTAGTTCTTCACGACTTTTGGTCACTTTTTGCTTAAAATCCACAAATTCTAACATCTTTAGATGCGTGTCGTTTTTATCTGCATCAACCGATTTGATGAAAAATCCTGATTTCGATGAAATTTTCAGTATGTTTATAATTAACATAGATCTACAAAACGCATATTTTAAATTTTCATTACAGGCTCAAATAAAAAAGTTTTGGAAAGTGTCTTTTTTTATTTGCTCTTATAATTCCTAGCAATTGCAATTTTTTCAAAATCTTTTTTGCACATCATTTGGAAAACCAATTCTTCTAATTGCTCAAAAAATGTCAGGTCGTTTGATCCAATTTATAATAGCTGTTAAAAAAACAAAAAGAACTTTCCGGACAACCTAATACTAATTACAGTGAGTGTGGGAATTTTAAGAATTCTCAATATGGTGTTATGCTAAAATATTGTATTTTTGAATATTTCCAGAGCTGGGCAGTAGCCACAAGGGGTGGCCGTTAGGGAAGGAAATTACATCAAAGAGAAAAAGAAAAGAGAAAGTCTCTCTTGGCCAACCGCTTAGGAAAGAAAAAAGAAGTTCGGAAAAGATGAGGAAGAAATCAAATATTGCATTAAGAATTATTGTGTTATATTGTTGACGATTGTTAGTTGATAACTCCCCAGGTTTTTAAACCGTGGTTTTCTCTGGGGCAAGAAAGTTGTCTTTCTTAGGGGAATGCCGAGTTAATTGTGGTTTTGATGGGTCCATAGCTTTCGTTTCTTTTTGTTTATTCTCACATGACCTTAGGTCTTATTATTTAAGAATTTATTATGTATATACGTTCCTTTGGGGGGGGGGGGAGTGTTACGAGTGTGGATGAGTGTTACATAGTCGTTTCCCAAACGAACAAGGGCGAAAAGATTGGTGGACGAACGCCGTAGTAAAGGACCGCGGAAAGATAAGTTTACGTTCGCGCAACAATATTTATAATAAAAGTACCACAATGTAATTTTTTCAGCATAACAATACACTAATACTCATATTTTTTGTAAATATGAATGTTACATTTTACGTATTTTATTGAAAGTGCCAATTCTTTTAGTTGCATTCTTATATTAAATCGAAAAGTAGAGAAATTAACGTTGGACATAAATATGTTACATTTAATCAGAGCATTATATTTTTAACTGGTACAGTGTCTTCCCGATATATGTTCACAACCAGAGTTGTGCAGAATTACAATTGAATTACACCAAGAATTATAATTACAAAGTAATTGAATTATATTGTAATCCAATCATATTGTAATTTATAATTCAGATCTTCATTCAATTAAATTACAATGTAATTCGTAATTGCAATGGAGTACAATTACAAAATACTTTGTACTTTGTAATTAAATTACATTTATTGCGAATTACGATGTCATTAAATTAAAATTGAAAATTAAAGAATAATAAAGTCATAGGTAATAAGAGGTTAAAAAATCCATGTGAAGGTTTGAAACAGAAGGAATTTATTATTTATAAATTTATAATATCTGAACAGAAATAACTTCTGTTACAAATTTTTTAAATTTCAAATATAAATATAAAAAGCAGAAAGGGCTTATCATAATTTGGAGAGCTGTATTTCAATTATATTGTATTTCACTTTATTTTGTGTTACAACGTAACTGAATTAGCACAACTCTGTTCACAACACGGGTCTACCCAGGGACATGTGTCGGCTCGAAAATATTATTCTTTGATATACAACTGCCGAACGTAGAAAAGGACAGCAAAGCTCGAGCGGCCTCGATCGCTGAGGAGTGTAAACATAATACTAATAATAATAACACTAATGCAGTAACGATGTCCTTTATTTTTCGTTACTTTTTTATGGGTCTTTCACCAACATATTCGTGGCATTTTTCTAATGAAAATGATACGATATACGATACGCTTTATAAGCGATACGAGCATTTAAAACAATAATGGTGACCTCTATATCTTCCCTACGCCTCCACATGCAAGAATATCATTTATACCATATTATGTAGTTTTTTAAATCCTAAAAATTCTGTAAGTGACATTTTCTCGTATTGTTTGAAAAAACCAAGATATTCAAGTGGACAGAGTTCGTGGGACACATTTATATGTATTGGGTTGGCAACTAAGTAATTGCCGATTTATTCAATGAAATAAAAGAGTTTTTTTTTACTTCGAATGAACTTTAATCTATGATGTATTTTCCATTTTGTTCGATGACCTTTTGCCATCTTTCTGCCAACTTGAAAATTCCACGCTCGTAGAAAGTCAGATGCTTTTCGGCCAAAAACTGAGTTAAATGAGATTTTACATCGTCATCATTATTGAAAGTTTTACCACGAAGGGAGTTGTCCAGGGATCGAAATAAGTGGTAATACTTTTTGGCAGCTTGCACTGCGTTCTTTCCTTTACGGAAATAATAAAGCAAAATATGGCGAAAATGTTCGTTTTTGCACTCCATATTAATATTGAGGTAAAAAAAATCTTTAAGAAAATATCTACGCAATGAACTTGTAAAGCTAGGTTAGGATGCCAGCTAACATATATAAGAAGAAGAAGATCATAACGTTTACGGATATCATAAAAATGGGAGTGAGAGACATCTATAACTGAAATCGGCAATTACTTAGTTGCCAACCCAATATATAAAATTTCACGGTTTTATATGTACAGGGTGTCCCACAAAACACTTTTCACGATTTTTCGATTTTTTTTCGCAAGTACTTGCAATAATCTGAAAAATAAATATTTTCAACAAAAGTTGATCAGTTTTCGATTGGCTATATGTACATTGCAACAAAAAAAAGTTCAGAAAAATTTTTTTCTCAATAAGAGACGTTATAAAAATATTTTAAGTATGTACATCGATGAACAAGATATACATATAACCAAATATTCGAACTGTTTAAATCCTTCTGTAACTTGATATATGAGAATCCATATACGCGTGAAGTATTTATCAGCATAAAAGATTCAAGAGCTCATCAGGTTCTGGGTATGAATCATCCACTCGGTGCATTAACCCATGGTGTTGCTAAACACAGTTGTAATTCTGAGGCCCCCCTTATATTCATTTTAATAATTTACTAAAAATTCGCAATAGCTAGAAATACAGAATATGATTTTCTAAAATCATCTCCTCTTGACCCCACCTCCCCGCTCTATTTTAGAATATGTGTTTCTTTAATCTTTTCTCAACCAAGAAGATAAAAAAAGGAACACATGTTATTTCATGATACTTGCCGAATTCATCTTGAAATCCTCTAACATATAGGCGTAAAAAAAATATAAGTGTATTTGCAAAAAATTGAAGATGACCTTGAAAAATTATGAAAAAAAGGAGTTACAAAAAATTTGCTATAACCACATGAAAGCTTTCTTAAAACCATGCTACATCTGATAAAAACATTTTCGATCAGACTGCTAATAACAGAGTAATCTCTACTGGTCACAATTCGTGGTTCACCCTGTATACTTTCGTCATATTTTATCTGAATTTTAAATTTATATTTGCAAAATAAACATTAAGAAAGAATATCATATTATTTTACAAACCCATTTCCAAGTGTGATTAGACATTTCTTTTATTCGATTAAATTTGTTAATTAAGTTTTTAATTATACAGTCTTTCAAGTTTTCACATACTGTACTTTTTAAACTAATATGAAACGACCAAAATAAGAAATGAGCACTCAAACCATTTGAAATAGTTACTACACTTGTCAAGCAAATAGTCAAGCAAATAAAGTATACACATTATGTAGAATAAAATACTATAAATAAAATAATTAAAATATGAGAATTCAATTAACTTAAATAATAAAAGATAGAAGTTGATTTGCAAATATTCCTATCTAATGAAAAGTAGGCATGAAACTGATATAAACTAATGTAAGAAATATTCTACAAGCAGAAATATAATTTAATATGTAATTAAAAACTTAAATGTGCATATCAATTTTAATTAGTCGATTAACATCTCATTTTTAAAAACCATATATATATTTATAATGAAAATAACAGAAATGTTATGAAACATTCTTATTTCTATTTCATACAGGCACACATAAATTTTAAAGTATGTAAAATAAAATGAGAAGAACTCATTTATACTTTATCGTAGGCAAACAAATATGTATAAATACATGTGTATTTACATTAATATTTGAATATAACCCTCAGTTGTCAGACGTCTTCCATAAATTCTGGTTGTCACATTAGGTCAGGCCTGCTCAACGATGGCTCGTGGAACAGATGTGGCTGCTTCTCCTCTTCGCCTGCTCGGGGAGGCAGTTCCCACCATGTTCATTCCAATTTTTCCTTCGGCATGTATACATGAATACGTAGTAATGGTGAGTAAACTGCCGGTACAGCGGTTGTGAGCCTCATTCCGAAAGAAAAGTCGGAATGAACATGGTGGGGCTGAATTGCCGAGCAGGCGAAGAGGAAAAGCAGCCACATCTGTTCTGCGAACCATTGTTGAGCAGGTCTGCGTTAGGTCATTCAGACCCGTCACAGAACTAGAAAAAATTTGGAATATATTTTGACAAAAAAAAAAGGTAACAAACAAAGTGACATCACTTGTAAAAAAAACTTATTAGGTAAACTAATATTATCTCTGTAACATCTCTTTTGAAAGTGAAATTATTGTCACGCAGACCTACAATGACAACAGAGGGTTAAGCATTATCCAGGAGGAATAAATAATCAATCATTAGCATGTAATATCTAATTTTTTAGCACTTCAATATGTATATAATTAAGAGAATCTAAATTGAAAATCAATTGACTTTTTACCTAAAACGATTTTGGCTTTTTACATCTGTATTCAATAATAGAATAACTCTTAGCCTGTGTATTTACATGTAAAATATAAGTATACAAATTAAATCATTGAATATTATAATAAGTAATAACAACCTCTGTATAATGAGGATATTTTCACTGTTGAAACACTTTAGTTGCAAAATAGAAATGAATTAGCATTCTTGTTTTAATTTATCTTGGTTAGTTCATGTCTGGAGTGGTTGTAACAAAAAGCAAAGAAATTAAAGATTATTATGTAGCATTTTAATAAAATCAGGTCTACGATATGTCAAAGAATTTAACTGAAGACATCCATAAGACATGCATTTTCTTGCAATACACAGAAGGAAATGAATTATTATTATATGAGAATTATAACTTACAAACCTTCTATACAAGTACTAGATGACGCGATATTAGAAATTTTTACATTGTGTTCCCTATTATAAATGATCCTACATAAATACAATGTATGCAAGATAAAATTAAGACAGAGATGATTACTTCTGATAGAATGGATTAAAAACATACTATACAATTTTATTTCAACGCATTCTCATTTGTATGAAAGTTGTATTAAAATGTCTGTCACTAAATATATATTCAGCTAACTTAAAATCAGTTTACTAAAGGCCCGTGTTCATTTGAGAATTTCTGTCGATAGTTGCTCTCAAAAGTACTCTCAATTTGTGTGTCCATTTAAAAGTAGGTCAGAAATGTTTTGCTTTAGGAGATTAAAATGAGAGTTAACTCTCGAAAAGTCGTCTAAAGTATATGTCCATTTGTATGAATTTCGATAGTTATAAGAATTCTCGTGAACAGAATGGATGTGAAGAAGAAGAAAAGGCTGTCTGGAAGACTATTAACTATACAAATGTTAAACAAGTCCATTTGCAAGTTTCAATTTGCTATTTACTCTCAGAGAGTTTTTCGTGCAACTCTCCAATAGCACTCTCAATAGCGTGTACACTGACAAATTTGACTCTCGAAAGTAACTTGCACCAGTTTTACTTTCAAATGGATACAGACCTTTACACTTGAAATATATATATATACAACATAAAATTCAATATTTTTTAATAATGTAGATAATATTCATAATATAATAATAATATGATAATATTCACTCATTACATGCATTAAAAATTCTGTTAATGAAAGTATTATCAATGCAGTGATTGCAAAACATTTGCATTGCATTAAATCAATAGTAAGTAATATTCACATTTTCAACGTATCTGCTTGGTTGTATGTGGTAACAAAATGATTACAATAACACATAACTGACAAACTAACAAATAATCTAGATTTGAGGCAAATGTAAAACAATATTATATCTGGAAGATTGTTTCATATAGATATTGTGAATTTATAAAATTATTTTGTGTACTTGCACATTTTATTAACCCTTTGCACTCGGCGCTATTTTCAATCTAAAACTAAATTTCTCTTCCGTCTCTTACAATATTTTCATTTTATTCATACGAAACTGATCCGATTTTTACATATAATATTCAAATGTTTAGTAATCTATTAAATACAAATTTTGTAATGTAACAAACATTTTGTAATATTTTTTGTAATTTCTTTGAAATAATGCCACAACAATTTCTAGTGGTACTTCAGAGTCACCACTCGAGTGCAAAGGGTTAATATACAAGATGTTTCGTAAATGGTAGGCAAAACTTTAGGAATAGATTCCTAATGCTTAGAAATGACAAAAAAGTTTTATTAACGTAGGTTCAGAAATGATTAGTTTACGAGTTATTAAAGCTTTTGTGACAGAATTCTCGTCACATCATCTTAGAGGAAATGTTCAGTATGTCCACCTCCTATCTGAATACAAGCCTCAGCTCGTCGTCTCATTGAGCTTCGAATATGCTCCTAAATAAAGTATAAATTGTAAACAAGAATATTATATCTCCATAGACCAGCAATTATTTCAAAAACATATTTAATCTTTAAATAATCATATAAATCATCATTTTTAGATTTTACTAACAAAACACATAAATTTAAAATATAAATTTAGTAAATAAACCACAAGAAGATAGCATAATATAGGTGTTTTTACAAGACAATAATATTAACTAAAAACTGTTGTATACATTTTTTCATTACACTACTTAGCTGGATTTATTGTAATTTCATTGTCAATATTCTAGTAAACGAATCCTCGAATAAAACAAAATTCTTTTTGCTTTTAGAATAGCTATTGCATGAAAAATTGTTTTGTTCAAAGTATTCTCATAAACACTACTATAACCTATTCGTAAAAAATTTAACACATATAGTATTAATACTCTCTATAATTATTTACGTTTTTCTTTACAATGTAATGAAATAATATCTGTTACCTTACGTCATTCGCATGACCTGTTGGTTTGTTGTCCTCACTACCAATTTCAGTTCTTGTATTCAAGAGAAAAGTTACAATGTTAATTTCCTCTCGATGAGTGAAATATAAAAAACACGATCTTATAATTTCTCTTAACTTTAAACGATTGAATTATAAACACGTTTTCACCACCTGTTTCTGAATAGTTATACGCGGCACATACACTATATATATAAACTATGTCACGCCTCTCCTAACCTCAATTATTGGTTAACTGATGCAAACACATATGTCACTTGAAAATTCGAAAATTCATTTATAAAACATAAAATTTGTTACAAGAAAAGCAGAATAATGATGTTTAGATCGTTTTGTTTGTATATTTTTGACTTTTAAGGTTTCAAAACTAAAAAATAAACTAGTCACGACCGGTTAAATTGCTTTACACAACATTTAAACTTCGCGTGCAATACTGCGACTGAAACGCCACGAATGTGTAGTTTACGCCATCAACTTTCTTTCCCTCCTTTTCATTCTTTCGTTGTCTCTTTTACTCTTTTGTTTCTTGCCCCGCCTACTAGCTCTATCTTTCCTCTTCATTCGGAACAATACGCTTTTCACTGTACCTTTTTTTGTATGGTTAAGTAACCTATCTCCTTTGCTGCGCGTGAAAGGTGCATGAATCTATAGATATTTGTTGCATTCATTGAGGTTGGATGATCGTTTTCTTATTCGATCAACTATATAATCAATTTAAATACACGTTTTTGTGGATTAGATAACGGTATTAGATATCGTATATTAAGGAATACAAAACTATTCTTATACCATGCACGTACAATATTATGTATGTATAATAATTTGAATTGAATGTAGTTATGATATTAGTAACATAGAAGTATGTTACAGTAACGTGTACTAGTATGTTACTACTTATATTGTTAATTTATTTATAGGTCATTCTACACGAAATCGGACACTTTTCGGATGTACTATTACGGACTTTGTTCAAATTCGGATATGTTGTAGTCTATAGTAATATGTACATGAACGTATCTCAAAGAATTTTTCAAAATCTTAAAAATTGTTGGTCTTACATACATCTAAAATAAAGTGTCAACGCTTTTGTTACGTCTTTTCGTGGTGGGTCGTTTAATTTCGCAGGAAAAGGAATTTTTGGAGCTTGTAGGAAAAAGAATATTTATACTTAAAGATTTGTGTATATGTACAGCGTGTCCCACATAAATGGGAACACCTAAATATCTTTTGTATTTACAGTCCTATCAGAAAACTTCAGAGGACAAAGTGACGCTATTGCAGGGGGCAATATAACGGTGAAGAAAAATATTTTTTATGTCGTGTTTTTTAATGAAATTTCAAGGTCACCGATGTTTTTTTAAATGGAATAGTATATTTTTTTACGATAGCATGATAGACAATAGAAAACTGAATTTAGTGGATACTACCTTTTTGACCTTGAAATTACCTTGAGCAAGAATAATCATGTTGAAGCGGATGAAATGTGGAAGTTTGAAACTTACGTGTTTCAGCAAAGATGGCGCGTTGTTTACGTCGGGTTGACCTTTACATATTATAATAAATGTTCGAAATGTTGACCATCCTCATTTATGCAATGTTGCAATCTTTTAATAAATGATCTGTAGACATTGTCGATTTCCTGAGACGTAATTGAAGCACATGCTGCAGTAATCCTTTGCCGCATATCCTCTGGCGATGTGGGTTTATCTTTGTACACAATACATTTTATCTTGCCCCATAGATAAAAAGTCCAATGGTTTCCGATCCGGAGAACGGGCTGGCCATGGAATTGGTCCTCGTCGCCCAATCCAGCGTCCATGATATTTCGTATTTAGCACCGTTCTAGCAACTTTAGAATAATGCGCTGGACAACCATCATGTTGAAACCACATGCGCTCCCGATCGAATAACGTAATTTCTTCTAAAAGGCCCGACAAATCCTGGCGTAAAAATGCAGCATACTTTATACCAGTAAGAGTTCCTTGTATAAAGTACGGGCCTATCATTTTACTGCATAAAATTCCGCACCATACGTTAACGGTCCACGGTCTTTGCTTTTCTACTTCTCTTAACCATCGTTCTCAGCTGACCAGAAGTGCATATTGTGCAAACTTGCCCATGATTGGTAAAACATGCCTCATCCGTAAAAAGAACTTTGTGAAAGAAAGTATTGTCCACTTCTAATTGATATTGTGCCTACTGACAGAACCGGACACGATTAATATAGTCGGTGGCAGATAATTCCTGATGTAAACTTAAGGGGTTATATACAGTTAAAATCTTCAAAAAATCGGTTTTTTTATTATTTCATTTTCGTAATGTACATATATTTAAGTATACGCACAAAAAATTTCAAGTCAATCCGGCGATTATTTTCAAAGTTACACGCATATTTGTAAAGACGTGTCAGAGCGTTTGAAAGTAGGAGGCGATGTTTCGACGCATTTTTCTCGAAACTGTGTTTTCAAAGTCGGCGACCAAGATTTCTCGGAAACTGCTGAACCGATCACTCTCAAATTTTAACACAAGCTTCTTAAGTATATTTTTTAGTAATTAATCGAAGCTTTTTTCTCTCCGATGAATATTTTTTTTTATAAACAATTTAAGGCCAAAATTTTTGTGAAAAATCGATTTTTTTCTTTGAAAGCCGCCATTTTGTCACAAAATTTTATTTTGCTTATTCCTTCGATTAATTACTAGATTATACATTTCTTTAACGAAATCAGTTTGGTTTTTTTATTTTTGATGATCCAGTCCAGAGATATAGTGGTCACCGCAAGGCGCCTTTTTTTAGAGGAGCTCCAGGAGATCAGCTATAGCAGGTTTCAAAATTATTATTTTTACAAATAAAAAATGTTAAAATACAGTTAAAAGTTACCATAATATGTGTACAAATTTTTACATTAATAGATGTCAAAGTCTTCTCAGGAAAAATTCTTAAAAAATCGCTTTTTTTGGGCCTCCTAACTGTATATAACCCCTTAAGTGATATGGGTGAAACTTTTCTATTTGCAGTATTCGTGAAATACTACTTCTGCTAATACCGGACTCTTGTTCGAATTGTCGCAAACTTACATGTGGATCATTAGATACTCCAGCTAGGGTATTAATTCTATTTTCTTCGTGAGTTACAATTCTTTGTTGATTACGATTTTTAGAACTTACACTACCGGTATTTTTAAATTGTTTTACCACGACGGAAAATGCGTGTAACGAAGGACAAATACGATTCACAAATTTTTCACGATACAAACGTACTGCTTGCCTCAAAGATTGGTGGCTTTCGCCACAAGTGAAAACCATATCGATTCGTTCCTGTACATACAGTACAACGCATTGTTATCACTTTCACGTTTCGAACTCGAATAATGCAGAAGGAACAACGTACTTATTCTAACCGATTAACCTTCTGTTAACGATCTCAATGATACATACTCTAACATAAACATACGCTGTTTACTATGAAAACTATTTCGAACATTTATTATGATAGGTAAAGGTCAACCCGACGTAAGTTTTAAACTTCCACATTTCATCCGTTTCAACATGATTATTCTTGCTCAAGGTAATTTCAAGGTCAAAAAGGTGGTATCCACTAAATTCAGTTTTTTATTGTCTATCATGCTATCGTAAAAAAATATACTATTCCATTTAAAAAAACATCGGTGACTTTGAAATTTCATTAAAAAACACAACATAAAAAATTTTTTTCTTCACCATAATGTTGCCTCCTGCAATAGTGTCACTTTGTCCTCAGAAGTTTTCTGATAAAACTTGTAAATACGAAAGATATTTAGGTGTTCTCATTTATGTGGGACACCCTGTATATAGATATACAGGGTGTCTCAGCATCGGTAGTACAACCAAGATGAAGGTGATTCTACATAAAAAAAAAATCGAAAATGAAGAATAAAATTTTTTCATTTGAAGTTTCGTTCTCGAGAAAATTGGTTTCGCATATTCAGGGAGTACGCGTACACGTAACTATGGTTTACAATTAGATGGATAGATCCCGATACAAGTTATATGTCACTTATAAGTAGTACTAATATCATTAGTATCAAAATGATGTGCTGTATTACTCATTTCTGCCTATGGATTTAGAGTGAATTTAAATGAAAATAAGACATATAATTTAGTTACTAACTTACTTTATTAATGCAAAAATTGTTGGAAATGCTGCCTATTGTGCTGCATACACAACTGTACTCGCCGAATTAAATCCTCGCTTTTAGTTGAGGAAGGCTTGTAATCTCCTCCTAATACACTTTTGATTTAACATGACTCCATAGATAGAAATCAAGGGGTGTCAAATCTGGGGATTTTGGTGGCCAGTTTATTGGACCACCACGGCCAATCTAAGCTTCGTGTAGTTCATTTAATAAATTCTTAACTTCTCGAGAAAAATGTGGTGGGGCACCATCATGTTGGAAAATGAGATTTTGTCTAATAGCTAAGGTACGTTTTGGATTGATAGAAACTGTTAGTCAAAACCGAAGATAATAACATACTAAGGCACCAAATGAAACTGTGAGAAGTGCTTAGAACGTCATGCCAACAGGAATGTACAGAAGTGGAATCATAAACAAAAGTTTGTATCGAGATCCATCTATCTAGGTCATAGTTAAGTGTACGCGTACTCGCTGAATATTCAAAACCGATTTTCTCGCGAACGAAACCTCAAATGAAAAAATTTTATTCCTTATTTTCGATTTGTTTTTTCATGTAGAATCACCTCCTTCTCGGTTGTACCACCGATGCTGGGACACCCTGTATTATAGAAAATGTTTGAAATGTACGGTGTGTCTGAGTGTGTGTGTGTGTGTGAGTGTGAGTGTGAGTGAGTGAGTGAGTGAGTGAGTGAGTGAGTGAGTGAGTGAGTGAGTGAGTGAGTGAGAGAGAGAGAGAGAGAGTGTGTGTGTGTGTGTGTGCCTTGGTAGCGTAATTGTTCGTGTATCGGTGGTAGTAGATATGGTGTTCGATACTCTAGTAATACAAAATATAGGACTCGCGGGTCCACGATTAAATTAGTGTTTAATGGAATTTAAGGAATTTCTATATTTAAATAAACTACTATCTTTTAATAATTTTAAATTACCGGATGCTAGATTGTGCAGAATTACGCACCAGTCTAGCAGTTAGGGAAACTGGAGTACCGGTTCTAAGTCCGCACCTTCCAGTGGTTTATTTTGCTGTGACGCTCCGCGGCTTTTAGCAGCCCTATTTATACAAGTGTTTCCGTCATATTTTCTTCTATTTCGGGCTCTTCTCCAGTTTTTCCCTCATCCTCCGTTTTTTTCCTTGTGGGGTGATGTGCTTGACCAGTTTTTTCATTATTTATTCGCGATGACGAGCTCCTTCGTGGTAGGAACACCTCGCGATGAAGATACTACGCGGTGGAGGTGGCTCTCATTGACCGCGTTACGCGTGAACCGGTAATGTCACGTTCCTTTGCACAGAAACGTAACAGAAACGTGTAAAATCTCATTTTTGATGTGTTATTTATTTTGCTTGAACTTTAGAGTCGAGGTGGATGATCTTTGCTTTAACGTTGATGCGCACCTTTATATTGTTCCTAGGTAAGATTTGTAATACTAGATGTGGTCCGGGGTATTGATGTGCTAATTTGGTCTTACCATGAAGAAGTATAAAAATACTATCTTCTATCTAGAGTATTTAGATTTTTCTTTTACTGCTATCAAGTTGTTTCTTGCTCTAATGTGTAATTTCCTTAAATTTTTTATATGGCGGACAGGTAGTCTTCATATGTTTCTTCAAGGTCTTCATCTATTAGGTCCTGTGTGAACAACAGGACCAACAGTCTTACCATATTTCCAAATATTGGGTTGTTCGGAAAGTAATTTCGTTTTTCTTTAGGAAAATGAAAGGCGATTTTCTTATAGTGAATAAATATTTTCATGAATAATACAGGGTGTCCCACATAAATGGGAACACCTAAATATCTTTGGTATTTACAGTCCTATCAGAAAACTTCAAAGGAGAAAGTGACACTATTGCAGGAGGCCATTTTAGTGGTGAAGAAAAATATTTTTTATGTCGTGTTGTTTAATGAAATTTCAAGGTCACCGATGTTTTTTTTTAATGGAATAGTATATTTTTTACGATAGCATGATAAACAACAAAAAACTGAATTTAATGGATACCACCTTTTTGACCTTGAAATGACCTTGAGCAAGAATAATCATGTTGAAACGGATGAAATGTGGAAGCTTAAAACTTACGTGTTTCAGCAAAGATTGCGCGTTGTTTACGTCGGGTCTTTACATATCCTCATAAACTTAAAAATTCAATTTACTATAAAAATTCTATTTACTCATTTTAATAAATTTTAAAATTCAATTTATTATAAAAATTTCTATTTAAAATCATTTAAATAAATTTTAAAACTCAATTTATTATAAAAGTTTCTATTTCTTCATTTTAATAAATTTAAAAATTCAATTTATTATAAAAATTTCTATTTAAATTCATTTCAATAAATTTTAAAATTCAATTTATTATAAAAATTTCTATTGAAATTCATTTTAATAAATTTTAAAATTCAATTTACTATAAAAATTCTATTTAAATCCATCGTCATAAACTTAAAAATTCAATTTACTATAAAAACAACTTCCACATTTCATCCGTTTCAACATGATTATTCTTGCTCAAGGTCATTTCAAGGTCAAAAAGGTGGTATTTACTAAATTTAGTTTTTTATTGTCTATCATGCTATTGTAAAAAAATATACTATTCCATTAAAAAAAACATCGGTGACCTTGAAATTTCATTAAAAAACTCGACATAAAAAATTTTTTTCATCACCACTAAAATGGCCTCCTGCAATAGTGTCACTTTGTCCTCTGAAGTTTTCTGATAGGACTGTAAATACGAAAGATATTTAGGTGTTCCCATTTATGTGGGACACCCTGTATACACGCATGTACAGGGTGTACAAAAATTATATGTCACGACCACCATAGCGTGATTCTACACCTCATGATCGGTGAAGATCTGTTAAAAAAACTTCCCGCAAAATTGCCCTTAACTGACTTTTTTAAAGTTTTAAAGGTCAAATTTTTTTATGATTGCATCATGTTCTACTCATCGAGAGGACAAAAAGTGTCAAAGGAACCATAGGTCGGAGCTCAATCGTTCTCTCAAAAAACAGTGTTAAAGTTTCACCTAACTGCTGGAGAGATTTCACTGTTACCGTGTGTTTACGTTTGCCCAAAGTAAACAGCAATGGAATCGCCAACGAATCATATGACAGTACGACGAATAATTCGTGAGGAAAGTTTACGACCTTACGGAATTCATCGCGTTCAAGCACTGAGATCAAATGATCGTGCCGCACGACGACGTTTTTGTCGGTGGATAATAAATAAATTACAACATCAGCCTGACTTCCTAAAGAATGTGCTATTTACAGACGAAAACAGTTTTTCTAGCAGTAGCATTCTGAATCGACAAAATGCAAGGATTTGGGATTACAGAAATCCACACGCAATGATCCAAAGATATAATCAGGGACGTTTCACCATTAAAAAACGAAAAGAACTTTCCGGACAACCTAGTACTTGTATAAGCACTACAATTAATATTGAGTCAAGGAAACGAAAGAAAAGTTTGTGACAAAATTTAAGGAACATACTGTGCTTGAATCATGTAATCACTTTTAACAAAAAACAACAATGTGCAGGTGTTTATACTTTTTATTTATTTAATACTTTTATATACTTGGATTTGGTGACTGCATGGCATTGATTCGATTAATCAAACACAATGCTTGTGTGGTATTTTAGACCATATTGACTCCCCAATTGACGTCCAACGTAATCCCACAAATGTTCAATTGGGTTCAAGTCTGGAGATCGACTTGGTTAATTACATTAACATTTTGCTCCATGAGAAATGCCTTAATTAATTTAGAAGAATGTTTTGGGTCATTGTCATGTTGAAATGACACTCCATTGACATATTCTCCTTAACAAATGGCAACATACGATTTTTCAAAATATCGCGATACACAAATCTATCTATAGACTCCTTTATTTGTATTATCGAACCAGGACCGTTACGTGAGAACAGCCCCACACCATCTCATTACCACCACAAAATTTTACTGTTGGTTTCAGATACTTGACATTAAATCGCTGTCCAAGTTTACGACCAAGTTTACGTCGTACGTTACTTCTAGAGTCATTTCCGAATAAGTTGAACTTACTTTCGTCACTGCACAGAATTTTTGAACACTCAGTAAATAACAGACCAGTTAATGTGCTCTTTAGCGAACTCCAACCGAGCTTTAGGATTCTTCTTAGAAATAAATGGTTTCTTACATGCTTTCCGTGAAAAAAGATTATTTTCATCTAAAAGACGGCTAACTGTCCTACTGCTCATGTTCCTGAAGTCCAACTGACTTTTAATTTTGACAGCTGTGCAAAATGAATTGCATTTAGACAGCCTTGCAATTCGACGATCCAGCTTTTGACTTGTTTTCCGTGGTCTGCCGGTTCGTGGTGCCACTTTAACAATTCCATTGTCTTGAAAACGTTTTATAATCTTCGTGATAACACAACGATTTACACCAAACACTTTTGCAATGCCAGTTTTCCTCTGCCCTTTTTTAAACATTTCAACTATTTCTCACTTTCTCAGTTTCTCACTTTCAGTTAAATGTTGCCTTCTTGCCATATTTGCTGCAGGTAATAATACAAACCACACTCTGTTGTATACCAACGATAAGATCATCTTCTCATATTCTCATAGTATTAGTCATCTAGGTACCTTCCGATAACGATTGTCATCGACAGTAAATGTCCCAAAACCTTCCCCAGTGATTTCATCCTTTATTACTCATCTTCAAACTTCGCCCTGAAAAAATGTCTCATCCCTTACTGACCGCTAGACCCGAGATACATATCCCCCCGCTCTCCTGATTTTCAACACCTATATCTTGCGGGGCATTTCTGCGAAAAGCAGCATTTTAGCATTTATCCTCCGAACAGTCTTTGCAATACCGTTAAGAATCGACTTCAGAATATCTATTGTATTGTACTAAGTTCTTATTAACCCTTTCGCTACTACGGGCCACTATAGTGGCTCTCCACAAGATTCCACTGAGGTACTATGGGCCACTATAGTGGCTCTCCATAAGATGCCACTGAGGTATTGCGGCCAACCGTTTTGCATAAGTATCTGACTCTGGGCATGCAGTGATAGTGTTGGAATACTCTTTATTTATAAATACCCTTTGGAGAAAAATTTTTTCAAGCAGCTTGGGTTCTCCGCCGCGGTACTCTCGCTGACGATCGGCGTCGCGTAGCGTGCAGTGATGTCGCGGCGCTCCGTTCAGTGGAAGTACCGCGGCGGAGAACCCGCCCGTAGCGAAAGGGTTAAATATAATAAACACCAGTCAACGGAATACAACAACTCGACGATGTCAGAAAGGAGACTAGACTCCTTCGAACATGTTTGTTTACATTGCTTACTCTACTTCTTGCAAGAAGTCTTCAGGTTTCTTAACTTTTGTCACAAGTATTTATTTTGTTTCGGTGACTCAATATTAATTGTAGTGCTTACACAAGTATAATCCCAAAAAAACTTGTTGTATGTCGTCATGTTATTTTTAATTCGGACATGTGTATTTCAGGAGATTAAAAGTATACATTAATTCCCAAACGACTATTTTGTTTCTTAACTTTTGTCGGTAAGTGTATATATAACTTCATTTTAATGATCACGCAGCTACTTGACTTAACAATCGACCGAACTGACTGAATGATTCATGTTAATGTTACGAACTGATGAGATGTTTACATTTCTAGCTATACGTGATGTATTGCCATAACATAAACAATGTTACAAAACCATTCGTTTATGTAAAATTGAGGGTCTATGAAATAATACAGCATGTGCTATAATAAGTTCAGAAACGATAAGACATGCACGTAATGCAGGGATACGAAGATTGAAACTTTGCTGTAGCGGCCAGCGCCTAGGTAAAGTCGGTACGGCGATTGTCGTTGGGACCGGGACGAGGTCGGGGCATCTGGCTACGGTTTGGGCCTGTCACCGTAATTTTGTTAATGTTCATTGCCGCCCGTCCCAGGTCATAGAATGCGCACATTTTTAGCTTCCCTGCTCTCGCCATTAGCATCCCGTTTCTTTACCTCGCCCCGGTCGCAGGTATGCCCCTGGCGTATTATAGTTGCCAGATGCGTGGGTTTTTTCGGCCGTGGTCGGTACCTTTAGAACACATGGGCCGCTACGCGGGCCTTTGCTTTCGCCACCCCCATCTTGCCGCGTCTCCGTATTTATAATTGCCCCTGCAATTCCTGGGCCCAGTCCGAGCCCTTAGAGAGTCTCGGGTTTTTCCCACCCTCAATTCCCAAGGAAGGGGAAATTTGGCACTCGAGGGAAGGGAGAACCTAGCTATCGACGAGGCTGAATCTTAGTCGTGGAATTAGAATTAGCTGGACAGCAAGACTAGAAACATCGCGCATCTCTTCGCTTTCGTCTGAACTGATAGCTGTCAGACGACCAGTTAATTTCTCAGTATCAGACTCTTGTAACATCCTAAGTCGAAATATAGTTAGTATAAACAAATAGTTCCTTTAGTCCTTCAACCATTGAAGGTGGTCCTTCGAGCAATTTAGCGGGCACCTCGCAGTGCAAAAACATCATAAGTCCGAACGATCAAGTATTGATCAACCACGGGCAATTAACATTTGCATTGACGCAAACGGTCACTAATTCGAGCACCTCCTGTAATTTAATAAAGTTTATTTTAATACCACATTTGACCTTGCATGACCTTCAATGATAACTCGCTGAATTCGTCTCAACATTGGCTATCACATCGTGATAAAAAACATAGCATTCCATTAAAAAAAATAGAGATGACCTTGGAATCTCCTCTATGCCTTTATAACAACTTCTTTCTCCAATGATGCTGGCAATCATTCCTTTGACCATGTTGCCATCTAATTTTTTAGTAAAGATAGGTAATAAAATTCAAGGTACAAAATAACTTTTAAACCATGAACATTCTCACGGTATTTCATTTCGTGCAGTACGAAACAGCATAAGATGAGATGACTGAACTGGCCTATTCCTACATCTCGTTTGTGATATTAGTTCCACAATATTAGTTCCGTCCGATACGGTAGGATGTGACAGAAAAATGATAAAGGGGCTCTAGATGGCTCTGGAGCCCCGCGGACGTGAGACAAAAAAATACATTGGGTGATTGGTCTACTCCTGTACTTCATCTATGGTATAATGTTGTTGCATTATATTCATAAAAAAATCGTTGACGCTTGCATCGAAAACGTTCGAGTGGTTCCTTTTCTGCTTTCCGAAGTTGTCGATATTCGGAAGCATATTGCTTTCTAATTTAAATTATAAAATTTTCAATCACAATAATTCTTATTAAATGATCATCTGAACATTCGTTGACTAATTAAAAAATCTTTTTAATTTTTTGAATTGTTTATTCAAATATAAAAAGGTTAAGTGTATCGAAATTTTTAATTCGTAGACTTTTTAATACATTCACGTAAACCTGATTATATACATATGTACGTTCACCTAAGTAATATACAGAACACAAGTACCAGTTTGAAAGATTATGTTTTCTACATATTGTTAAAGAATGTTAACATTACTATTATTTTCCGACACAAAAATATTAGATGTACACGTACATGTGTATGTATACGCTGATATTTGTATATTAAAAATTACACAGATTTGAATACACCGCCCAAAGCCACAAATAAAGTTCATTCATAAATTTTGAAGGAACCGATTTGTGGGGTACTTAGACTTGTTTTTATCACAAAACCATTTGCAATCGATCGATAGTGCTCCATGACAGAATTATGAATTGCAACCAACATTTTATTGCTTTTAAAGCGATGGTAACAACGCTTACATTGTCATTTTCATGAGGCACACGACTGCGGCTCACGCTAAGCCTGGCGTTGGCATTGGCCAGGCCGGAATCTGTCAGCTATAGCCGTACTCTGATTGGTCCGAAGATTAGCAACGACTCTCTGTGGCGTAGAAATTGTGCGATGGGATGAGTGAGTTTCCTCTCTCTCGCGCATAGACTCGCGAAAGGGGAGGGGACCCTACGGGAAAGTCCCTACGTTAGCAACTATGTATGGTTGGAAGAACCGAAGAAGATTCAAACTCCCCAGTGAACTGTCGGACTGATCTCACCTAGATCGGTAAAACGTGTAAACCAAGGTGTAGACAAAGAAGAACATAACCTGCAACGTCTGTAGTAATTTGTACTAAACTAGTCAGCTCAGTTGCAAGTACAACACCTACATTACATGCAGCAAAAAATATATATCGAGAAAGAATTTAGAAAAGAAACGACCAGTCTCAATAGAAAAAATGTTTTTATCTTTTTTGCATCCACTAAACTTCTAACTAAAGCCACAAAACTTCTCTCTTTCCTACGATCAAAACAACCACATTTGGGACTCCAAGCATGGATTACGGAGCATCAACAAAGCAATCGCACGAAGAAGATTGCTTCTTATCAAGACCAGAACAACCACTCACGCCAGGGGCTGCAAGCATGGATTTCGAAATATCATCAGAACCATCGTGTCTTTTAGTAAGTGAAGTTTTTGTCTCTAATACAGTCTTCCGTTCCTTCTTTAACAGCTATTCTACGATGCTTTATAACCATTCCTTTAAGGGGTTATATACAGTTAGAATTTTCAAAAAATCGATTTTTTTATTTCATTTTCGTAATGTACATATATTTAAGTATACGCACAAAAAATTTCAAGTCAATCCGGCAATTATTTTCGAAGTTACACGCATATTTGTAAAGACGTGTCAGAACGTTTGAGAGCGTCAGAGTATTTCAACGCGATCTTTCGATGCGTTTTTCTCGAAACTGTGTTTTCAAAGTCGGTGACCAAGATTTCTCGGAAACGGTTGAACCGATCACTCTCAACTTTTAACACAAGCTTCTTAAGTATATTTTTTAGTAATGAATCGAAGCTTTTTTCTCTCCGATGAATATTTTTTTTTATAAACAATTTAAGGCCAAAATTTTTGTGAAAAATCGAATTTTTTCTTTGAAAAGCTGCCATTTTATCACAAAATTTTATTTTGCTTATTCCTTCGATTAATTACTAGATTATACATTTCTTTAACGAAATCAGTTTGGTTTTTTTATTTTTGATGATCCAGTCCAGAGATATAGTGGTCACCGCAAGGCGCCTTTTTTTAGAGGAGCTCCAGGAGATCAGCTATAGCAGGTTTCAAAATTATTATTTTTACAAATAAAAAATGTTAAAATACAGTTAAAAGTTACCATAATATGTGTTCAAATTTTTACATTAATAGATGTCAAGGTCTTCTCAGGAAAAATTCTTTAAAAATTGCTTTTTTTGGGCCCCTTACTGTATATAACCCCTTAAAGAACTAAAACTTTTCAAGAAAAGAATCTCTAGCAAATGACATTATACATATATCTAATATTTGTTACCTCATCAGACTTACAATCATAATATAATAGTGGCCTTTCAGGACAAAACAGTAGTACAGCTGCCTTCCCCTTCGATTTTGATGATTTATATAAAATATGTTATAAAACCGGTGCTACACATTGCATTCTGCCCATAGTTGTGCATCTGTGAAAGCGTACGTGTCCGTATTCGTTGCCCGTCGCTGCGGAGGCTACTTATCTTTTGTTTGTAAACAGAGTCCGCTGTACACATTTGTTTTTTTAATGTGCGGCAACCGTGCGGAAACCTTAATTGCAGCATGAATTACTATAAATTAAGTTACGCAATGCATACTTCTTTTAAACATAATTTCGGCAACGAACGTACAAACAATAGAAATTACGTTACTGCGCGGCCGCCGCACGTTAAAAACACGGATGCATACAGCAGCACAGCGGGCTCTGTTTATGAACAAAAGATAAGCGGCCAGCGGCGGTTCTAAAGGTTCCGTGTACAACTGCTTCTATATGATTCTGAATACTAACGTACAGTGGGCCAATTTCCTATTAGGAGGAAAATTGATGTCATTTTGAGTTGTTTAAAATACGTTCAAATATTATTTTGAAACATGGAACATGGTTTTATTGCGTTTTCAAAGTAAAAAATCAACCTACATAGTTAAATAAAAGATTTTTAATTTATATATTAAAGATATGGGTAATTGTGCATAAAAATTACACTTCACCGATTTTGTTGATTTTTTTAATATGTTGTCAAGATGAGGATTTTGAACAACTTTTGCCTGTATACATGTTTCTTTTATATTAACGCAATTATTAATAAGAAACCAGCCGTTTTTTAGGAATAAATAGTTTTATTTATTATTTATTATTTATATAGAGAACTACTAGGAAATATTTAAAAATTCATAATTTTTAGTAAAGTAAAATTCAGCCCATAATCATTTATATTTAAGATACCAAACCTTAAAAAGTTCACGCGGTATATAGATCGTTTGATGATTGTCGTGATATAAAGTGAATTCTTCTTTACATTAGCATCTTCATATTCGTTCACACCTGCCAGCGCGATTCTATTTTCTATGTTTCGTATGAGAGCGTTCAGTTGTTGCGCGAAGTCCGCGCGTTTACCATGTGTATCAACATGAATCGTTTCTACAACGAATTGTTTATCGATGATGTGGAAAAAAGACCAGCGATATGGGATATTTAATTAGCTGATTATTCGAGTAAAGTCTATAAAAATTTTATCGACATTCTCAAATAGTTGAAGAATTTCGACTCAAAATTTCTTAATTTGGGATATCAAGTTACAAATAGGCCATGTGAGATACAGTGAATTCTCATTTTATGGCCTTGCCAACCTCCCATGCTCATGACAGTAGAAAACCTCACACCACCGCTGTAGGTGGCCGAAGCTCGAGAGCCGTCGCAGCCACAACATTGTCGGCTATATCGGTGTTAGACCATTACTAATCCAATTACAAAACTTCTTTATTTTTTGTTATTTTTTATGATACTTTTACCAACATATTCGTGGCATTGTTCTGATTAAAATGATTCCAAATATGATATAATTCCGATGATATTTACCTGTGTAGTGAACGATGAAAGTTTCTCCCCATAACAATTACATTAATGGAAAATTAGTGTAAATGTGATCCGAATTATATCACGTTTGGTATCATTTTAATCAGAATAATGCCACAAATATATTGGTGAAAGTCTCATAAAAAAATAATTAATAATGAAGAAGTTAAATTTTTCATTTAAAGGCCTGCGCTCACGCGAGTTTTGATCTGTGCCGGCGGCCGCGACTCTCTGCGGGTCTTTCTTTCCCATACGCTGTCCTTCTCTGTGTTCAAAACTTGTATCGCTTGTTACACAAGTAAATATCATCGGAATTATATCATATTTGGTATCATTTTAATCAGAAAAATGCCACAAATATGTTGGTAAAAGTTTCATAAAGAAAAAATGGAAATTAAAGCAGTTTTGTAATTGGATTTGTTGGTTGGTTGGTTGTTTGTTGGTTTTGTTTTGGTTTTGTCTTCTGATCTCACGCCGATATAGCCGACAATATATGGCACACTCCTCGGCGACGGCGGCTCTCGAGATTCTCTGTCACCATCTCCGTGCAACATTGTATCGGAGACGAATACTTCTATCATTTTGAAACAGAATAACTTTTTAAAAATCAGCCAAATTTTACCTTTACTATTTCCTGCGTGATTCCGATCAATTTGAATTGTTCAAAAATTTCCAAAAATTAGAGACACCCTTGAATGCATTACTTTAATATTATGCTATGCCGAAGTCATTTCTGACCCACGCCGACATTTCGTTTTCTTTCGATATAAGGCCATGGCTCGGACTAGCCTTCGTCGTACTTCGGATGAGGAAGAAGAACTTTCTTATTTTGAAATATATAAAAAGCGTCATCTTCTATCGGAATAAAATAGTACATATCGAGCTTATCCCCACCGCAACGGGTCAGGAATGATTCCGGCATAGTTGTATTGTTAGACATGGAATATGAATCTAAAAATAAAACACGACAAGCAGAGTAGCAGTAACAAACAGCTGATTTTGTTAAATTTTATTCTATACAACAACATTATTCTATTTAAGATTTATTCTATTCAACTTAATGGTGTACCACGAAAGTTTCAAGGTAGTGCTTTTTGAAACTTTTTAGTTTATTAAGAGAATGGCATTTTCGAAGGTATCGTTCACAAAATTTATATAATGATTTTTAATGGCTACCTTCCATGGAAAATACACGTTGCACATTACAACGATACACAGTACGGAATGAAGAATTATAAGTTTTTTTTATAATAAGAAGAATCTATAAATTGCTCAATTTCGCTTATAATATAGGGTTCAATAAATTCATCTCTATTTTTAAAGTGTAGGCGACGAAATGGATGAGTCTGATAACGTGATAATCTCAAATAACTCGTAACTTATTTGTTGTACGAAAAAATATTTCGAACAAAACTTGCATGGTTTCCTGGGGGACATACAATGCTCTAATCTGTTTTTTATTACTTGGCTTTTTTGTCGAGATATGAAGTTCACCTTTAATTTTTTTAATGGAATGCCTACAATTTTTTCACGGATTCGGATGAAACAACAAATTCTGCTTAAAAGGCTATTAAACCAAATAGGGTTTGGTTTACATGCAAGGGTGCAAAGTAATCTAGAGATTTTAGAATAACTTTTCAAAATCGTGGAAAGTTACGTATTTTTGTGAGAACATGTTGCATAAAAATAGGGTTATGAAAATAAAGGAGGACAAAATTTTTACAACAAAGTTAAACAAATTATTTCGTATATGAATTTAGTCAAAATAGTCCAGTGTAGCTACCCAGTCAGCCAAACCTGCCTCAGGCAGATTTAGCGGAACGTGCGTATCGAACTATCCGTGCGAAAGACCTATGTATTTGATACCAGATAGCGTTCGGAGCTGAGACTGCTCCCAATCTGTCTTGATTTGGTCACCCCGATCTGCCGGCAGATTCCTAATAGAATGCGGAAACAGATGACTCCAGATGGAAGGCAGAGTCGGTAGGCCAAAATACCGGGCCAAATCCAGCCGTAGTGGGCCCTCGATCTGCCCCCGATCTGCCTTGTTATAGAGGGCAGGTCCGTCGCACTAAGAACGGACATAACCTATCTTTTCTGCTATTAGAACAAGCTTATGTCAGAGAGGATTTTCGGCGTTCCCGATATGGTGCTGACATGTGCTCAGTCTTAGCGTGGCATAGAACATTTCGCTGGTTCTGTCTTTTTGGATTAGAGATTAGTTTGTTGGTGTGAATTATTTATTCTAACATTTAAAACAGTACGATCTGCGTTGAAAGTTTGTGAATTAACTGTGAAGCAATGAGGAGAAAGGAAGGATTGAAGCAGAGAAGACGCCAGATAAGTTCATTAGTATAACCATTCCAAGAACAAAAGGGAGTATAATATATATATATATATTTTTTTTTTATTAGTTAAATAAAGTAAAGAACAATTTCTTTCTATAGTTTACAGGACAAAATATATATGGAATCGGAGAGGAAATGAGAGTGCAGCAGAGTACATCATTAGCAGCGGATTCCTAATAATGTCAGAGTGTTAAAAGAGATCCAGACCAAAAGATATGAATATTAAAAATATTAATATTAATTATAGTACTCTAAACTTTATATAGTACTCACAAATGTTTTTAATTATTTCAGATACCTATTTTTCCGCGAATGCTTTACTACCAGTATTGGAAAGTAATTTGGAATAAACATCGAAACAGTAAGGATACAATGCCGTAATCCTTGGCCAGCAGCTAAATTAAATCATCTTTAATTACATGCCTATGCACATAATTTTTCATGAATTGATTAAACTTTTTAATCATCCCTACACCTTATTTTCCATTCGAGAGTTTTATTTCTATTATTTTAAGATTTGAATATTTATTTTTTATTTTATGACAGCTTCGTCGAGATAATTGTTATGATAATTGTTATTTTATATCATTTTTATTTCCTACATGTAGCTTGTACAGTTCATGTTTAAAAATTTTATTGTCTTCGTCTTCTTCCTTAAGAATATAAATATAAGATAAAATAAAATATATGTAAAATAAAAATGTATTAGATTAAGATTTAAATAAATATATTTCTAAATTTAATTCAATTTTCCCTCTCATCGTTTATTCCGATTTTTCCCAATATTCAATTTCAGAATCCGTTCTTAGTGCGACGGACCTGCCCTCTATAAGGCAGATCGGGGGCAGATCTCGGGCCCGATTCGGCCGGATTTGGCCCGGTATTTCGGCCGGCAGACTACCAACGGTATTCCGCGCGAATAGCGGAAACAGATGGATAGGGTTTTGGTGTCGAATCTGCCTGGCAGATTCAAAGCATTTTGCTTACTGGGTAGTTTTGCGGTGTAGTTAAATTTTTTTATATATAGAAAAGTTCAGAGAAATCTAACTGTAGACCTCACAATTCCAAAACAAAATGTTCTCATGCCAGCTGGTTTTTGTTGCTGGAAATGGCTGTATTATTTAGGATCTTAATGGTATGTATTACTAAGTTTAATACTAATTTGTTGAATAAAGAACAGAATTATGGCAAAAACCGACTATAAAAGTAGATTTTAGAACTTTTCTGTTCATAAAAATTTCTTGCATTACTAGTTTAAATACAATAAAAACTACTCAGTTAAGTTTCTACGTAGAGTAGTAAAGGTTTTATGTTAAAGGCACAGCAATTACTGAATAAATAATGAAAAATTTTCTGAAAATATTTAGAGATACTAATAGTGTTCTGTTAACTAATAAACCTATCTCCATTTTTAAACAGGTGAAAGAGGCAATAGATGAGAAAGAAGAAGAAGAATTTGAAGTACTTGACGATAAGCAAAGGGAACACTTACCTAGTAATTTTAAGACAGGAGGTTGTGTATGTTCTGGAGCGCATTTTGTTTATTCAGTACAAGGACTAAATAAATTAAAACGGATAGAGGGTCGCAATAACCCTTCTTCATCTGAGAGTATTGGAGATTCTGATCTTCAAGATTATGATTTTGGGGATCATGAGAAACATGCGCAACAGATCCAAAATGAAGAGGAAATCAATTCAGAAATTCTCCAGCAGACAAAGGAAGAACATTTAGAACCTTCTGATAACCATCATTCTAAATCAAACCAGGAGCAGAAACTTGGTCCTTCTTGTCAAGCCAGTAGTCAAGGAGAACTACTATCAGATGTACCTGAAAGTAGGATGGAAAGATCCAATAATGATGAACCAAGAATTTCAACAGTAGGGCAGGGAAATCACAAACTATTCGCTTCTATCTCTTGTGACAGTGATTCTTTACATACTTGGGGAGGTAGTCAACTTGATAGACTGGATCAAAGCAACCATGATAAAGACTGGGAAACACGAAGACTATTTGGAAAATCAGAATATGTGGATGGAAAGTGGAAGAAAAATCGGTTGATGGAGTTATATTCATGTGAATTTACACATCCACATAATAATCAAACAGTTTATATTAGGAAGCAAAGTCCAGGTTATCTATTCACTTTTGATGAGGACGATTTTGTTGCAAGAGTAAGCTTCGACAAGCTCGAAGAATTGGATTTCGCCAAATTATCTGTAAACATCAAGCGAGATTTTTTTAAAAAGCTTATAATCATTGAAATCATCAGAGACAAATCAATTAATGACAGGGATGCTGCTTACAAGAAATTAAAACAACTTTTGCATGATAGGAGTGGTAAAACTGTAGACAATCTTGAGTGTGCAGAAAATATTTTTCAGCTTTCTAGAATATTAGAGAGCTACAGAAACTCCTCTAAAGGATCGATATTGGATAATATAGTTAACAATACATATATTTCATCTGACTTCAAAGACACTTGTCAACAATTGCTCAATAGAGAGGAAGCTTTAAATGCGAGAAGAAAAGTTTTTTCTCAATTTGATCAATTTCATTCAAAGAACATATTCGAAGAGTTACATGAAATTTATGAGAGGGCGGTGAAAAACCATAAAACATCATTACTTGACAAATGTTCTTCCTCCACTTCTCAATTAGCGTATTCATTGCATTCGAATATAGATTCACTATCAGGTCAACAAGTATTGTGCATAAGTAATAAAGATATAAATCTGTTTTCTGACCTTGCTAATGAAATGGATGAACTTTTTTCAAAATTCTTGAATAATTTACAGAGCTCATTATTTAATAAGGTGATGGAAGCAAAAAATCACAAATCATTGAACGAGTTAGCGCCTTTAACTCATCCTATTCATTTTTATCTTTGTAAGCACTTTCAGGAATTAATATTAGAGATTAGTGGGAAAACACATATTTCTTCTAAAGATTTGCTTATTGTAGATGCACAAGAAAGATTGAACTTGGTAAAAACTATAAATTGGCCATCAACTTCCCTTCTAAACTACTCTCTTGAGCAACAATATCGCTTTATTTTTAAGCTGATACAACATTTTGAGCCTGGTTATAATTCTAAAAAAGGAAAATTTAAGTATGAATGCAAGTTGTTAAAAAGTTCTGATAAAACATTGTTGCAACGTGTACAGGGCTGGTGTCTTGGTAGTAATACGTCTTCCGATATGGCCGAGGAGCGTCTAGTATGGATATATGTTCTTGACGATGCCATAGCTCAGCTATTTCCTGAAGAGTCAGAAAAGTGTCTTGAACTATTTATGCCTTTGCTAGAAGGCTATAGAGGTTTCATTCAAGAAACAGAAGATGTTCATTATGAATCGTTTAGAATAGTAATGCACAATACTATAAGGTTTATCGCACAGGCAATCCCTTATCTTTCAGAAGAAGCTTCAGAAATTGATGAAGTTACTTTAACAAATCAAATAGAATTTATTAAGAATGCAATATCACAAAAACAATTTATTGATTTTAGAGATTTAGTAGATGTATATAGTGAATATTGGAAGAACAGAGAATCTCTTATAGAAAAAATTCCTGATAAATTCCCTTATGGAAAGTTTAAGAAAGACATGGAAAGAATACGTCAAAAATTATTCAATATTGTAAATACTGTACTTAGCAAAGAAGTAACGCCACCCGAATTAATTAATTATTTTAGATCGTATAATGAGTTTCTAGGAGACTTAAGTGCTGTAGAATTTAGTTGGTTTATTAAAAAGATTAGTGATTCATCTGTAGAAGAAGTCAAGTTAGTTAATAAAGATAAAAAATCATATAAGGTTTTAGATCCTGAAAATTTTATCAAGAAACATGAGAATATTTCTAGTCATTACTTAATTGAAATAATTGATGATCTATTAAATATTGTGAGTAATTTACTTGGACAAAAAGAATGGTCCGATTGTGATAATTTAAATGCAGCAAGTGAGTTAGTTTCAGCAATTAAAAAGTCTTTTCTTTATCTAAAAGAGCAACCCAATTACTTATCTTTTAATACATACAAAGAAGAAAGTACAAAGCCATTTGCTTGTGTAGTAGAGAATAGTAGCTCTTATGAGGATTTTATGAAGCGCGTTGGAATCATAAGGGAATCTTTTTGGTATTTAAGAAAACAAGATGAGATCGATATAAAGAAAGCCCTATCGCTGTATAAAAAAGAAAATTGTAATATAACAATAGAAACAGAGGTAACACTGATACATTGCTACTACAGATATTTAGACAAATTTAATTCCTACATACAAAGGACTTTCGGCAAAAATTATGTAGATAAGATTGAATTTATTACTAAAGAAGTGAAGGATCAATTGGAATTGATTAATATTAACGAATGGGAAGGAAACTTTAAAAAGGAAACTTTACCAGAACTTCTTGCTGGAGTGGCTGCTGTGTGGTCTGTACAGGCATCAAAAGATATTGGAAGTGTAGGAAAAACCTTAAAGCCACATTGTATTCAAGTATTGTGCATTTTGCTGTTATTGAGTGTAGACAAAGATAAAAAAGGTGTTGAGAAGCATTTCGCGCAAGTCTTAACAGGACAAGGGAAATCGCTTGTATTATGTCTGTTATCTTCGCTGTTGGCATTGACGGGTCATAAAGTCCGAACTGTTTATTATAGTGAATACTTGGCAACTCGAGATCAAGAAGATTTTGATAATCTTTTTATGGTGTTTGGTATTAGCCACAAAATAACTTATGGTACATTTGACGAAATGGCCGATGAAGTACTTGAACCTATGATAAATGGTAAGCGGCAATTCTTACCAGAATTAATTGCAGGTCGTATTCTTAATCAAGCTTTCTCAATCAATACAGAGCAATTAGGGCATCTAGAGTATGAAGACACGAGTAATACTATATTATTAATAGACGAAGTAGACGTTTTTTTTTCTAACCAATACTATGGAAATTGCTATTGGCCATGTACGATAATAGGTTTTCCAGCATTAGTTGGTATCCAGGAAAAAATATGGGATATGGCCTGCAAAGATTATGGAAAAAGTGTTATCTTGAAAGAGGTGGAGGAGTTTATTGAGAACCGAATAGCAGAAAGAAATCAAGATTTTAAACAATTTAATCAATTTCTGTTTAAACCTGGAAAATACTATCTTTTGAAAAATGAATCTAATGTACTCATTAAAAAAGAATATACGAATCGATCTCTGTACGAAGAGCACCTCAACACAATGATTGATAATGCAATATATATTGCGACAGCAAGTAATAACGATTTTATTATTAGCCTCTATAAAATTAATGATTATGGAATCATAAGCTACAGGGTGGACAACTATTATTGCTGTAATACTTACCTAATGTATTACAACGTGTTTAATTACTTCAGGTTGAAGAGAATGGGTTATGATTACAAAGAATATAATAATTATGGTTATTTGAACATACAGTGTGGTAGCATTTCCTATGCAAAATTACCTAAGAAATATCCTCTTATCTTAGGAGTGAGCGGAACTACACTAAATGATCATGAAAGAGAAGCAGTAAGAAATTCTTATAGCATCCATGAAAATTCTATAATGCCATCTTGTTTTGGTGATTCTAATTTAAAATTTGATAAATATTGTGATTTCATATCTGAAAATTCGGAGGAAAAATGGCTCAGTAAAATTTATGATCGTACAAATTCCATGATTCGCTCAGGACGATCAGTATTAATATTTTTCAATACAGTTACTAAAATAGATAAATTTAAAAACAACTTCTGCGGTAAATTTGATCGTTTACATACATTAACTGAAAACACGGAAATTCAGACCACACAGAAATACATTCATGAAGCAGGCATTGCAAAGACAGTAACATTAGCAACGAAAGGTATGGGTCGTGGTGTTGATTTCAAGTCTAGTGTTGCTGTGGAAAAGAAAGACGGAGTGCATGTTATACAGACGTTTTTTTCACTTGATATAAAAGAAGAGACGCAAATTAAGGGGAGAACCGCTCGTAAAGACAATAAAGGTAGTTATGAGTTAATAGTCTGTAAAGAACATTTAATAAGTGCCAAGTTGATAGACGAAAAAGAAACTAATGTAAGTTATGA
The DNA here is from genome assembly GCA_913789895.3 of Seladonia tumulorum. Classification (NCBI taxonomy): domain Eukaryota; kingdom Metazoa; phylum Arthropoda; class Insecta; order Hymenoptera; family Halictidae; genus Seladonia; species Seladonia tumulorum. The sequence continues at coordinate 634,923 of CAJYYF030000013.1, read as the reverse complement.
TAGCTTGAGTCAATCCAGAGAAAAAAGAATAAAAATAATATGTTCAGATAGGGAAACTCGAATGAAAAACAAGGAAAATCAAAATCAGATAACTATGGAGTTTTTTGAATCTTTTTTTTTTAAAGAATATAATGAGAAGGAAGAAGTAAGTAGTGCGAACACGGAGTAAGAAAAATAGATGGTCCAAGGGACCATTTCAGGTTGTGATTGTTATGTTTTACAAGGAGACTCTACTATGAGATATCACTGATTTTATTCATCTTTATATATGTCGTAGTTCCAAATGTTCGAAGATACTTGGTCATTAGTAATTAGCGTAGTTTTTATGATACATTCTAATATTATATTATTATGATACTTTCATATAAGAAATATATTTTATAGACAGTATTGTTAAATATTAGAAATCTTGTGAGAATCTTATCTTTTTCTTACAAGTAAATTACTTACTCACACTTGTATGCGACATACAAAAATGCACATTACTTACGAACTAAAAAGATAAATGTTTTATCATTAAATAGCATTAAAATTTTTCAAATTATATATTAGATTGGTTAAATTACATTATGATAAGCTTGGAAATCGTAGTGAGAAGGGTAAAAGATCGCAAGATTGTGCCAGTACTAACCATTTTTTTTTGTTATTGGTAACTTCTATCATTACATACTTTAACTTTAAAGGAATGCTGATGCAAAGCCAAGGACTTACACTGAAATGTAAAATATAAGTATTATATCGATAATTTCTTTGATTTTGATATGTCACTAAAAATTTTATGACATCATATCCGTGTTTCGGTTTGTGTATAAATTATGAATGTACAACGAAAAAAATTTACATTTCAATATAAGCCTCTGCACACAGCTGCGCGTTATAGGGAATCAGCTTTACATGTATATTGCTGTTCAGTTTACTTGAATGATGGATAAATAAAATAAAGACGATTTTTATTTTGTTTTGTAATATATTTTAATCAACATAAAGATTAAAATTTATAAGAATGACAAAGAACAAATTAGTATGTACCAATTTTTCCAATTTCATGTTTTCATGTTGTGTTTAAAAACGTCTGTATTTATAATAGTTATACGGGGTGTACCAATATTGATGGTGGAGGGAGTGATTATACATGAGAAAATAAGTCGAAAATACGGAATACATTTTTTTCGTTTGAGACTTTGTTTTCGAGAAAATCGACTTTGAAGATTAAGTTTGCATTTGTCAAGAAGTAGAATCAGTTGGTTATGCACTAGACACGTCAAACGTTTTCTATTTAATAGCTGGGATGTTTCCCGAATTTTGAACTCTATTTTCGCGAATACAAGGCGCCAAATGAAAAAATGTATTGCATATTGTCAACTTATCTTCTCATGTAGAATCACTCCCTTCACGGTTGCGATATCAATATCGGGACACCCTGTATATTAATGCATTCGCATATTTATACATTAATGTATACAATATATAAATTTAAATTTGTAAGTGTTACTTATTTAAAATATTTGTTTTATAAATGTTACAAAACTTTAATTCTATTGTTTGTTCAAAATATTTCTTAATTTCATAAAATAAACTGTATAACAAAATATTTGGATGTATTGATTTTCTCCCGTTTTCATGTTTACCAATAGTCACAGACCTAACACCTAATACTTGCCCGTATACATGTAGAATGTTCTTGGTTCTGGATCCCTGCAATAGTAGGAATAAGTAAGCAAAGTTATCCGCGCGATCGACGGTTCCCGCAGCGAGCAGGAAATTAGGGAGAGTCTGCACTCCCTACGCGTGTGACTGCCCCGATTTCTCCATAAAATTTTGCGCATTTTAGTAAACAATTTACCTGCTCTGAAAAACCTACTCATTGTCAGTCAGGCAAGCTGCTACCGGACACAACAATGTAAGCTCCTAAGCATTGCTTACTAACGAAAATCTAATTTTTGGAATAATTTATTGTCATGGTATGAAAATAAATTGTAAATATTTTTCTGGTAAAAATGAGTCCAAACACGCCATAAATAGAATGAAAAGGAAGTTAAGGAAGTGTGTAGGAATAAAGTGTAAATAAATATACATAATTAGGCGGATTATTTACCAAAAAAGTAACGTTAATAATGATATATTTAAATACTAGCAAAAATACATAATGTTTTTAATGTGAATTCCTCCGCATGTGTGTGAATTTGTGCTTCTTATTTGATGCTCGCTATATATACATGTACATTATACAGTATATGTATGTATATGATTTACCTGAATATAAGCTTTCCCACGTAGAAACGTCTCCTTCGATGCACTCGCGTAACAGGTGTGACGAAATTAAAAGGACACAACATTCTTTTGTTCCATTCATCATTTATAGAATCTCCGACATGAGATTTCAATTTCTAGCAACAGAGCCGTCGGAGAATATTGGCACCGACGAGATACAGTGACTCAAACAATTGATCAAATGTTCCCAGTGTAAATTTTTATTTAATTGAACACATGTTAATAAGATATGTATGTAATCAAATATTTTATTATAATACTTACATAGTTTTCGTTGTTCATATAATAAAGAGTTAACTTAAATATGTTATACTTTTTAAACAAATTTTGTTTACATGGTCTGTGTAATGTGAAATGAAATTCACCAAAGTAACAATAACCAAAGTTTATTAAACAAAAACAACACGTAACAAAACAACAAAACAAAAACGAAACAACAAAATAAAAAAACGACGAAATAACGAAACGACAGAATGACGGCGATACAGTGCGGACTGGCGAAAACAACTAACTCCCTGATCCGCCAAAAACCGTGCTTATATAATTCCCGTGTCCCCCAGAAATTTCCCTCGAACAAGGAAACTTCTGGAGTGGGGATGTCGCTTTTCCTGGACGTGCCCCTTGGAGAAAGTTGCTGTCCTTGGACCGACCAACGATTTCCTGGCGAAAGTCAAGGGTTGGCGGCCAAATGTGCACCCCAGGTAAATAGGAAGGACATCCGGCGTCTCTAAGTGTGCGCTCGAGGAGAGCTTGGGCCTGGCAACCAAATGTCTCCAAAGTCCCAACTCGCAGGCGATGCTCCTACCTGGGTCTGTTTAACTTTCTCCAAGGGGTCCGCCACACAAAATTAAATGAAATTAACAAATTATATAGTGATCAAATTTTTGAGTTTGAAAAAATGAAATATTAGTACTTCGTATACCCTCCTCTCGCTTTCAGTACGGCTTCTATGCGTCTTGGCATACTATCTACTAAACTTTCACACTGTTCAGCCTTAATATTTTCCCAAGCAGTTTTAGCTTCTTACCATAATTCAATTATACTTCTTGAATTGTGATCGAAGTTGGCAACTGAATGAATCTTTATTGTTCCCCTTAGGGTTACAATCCAACAGACAATTTACTCACCCTTACATCTAACTTAACCTAATCTAACTTAACCTAAAAACGCTCCTACGTGACCAGAGAGAGAGAGAGAGAGAGAGAGCAATTGGCGTCGTTCCTCTTACATACTAAAATAGCATAAAACTACACTAAAGCGGTACATAAAATATAAAAACACACATATATATATATATATATATATATATATATATATATAACAACATAAAATATATATAAATAAACTGTAGTATAATCGCATAAAACAATTATATCTAAAAATAACTGTAATCTAAACTCATAAAACAATAAAATAAAATAAAAGATAACATAACCGGCATACGTCCTGAGGTCTGTAATAAAATACTCAAAAAAACTGAATCCTAAAACTTAAACTTAAATCTTAAAATTAAAATTAAATTAACAAACTATTGCAGTTGCATTCTCGCTTCCTCACTCTCAAACACTCTCCTTCACTCAAACCCACACCTCTCCTTCTTCCTCCCCTACCTCTCACACTCTCACAGGACTTCCTTTTCCTTTTCCTTTTTTCTTCCATTCACACCTTTCCCTCTTCCCTCCTTTTTCTCCATTCTTCCAACCTCCTCATCCATTCCTCCCCTCCCCCGTCATCATCCAGCACCTCCCTCATCATTTCCTGCCAACCCCTGTCCTCCCCCAACCCCATACACTCCTCCCATACATGTTTCCACCCAGTTCTCCTCTTTCCACCCGCATACTCTACATTTCCTTTCCTCCTCCCCCACCCAATATTTCCCTCCCCCCCCCTCATCTCTATCCCCAATCTAAATCTCGCCACCCTATTCCACCTGCTTTCCCCCCACCCTTTCAACAAATACCCCGGTACCCCCTCCCCCTTCACCATTCCATACCATTTATTATATCTTGATGCGTTTATCTTCCTTCTTCTTTCCCCTCTCTGCCTCTCTTTCTCCCTTCTTACCAATTCTTCTCTTACTCCCTCTCCCCCTTCTCCATCATCTCTCCCACCTCCTCAATTCCCCAACCCCTCCCCTCGAAATAGTTCCTTCTTTCCTTCTCCCACCCATCCACTTCTCCCTCTCTCCTATCCCTTCCCCTCATCTCTTCCCAGCATTTTCTCGCAATCGCCCCCCCCCCCCTCTGCCCTCCCCCAGCTTCTTCTCGTACCCCCAAGCCCTCAGCCCCACCCTGCCCCTCAACAACTCCCTCTGCACTTCCTCCCTCACCATATACCCCGGTGTACATCCGTCCACCCCCAGTACCCATCTTAAGAACCTTTCTTGCACCCCCTCCATCCCCTCTCTCTCCTTCCATCCCCACACCTCCACTCCATAACTCAAAACTGGCCAAACCAACCTATCAAATAACCATAATCTCCTCCCCCAGTCGTTCCCAAACCTGCTCTTTCCTATCCCCCACACTTGCCCCATCACCGCCGCTCCCTTCCTCACTCTATGCGCCACCTGCTCCTCTTGCCCTCCATCCCCCAAAGTTGGCAACTGTTCTTTTTAGTAAACTCCATAGGTGTTCTATTGGGTTCCGATCGGGAGACTGTGGGGGCCAGTCTAAAACAGTAAAACCATGAGCTGTTAACTATTCTTTGGTGATTTTTGCCTTATGTTTAGGGTCGCTATCGTGCTGAAAAATGACTTCTTCTGCGTTCTTATTTCATTTTGCCAAACTTTCAATTGAACTTTTCTGTAGGATGGATGTGTATGATGTTGCAGTCATTCGATCTTCAATTTTTTTGCCCTCACAGGTCATACAACCCCAAACCATGATATGGCCTCCTGCCAGTGTTCAAAAAACGTGATGCGACCGTATTTGTTCTTTATTTCCTCGCCATGTCCATTCGCGTCCATCGCAGCCAAAACGATTAATTTTCGTCTCGTCTGACCATATCATTCGTGACCAATCGAGATCTGTATAATTTTTATATTTTTCGGCAATTTGCAGTCTGAGCTTCTTTTGCCGCTTTGTAAGAAGAAGTTTCTTTATTTTTTTATGTCCTCCTAAATTCACTTCTCGCAGTGCATTATGCACTGTTTCAGTGCTTAGGTTAATATTATGGTGTATGACTAAATTTTTTTGCATCTGTACAGCATTATCTGTACGATTAATCGCTCTGTGGTAGTGGATAACTTTGATTTTCGTCCTGCTTTATTTTTTAGTATGTTTTCTTTTAAAGTTTTACGTACTGAAGGCAGTACCAACAGAGCACAGTACCTTCTTAGAAATCTCGAGAGGAGAAAGCCCAGATATTAATAACTCTTTAATTTCTGATATTTTACTTGCTTTTATTGGTCTCATTATGAAATATGACTAAAAATATTTTTTTTTATCCCGAGTGTGCAGAGCCTACAATAATCTTATTCTTTTTGTCAAAATTTGATTTTCTATTTAAACTAGTTTCTTATTGAAACTCATTAATAGTTTTAAATAGTACTTGAAATATTTTAAATGATATTGAAATATTGGAATGTTACTATTTGGAATATTTCGCCGGTCAATTTAGTCAAAAATGCCCTTCAACATACTTGACCGGCCGTTGCGCCATTCGATTTTCGGTCAATTTTTCCCAATTAATTGCATGTAGAAATATAGAAAAAATCTGACGAATTACGGTTATTGATATTCATATTTGAGGATTTCTGTCGATTTTTCGGTTAAAAATCACAAATGCAGGTTTTTTTATAGAAATTGAAAAAGGACATCGATTCTATCTTTACAGTAGCAACATATCATTAGAACTTTATTTTATTCCAAAAATGTAACTATTATGAAATAAACTTTTACAGTAGAGTCAATAAATTCATGTGCAAACCTAAATTAAACCAAAAATGAAATGATTCAAGATTTCAAATTTCTAAAAAGAACTACGATTTACATATTGGGTTGTTTGGAAAGTAATTTCGTGTTTCTTTATAAAAATGAAAGGCGCTTTTCTTATAATGAATAAATATTTTATTGAATTATATATTGTCCATTCTGGTCCAATACCTTTTGCCATCTTTCTGGCAGTAGCACGATTCCACGCTCATCAAAGTTTTGTTCTTTGCTGGCAAAAGACTGATCCAGGTGATTTTTGACCTTCTCATTTGAAGTAAAGGTTTTTCCGTCTAAAAAATTTTGTAGAGACCGGAACAAATAATAATCAGAAGGTACCAGATCTGGAGAATATGGTGGATATGGAAGTATATCCCATCCAAGCTGTAAAAGCTTTTGGCGAGTTACCAAACTTGTACGAAGTCTCGCATTATCTTGGTGGAACGCTACACCTTTTCTATTGATCAATTCTGGCCTTTTCTGTTTAATTGAGTCATTCAATTTGTTCAGCTGATGACAGTAGACTTCAGAATTGATCGTTGTTTTGTCCGGTAGAAGCTCAAAAAAAAAACGATTCCTTTGAAATCCAACCAAACAGATAGGATCACCTTTTTTTGATGAATATCGGCTTTCGAAGTACTTTGAGCCGGTTCATCTTTTTTACTCCATGATCTCTTAAGTTTAACATTGTTATAGATAACCCACTTCTCGTTCCCAGTGATGATGCGCTTCAAAAATGGATCATTTTTTTGGCGTTTGAGAAGCAAATCAGAGACGTCAACGCGACGACATAAATTTCTTTCCGTAAGAACATAAAGAACCCATACGTCGAGCTTTGAGATGTTACGAGCCAGGGCTTCGTGCAACGCGAGAGGCCGGCGAGGGGTTTAGTACCCCAGGAATATGGTTTCAATTTGTTAGTGAGGTACGCGGACGAACCCAATACGAAATTGGAGAGCCGCTAGGTTGGAGAAATCTTATTGGATTTAACGGTTATGATTGTTAGTGGGCCTCGTAACTTATATATATTTTAGTTGATACAATCCGAGCGGTAAGATTGTATCGTGTGGGAACGTTCAATTACTAGATTAGGATATTAGGCAATAATTAAGGGTTTATAGATTTCACGATTTGATATCAAGACAAGTATATTCTGTTATAAGTTTTGTTACAAATGTCTGTGTCGCGAATGAGTTTAAGGATTATAATTTGAGTATGTTTTTACCTATTTTGCACGGTTTTGACGCACTGGCAATGCGGGGTCAGAGTTATGTTTGATTCGAAAGGGACTTTAACCCGATCTCACTAGAATTGAACTTGAGCGTGTAACGCGACGTAACTCTAACGTGATAGCACGATCGTTGAATCTTGCGGAACCGTTACTGTACGCAACTAAGATCAACCGAACCGTCGTCAGACGTTTCTAAAACTGAACCGAACCGTCGTCTGACGTTTCTAAAGTACTACTGAACCGAAGAGGATGAAAACGAGCGGGTTTATATACCTTGAGAATGAAAGGGGTGCTCTGTTTAAAGTTTAATGTCACGTGAGGTCACACAGATGTTTTTTGTCAGTTCTAAACGAAACCAGGCCTCAGTTAGATTTTTCGTTAAAAGGGGCTAATGGAAGGTTATCTGGGCTATTTCCAAATAATTAACGGATGCCAGAAGGGAGTGTTATCAAGAGTTTCATAAACAGTCGTACTGTTTTAAAAAGGGGTCTGTTGGGACGTATTTCGTTCTGGGAAAAGAGATTAGAGTTTTGTAAACGAAATATCTGGATGGAGACATCTCCATACGTAAGTGTTATAAACTTCAGTTTTATTAATTATATATCCTTATAGTATGTACATTATGTAGTGAATAATTGACGTTCATATTTGCATTTTATGTAAACACACTGGATATGGACATTTGGACATTTTGTTACAAAGTTACCGTGAGGCAAGAAATGTATACAAACATTAGGTAGAGGTCACGCTTACATGCAGTGATCCCACACAAAGTTATTAGTATCAACTCAGCCTTCGTACGAGTACAAGCATTTCTAGAAAAATTTCAGAATGTCAAAAAGGGAAGAAATTTCAAATCAAATTCGCCATTTAATCGTTTCGGACTGTTGTAAAAAATTAAGTTACCGTGTAATAGCTCGAAAGTACAGCGTATCTAAGAGTGCAGTAGAAAAAATTTATAAAAAATATTTACTATTTAATACGGTAAAAAATTTAAGAGGTTGTGGACGCAAACGCTGTACCACCATACAAAAAGACCGTCGAATTGTACGTAAATGCCGACAAGATCCAGCGATTGCATCAAGAAGTATTGCAGAAATAGTGGGATTAAAAGTTTCAACAAAAACAATAAAACAAAGACTGCACGAAGCTGGATTAAGATGTTGCAAGGCTAGACGTAAGCCATACATCAATCAAATTAATATGAGAAAACGTTTAGCATTTGCAAAAAAATATGTGAATATGCCACTAGCATTCTGCAAAAATATAGTTTGGAGCGACGAAAATAAATTTGAGTTGCGGCAATTAAAAAAGAAACACAAAGTCTGGAGAAAAAACAATGAAGCGTATAAAAAAGTATTTATTACACCCACAGTTAAATTTGGCGGCGGATCATTAATGGTGTAGGGGTGCTTTTCGTGGAATGGAGTTGGTACGCTAGCAGAAATTGACGGAATTACGAATGCAGACAAGTATATTGATATTCTAAGTGAAAATTTAGAAAAAGCAGTAGTAAAGATGGGTTGCGACGACGAATTTGTCTTCCAACAAGACAATGACCCTAAAAATACTGCTAAGAAAACTATACAATTTTTTGAGGACTCCAATATTAAATTACTTGAATGGCCGGCCCAGAGCCCCGACTTGAATCCTATAGAGAATTTATGGAGTTTACTACACGCAAAAGTTCCATTGGACCAACGAAATAAAAAGGTCCATTTTTTCTCTCCGATCCACGGGGGATCAAAAACGAATCAGGCAGAAGGCTCTGATTCTTTCAAAGAGAGAAACAAAACCGAACCAGAGCCGAAGGCTCTGGCCCGAGGGTCACGCGACGCGCGCGCGTACAATGCTTGCAGAGCTTTCTGCCGATCAGTATACGATACCCGACGCTCCACACTGAGAATGATGACTAGGGACGCCTCCACCTTTTTGGTAGTCCAGCTTCACCAACTACCCGCCACGAGCAACGCTGACGCAACAAGGCGACGAAGAGACTTATGGGGATAGGAACCCCTGCTCCCTGCGCGAGCCACGCCACCGTTGACATGACTTAGGCAGAGATTTTACGAAGGAAGTGCTCTACCTGGCGAGTACTGCTCCCTCGCCATCATTTCTCAGTGCATTTACGCCGAATATCGCAACGTGGACCGGTTCAAAACTTGCAAGCAAGGTCCGACACAGCCCCCTGCTGTGTCGGAATTAACAATCGAGTCGAGCAAAGTGAAGTTAGGGCAATAATTACTCGACATAATAACAACGACGATGAACTATCTTAATAACTAATGTACGCACGCAAATCGAGCAATTATTGTAGGCAAAAATGACTGGCCACAGCAGAAGGCTGTGGCCCAAATCAACAAGCGAAGTTAACAATATGAATCTAACACAATAATTGCTCGACAACTAATACTAACATACAAACTTCTTTTTTTCTTTTCTTCTCTAACATACAAGTCTTCTTTCGATGCGTTCGTTGTCTTCATTCGACGACAAATTTTCTTAACTGTTATATTCAATCTGAAACAGACTAATAATAATTAGACAAAATACAATGGAGGTACCGAAGTAAAAGAGGACGACAAAAAGAATACGAAACGATGACCCTGTACACGAGTACGGCCTACCTAACACAATATGCACAAGATTGTGAATCTAACCGGCTCACGAGAGCCAACCTAACTCCAGCTTACGCAAATGCCCGTACTCACCCACGGGCCCTACCCGTGAGTGAGCCCCTGAGGGACCTACGATCGAAGGAATACCAATTTTATGTCATAAATATAACATAATATAATTTCGAGAAGGGAAACTTTTTAAAAGTCCCGACACAAATTCGCATTAGAAATACAGAAATAATAATTGACGGTGTTCGTTGAATGAACACTTATTCCAAAACAAAAAGTGTATGTTTGAATTGTTATTTACATAGAGCTGCTGAAACTTGACCAAGGTGAGCGGAGAAAGTTTCCAAGAACCTCGCTGCTTCCAAGAAGCCCACCCCGAGCTAGCTTAAGCTTCTTTCATTTTTGATTGATAAAGTTGTTTTTTAAGCTGCATTATTCTCACTCTCGATTTTGGTTGGTGAACTTGCTCTAATGCCAACCATGCTTCATGAGATGTAATACAATCCTCTATGTGTACTTGTTGGTTTGGCTCAATATTTAGCCCAATTGACGCAATGGCTTTATCGTCATTTGCTTTATACAGTCTTTTCTGTTCTGCCGTAGCTGTATCATCTAATACAATGTTACCCAGCACGTGGTCTAATAAACCTTTTCCGCGTAAATACCATTTCATTTAAATTTTCCAGGTCCGATAGTTATTGTCTGACAACTTAGTAATTTTTAAGTCTAGTTTTGTGTTATCAGCCATTTTTCTATTTTATTTCTTTTAAATATTGATATCGGAATGGACGCGTGGTCTTGTATGCACGTGGCAAATTATAGGTTATGTTACTTACTTGTGTACGTTATCTGGGCCCATAACCTTTTGTTGGGTATAAATTGATGATACACGTTCACACATAATAATATATATATATATATATATATATATATATATATTTGGAATAAACAACTTATCAAGTATAAAGATATATGAATATAAGTATAGCCATAAGTGAAAACTAACTAGCGAGTGCACATGCTGCCCGCATGACGGTACAACAACAACGAGAGATGGCGCTGGAGTGGGGACGAGCAAACCCCTTCAGCATATGAGAATTAGTTGATTATTATTTGGCAATGTATCTAAACTCTTCAATATGCGGGAAATTGTATGGTCTAACAAGCCTTGTAATTCGACTTGTGCATATGTTTCAGTAATCTTCGTACTACTCTTTGCTGGAAAGCACTGTGTTTTTTCTTGCGACAGTTTATAATAAGAGGGCCACAGATTGTTCTTGCATTTTATGGCTGAATTTCTAATGGTAATATACTGAAATTTGGAGAGTTCAGCCATAATGAAAATGCTTAAAGCTTTTTCTACTGAAAACGTTTTCTGTTGAAGCATGTGTCCTTTCTTTAAAAAAGTTTCAATATTTTTGTCGTTTTTACTGTCAAATAAATATTGCAGTACGCGTAACTCCCGATGCATGCCAGTTTCAGTGAATCCAGCTTCAACGAGCCATTGCAATTGGATTGGTGTTAATACACTAGCTGGGCCATAGCCCAGTAGATTACGGGTAGGAAAACCAGCGTCTTCATTCACTGGTGTAATATCGTCAGGCAGATGCCACTCATCGGGCAAGTCTCTATTGTTTGTACGTGTTATGTCAGTTTGTATTCTCCTCAAATAAACTGGTAGGCACGGATAAGACATATATTGCCAATGTGTTAATCGGCTGACCTGTCCAAACCAACCAAGCGAGTCATCGTCATCTGATTGAACATAATTTAAATGTTTGAATTTGACTTTAACTTCACGTCCATTAAGCGTAAAATTTCCAAAACCAGACAAATAATAATTGAGTAGGTGTGGAATCTGTAGATCTGCTGCGTAAACGGCTTCCATAAATGCAGTCTCCGAAGCCGTCAGAGTACCACTAGTCATCTTTTTTACCTTGTACATCCTTGCAGTCGATACTGCCGCACAATAGTAATGAAATGCGGATTCAGGGACGCGACGACTGAATCCATTATCAATAGCACATATGTGCTGATGCAGTTGTGTCGCTACACAAGGCAGCGCACTGAATGTCGGAAATACCTTCTGTTCTTGAGCGATTGGACGCCCTTCCTGCAGAAATAATGGAACCAATGCCTCTAAGTGCAAAGGGTCATTTCTGGGAGTAGAACTTGATGTCGCCAAATGCGTAGGCTTAGGCGCACCACTGACCTTCTCCCCCTCAACCCGTGGAGGACGGGTGTTAGCTTGAGCTTTGGTCTAGGTTTTGAGCGTACTTGAGGCCGTTCTTCAGGCTCTCGCTCTCTATCTTCTCTCTGACCATAAGCTTCTCGGGGATAGCGGGAATAGCTAGTACCGCGCCTCTGGCCACGGTATGCTCCACGTCCGCGATTGTTATCTCTGTAATAACCTGACATTTTAATTCTCCTCCGGATACCCGTTTTTAAATTTGTTAAAAAAGGAAATCAGTAAGCACAAATAATGCTAAAATATATTTGTTACAAAAATGCGTGTACGTGAAGGACATCGAGTACAAGCAGGACGAAGAGGTCGCGGTGCGCGCAGGCATGAAAAAAGAAAGAAATGGCGGACGCAACGCATGCGCAGTAACGCAGTGTTCTCTCCACAAACATAAAAAACGTAAACATGCTTGCTTACCTCGTCGTCCTCAACCAAGTTTTTCCGATCTTTTTTTGTTGATTGTATTCTTAAAGTAGACATGTACGGGTCTGATGTTAAAAGAATTCTGTAAAACGTATCTTGGTTTGTAGAGATCCTTGACATTTTTCTGCTATTTTTCGTCCTGTATTTTTTTAAATCTTTGTGTGGTTTCTTGTGCTTCTCGGACAATTGTCCAATAGGAAGCAATGCATGTTTTATTATATCTGCCCCGTGAAAAAGAAGTTTGTGGACAGACAGAGGCATATAATACCATCCATAATTTTTAACAAAATAGTTTGCAGTTTCAAAAGTATATGCCTGAAATTTATCCGGATCTATTTCATATGGTGATGAGATTACTTGAAGAATGATATGAAATCGTTTTATCAATGTTATATCTAATTTTGTTATTTCTGCTGAGATTTCAGCATTTTCGAAAAAATGACGTGCGGTATTTCCGTCGTTTGAACTACATAATCGACGAAAAGACTTAATTTCTTTCTGAATAGTTCTTGGATTTCTTTTTTTCTTTCTGCTTGTAGCTGCTTCATTTGGGGCTTGGTTGCTGCCCATTTTTGAAATGGCAGATTATATGATACATGCCACAAGCATTCAAAACTTCGAATCCAGGCATGGAGTGATGCCAAAAGAATAGTTATTCGTATTGCACGGTTTGGTAGAGAGCAACGTTAAATTGTTCATTTCTACTGGTGTAGCGTTGCACATATAGCAACGCATTGTAGACGTTGTATCCGTGTTGGCGTTACATACTTTGTTATCAACCATTGTTAATAACATGTTATATTTTATTTCAATACTTCCTATTTGAACTGATTTTAAATTTTCTATTTCATTGTTAATACGGGTTATTTCTGAATTTAAAACTTGCGTGGTTTCTTTGATAAATTCAAATTTTATGGGGCGACAAAACCACGGGGATGATGGGCGTGGATTATCCCATAAAACTTCTTGATTTCTTTCGTTATGGAACCTTAAAGGCACAAGACTATAAATTAAAGTTGATTCTTCATTTATATCCTGACCTGTGTGAGATATTTGTTTGTATCTGGGTTGCCCAGAGGTCGCAACCCCATTTGCATGTCAAAATTAATGTGCTATTTTTTTGCAATTCCTTTAATGTTTTTACCGATCTTGAGACCGTATGATTTAATAAAGTTTGTAATTCCACTCTAACATAAGTTCCTGTAACCGTTATAGCACTTTTTGGAGGATAGCAATTTTGCTTTTCAACTGCCAATTTAAAGTAAGAAGGAAATGGATTATTTTTGTATTTTATTGCCTCATTCCTAATGCTAATGTAATGATATTTTGAAAGATCTGCTAGTATATAAATTTTCAATGCTTCCGTTGTTATTAATTTTCTATTTTGACACACTTTTCTCAAAAATGGCTTTAATCTTGTCATAATAATTATATCCTTGAAGGCAACGAATTAAATACGCTTGATGATGCATTCCGCGCAGCTTGAAACTCAATTTTGTCGCATGTAGTAACTCTTCTAACGAGAAATTGTCAACTAAAGAGCGAGCTCTTCGTAATTGCTCTCTATCACCACAATGTAAAAACAACTTTTTCCTTTATATATTTCCACAGTTGAGTTTCGTCTTAATGTTTTTGATGTTGAACTTTGTTATGTAATGCAGATTCTCCCATTAGTAGGCAGAGGTTCCGCGTATATTTCTATGGGTTTCTTGATTAACTCGACACCTCGTAGTACGTAACAAACTTGGTTTATTAAATATCTACTATATACAAACTGGTGTAACAGACTGGTATAACAACTCCGTGAGAAGATACTTTTCTTTTGTGGTGGCTCGGGGAATGGAATATACTAAAGACCAAGCTCCCGATGAAACACAACTTGATATTTATTAAATAATACTAAGAAATGGTATATTGCAAGCACTCTCTGAACGCACATGCATTTGCTCGACAGAACACTCTCCGACAGGGGCGACGCTTACAAGCGTACCAATCGTCGCACGCATAACACACTGCGTCGCTACCAACCTGAAATATCTTTCTATCGATTCATATATCGACATAACCTCACATTTTTCTCCTCTGTGCTCTGGCGTCGGTTTTCTCGTCACCTCGGTGGTGACTTTTAAGAAAGGGTGGGAGATGGTCCCATTTTCTTGGGGAACGACGTCTTATTCGTTGATTGATTTGAGGGTGGAGTCATTTCCATGCAACCCTGTCGGTGGTGGAGGAAGTCCCACCCTTAAGTCAAACGCGGAGAGTAGATGCCAAGGCAGGCACATGACAATTACCAGACCCCAGAGCATAGTAAAAAAAAAGGGCCCAAGTGGCCAGCGCGCGTGCGAAATTTATTGCCTCCTTGTTCCATGAGGGCGAGGACCATCCGGTTTGAGAACAATGATTCCTTTAAGAAAATAGAAATTTCCCAGGACTCGGCAGAAGTGGTCCTTGCCGAGTCATCTGGCGAGACATGCTTATTGGAGGTCCCAACCTGATGGCCCAAGGGTCTACAGTTGACTCTTACGTACCACGCGGCCTTATGGTCAGCGTCGTAAATAAGCAGGCCTCCTAGAGACCCTTGTAAAAATGTCTATGAATGTCTTAACAAACTTCTTGTTGATGAAATATGTTGAATTTCTTCGTTTTTATTTATTTTAATATATATTTTATTCAATTCTTTTCTACAGACTGGCTTACACACGCGTACATACAATGCGGTACTTTCTCTCTCTGTCTCTCTCACACCGATCACGCATACCACACGTTCTTCCTTACATACATCGGTTCACATTCATACCAACTTATACATAAATTATTTCCAACAAAATATTTAACATACTAGTGGGATAAATAAAATCTGTCTCTAACCATTTTTCATTTTGTTTTAAAAATCTGTGTTCAGTATATCTTGTTTTAATCCATCTCTGCTTCAGTCTCCAAGTAAATTTCATTATTAATGTATTTCGTAACGTTTCCAAATCTTCTGTCGGAATCTCAACCGTCTCTTCTATTTTTTCAATAAAAAAAAATAATCTTGAAAATCTTTCGAAGCGGTTTTTAATAGGAAGTACAAATCTTTATTTTCGCGAAATGCCTCCATTTTAAAGTACTATCTGCATAATAATGACAGAAGTAGATTATAGGAGGAAAGTTACTTATATGTAGAATGAAATGTAAAAATTAAATTATACGTATAGCTTTGAAGGAGTATGTACGCGTGTAGGGATCACAGCGATCAAGCTTCTTTATTTGATAGAATTTACACAAGGTACACTGAAGGCGGTTATGTACGAGAATGTCCTCGGCTCGTGTCCGATCGCGTTTTATATATCGTGATCGGTCGAACATTTTTGGGACGTTAGCGTTTTTAATACGGCACGCGCCGATGTGACCTCGCGGTGTCACGCGTTTGCTTACGCGGCTTACTCCTATTTCTTTTCCCGCTCGGCTGTCAGCTGTTTTGCTGATCGCTACATCGACGACCGCTACAACTTATCAAAACGAAAAAATAATGATGTGCTAACGTATTGAAGCGATTTTTGAAAGGGTGGTACGCTTGGTGACTTTATTTATTAATGCGGACCACATATGATATTGAATCTGTGCGCGCATTCCAATAAACACCTGTTGGATCTTGGTTAAAAGAGATTTGAGACAGGTTTATTATAATAATGATAATATATTTAATAATAAGTAAATTGTGTGGAACTGTGTAACACTCTTTTATGCACTCTGTAATTTCACTCTCAATCCCTCTAACCGTAGTCACTCGCTCCGTCCGCTTCACTCTCTCCCGCGCATCACACCGCGCAGCTCACACTCTAGCCTTCTCTCTCACTCATACTATTCGCTTTCTTTCTCACACTCCCAATCATTCTTTCCAGATCTTTCTTCATACACACACAATAAAAACAATTACACACACAACACCGAGTGTCTTAATGGTGGTATCTAAATCTAATTTGAGATGAACATAGTCTGATTTGTCGGTTAACGCGTGAATTAAACCTTCGTTGTTTGCCGCCCACTTACGAAGTTCAAACCCCCCCCCCCTTTGCGCAGAGCAATTGAATTTCGTTGATAGTAGCGACCGCCTCTTCGAACGTATCCGCGCCGGTTAACATGTCGTCGACATAAAAGTCCTCGCGTAACACTCGTGCGGCTCGTGGAAAATTTTCGCCTTCGTCGGCGGCTAGTTGAAATAACGTGCGAATTGCCAAAAAGGGGGCTGCAGATGTACCGTACGTCACGGTATTTAGCGCGTACGTCTCTATGGGCTTGTCTGGAATTTCGCGCCATAAAATCTTTTGATATATTCGGTGATCGGAACTGACTTCGATCTGCCGATACATCTTTTCTATGTCAGCAGTTATGACATACTACCTTGATCAAAAAGTTTTAGGACTTTATTCATAAAATCGAAAATACAAGTTTATTCGTCCAAATCGATATGGTCCCCTTCAAAGTACTCCCCATCGACAGCGCTTGATCCAATCCTCGAGAAACACCGCTGGTACTCAATTTTCGGTATGTCCATCAGAGCCGTCTTCGATTTTGTCATGACCTCCTCTCGGGTACTGTAACGCGTTCCGCGAAGCGGTTTTTTAAGTCGGTTGAACAGGAAAAAGTCGCAGGGAGCCAGATCTGGTGAATTTGAAGGCTGCTGGATAGTGTTCGTGTTGTTTTTGGTCAAAAACTCACGGATAAGGATCGCATTGTGCGCCGGTGTGTTATCGTGGTGCAAAATCCACGAGTTGTTTGCCCACAAATCCGGTCTTTTTTGACGAATTGCTTCGCGCAAGCGTCTCATAACGCCCAAATACAGTCAACCCTCCTATAACGCGGTGAGTGCGTACCGCGTTATATGGAAACCGCGCTATAAGAAACTCAGAATTAGTACAAATCACATCATTCGTACCGCGTTATATGGAGACCAATAAATACAAAAGACAAGATAAATTATAAATTATTTTTATTGAATTGAAGAGTTCATATAAGGAAATGATAAAAAAAAAATGAAACAAAAACTAAACTAAAAAACTGTTTTCCAACAAAAACAAGGAAGACTTTTGTAAAATTATGTAATCTTTCAACACTCATCCTCGCTGTCAGATATGAGTCGCCTAACTCGCCTTCTTTTAATGGGCAAAATGTCTTCCTCACTTGGTTCATCTTCACATTGGTTTTCGATTGTAGCTTTTTTTTCTAACTCCACTAAAACCTCTCTATAGGGAGCTAAGCAATTTCTTAACTCTCTTTTAAACTTTGCGCTGCGCACCGTTGAATGATCAGTTTGAATGAAATGAAGTTCTAATTCTTTAGCCAAATTTAGCCCTTTTTTCACATCTTGTAAATCGAGATTTGGCACCCATTCGTTTTCCTTATTTTCGTTTACCAATGCACTTGAGGTGGGTGCATCAATTAAGTCCATCAGTTCTTCCTCATCTAAAGTTTCTTCCCCGAGTACTAGTTCTCTTACATCCTGATGGTTTACTGCAAATTCTTCATCGCTTAAACGAGAAGCAATGTTTACTATTTCTGTAACTGGGAGTGAAATTGTAGAATCATCTTGTATTGCTTGAACCATTTGAGGTAAAAGAGGTTTCCAACACGCATTAAGCGTTGATGGTTTAATTTCCGCGCAAGCCGATGACACGGTTCTAATACAATCTAAAATAGAAAATTCCATCCACACTTGAGTAAGAGTTTTATTTTCACTATTTTCTAATCTGTCGAAAATGGTTTGGAAAAGTTGGCGTGGGTAGTACATTTTTAAAGTTTCAATGACTCCTTGGTCCAAAGGTTGTATTAATGACGTGCAGTTAGGAGGAAGGAAGACAATTTTCACATTTGGATGATCCAGTTCTATGTTGTGGCAACCAGCGTTATCAAGAACCAATAAAACTTTGAAATACAAATTTTTTTCCATCGTATAGGTTTCCACTGCCGCGATAAAACAATTATAAAACCAATCCTTAAATAAATCTTGAGTCATCCAAGCTTTCTTATTAGATCGCCAGAATACAGGCAATTGGGTCTCATTAATGTTTTTCATTACACGGGGAGTTGAAGAACGATTTATTATCATTGGTTTTATCATCAGGCTCCCTGATAGATTGCTGCACACATAAAGGGTGATACGTTCTTTTGAAGGTTTAAACCCCTGAGCACGCCTTTGATTTTTCGAAATGAAGGTCCTGGTTGGTAGTTTTTTCCAATATAATGCCGTCTCATCGGCGTTAAAAATCTGATCAGGTGAATAACCTCCTTCATTGATAATTCTAGCTAGTTCCAGCTTATAATTTTCGGTAGCCTCAGCATCTGCTGAGGCCTGTTCTCCTTGAAACTTAATATTGTGCAATGTGTACCTTTTTTTTAGTTTTTCAAACCATCCTCTACTCGCGACAAACGAATGATTTTCTAGCCCTGCATAAGAATGCCCAATATTCCTGAAATGTTCGTAGATTTTAAGTGCTTTCTGCTTGATAAGATTTTCACTGATAGGAATCTTTTTGGCTATACAGTCTTCCAACCAGATCATTAACGCCCGTTTCATTTTAACCATATTAGAATTTCGTGTGCGAGTAACACGTTTCGCACCTAACGGACAGACATCTGCCACAGTTTTTCTTATATTATCTGCATTTTTCTTTAAGGTTCGAATTGTAGATTCATTCAAATTTGTTGATTTTGCAACAGACGATATTTTTTCCCCGCCTTCTAAACGATTTAAAATTTGGATTTTATCTTCAAGCGATATAAACTTTCTTTTTAATCCTTTCCTTGTTTCTTTTGTGTTTGACATGATGCAAATCTAGGGTTAATAATTACTTTATTATTATTATATTAGAACAAATGAAGAATATTACTTACAGTATTGTGTAATGTTGTCCAATTACAAACCACAAATTAAGCAGCAAAAAGCTAAACGAATGGACGGTGCAGACAAAATTTTAGAAAGAATTGGTCACCAACAAGACGTACTGTGAAAGAGCTCTGAGACGACTGAAACCGATGCCGTAAACGGCTAAGAGATAAGCTTGAATGTTTATATAAACATATCCAGTTAAAACCATTCATTGGGTGCACGGAATGAACTGATAGGACGTTGTTGAACGGAAACCGCGCTGTAAGAGTAATGCGTTATAGGAGGGCTGTCGCAATTTCAGCTCCGCGTTATATGGAAACCGCGTTCTGAGAGTACCGCGTTATAGGAGCGTTGACTGTAATACTCTTTGTTGACTCCCTGTTTTTCTGGCAAGAATTCTTGATGCACAACACCATTGTAATCCATGAAAACCGTGAGCATCGCCTTCTTTTTTGACTGAAAACGACGTGGATTTTTCGGTCTCGGCTCTTTCGGTGCACGCCATTCACTCGCTTGATGTCTGGATTGTGTGTCATACTCATAAATCCACGTCTTGTCTCCAGTGATGATACGTTTAATAAATGTTAGGTCGTGTTGTTGGGTTGATATATAATTATATTTTATAAGTTTTGTATGCTGTGCTACAAAGTATACAAGTGCCCTGTTATAGGGCATTTGTTCTGTCGCCCAAATTAGCGCTGATTGATTGTCGTTAAACAACTTTATACATAAGTGTTGATCAGTAATCTCATGTACAAGATTCTTTAAAAACTTCGCTTCTCGACATGCTTCTGAAACAGCTACGTACTCAGCTTCGCTACTAGAAATAGCTACATTTGATTGTTTTTTGCTTAATCACGATATCGCACCATTTCCTAACATAAAATACAAAGTCCGTATAGGATTTTCTATCTATCGCATCGCCTGCAAAATCTGCATCGACGTAACCTATAATTTCTAGGTCTGTTTTTTGATAATGAAGTCTGTAGTCAATAGTGCGTTTCAAATATCGCAACACCCTCTTGGCTGCAGTCCAGTGCTCTTCCCCGTGGGCATTGTTGAATCTACTAAGATAACTAATAGTGTGAGCTATGTCTGGCCTTGTACAATTTGCCAAAAAATTGAGACATCCTATGAGCTCCTGATACGGGTGTGCACTGACTGCTATTTCATTTTCTAATTTCTTTCCTGCAGCATAGGGAGTGTCTGCGGGTATACAATTGTTTAGTTTAAATTTATACAAAAGTTCCTCAATGTAAGTTTTTTGATCTAAATAAACATTGTTTTTGTCATAAGTTAATCTCATTCCTAATATGGATTTTGCTTTTCCTAGATCTTTAATATCGAACTCTGAACTTAATTGTCTTTTTAGTAGATTACATTCTTTAGAGCTTTTACTAAACAAAAACATGTCATCAACGTAAATCGCTACAATAATTTTTGAATCTGCCGTTCCCTTATGATAGACGCACATTTCACTCATACAACGCTTAAATCCTAGTTTGGTGAAGACGGAATGAACTTTGTCATACCAGACTTTTGAGGCCTGTTCGAGTCCATATACTGCTCGCTTCAATCGACAGACCTGGTTCTCATCTCTAACGTAGCCTTCTGGTTGATCCATATAAATATCTTCTTTTAGTTCCCCGTTGAGAAAGGCAGTTTTTACGTCTAAATGGTCTATCTGCATTCCTGTTTGTACTGCTAGAGATATTAGTAATCTTATAGTAGAGTACCTGACAACAGGAGAGAAAGTTTGATTAAAATCTGAACCATACTTTTGAGAACAACCTTTAGCAACTAATCTTGCTTTGAATTCGGACGGTTTGCCATCCGCATTCTTTTTTACCTTAAATACCCATTTATTTTTTATTGACCTTTTACCTTCGGGAAGTGTCGTCAATTCCTAAACCTGATTTTTTAACAGTGAATGATACTCTCTATCCATCGCTGATTTCCATTGTTTTTTATTTTCTGAAGTTAGTGCTTCTTCAATGGTTTCAGGATTCTCGTTTGGCACCAGAAAAGCCTGGTGTCTTATAGTACCTGGGAATTCTCTATTCTTCCGTTCTTTTTGTGGATACCTTCTATTTTCTGGCGAATTCTGAATGAGTGTTTCGTCGATTGAGTTATTTTCTAAAGAGGTGTGCGTTGATGAAGACATGAAGCTGGGTTCTTCACTTTCAGCTCCCTCTAATTCAACGTTTTCATCTTCTTCACTACGCTGTGGGGTACTGACATGTTGATCTGGAATTATGTGTGGCGTAAAATCTAGTGAGATCGTTTCCGAATTTTCCTTTGATCGCTTTTGTATTAGTTATACATTCCCAAAGATCCATTCCTATGAGAGTCATACGCATAAGAAATTTCCAAGACGCATAATTATTTGAACCATCTAATTTTGGGTTAATTATGGGAATATTTCCCATGAGATTGACTGTAGTTGTAGATTGTGAAGCAGTGGCCGCGATTTCGTCAGCCATTTGAAAGAATGTACGTTATATCGTGTGTATGAAAATGGATTGAAAATGTCTATTTCCTTCTTTTAGATATCAGGTAGACAGAATTTGGAACTCTTCTTGCTTCTCTGATAGTATTGTGATCAATAAAGATAGTAACAGTGTATGAAAACTTACAGTTTAGTTTTCCACGCCACGTGGTCGATTCACCGGTTCCGCTTGTTGATTCTTTAGATTGTGAATAACAACGATATACGGCCTTTTCAACTCACTACACTTAAACTATAGTCCAGTCTGGGCCCATAACCTTTTGTTGGGTTGATATATAATTATATTTTATAAGTTTTATAATATTGGCTGAATACACTGCTTAGAATACTCGGTCTGGTACGTCCGTATCGCTCGGAGGTCGAACAGAGAAGAGGGTAACAAAACACGTACGCACGTATGTAGCGTCGCAGTAATACAAAAACATAAGACGGCGCATAACAACAGATGTCGCGATTATACTGTTTAGGAAGATTCCTACAATTCCTACAGGTCGGATTCGGCCTTGGAAATCATGTCTTTCGCGATTTCAACGTGTTGGTAAATAACTGAGACGGACCACGAGCTTGTAATAATGCAAAATAAAGAACATATATTTAACATTGGTGATACATAAATCGCGTGTGATACAATGTGCGGGCAAACTTCTTCTGATAGTGTCAATATTATTATACTGAAAGCCTCATTATTTTTGGTTTCCCACACAATTCTAACTTTACCCTCCGCAGAGTCTTGGTCGGCAACCACTGCCGGTTCCGCGGTTTCTAGTATTTCTTTGTATAGCCTTCTGCTTTTAAGAACTGCACTAACTTTCAGGGCCCACACATAATAATTTTTATTTGTAAGAGGCTCAATTTTACTTAATGGAATTACACCTGAATCTGCCATTTCGTTTTAATTCTTTTCTCTATAAATCTCAATGCACGTGTTCCGCAACTTTAACCTCCAAAAATGCACGTGGTCGACACCTCTAACCTCTAATTTCCACGTGGGTTTCAATCGTACCTTATTATTTCAATTTCTAGTTGTCCGATTTCCGCAACCACGGTCTGTTACCAATTTGTTGGTAAATAACTGAGACGGACCACGAGCTTGTAATAATGCAAAATAAAGAACATATATTTAACATTGGTGATACATAAATCGCGTGTGATACAATGTGCGGGCAAACACAGCGGTTCTTCTTCTGTCCTGCTTTTCGGGTTCTCCCGCCAGGGGGGTCTATTGGAGGTGTGGACATGAACTTCCATTGTTACCAACACAACGCGGTCCTTTTTTTGCATGAAATTGAGGTCTTTCGGCACCAGTTTTGCAGCGACACGTCTGAGGCCCAAATCACTAACCAAAACGTCTTGAACGGATCCATAAGCGATGTTCAAGTGCTCTGCCAGTTCTCTGATGGTCAATTTGCGGTTTCCGGACAACATTTCTTTAATTTTATCGATTTTTTCATCGGTTTTCGACGTCGACGGCCTGCCACTGCGTTTGTCATCCTCGACCGACTCACGACCACTTCTGAAGCGTTCGTGCCATCGAAAAACGTTTGATCTCGAAAGAGTATCGTTGCCGAAACACTTCTCCAACATATCCAAGGTCTGCGGATCGTTAAATCCGTTTTTTACACAAAATTTAATGCAAACTCAAATGATGCCATTTTCAAAATCGAAAACACGAACAAAGGAGATGTACTCAGCACAGCGTAACTTTGACAAATATCAAGCTATGACGCTGAAATTGGAAGGAAGTCACTTTCATAATTATGGGCACATATGGTAACCTAACAAAAAAAAAAGAGAAGCAATCGGGTGATTGACAGCGACACACGGTGGACAGTCCTAGAACTTTTTGATCAAGGTAGTATGTGTATGTTCGAAATCTAATTAAGAGTGCGTAAAGCTCTTCTTGAATTGTAGGGCCTGTCAATAGATTGTCGTTCAGTGATTGACCTGATGTAGATTTTTCCGAGACATCAAATACTACGCGTACCTTAGTAGTCAGACTGTCTGTCTTGACTATTGCGTGGTGCGGTAGATAGTAACCTTCAGTCGTATTAGCGGATTCGAATTTCGTCATGTGACCTAATTTTTTATATTCATTTAAGAATTTGAAATATTCTTCCCTTAATGCGGGTTCCCTTGCAAGTTTTGCTTGTAGCGCGTGAAATCTGCGAAGCGCGGCCTTATGTGAGTCACCTAAATTCGGTGGAAAAGATTTGAATGGGAGTTTCACAGTGTATTTCCCGGTCGGGGAGTCGCGCGTGGTATGTTCCACGTAGTGTTCCTCACATGTGCGCTCGTCAATCGATAGAACAGGCCTTTGCGGTATTTCTTACAATTCCCAAAACCTTGATAGATTATCATTTAAAGAAATACGGGTTACATGGTGTTGGGATTATACGCAAAGTAAAGCACACATTGGAACGTATATACATAGATATATGAGGATGTTTAATTATTAAAGAAAATGATATTACAAGATATTATATAAAAGTACATTGAACTACATGTTTCACATACGAACGCTACTATAACTCTTCAAGTACAAAAAAACGCGGGGCAGACACGCGCATCGTATCCGCGCAGGACAAGGGACTGCGGTCTAAAAAACCTTGTTTCTATGTTTGTTGGACGCCCATTGGTTCCGCCAATGCTTGTGGACGGAACAATCCTTCACATGGCAATCGGTTGCCTGATTATAATTTTCGCCCGGTACCGTCCCTGCCAATACCCAACCAAATTTTGTTTTGCTTAGGATTAACGAACTATTAGCAAGGTTTATTTTCCCAACGCACTGAACTTCGTAGAACAAATTTACGCCGAGAGCAAGGCATCTATCTCGGAGGGAACGTTGAAATTAGGATCTGCCAGTGGCAAATTAGACGGAATTTGAAGTTGCGTCCTTGAAATTTGTTTTGATGGTAATGTAGCAGTAATGCTAGGAAGAATGAAAAATGTAGCGTCTGCGATGAATTCGTTAATTCGCGATTGGATAATGGCACGCGAATAGTGCATGGTGTTGGATACACCCTTGTTGACCCCGATAATTGGAATATTAGTTCTTTCTAACGAAAGGCCTAACTTCTTTGCGAACCGTTCAGTCATGAGATTTCACTGTGATGCTGAATCTAAGATGACTCTGCATGCAACAAGACGACCTGCATTGTCCGGAATATGCACAACTGCGGTGGAAATATACGTTTCGATGTCTAAGATCGATTTTAGTGATACTGCCGTTGCAAGTCGAGCGGGCGGCTCCTTGTGCAGCAATGTATTGTGTTTTTCATTGCATTGTTTACATGTGCCAAAGGTGCACCTTGTAACGTCGTGGTTCGGTCGGAGACAGTTTATGCACAAGCCTGCCTTCTGCACGATTTCGATGCGTCTTTCGACGGCTGTGCTTATGAATTTTTGGCAGTATTGAATGTAGTGATTCCCCTTGTACAGGACGCAGCGCGCCTTTTGAACGGAAAGTGTTAAGGCGTGCACGTTCGTATTTGATAGTTTCCGGATTCGTAAAAGATTGAGTGGTTGCTTTAATTGGCTCGTTCTTTGCCGGTTTTAAGATTTTGCAACGACTATGCAAAAATTGCAAAAGATCGTCCATGCTCGGAATTTCGGTATCCTGAGTATGTTCTCTCCATTTTATTCGCGTTTGATCGTCTAATTTACTTGTGATTGCACAAATCGGGAAAGATTCAAGAAATGATTTCTTAAGAGCCTTCAATGCGTTATAGTGCTTTGTTAGTGAATGCGTTAAATCAGTCAACGACTTATTCACGTTGTGGTGGCTCGGGGAATGGAATATACTAAAGACCAAGCTCCCGATGAAACACAACTTGATATTTATTAAATAATACTAAGAAATGGTATATTGCAAGCACTCTCTGAACGCACATGCATTTGCTCGACAGAACACTCTCCGACAGGGGCGACGCTTACAAGCGTACCAATCGTCGCACGCATAACACACTGCGTCGCTACCAACCTGAAATATCTTTCTATCGATTCATATATCGATATAACCTCACACTCTGCTCTATCAATAAAAACAACCTCACACTCACTCTCTTTGGTTTTATTGATTCTTAATCCTAGGTAATTTTTTATATTTTTTAACAATACTGGCCCACTCAAAGGTTTTGTTAAACTATCCGCATTCATACGATCACTTGGCACATGTGAGACTTCTAACCTTTCATTCTTCACACACTCTCTGAAATAATGGCATCTCCTGTTTAACAACTTTGACTTAGTCTTAAAATTTCCCCCTTTTGCCAATTTTACCACATTCATATTATCACATTTTACAGTCTTTTTCTATCTCGATTGTGTGGTCAATCAAATTTTTCCAAGTTTCTGCTGTTACATTCTCTATTGCTCCATGTACTAATTTTTCAACATCGGACAATTTATATGTTGCATTTCTATCTCGTATGTATGATTTTATTTGGGCCCATGCCATTTTAATCGGGTTTAATTCGCAGTGGTACGGCGGAAGGCGTAACACAGCGTGTCCGAATTGTTTTGCATATTCATCAATTAGATAGTTATTTTCCTCCGGACGCTTATACTTTTCGACGAGGGTGAGTAACAGCCCCTTTAAATAATGGGGTTTCAGCTGTTCGCCCTTTTCTGTTAGCCACGTTACAATCTCCTGTTTTTTCCAACTTAAAGTTGGATATTTCTCCATTTTCACACTATGGTATGGTGCGTTGTCCATTACAATGACGGACTTTTCTGATAAAGTTGGCAAAATCTTTTTAAACCACATGGAAAAAGTATCGCCGTTCATTTCTTTGTGGTAATCGGTGGAATTTTTTTTTGATTGGAAACAAAGTAGACCTCCAGGTAGGAAACCGTCCGACGACCCAATGTGAAGGATGATTAGACGTTTGCCCTTGCCAGAGGGATCAGGTATACCTGTCGACAGTCCCCTTTGTGCTGCGTTCTTAGGGGAGGTGACCGTCGTGTCCACCCAAAGTTTCCTTTTGCAGTCGCCAGCATTTACCCACGTTTCGTCCAGAAAATAGATTTTGCGTCCTTCCAATCGATATTGACGAATCTGATCAATATATTTTTGCCGCCAGCCGACAATGTAATCTTTTTCGATTAATGCGCTATTGCGCTTACGGACCATATATTTGAAGTCCAGCTGTTTCAGTGTCCGGTATAATGATGACCTGCTCAAGGACGGGAGATCCGGATCGCTGTTCACTGCGTCCAATATTTTTTGTAAATTCGGGATTTCCCGACGCAGCCAAAAATCGTGAACTTTTTTCCGAATCAGAAGCAAATCATCCTCGGATAATTTATTAAAAATTTTCACGCGCGGTCTCTTTCTATTTGGCGATGTTACATTGCCACTGCGCTTGTATTCCGAAATTGTTTTTTCAATGGTAGTTATTCCAATTCCGGTTTGAATCGATAACTCCTTTACCATCGGTTTCTACTTCATCCTCGGATTTTCGGTTAATAAGTGTTTATAAACATTGATGACCATCATCTTCTGCGACGATACGACGAACTATAAAAAGAACAAAGTTTGTACGCGTCAGTAAATCAGAAAAATAAATTTGAAATACATATTTTATGTAAAAGAAAAAAGACTATTTCGCGTATCGAAATGTAGACAATGAGATGTGTTCTTACCTTTCCCGATGGATTTCTTTTCTGTGGAGAAATGTTGGATGTTCCTGGACCTTCCTCCATTTCTATGTTAATGTTTCACAAAATGAACAATAAGGATAAAAGCTCCTACAATCAACAAAGCACTCACAAAAATTTCGACTGTCGCTCTCACGAAAACTCTCACTACAAAGTCATCGATCACTCGATAGATCGCTTCGGTCGATGTGACTTGGTGTCGCGCAGTGACTCTGTGCGCATGCGCTTGCATTGAGAAACGGCTTCGTGGGAGGTACTTGCGCAGAACGGTAAAAATCTGTACTATGCCTAACCATGGACTCTCGAGAAACAAAGTTTAGATAAGGTAGAATACTTTTCGCGTAACTTATTTATGCTTCTCTCCTGGACAGCGATCATCCCAGTAGCGTTTTTCTTTCGTGTAAACGCTTCTTGCTTTTTGATCTTTGAGTCTAATCCTCTTGGAAGATTCTTTTTCCTCTGAACCTCCGAGCTAGTATCTGCAGTGTCGATACTTGGAATGGAAGATGAACTGTTCTCCATTATTCTTAAAAGTAGTCAACTGAAAGAATAAAGACAACAATAAATAAGTACCACTGGCACTTTTTCCCCTCTGGTGTTGCTACCTTGCGCTGAAACTATCTCTGCATGTAGCATCTAAAAAATCTGGGTAAACCGCACTCTCGAAAATGTATTCGAGTAAAATGGAATATGACTTGTAGGGTCTTTTGACCAATATTCCTTCAGATTGGCCGCTGTTATTGACCCCATATTTACTATAACTGTGATAAACGCCAAAAATTCTGCATTCGTGACATTATACCACGTGTGCCAAATTGATCGCGAGGATAACGTTGTTTCCTCTAACTTTCTTGCAGCATAGCGGTTTGTGTCTGCTACTACCTGATCCACTAGCTCGTTGGTAAAAAATAACTTGAAAAAATCAAGAGGCTCTCTCTCTACGACACTCGAGGGTACCACCTGTGGCCCTACAGGTCTTTCGCCGGGAATGAAATTTATCCTGGGTGGTATTTCTATAGACTCGTCACAGTGTCCATTCCGATTGATCAAAGGTGTGTGAGGCATCACTGTCATCTTCAGATTCGCTGTCTATTACCCTTATTTTTCATTTCCTTACACCCAAGACCAGGTGTGCAGATGTTTTACGGTACGTCAACGGCTATTGAGACCTTTAGATAAAATACAACCTTTCTAGTAAATGATCAAAAAAACAGGAAGTTCCGCTAAATCTCAAAAATAGCCTAAAGTCACGTCCGCACCGTAATCATAAACTGCGTCCGTAGCTGGTCCGCGGTACTCAGCTGCGGCCCTCATGGGCCGTAGTCCCTCGAATCCCTTATACCAGGGCTGCTGAACTGGTGGCTCATGAGCCACTCGTGGCTCTTTCCCCGATCTTCCTTTTTCGACAAGAAACCCCCACTGCGTACGATGTTGTCCTACAAGCTAGGCAGTCACAGGGGAAAGGAGAGTTGTATCTGTCTCATTCTGCCGCGCTCCGTGTTTCGCTAATGTTCCTCTACGCGATGGACGTGGGTGGAGGGGATTGGGTGCAACAAAGAAAGAAAGCGAGGCGAAGCGCGGCAGAATGAGACAATATGATCTCTCGGCATTTGTTTATGATTTTGTTTTCAAGCGATTTGTCTTCATTCCGAGAAGAGTGTAGAGGGGCAATGTATGGAGTGGGTATTGGCGAATGATGGGAACGTCATGTGGCTCGCGGCGGAAAAGGAGCTAAGCAGCCCTGCCTTATACACTTCCATGTTCATTTGTCCCTTTCCTGTTGATGTTAGTTTTTCTTCCGTCGCTGTGAAGATATCTGTTTCATGATTCTAACATTGATTCTATCGAATTTTTTCTTGTTATTAGTGTTGGAGTTTGTTTGTAAATTCAACGTAAGCGTTGATGAGACAAATAATATACAGGGTGTCCCGGTTAAGTGAGTACAGCAGGATATCTCGGAAGGAGTTGTAGTTATTAAAAATGTGTTCGTACAAAAGTTGTTTGGTAGGACGGGCTACATCATGTAGTAATAATTGTTTTCTTGTGGGTGGAGTAGTAGAGGAGATCTGAAGGTCAAACTAATTTTCTTAAATGGAATGCTATATTTTTTTCTTCAGAAAGTAACAGCTGGCACTAAGACAAATCCAAAGAGGTGCTATAATGTAGTATTCTGAGTTCGATAAAGGTAAATTGTTAGCTTATGTTTACGTTGTGCATCGGCTGACGGCAGACAGCTAGCAACCGCTGCTGAGCAGCGTCGAATGCGTCGATATCCAGTTACTGCAATTATGATATTATAAACAGAGATTGAAGATTATTGCTAAAGCCATAAAGTATCAATTGCAATTTTCACTTACTAGTTAAATAATTTTTTATCCTTCTACATGTTCACCATCATTGGAAATACATATTTGTAATCTTTTTAAAAATTGTTTCTCAACACTTTTTAACATTTCCTCTGATATTGATCTGCATGCGGTCGTAATTCTTGTTTGTAAATCATTTACGTTTTCTACTGGTGTCTGAAAGACTATTTGTTTTAAATAGCCCCACAGAAAAAAATCACACGGAGAAAGATCTGGCGACCTTGGAGGCCATGCAATTGGTCCGCCACGTCCAATCCATTTATTTTCGAATTTAATATTTAGCCAGTTACGAACTGCTATAGCATAATGGGCAGGAGCTCCATCTTGTTGAAACCAAAGATTTTGTCTTTGTATTATTGGCATTTCATCCAAAGTATCAGATAATTCTGTTTCGAGAAATCTTAAATACGATGCTGCATTTACGTTCCCTTCAAAAAAGTAGGGTCCAATTATTTTGCGATTATGGATACCGCACCACACCATAACAGATTTTCGATATTGAATGTTGCATTGTTTAATCCAATGCGGATTTTTAGCTGACCACATCCTTGAATTCTGATGGCAAATTACACCGTTAGTATAAAAAATGCTTTCATCCGTTATCATCAAATTCCGAATAAAATTTCGATCATATGCAGTTTTATCGAAAATCCATAACGAAAATTCTATTCGTGGTCCAATATCGCGAGGAAAAATTTGTTGCACGTCCGTTGCCTTGTAAGCTTTCAAGTTATGCTTCTTAAGAATTTTATGAACAGTCGTTTTTGAGAGTCCACAATTGGCTGAAACGCTACGAATGGATGTTCGAGGATACGTGTTGAAAGCGGCCAAAACGTTAACTTCATTGTCTTCAGTCCACAAAGAACGTCGATATCTCCCTTGTACAACACTTCCAGTGTTCTTAAATAACTCAACAACTTTTCGGATAACGGATGCTGACAGCTTTGGTGTATCCGGATGCCGTTTATGGAATTCACTACTGACTTGTCTGTATGATTGGTATCCATCACCCCGTAGAAGAACTA
This sequence comes from Seladonia tumulorum, assembly GCA_913789895.3. Classification (NCBI taxonomy): domain Eukaryota; kingdom Metazoa; phylum Arthropoda; class Insecta; order Hymenoptera; family Halictidae; genus Seladonia; species Seladonia tumulorum. The sequence continues at coordinate 603,771 of CAJYYF030000013.1, read as the reverse complement.
ATTCTACCTTCTGTTTAACAGTTAGAGACATTTGAATGTATTAAATAATCACACAACACACTGAAAAGATTAAACAAAACAGTCGCACTAAAAGAACTGAACTGAAGTAGTACACTAAAAGAACTAAACAGAACAGTACAATAATGAAACAAAAATAATAACTATGAATTAAAATGTCTGATACTTTGACTTCTTCACTCACTGAATGCACTTCTCAAACTAATTTGTCGACCCTGATAGAACTAATGAAAACAGCACGTGGGAAATAAATTCGAACTTTGTTTACAATATTGGGTCTTATCGCAGTAACTCGATATCGACGCATTCGACGCTGCTCAGCAGCGGTTGCTAGCTGTCTGCCGTCAGCCGATGCACAACGTTAACATAAGCTAACAATTTACCTTTATCGAACTCAGAATACTACATTATAGCACCTCTTTGGATTTGTCTTAGTGCCAGCTGTTACTTTCTGAAGAAAAAAATATAGCATTCCATTTAAGAAAATTAGTTTGACCTTCAGATCTCCTCTACTACTCCACCCACAAGAAAACAATTATTACTACATGATGTAGCCCGTCCTACCAAACAACTTTTGTACGAACACATTTTTAATAACTACAACTCCTTCCGAGATATCCTGCTGTACTCACTTAACCGGGACACCCTGTATATATACAGTGACTCACGAAATTGATCAAATACTTTCCTTTGCCATACTTTTTATTTAATCAAAATGTAGTGACTAATTATAGATTTTTGGAAATGCATCTGATCAATAACTGAAGTTGTTCTCTTAATAAAAAAAATACAGAACGTATCGGAAATATTATTTATTAGAACAATAATTAAACAATAAACAGAATACTGAATTTGATCAATAACGTGACTTAGCATCTAATAGTTTTAATATTTTGTATATCCGCCTTTGGCATCAATAACAGCTTGAATTCTCCTGGGCATACTTTCAACGAGGTTTTTACATTGTTCACTTGTAATTTGGTTCCACTTGTTCAAAACATTTTCCCATAATAAAGACAAGTTGGAATTTGTCTCTTGGAAATCGGCCATGTCTTTTTTTAATTGGCTCCAAAGATTTTCGATTGGGTTTAGGTCTGGTGACTGAGGTGTCCATTCTAAAACATTAAACCCTTTACTTTGGAGCCATGATTTGGTAATCCGAGCCGTATGTTTGGGATCAGTATCGTGTTGGAAAATGGTATCCCTTATATTATGTTTAGTTGCAGCTTTTGCATACTTCCTACCAAGGAAGTGTTTAAAATATTTACATAATCCTTTGCCGTCATTCTCCCATCTATACGATGAGCCATATCTACACCTAAGGCAGTCATGCAGCCCCATACCATAATGTTTCCTCCTCCAAATTTTATTGTAGGACGAACAAGTCGCCGGCTTAACTTTTCATTTTGTTTTTTCCAGATCCATTCTTTTCCATCAGACCCAAATCTATTTATTTTAGTCTCATCCGACCAAATTACGCGTTCCCAGTCTTGTAAAGAAAAGTTTACGTAGTGTTTGGCAAATTTTAAACGTAACATCATGTGGCGTTTTGTTAAGAGCGGTTTTTTCACTTTGGCTCTTCCCTTCATACCAGCTTCTCGTAATGCTTTCCGAACTCCTTCAGCACTAATGTGTATGTTATCAAATGTTTTCAACCTATTTTTTATTTGTACGGCATTATCTACTTCTCCTGACCTTATAGAACGAATTATACTACGCTTAATAGTGTCGGAAATTTTGGGCTTACGGCCAGCTTTATTCCTCGTGACATTCTCTGCATATTTTTTTCTAATATTGCTAATCATTCCTACCGAACATTGATATTTATTTGCTAGTGTTCTATGTGAAACACCTGCCTTAAGTTCTTTTACGATCTCTTGTACGACGTTTTGAGCGATTGGTTTCACTATACAAAATATTATTAAATATTAATAAAAAAATAATATCGTATAAGCTATTACACAATTCGTGCGTACTTACTGACTATTATATATTACTTACCGACTACAGTTGAATAATCTAGTGTATAATAAGCGAAGAAAAAGGTTAACAGGAACCAAACAAAATTCTTACACTTTGAAAATCTAAACTCACAAAATCGATCAAGTGCAGCAAGCAACAGTTCGGACACTACCAGCTAGATCTGAAGGACCAGATCAACTAACATTGTATTCAGCGTCAAGGGGAGATGTAAACAAACAACCTACGTGACTTTGTTCGAGCGTTAACTGTCCTAAGAAAACTGTATTTTAAGAAAAACTAGAAACAAACTACTATGTGATCAATTTCGTGAGTCACTGTATATATATATATTTTGAGAATATGACGATCACACGTTACGCATTAATACGTGTGTAATGTATATTAATGTTTACAGCTTATGTCACGCAGACTGTTCCTCGTCGACTACTCGTTCGCGACTGCCCATTCAAAATTGGTTTTACATTATTCGTATATTTCCAATTGTTGGAGGGTTTATTATATTTCCTCCTCGATATCAGAGCAGTGTCTTGGCGAGTGTCTTCTTGTGTAACAGTGTTGTTTTCTATTTTTCTCGCTTCCTCCTCGATAAGTTTGTGTTATTTTTCTTACCGTTATGGACGGATTGGATTTTAATTATGGTGATTACACTTGACACATTTTAGGTACTCAACAAAAACATATATGTTATATGTTTTACTTACAATACTATTCTTAGAGAAAAACTAATAATACTATGTGTACGCATTGTAAGAACCCGTCTAGTCCCCGAGACGTACAATTCCAGAAGAACGCGCCAATTTACCCAAAAACATTTCATCCACACGCAACCAATGATATGGACTCGTGTAAAACGCACGCATTCTTATAATCCATCACTTAACATACCCTCTCCTAATCCTAGCCCTATCTCTTCAAAATTTGAATAAAATTTAATGCGATTTAGATCTTTTGTCAGAATATCCGCTAATTGTAACCCAGTGTTAAGATATTCAATTGATACAATTTTATCCTTTAAAATATCACAAACAAAATTTAACTTAACATCTATGTGTTTTACTCTTCTATTATTTTCTGGATTCTTTACTAACGCTATACATGACTGATTGTCTTCGAAAACTTTGAAATTTGGGATCTCCAGACGCATGTCTTTGAGCAATTTCCGATACCAGATTCCTTCTTGCACTCCTGCACACAATGCTACCAATTCTGCTTCCGCAGTGGACAATGTCGCACAGTTTTGCTTTCTTGTGACCCATGACACAAGCAATTTTGCACCGAGAAATATCTTCACGTAGCTGATCAGGGTGTCACGTCCGGTGGTTCGACCATCAACACGCACCCTACGGTAGTAATCGGCAAGCGGTTCGTTTCTACCACGGTCTCGGACTCTCATCCCAGATTGATAGTTGGATGATAATATGGCCTTGCTTCCATCAGAGCCGAAATTTATTGCTTCCGTGAAATATTTGGGCGATTTACGCGCCAGAAACGTGATCTTCGACTGAACATCATCCATGTCGTCAGTGAGATCGCCGATATTGTAGTCCTCGGGTATTATATCGTCAGGATTTAGCAGGACATGATTTTCGTCCCATATGCATCCAGGGATTGGGTTGTTTTCATGGAACCTTCGTCGGTGTTCCAATCGCCCAGGCGTATTGTCAGATAATGCGACAACAGTCTCTCGTAAATTGGAGAACAATACATGTTCGCTCTGGGGAATCAATCGCTCCTGGTTATCGTACCTGTTCGCAGCAATTCGCGGGTAGTACACCGCGTCGTACACCTTAACATTCCCAATTGCATTTATTGGGCGTGACATAGGATCGGGCAGCACGGTACGCGCTTTACATACGCGCATAAAATCAGATGAATTATTAAGCATCTGTAGATCGTCTAGATTATCAACGATCATATTAGTCGCTTCTTGGCACATCTGCACCTTAGCCTCAAACATAGCCAGTGACACTCGATACATTTGGTAGATATCACCTCGGACTGGAACGTTATTTAAATCGGAAAGAGCAATAAACATATGAACAGTTCCAAAGCCCATTGATCGAGTTGTGATACATAAAGTGATGGCTTTTAATGTTGAGATGGCCTCCAGCCGATCTGCGGCGGCTTGGCCTGATGTTACGCCAGGGTAGAGTTTATTTTGCAAGGATTTCGCCAATTCGGAAGCGCCGGCTATTCCCTTATCCTCACGCATTTTATCAACTCTGTTACGTTGAAAACGCTGACGAGCTTGCGATCCGCGACCTCTGTTGGTACGTCGCGCATCAGAGGACCTGATATCTGATGCAAGAATATCAACGGCCTCTCGGCTCGAGCCTGCCATTGCGGCACGGCCCACTGAACTCTCGGTAGGATTGTATTCACCACGGTATTTATTTCGTGACATCGTGATTTCTCGGGGCTGCATTCAGAATCCCTAAAATCGCAAATTTTGTTACGTCCCAAATGGACTGAATTATAGTTTTGAGGGGATAGTACGCAGTTTCGAACCTACCTGCATTCACCGGCTACGGTTCGGGAAATTGAGGATTGTTTAAATAATGATTATACCCTTTTAACGATAACAACTAATTTATAGATTTATTCAAAGTAAGATTCTGAATCAGATGTTAGAGATTACATATAATATTTAGGATACGGATATACAAAGGTGTAAATAATGGGGTTACAATGATACGAATAATAGTAATGTTACCGCAATACAATGTTCAGGAACTGGATCTTGTTTCCTGGCTCACGGAACTTAGAGTCTTTTATAAGAGTCTTTTAACACCACTTGTTGACGCGGTTTCGCGGTTACGATTTTCTCGGACAATTAGAACTGACTGTAGTTGATTTTACGGTTCGCGGATATATGTCTTTCGGTGATGATGGTCTTGATTATAACTGCCTGTTGGGGAGTTGATCCCCTTATTTATAGGATGGCCAATTCTTTGTTTCCCAAAAATGCTGTCTCAGGAGTCTCTATCTTGCATCTTCTAGTCTTTTCTTGACTTGGTCGACTCCTTGTCGTCAGGGTCTTTTTACTAAGGAGTCGGCATTTTTTCTCATTGCTTGGCATGGTGTGATGCCTCTCCTCATGATTCTCAGGATGTAAACCGATCTTCATTTGCGCGTTTTGCAGAAGGCTGAGTTGCTGTTTTTGGCTTCTCGTTACTGAATCACGGTGTTGCGCAGTTTGGGTTAACACAGTTCTCTCTCGAGGCATTATCGGATTTTTGTGATAGTTCTTTATTATATTGATTAATCATTGATGGTCGAACCACCGGACGTGACAAGGGCTATATAGCGCAGGCCAAATCTCGTCAACATTAATCAGGGCACCAGTCAATAGATCCCACTGCGCTCCCGGTATGGGACAGTTACTGCGGAATCCAGCGATGAAGTCTCGGTTGGCATCATTTACAACAACCATACTCTCAAGTATTTGCCGAGCAAAGTTGGGTTGAAAGTAGAGAGTACAAAATTCAGCATCGCAGAAATCCTCAGATGTGGGAGTAGGCAGAAAGCAATGCCATTCACAGTTGCCGACAGAAACCTTTCCTACGGCAGAAAGGATCGTTGCGGTGCAAATAGGCATCTTCAGGATCGGGTCAAGCATAAAGCGCAGCTGCTCGTCAATATAGTACGGCCTCGAAATTTGGTACGACTCAGAGTTAACTTGAGTAGAACGAGCGTTTGCAGCTTGCACGTAAAAGAGATTTAAAGCAACTCGATAGTACTGGTGGATAGTACAAATCTTGTTGATAGCGGCAAAATTCCACGTGGTAGTCATCTTCATGTACTCCACTGCGACAGCGACTCCAATTCCCCGGGTGGCAACGGGAATGGGTCGAGCTCGCTGGACGATTGGAAGGTGAATAGACTCTAAAGTTTTAGAGACCTCCTCCATTTCGTCATCAAGGGTAAAACCCCATTTTGCGGATTCTCGCTGGCGTGCTTCATCGTTTTGCTTGCGGCCCAATTTCTTCCTGAACTGCTCAGAGGATCTAACTTTGGCTCCTTTTCTTCGGTTGATTTTAGATTTGGGTTTGGTTGATCCAGTTGGGTCAGGCTGTGCGGTTGAAACGGTTGCGTTATCCATTCTGAAACAAAAGAAACAAAATCTCTCTTTTGCTCACTTTGCACTTCTCGGTGCAAAATTGCCTGTGTTTGTGTTCAGCGAGCTGTTTCAGTTTAGAATTTCATTTTATCTATCTGGTTATCAAATTAAAAATATTTGATTTAAAGTAGTATCTTATTTGAACCACATTAAATTATACTATATAATAATAATAATAATATTGCTTTATTCAGCCTTACGGCCAAGAATTGGACTCGGTTTACAATAACCTATGCCTACAAACAAATAACTATCTTAACCATGTATTCACTCTCTCTCTCTCTCTCTCTCCCGCTCCCCTTCTCTCTCTGACTCCCCCTCCCTACTCTGACTACACTATTTATATTTATTTATTTATTTATTGCTTTAAACCAAGTGGTTTATATAGCAGGTACAGTATTATTACATTTGGCTTACATTAAACAGGTTTACATTGTTCTAAATTCTAATGGAACATTGTTTAAGGAAATTATAAATTATTTTCAGACCTTTTATATCAGGTTTACATAAGAAGGAATCAATACAAAGAGGAAAACAGTACTTGCCTTTGAGGAGCTTTGTTTCTAATGCATTACGTTCGCTTTCATAGTCTGGGCATTGCCATATAACATGATTTAGGTCTTGGAGTTCTGCTCCACATTGGCAAGCACTGTTAGCTATAAAGTTAACCCTTGCCAATGAACCGTTTAAATTATAGTGATTGGCTCGGCATCTATTAACAAAAACCAGAAAATCTCTGGAGAGCACAAGACCAGTGTACCATGGCTTGCCTTTGTCCTTGTGATAAAATCTGACGTAGTTCACACCTTTGACTAGACCTTCCTTTTTGATTAGGGTGTTAGTGGACAATCTTGCTTGAATTTTGAGATCTCTGGTTAGGTCAGCGATTGAAGCCTTGATATCTGGCGAAGGACTTTCTTTGGTCGCTTCTTTCGCAAGTGAGTCTACTTCCTCATTACCGATAATTCCTACATGCCCTGGTATCCAGATAAACTTAATAAAGTTTTGGCCTTTGTTTTAATTTCAATGATATGGTTACTGATATTATATTTGAAGGTTGGTTTCTGTAGTGATTTGATTGTACTTTGCGAGTCCGTGAATACGAGAAAGTTTGTAGCACTACTATATAAATTGGCAATATCCAGTGCTCGGCTGATGGCGTAGCACTCTGCTGTGAAAATTGATGCGTGTTTGTCTAAGCTGAATTTTTGAGAGATATTTAGTTGTGGGCAGTATATTGCAGCACCTACTGATTCCGAGTTTTTTGTTACACTGCCATCGGTATAGATTGCAACCGTATTCGGAGGATTGGATTCAATAAAATCTCGTAACAGAACATTAGGATCGGAAGAACCTTGTAATGATTGACCTAAATAGGCATCACTAGGAACACTATTTATATTCTGCCTTTTCCTATTCTCCTCATGATTATTGCACCATTTTCTACCCTATTATCATTGGTTTACAATTCATTATATTGCTTTTAAATTTCTGCTCTCTTTTCTCTCTCTTTTTCCTCAACTTTTGAAGCCACGCTTCCACATTTGCATCTCTTAAATTATACTATATACCAAATCATTAATGATCGTCAATATACATTGCAAAATATGATAGAAAACTTTGTATCCAATGTTCCGCATACGAATACTAATCCTACATTATAAAATACTAACGTAGAGTGTACTTACTTCTGAATCTTCTGTACCTCCGTCGGATCCACAGAACACAATTATTGACTCACGAGAATAGGTCCGAATAATATTGAACAACCGACACGAGAGTGTTATATATACAGGGTGTCCCACATAAATGATAACACCTAAATATCTTTCGTATTTACAGTCCTATCAGAAAACTTCAGAGGACAAAGTGACGCTATTGCAGGGGGGCAATATAATGATGAAGAAAAAATTTTTTGTCGTATTTTTTAATGAAGTTTCAAGGTCACCGATGTTTTTTTTTAATGGAATAGTATATCCTTTTGCGATAGCATGATAGACAATAAAAAACTGAATTTAGTGGATACCAACTTTTTTTACCTTGAAATGACCTTGAGCAAGAATAATCATGTTGAAGCGGATGAAATGTGGAAGTTTAAAACTTAGGTGTTTCAGCAAAGATTGCGCGTCGTTTACGTCGGGTTGACCTTTACATATCATAATAAATGTTCGAAATGTTGACCATCCTCATTTATGCAATGTTGCAATCTTTTAATAAATGATCTGTAGGCATTGTCGATTTCCTGAGACGTAATTGAAGCACATGCTGCAGTAATCCTTTGCCGCATATCCTCTGGCGTTGTGGGTTTATCTTTGTACACAATACATTTTATCTTGCCCCATAGATAAAAGTCCAATGGTGTCAGATCCGGAGAACGGGCTGGCCATGGAATTGGTCCTCGTCGCCCAATCCAGCGTCCATGATATTTCGTATTTAGCACCGTTCTAGCAACTTTAGAATAATGCGCTGGACAACCATCATGTTGAAACCACATATCGTAGCGATTTTGTAAAGGGACATCTTCTAACAAAATTGGCAGATCTTCTTGCAAAAATTGAGTGTATTTCTGTTCCGTCATCATTCCGTTAACGAAATATGGTCCAATTACTTTGTCGTTCAAAATACCACACCACACGTTTACGCTCCATTGTCTTTGATGATCAATTTCTCGCAGCCAGTGCGGATTATCCACAGACCAATAATGGGCGTTCCGTAGATTAATTGAGCCATGATTAGAGCCATGAGCCATTGAGCCATGATTTGATTTTTTTGAGTAAATGTTGCTTCGTTCGTAAACAAGACATTAGAAAAAAATGAATGATTTTGAAGCAATCCCCATTGACAAAAGTTAATTCTATTTTGAAAATCATTCCCGTGCAATTCTTGATGGAGCGATATGTGGAACGGATGAAATTTATGTCGGGCCAGAATTCGTATTACGCTACTTTGACTTATGCCTGCTTCCCGGGCAATTTTTCTCGTACTCTCGTGAGGATTGACAGCTATAGCTGCTAAAATATTAATTTCATTGTCTTCATTAGTCGTGGGATTCTTCCGTTTGTACTGTCTTTTACTCTGACTTTTTTAACACATTGCGTATAGTTTGAGGAACAACCTTAACACCATAATCATTGTGAATCATATTCGCAAGTTTGCGAGCACTTGTTTTCGGTTCACTGCGTATAACTTTCAAAATTGCACGCTCATGATGGTGTTCTAATTTTGTTGGACGACCGGTACGTTTGCGATTTTCAATAGAATTTGTTTGCTGATATTTATTAATAATGTATTGCACTGTAGAACGAGATTTATTCACTATTCCTGCAATTACTCTTAAGGATTTTCCATCTTTTCGTAGTTTTATAATTAGTTCGCGAATTGGAACCGGTATCTCCATTTCTGTACGTTATTATGAATTTGTTCTGTACTTTCTGCTTGATCATAGGAAACTGAAGGAAGGTATGACCTCCACGAATCATATGACTCGAGTTTCTCAATATGTTTATTGACAACACGAACTTTTATGATAGTGTGGTGTCGGATGTCGGGCGTAGGGATCGTGTCGAAGCGTCAAGACGAAAACGACACCCCGTCGAGTGATTTCGGCGCCGTCGAGGACCGATACTCTTCGGCTGTTTAGGTTAAGATACAGCATTGGACTGTTTAGGTTAAGATACAGAATTCGACTGTTTAGCTTTAAGGAATTGTATGTGTGTGTTTGTGTGTATGTGCGTGTGTGCGTAGAGTGCGAGTTTGACGCGTTTTCTTCTAACGAAGACGCGGCAGTCTAGAGAAACGCGCACGTGAGTGAACTTCGGTCTGCGAGTTGCGACCAAGTTCAGAATAGAGTATATAGAGTATTGCACTGCGTTTTGACCTGCGAGGTGCGGTCAATCGCATTGTGCACTTGATTGTCTTATCTTTATTTTTAAATATACCGTTTCGTGATTTCCCTGCGAGTCAGTTCTTTTTTAATCCCACAATAGTGTACGGAAACTTATTTGACGCTATATCCGTTCACTTTGTATTCAACATTTGAGTATAGCAAAACTAATTATAGGATTTACATAAGTGCATGTATATGAGTTAATGGAAGAACGCACTTTTAAATAATACATTAAAAATTTTGATATCAAGTATACTTTTTTAGTTATACATAGTTGAAGTTCAAATATGGTACTGTACGGAGACTTTTTTGACTGAGTGTACTTTCTTTTAACTCACCATTCAAAAATGCAGTATTAATATCTATCTGTTTGAAATGATACTTAAATTGGTTACCAATTGCCAGTAGAGCGCTCGAATTGTGCTCATCTTCGCAACTGGAGAGTAAATTTCATCGTAGTTAAACGATTCCTTTTGAGCACACCCTTTTACAACTAATCTTGCCTTGAATCTATTTTCTGCATTCGTTTCAAAAGCTTTCAACGCAAATATCCATCTAGTATCTAAGATCTCCGCATTGTTTTCAGCATTGACTTCTGTTAATCTTTGGTTTCATGTATCAGGCGTAGCCACGGAGAGACAACACGATATTTATAAATACATAGTTTATTGTGTAACAAAGTATTCAACAATGTGTGGTGGAGCACGTGCGCACGATAGGAAAACGCGTGGTGTACAACCAAACTACGATCGGCAAGCCATCGGGCTCGGTAGCGCCGGGGAAACCCCCGAGGTGCCCTCTGGGGAAGTAACTATGCGAAAAAGTAACCGCGAAGTTCAACACTCCCCCTTAAACGTCAGTTTATATTTTCCTTTGAGCGGTTATTACTTAAGTTTAATAACTTAACACATTCCGCATGCTTAGTTTTTGCTAACGCTTTAGTAAGCACATCCGCTACCATTTTATCGGTACTTAAATATTTTACATTTATGTCGCCATTTTCCAAATGTATAACATTTACAATCACGTTTCTTACCTTGGTGTGTGGATGCGTTAACCAACCTTGGTTGTTCTTTCCTGTACGATGCCTTCTTGTTTGCGAAGAGTGCTTCTCCTGCATTAGAGTCACGCTCCTTATCGTTTTCGGATCTCCTTACCTCCTCTTCCAGTAGTCTAGTTTTCAACTCTTCTAATGTTGGCATTCGTTCCCTAGACTCAATGGCTATACAAAAATTCTCGTACTCACCAGGCAATGCGTTCAACAACCATATCGTCAATAAATTTTCTGGCAGTTTCATGTCGCACTCATTCAACTGCTCTGCTATTTTCATGAACTCATGTACAAACTGAGTCATCGTTTGATTTGAAGTTTTCTTCAACCTATATAATTGTTTAAAAAGAACGCATTGTCTCATTGGACTTTTTGATTCGTATACCTCTTTAAGGGCTTCCCATGCTGCTGCTGAGGCGGTTGTGCCTTTGATGTGACTGAACTGGTCGGGTTGGAGGCTCAAAATTATTAGATCCAGAGCCTTTTCGTCTTTAGAGGTCCATGCGGGGTCACCTTGTTCAGGCATCACTATCGTTCCATTTACATAGTTCCATAAGTCATTATAACGCAGTACACTTTTCATTTGCACATTCCATATCTCATAATTGGTGCTATTTAACTTCTGAATGTTTTCCACTTTGCCTATATTCATTTTTATTTTTTTTCAATTTAGCACGTGGCACGTGGCGACTTAACCTCACTTATTTTTGTTATTCGCGCACTCAGGACGTTCTGGGCCCATAACCTGTTAATCTTTGGTTTCGTGTATCAGGCGTAGTCACGGAGAGACAACACGATATTTATAAATATATAGTTTATTGTGTAACAAAGTATTCAACAATGTGTGGTCGAGCACGTGCGCACGATAGGAAAACGCGTGGTGTACAACCAAACTACGATCGGCATGCCATCGGGCCCGAGGTGCCCTCTGGGGAAGTAACTATGCGAAAAAGTAACCGCGAAGTTCAACAACTTCCTTCCATGTCTCATTCTTTTCAATGGAATTTATCTCTCTCTTCATTGCGTTTCTCCAATGTTTTCCGTCACCTCTATCTTTCAATTCTTCCACTGTAGTCGGTACATCATCCACGAATGACATAGCGTCAAAAGCCATGTACATTTCGTACTCATCGTACTTTTTTGGTAACTTGGACTCCCTTCCAGCCTTGCTCTTTCTTCGTTCTTCTTCTCGGGATTCTCTTCTTGTTTCAAGTTCTTCACTTTCGTCATCATTTCTATTTGTGTCTCCATCCTCGTCTTCTATCTCTGTTTCTTTATTTCTGATATCTACTTCTTCATTTTTGTCTAACTCAATGAGTGCTGTTACGTCCTGAGTGGACTGAATTATAGTTTTGAAGGGATAGTACGCAGTTTCGAACCTACCTGCATTCACCGGCTACGGTTCGGGAAATTGAGGATCGTTTAAATAAAGGTTGTACCCTTTTATTGATAAAAATTTACTTACTTATTCAAAAATAGGAAGCTGAATCAGATATTAAGATTTACAGATATTATTTATAAAGCAGATATACGTGAGTGCATTTAGCGCGATTATAAAAATATAGAAAATATAATATAATATAATATAATATTACCGAAATACAATCTTCTTGGTTTGATACAATGTGATATCAGGGATCCTTTGATTATACTTGGTCTTCTCGTGGTGTATGCAGTTTAACCCTTTCGCTACGGGCAACTTCTCCGCCGCGGCGCTCCCGCTGTACGGGCCGCCGCGCCAAAAATGTGCACGATGCTCGAGTAAGATCGTCAGCGGCCGCATTTACGCTTAACTGGAACCCGAGTTGGTTTGACGATGTTTATTGAAAAAAAACTTCACAGATTCAAATATTTATAACTATTAAACATAATCACTTTTTATTAAACTTTGAACCGACTGTATATCCAATACGCGGCAACTTATACAGAGCGACTAAAGTCGCCCGTAGTACCTGAGTGGCATCTTATGCAGGGCGACTATAGTCGCCCGTAGTACCTGAGTGGCATCTTATGCAAGGCGACTATAGTCGCCCGTAGTAGCGAAAGGGTTAAATCCAATGGTTCACTAGCGGAACTCGCAGTTTCAAATGATTTTCAACACAATGGCTCAACTCAACACAACTCAAATAAACTTGACTCTAACTCGATTGACACCACTATCGCAACTCCTCTCTTAAGGAGCTGATTCCTTTATTTATAGGGTAGCCAATTCTTTGTCTTTGAAGATGCTGGCTCAGGAGTAGGGGTCTTCATCATCCGATGTCATTCTTATTGATTCTCAGAATGTAAACCGAACTTTCATTGTGCAGTTTAAATTATCATAGTTCTTTTCTCGTGGCAATATCTGATATCTCTTCTATTGAGTCTAAGGGTGCAAACCGATCTTCATTTGTGCGTTTCGCAGAAGGCTGAGTTGTTGATTTGGCATCCTGTTGATGCGTCACTATATTGCGCAGTTCGAATAATTTATATTATATGTGTGTATAATTATATATGTACCTATTTAATGGTTAACATTAATTTATTTAACGTTGTTTATTGTTCTATTTCTTAGCTTACCTTTCTCGTGACATTATCGGATTTTGCAATAATTCTTTATTAGATTGATTAATCATTGGCGGTCGAACCACCGGACGTGTGACAGTGCTTTATCTCTCTTGTAATAGAATGTATCTTCCTTAAACACCGCATCTCTCGCGGTTATAACCTTTTGTTTCTTTATGTTCCATAATCGATACCGAGAGTTAGAATATCCAATCATTATGCATTCTATTGCTTTTGGATCAAACTTGTTATCTGAGTTCCCTTGGGATATGTGCATACCCTAGCGAACGAAACACTCTCATATTTCCAACATTCGGCTTTTCACCAAACCATATAGTTGCTGGTACTTCTTCATTTAAGTTTCCTGTACTCGGACTCCTGTTCATTGCATATGCAGCCACTGTCAGTGCTTCATTCCAAAATATCTTTGGCATCCTCGCTTCATATATCATTGCGCGACTCTTGTCCAACAGACTCCTATCAAAACTTTTCAGCTTTTCTATTTTGCTCAGGCGTGTAAGGAACAGTATAGTCAATATAGCTTCCATTCATCTTGCAAAACTGTTTAAAATCATTAGACATATATTCTCTCCCATTATCGCATCTAAAAACTGAAATTTTCGAATTAAATTTCGCTTGAACCATCATTGAATATTCCTTGAAACATCCAAAAACATCACTCTTACTTTTAACACTAGGTTTCGTGACGTTTCTTATATACTTATTGCAACAACTTGAAAATATCATCAATTTTGGGCACTTCGGTGTCGGATAACGTGCGTTCCCACGTTTTCCGCGTTTCCTTGCCCATTCGCGAAATGAGGATGCTAGTTAGAAGATCATCCGCGATATCTTATTTTTTTCCGTTGTAACGCTTCGAGTGATCGAATGTGAAGTTGCATGTAATTTGCAAGATCATGAATTGATTCTGATGAATCGTTTGACATCGCGGGTGTGTCTCGTAAAAGAGCCGCGTGTCGAAGTACCAATGCGCGTTTATTATTATAAATTTCGGTTAAGTGCTTCCAAGCGGCTTCATAATTTTCTTCACTTATCGTGAATGCGCCGATTGCGATTTCGGCCCTTCCCGATAAGGATAGCTTCAAGTAATTTAATTTTTGTATATTGCTTAACCCGGTATGTGTGTGAATCATTGTTTGAAACGCGTCCTTAAATGTTACCCAGTGTTCAATTCGCCCGTCGAATTTTGGTAAATCTTTCTTTGGCAAATTGACCTGAATAATCTTTGATTCGTCGCGATTGTTTTCAGAAAGCGTGATTTCTGTGTTTGTCGCAAAAGATTCTTGTAATTGAATCGCTGATGCAATGGCGTTATCATAATTCTCGGTTACCTGTTCTCGTTGCTTATCTAATTGCTCATAATCATCGGACAGCATTGCAAGCTCGTCTTGATGCTGATTGAATTTAGAAAATAGATCTCTTAACCGGCCGATTCTTTCGCGAAGTTTTATGCGTTCTAACGGAGAATCTTTATAACACGCAACAAAATTGTTCAGGACGGTGATTTGGCCTTTGGAAAATCTACACTTATTGCGTAGTAAACCGATTTGTTCGTTTTTATCGATTGTTTGTTTACTTGCGGACGCCATTTCGTGAAATCGAAACAGAAGGGAAGTACTTCCTTTAAATCTGAAATTGTTTGATCGATACTTTACAAGATATCGATCACTACAGCCATCCACCAGAAAAATAATGGATTTCTTTTTCCCCAACCTATTATTTCCGGTGAACTAGTCCGTCTCGTAGTTCATATTGTTTATGTTCTGATTGTTCTAAGGAATTTCTTAAATTTACAATGACTTCGTCCCCGTCCTGACATAATGCTAGATTTTTGTCAAATGAGTTATCTTCGACCACAAGTATTAGGTAAATCGGAAAGTTCCGTCGGTTTTTCTACAAAAAGTATCTCTTTATTCATGAAAGAAAATGAAAAAGTACGTTAATCAAAATATTGTCCATCGTTAGCGATGACTTTTTCCCATCTTTCGGGCAGCAAGCGAATTCCGCGGCGAAAGAATGCTTCATATTTGGAGGTTATCCAGGCGGAGATCCATCTTTCGAGATCTTCGTACGAATGAAATTGTTCTTCAGCAAGTGCGTGTGCCATCGACCAAAACAAGTGATAGTCAGATGGGGCACAGTCTGGTGAATAAGCCGCATGTGGTAGCACTTCCCAGCGAAGTGCTTCTATCGTTTCCTTAACAACTTTTGAGACGCGAGGCCGTGCATTGTCATGCAGCAAAATCACCCTATGCTGTCTCGTTTCATATTGTGGTCGTTTTTCGTGCAATGCTCGACTCAACCGGATAATTTGTTGTTGGTAGAGATCTCCTGTAACTGTTTGACCAGGTTTTAGCAGTTCATAATACACCACACCTTCCTGATCCCACCAAATGCAGAGTAAAGCCTTTTTCCGTGGAGATTCCGCCCTGGCGTCGATGTTGAGGGTTGGCCGGGATCACAAATGGTTTTTCGACGTTTAGGATTGTCAAAATAAATCCATTTTTCATCCCCAGTGATGAGACGATGGAGAAACACCTTTCTTTGTTGCCTAGTAAGCAGAATTTCGCAGATGGTTTTCCGCCTTTCAATGTCTCTTGGCTTGAGTTCATATGGGACCCACTTTCCTTCCTTGTAGACCTTCCCCAAGGCTTTTAACCCTTTTAGCACCGAGCGAAAAGAGCGTACCTAGGCGAAGAATACCGGGCCGAATCGACGAATTTGTAGAGGTTTGCGAAAATGCTCGTAAAAACCAAAGTAGGCGTGATATTTACAAAATTCAAAAAGCAGCATATTGCGAAATGGATGGAGAATAAATCGATACCAATGGAGTTTCGATATTTATTAAAAATCATAAGAATAACATAAATGTAAGACATCATGAAAATCGTACAAAGTAATTTCTCTTTTTCAAAACGTAATTGCATATAGAAAAAATCATCGTTTGGTCATCGCTTTATATATAATATATCTGGCAGTATAGTGTATAGACATTGCATTTTGCAATCATTTGCAATGAAACAGCTGGAGTCGGATATCAAAACGAAAGGATAACGCTATGATGCACGGCAAGCGTCAGACAAATCTAATACCCAAGTGGATCGTGCAGCTGGTAATACGTCACTAAAAAAATATAAGTGTTATTATAGATATTTATAGTTAGTTCTCTGTCCACTAAAAATGTGTAATATTTCCTTATTTTTACTTACACAAGCCATTTATTCGCAATGATGCATACTCATGCATACACCATGCAACCCTTTATTGCAATGATTGCAAATTGTGCGCGATCTTCGTACAGGCCCGCCATCCACCCTACTGCAAACAACGCAGACACCTTTTCCTTCCTTCCAGGAAGTTTACGGATACCTGGGACTGTGGAATCTCTCGATGTGTGACCCAATGAACTTTCTGGATTCATATTTTTTTCAGCCATCCATTCTTTTGTGATCGACTGAATGATACTGGTTATAAAATCGAGTCGAGTCATAACCTTTCCTTGTGGATTGTGTTTGTATAATATGTATGCATTCAAGACCATGCGAGAGAAAATGGAAAATACCACTTTCTTCCAATATTTCACTGTTCTCCTCTCGTCCAAATATGAGTAAATCATCATATCTGAGACATCAATGCCTCCCATATATTTGTTATAGTCGCAGACGAGTGCTGGTTTATGAACTTCTATTTCCTGATTCCGTCTTCGAATTACAGCTGTTTTATTTCCGGCTGTTCCATGCGTTGACAACAGTAGTACAATTTTTTTTCTGGGATTTCTTTTCTCTGTACGCTAATAGAAGTATTTCCCGATTTCTTAGGTACTTATATTCGCCCACTTCCAATTTTTGTTTGAGCTGCGATGGAATATTTTTCCTGTTACTACGACGATATATCGTCGTTCGGTGCTAAAAGGGTTAACCGAAGATCCAGGCCGGACGCCCAGGTCAATACCTCGCCGCCCCTAGTGGTCGTCCTGGGACTCCCCCACGATACCGCGTGGGCATTGAAGTCTCCCAGGACGAGAACCGGACGGGCACTGCATCGCGCGATGCAGCTGCTCAGCCCGCCCAGGAACTCCCGAAAATGGTCGAGGCCACGGTTCGGCGAGATATATATTCCGACGACCGCGATGTCCCCCCACCGCACCGCCACGTATCCCTCGCCTCTCTCCAGAAGGGAGATCGACGGGGACCCGCGGCGGCCCTCCGCCACTATGGCGACGGAGCCGGCCTCGTCCCCCACCCAGAAGAGGTGTTCGGGAACGGAGTACGGCTCCGCCGCCACTGCCAGCCCAGTCCCCCGCTCGCGCATGGCCTGGACAAACAAGTCCTGGGCCGCACGCGAGTGGTTGAGGTTCGCCTGCAGAACCGGAATAGGCTTGAAAACAGCCTACTCTGACATTTGCTCTGCAGGCTCCCCCCCCCTGGGGGGACTGGGCCCCCGGTGTTGTCGGCTGCCGTTGCGCGGGTGCAGCCGCCAACATCTCTCCTCCTCCCTTTCCCGCCGCGTGGCCCCTCCTCGGAGCCGGGGCACACGCTTTGGCCCCGAATCTATGGCCCGAGGGCCTCCCCAGGTCCGCACAGAGCGGGCATCTGGGGGCAGCCCTGCAGGCCGAGGCCCGGTGCTCCGACGCCCCGCAGCGGTAGCACAGCGCGCCCCTATCGACCGCGCTCTTGCATGTGGCCCGCGTGTGCCCCACGCGTAAGTTATTTCGGCCCGAAGTACCCGAGACAAACTCGGTGATGTTCAGCAGCTCCGACCCACCATAAGTAAACATGGTGTTCCGGGTGTTATTCCATCGATCGGGGACATGTCTATACTCGTTCCAGTGATAGCATCACCACAGTCGGCGCTCGTCCTCTCCTGTGACATAGTTGTCTTTGGAGGCTCGTAAGCCGAAGATATGCGCAACAGCACCAACACGTTTTTCAACGGATGACATGCAGTTGCCACGCAACTCGGATTCCATATAATGGTCAATCCGACTATAGGAGGGTTCGAAAACGAATTCTCTTTTAAGCCAAACAAGTTGACTCGGAGATCCGAAGGGTCGCTCAGTGATTGTACCGCCCAATTTGATCTTAGTTGCGGAACCATTGAGAGCATCATGAACCCTTTCTATAAGCCTGTTGTTTAGGCAGAACCTACCTCTTCCACCGAACCCGTCATTTGTAATGCCGGCGTCCTCGATATAGACGCGTTGCGTTGGTCCGTGGATAGTTGCGTTGCACGATTCCAGCCAAGCAGATTGGCGGTTGGCAGTCCTGGTCTAATGATACGTTGAGGTTGCGTCGGATCAGGGACGTAAGGCTCAGGTCGTAATGCCTCTGGTATATCCCAGAGGTATATCTCTTGGATCCACTGCTCTCATCTTCTCGTATGTTTCATTGATGAGCGGAATAGCTCCAGAAAATTCAAAGTTCTGGCAGAATAGATCTTGTCTTGGAACCAAAGATGAATGTGGTCCAATATCATACAGGGGCTCATCGAGCAGTTTGTTCTCAGTGTCATCTGGCTTCACGGTCTGAGGTGGCTTATCTGTTTTCTTCGGTATTGCTCTCTTCTCCTTATACCCCTGAGATCTTGCATTTGGTCGGCGGTTTACCTCCCGACCTGCATCATAGGGCTGGGGTTCAAAGTTCCAGTCTCTTCTTGTCTCTCGATCGTTATAATGCTCATAAGCACTTAGCGCGTCTCGGGCTGCTCGGCGGTTACCGCCGGAATGGCCTCTGCCACGTGGGAAAGATCCACGAACATTATTTGTCGAATTCATCGTCTCAATTTCTGAGGAATACGAATGTCAGTTAAAAACGACAAATTTTGTTACGTCCCAAGTGGACTGAATTATAGTTTTGAGGGGATAGTACGCAGTTTTGAACCTGTAACGAGCGTGGTTTTCCGCGGCTCGTTGCAACGGACGGCACTCGCGGCCCGGATTTGGCTCGCCGTGCCAGGGTTCGTAGGATACGCGAGTCGGGACGGTCAGGATAATAACCGAGTCGTTCTTCGTGTATTTTCCACGGGTTACGGTTCGGGCTTTGGCGGTCGCGGAACGGATCGGTACGCGGCGGTCGGCGGATCGGTCTTCCTGGATCACGGTGTCGCGCGACGGCGGAGATCGCGGTTCGCGGTACTACCTGATCTGGTACTTGCGTATATGACGGACTATGTAAGAGAAGAACGAACGTAAGAGAGCTCGGTGGCGCGCGCGGGCTCCTTTTATGCCCTGGTTGACTCGGGGCAAGGGGCGCGGCGCGGGGTGGTTTTCGGCGGAACTTCCGGTGACGTTCCGTGTCCGGTTCGAAGGATCTCGAAGCTATGGCGGCTTCCGGTTGCCGCCAGAATCGGTTACGTGGCGCGAGGGCGCGGAGCGCGGATCCTGCGATGCTCGGCATTCGTCGGGATCGGTCGGCGGGGGTCGGGATTCCGCGAGACCGGTACGTAACAGGCCTGGCGCGTCCAGGTCTGTTACAAACCTACCTGCATTCACCGGCTACGGTTCGGGAAATTGAGGATCGTTTAAATAAAGATTGTTAGTTAGAGGTTAGAGAGATTATTTATAAAGCAGATATACGTGAGTGCAAATAGCGCGATTACAAAATTAGAAAATATAATATAATATTATATTACCGAGATACAATTTTCCTTTGGGAATAACACAAAGAAAATGTCTTGGGGTATTGTCCTGGGATATTGTCCTGGGGTATCACACCTTTTTCACGAACGACGCTTTCAACTTTTACACCTTCTACTAAATTGAAAACTGACTGAGAGCTGACTGACTGAAACCTGGCTGATTGAAAACTGACTGATAACTGGTCTCTTGAGGCGTTGGTTCCCTTATTTATAGGATAGCCAATTCTTTGTTTCTTGAAGATGCTGGCTCAGGAGTTCCCACCTTGCATCCTTTAATCTTCTCCTAGCTGCTCGACTCCATGTCGCCAGGATCCTTTTTCTATGGAGTCGGCGTCTTTCCTCGTCGTTTGGCATCATCTGATATCACTTCTATTGCGCAGTTTGGGTTATCATAGTTCTCTCTCATGGTATTATCTGATGTCTTTCCCGTTTGTTCTCAGGGTGTAAACCGATCTTCATTTACGCGTTTTGCAGAAGGCTGAGTTGCTGTTTTTGGCTTCTCGTTACTGCGTCACGGTATTGCGCAGTTTGGGTTAACACAGTTCTCTCTCGAGGCATTATCGGATTTTTGTGATAGTTCTTTATTATATTGATTAATCATTGATGGTCGAACCACCGGACGTGACAGGGCCATACAGGGATTTCAAGTTGATGATGTTTACCATCAGCTTGGAAATCACCAATACAGCGATGATATGAATCTATCGCTGGAGCAGTCGAGTAATTCTTGTCCTTCAGATAGTTTAGAAGGGCTTGTTCCTCTTGGTCAAAATAACCTCTGAGTGAACGTATTTGCGCGTACCGGGCATACAAATGCATACACATGACGTACCGATAACATGATCGCGATACAACAGTAGCAAAACGCTTATCTGATGCAGCTCGGAGATCATACTCCTTATCAACGAGTGGAATGAATGACTCGTTAGTTATCGTAAAGGTGCGTCGTGCACGCAATTCATTGTACCCAGCAAAATCGTCGCAATCGAACTCGATGTTCATTGGATCATTGCTTAAAGGGGTTGGCTTCGTGCTTAATCTCACGCTATCCTCGATTCGCCCACCCGGTTGCGGCCTAGGCAAGGGAGAAGCGACAGCTGGGCGTAGTCCTGTTTTCTTAATATTTTTGCTAGAAAAAGGGCCCTTTTTCTGTTTGTCTGTAGAAGTTGTTGGTACTGACGCACAGTGGGCGAAAAGCCCGAAAAAGCGGCCAAAACCTCTAAACGTACTTTAATGCACTCAAAAATTCGTACTCGGGGGTTTTCGGGGTCGCTGATTACGAATATGAAATTGAAATTCCAAAAAACAAAATGGCGGATCCAATATGGCGGACATGTACATTAAAAATGGGCGGGTCTGCTTGGAAAATGATCTATTTGGGGTCTTTGGGGTCGCTGATTACGAATATGAAGTTGAAATTCCAAAAAACAAAATGGCCGATTAAAATTTAAACAACAGTCCGCATTAAATGTGTTTTGAGTGGTTGATAGGTAAAAATGTATAAATGACAAACAAAATTGCACTTTGTATATCAACAATTAGTATAATTGTAAATTATGTACATAATATTTATTCATCCGAATCGTCTTCGATATCAGATCCTTCTTCGGAACCATTTTCTTCTTGTGCAACCGTTTGCCTTTCGTTATAAGGTACAAATGGCGAAAGCAACATTTTTAGTGCTTCCGGAGACAAACTCTTCATTTTCTTTTTCGGCAGTTTCCTTATACTTGAAATATATGGATCTGACGTCACCATAAGTCTCAAGAATACATCCTCCATGGTCTTGGTGCGTGAAGATTTCCGCGAGAAATCTTCTCGAATCCTTTTGACGTGTTTATGTGAGGCCTCTTGTGCTTCCTCTGACATTTGACCGATTGGCAGCAAAGAGGACGTAATTATTTGTGGTCCGTGAATTAAAAGTTTGTGCATCGAAGTCGGCATATAATACCAAGGATATAATTCGACAAATGTCCTAGCAGTTTCTATTGTATATTCTTTAAATTTTGATATATCTATTTTGTGACCACTTGAGACGACTTGCAAAATAACGTGAAATCGCTTTATTAATTTTTCGTCAAGTCCTGTTATGGTCGCAGATACTTCCGGGTTATGAAAAAATCGCCGAGCCGTATTGCCGTCATTGGAACTTCCGTATCCAGGCTTTGGGCAATCCACGACTAGCCCCAGTTGTGAACGAAAACCTTTCTGTATAATGGCTTTACGGTTTTCCATTATTTCTTTATCTTTCTTGGTGCGCATCTGCCATTTTTTTATGTCCAGCCTATATGATACATGTAAGCAGCATTCGAAGAAGCGAATCCATGCATGTAACGTAGAGAGTCCAAAATGCAAATACTCTTCATTGACTTCTTTTTTTATCATCATGTCAATTTTATTAAATTCTTTCGATGTCGCTCCACATAAATAACAACGCTGTGTAGATGTTGTGGATGTTACAGCATTACAAATTTTACCATCTACCATCGTCATTGCCAATTTGTATGAAATAGAAATTTCTTTTCCATCTACAACTGTAGTGAAGGGAACAAGTGCCTTTATTTGCTCCTCAATATATTCCATTTCACGTACTGTTGCATCTGTATTTTCGTGCAGGAACTCAATCTTTATTGGTCTGCAAAATCGTGGTGATGAAGGTCGTGGATTTTTCCACACTACAATTTCTGCTTTAGGTGGCTGGTTACTTGTTAACAGCTGCAGTGGCGCGAGTGTCGTTAGGAAGATGTCACCATCGAATTTACTTTCATCGGTGAATTTTTGCTTGTAGACACTTTGTCCAGAACTTCCGTCACAGCCCCACTTACAAATTAAACTCATATGGCTTACTTCTTCTGCACTCAAACTTTTTATAACACTATTTTGGTATTTCAAAATACGTTTAATAGTGTGGTCTAATAAAGACTGTAATTTTACTTCCGCTCTACATTCGGTAATGATAATATCCATTTTGGTTGGGTAACATTGTTGTTTCGCTTGAAATACTGTTCCATATGGCGGATACAAACAGCAATTATTTTCTTGATTTGATTCTCTTATTCCTACATACTGGCTTTTTGATAATTTATTCTCAATCAAAATAGAAAGAGCAGCATCACCGGACAACGTTGTTTCGCAATGTGTTTCTATTGCTCTTCGATACTTTGCAGCTTTGGTCGGGCTCGCAGAAGTTATATCTTGAACAAATTTCGCAGCATTTAAATTACCTGCAGCACGAAGACTCATTTGTGTGGCGTAGGCCAATGTGTCCAGCGTGAAATTTTCACGAAGGTTCTCCGTCCTTCTTCGTTTCGTCCTTACGCTAGTTGACGTAAACGGTTTACAAGGACGACCGCCTGTATTCTTTTCAATAATTCGTGGAGTGGCCACAGGTATGCGAAAAGCAATTGAAACGTTCAACCAGTCTTCAAATTTATGGAAAAAATGTTCTTGCGTTCTATTCGTGCTTTGCCATTTTAATTTCATCTTGCTGAACAATATTTTCAAGGCTGACTTCATTTCTGCATCAATATTTATGGAATATCCACACTTCTCGAACAGCTGCTTTTCCAGATTTTCTATTATGATGCTGAAGTTGCTATTTAGATATTTTTTCATCATCATAAATATTTCCTTTCTCGTGAATCGAACTTCTCGGTCGCAAGATCCTGAAATTAAGTGAATCGATTGCAATAACTTGAAAATTAACTTGATTAACTTGAGGCTGTTTTCTTCCACTGCGGTGGCGATTGGTTGGTTGCTTTTGGCATGGAAGTTTTTTTTTAGAATCATGTTAAACCGGCAAAATATATTGCGCGGTTCCTGAATGCTTGACCTACCGCCGAAAATATTTAAAGGTATGAAGGATCAGGCCTCAACTGTTTTTAGGAAGTTTTTATAACTCGGAGTACCCCAAAATATTATTGTCGCATTACCTCCCGCGCGACTACCTGCGAACCACGTTCCTGCCGCGCGACTACCTGCGAACCACGTTCCTGCCGCGCGACTACCTGCGAACCACGTTTCTGACGCGCGACTACCTGCGAACCACGTTTCTGACGCGCTCAAGTTTAAGGTAGCAATTTGTCTTTTTACTTAAGAGAGCCTACAGAGATCCATCCGAAAACAGCCGAGTAGCGGCTGCTGTAAAAGCGCAAAACATCTACAATTGTGACAATTTGTAATTCTTTTATAAATGGACTTTTTCAACAACTGAGGATACTGGGAAAATAAGACTGCAGATATCTATTCAATTCACAATGACTATAAAGAAAGCATACTGAAAGTAGTATAATCACATTTTCAAAATCCATAGAAAAGAAACAATATTTACCCTCGTTCAAGCAATCGGGCAGCTTTCGGCAGCTGGTTTTTGTAAAATTTCGAAGATAAATGTATTAGCAACACGTCAGCAAAGGAATTTTGGTGGTACTAGGTGGAACTTTTAACTTATGTCTACGTTTCTACAATGCGCGCATCAAGTTTTACCTTCTACGTTCTCCAAAGAATATTGCCATCGTGTTACGTGATGACTAACAATTTTGGAGAAACAAAAACATATAAACATTCTACTTACTTCCAGGAACAGCATCCATTTTGTAGAATTGAAATTGATGCACTATTTTGAAAGTTATGCACTTTAGAAGGGGGCGTTCAATTTCTTACTAATGCGCGCGACAAATGCTCATCAAACGAAGGCTAACTTTGAACTGACTACTGAACCGTACCATAAACTTTTTACCTTTTTCCTTGCTGGCATTAAGTGGTCATATCGTCACTGTACCCAACCCTAGAGTTACAAACTCCTAGGAGGAAGTTCATCTTTTTAGGTTTTGGCCGCTTTTTCGGGCTTTTCGCCCACTGTGTGACGTTTCAGATAAGTCGGCTTCATCTTGAAGAATCTTTTTGGACATTGTGATTGTTGACTTCCAGTCGTTTCACCAAGTTGTTGTAGTTTTTTGGGACGCATAACACACTGCGTCGCTACCAACCTGAAATATCTTTCTATCGATTCATATATCGATATAACCTCACACACGTTTCGCTTACATGCTTATAGTTCGAAAAGGGCTTGAATCCTATTATTAATAATAACCCTTGGATCGTTATACTCCTTTTCGAGAATATCCCAAGCTACCGAGTAATTCGCATCGGTGGTTTCTAACGATTCGATGAGTCCGGCGGCTTGCCCCTTTACACACGATTTTAAATAAACTAATTTCTGTACGTCGCGCAACTTAACACCGTCATGAACTGCTGCCCTGAATGCATCTGAAAAACTTGGCCACCCGTCACAAGAACCACTAAATTCTGGCAATTGCATGGTCGGTAATTTAACCTGCTGATGAGTTTCCGAATGAACCTGTCACGTCTGGTGATTCGATAACTGGAGCAATACCTCCAGGTGTAGTCGTCACTGTGACAGACTGAGCGGTAGAACCGGACTTAATAGCTGTCAGGTCTACTAGCTTACACCGTGTACCACGGAGCTCATTTTGAACCGCTGTAATCATTGACATCATTAGCGGCATGTCTCTCATCTCTAATACATAATCGCCAGCCTCAGTAATGCCAGCCTCTATTAGCCACTGCATCTGTAACGCAGTTAAAACATTTGCTGGGGAATACCCCAACAAGTTTCGGGTCGGATAACCACAATTTTCTTCTTCTGGTCGTATCTTTTCGGGTAACTGCCAGTGATCTGGCAGATCTCTATCTCCTGTACGAATAATATCCATCTGTATCTTTGACAGATAGATCGCAAGACATGGATAAGACATATATATCCAGTGCGTTCGCTGGTCAATTCTTCCAAACCAACCCACAGAATCATCTTCTTCTAGGGTCATGTACTTAAGGTGTTTGAACTTGACCTTCACATCCCGACCATTGAGAACAAAGTCTCCAAACCCAGATAGATAATAATTAAGTGCGGCTGGAACTTGTAAATTAGCCGCATAAACTGCTTCCATAAATGCTGACTCGGATGCGGATTTATCGCAAGACGGTCTACCTGAGCTTGTGCCCTGTCATGTTCGCCCTCGAATTGCCTTGCCATAGCTAATGCTACTGTGAGATTTATGGGGCTACACAAATAACACTGTGACTAACAGTTAACAATGAATAATAGTTTATTAATTGCTATTGCTTCAAGATTGTCAGCAGATCGGAGTTTGAAGGGGTAGTAACGGAGGTTTTTGTCGATGAGGATGGCCACACCTCCGCGGGGGTTTCCATCGCTTCTGTCGGCTCTAGTGATGTTATAGTTTGTGAAGGTGATGTCGATGGAGGGGGACAGCCATGTTTCTTGAATAGAGGCGATCAGGACGTTGTTAGCGGTTAGGAAGAGTTCAAGCTCGGCAGATTTAGGGAGAAGGCAACAGACGTTCCATGTCATAATGGTTCCAGGTAGTGTTGGGGAGAAGATTGTTTATGAGAATAATTGCTGAGCGGCATCAAATAGAGTTTCGAGTTTATCGAACATTGTATTACAGGAGGCTAACTTGGGGCGGATGGCTTTGAGTATGGGAATGGCTTTTTTGACGAAGCTTATGGCTTCTTTTAGGAATTCATTGGTTTCGGAGGAATCGGAAGTTGAATTTGAAGTGTTGTTTTGGGGGGGAGGTTGTCCTCTGACAACGCTACTGAAGGATCTGTTGTTAGTGACATTTGTGGCATGGCGAATCGTGTGAATTTCACTGTCAGGTGAGTGAGTATTGGTTTTTGGAAAGTGGGCAGAAGTTTTTTTGGAGACGTAGGCAATGAGGTTTGGGCATTGCGAAAAATTTGCGGTGTGAGCGCCGCTGCAATTGGTGCATTTGGCGAGAGAATCGGGTGACTTGACACTGTTACGTCCCGCGCGTGACGTTTGCGTTTTAAAAAACTAACGCGATGTCCCGACGCGGAGGGAAACGTAATAATTAAATAACCGACTTTTGGTCCACGCGGCACATACGTCCGTCGTCTGACTCGGGGAAACTCGTAAGGGCTGCGCACCTACTTTTCGTTGTCTTCTCTCTTTCTTTCTCGTTCCCGTTCGGCTTTACTGTCGTCTGGCGTTGATCTCGGCGTACGGCTGCCTTCGCGGATCCCGCTCTGGAATACGGGTGAGGTCGTAGATGACCGGTCGCACTGTAATCGGCCTGAGGATGTACGGATGCCGCTTCGCGGCCTGGTCATCGGCTGGGCGGCATCGGTCTCCTCTCGTGCAGCTTGGACGATGACGATCTTTGTGTTGAACACGGTTCCGCGAGTAATGCGCGGCGCGGCGTATACTCCGAGATACGGGCTAAAACGATACGCGGAGGCGTCTGTCTCGTACTCGCGGACTAGCCGTTTCAGTTGATATTTCCTGCCTGCTCTGCGAGGCATGAAGTGATATAGTATAACCTCGGGTATCGAATACTAGTAATTAACAAGGTATCGCTTCTCTCGTTCTCGTGCCGAGACTGCCTGGTGGGCTCAGACGCACGAAGGAGGAGAGGATTCGAATTATTACGCGCGCTCGATCCGTCACTGTGCCGAGACTGCCTGGTGGGCTCTGACACACAGAGAGGGAGTCGGAAAAGATTGTACAATGCAACCGCGAACACTTCACTTCACGCAGAAACACTGAGGAAAATAAAGAACACTGGTTCAATATAACACTGAATTTATTATAATGAGGGTAATACTGGTATAAGAATACAAATGAAGCGTAAAACTATGGTTAAATACTACTGGATATAAACGTGAGAAATGGTAACGCAAGATATAGAAGTACTTGGAATAGTATCGCAAGAGGTACTAAGGCGAGATTCGCTAGATGTGAGCGCGACTGAGGCGCGGATAAGAGTGAGTCTCTCTGGAGCTGCATGGACCTCCTTCGGTTGGGTCCCACTCTTGCGGCATCCGTGCGGATGGTGGGGCGCGTGACGCAACGCCCAGCGCCGTGGTGGGGCTCGCTAGCGCGCGATGACGTACTCGCGAGCGTGTTGGCGCGTCGCGAGTCGGACTTGGAAAATATCGCGAGAGGCGCGTTATACATATAAGAAACTTAAAGAATAGGCTTAATATTAATACAGTGGTTATTGGTCGGATTAAGAATACGGTCCTTACTCTAAGGTGTACGACAGTCGATGGTTTATCGATGGTCGTACACTTACCTACTGTAATCTACATTACCGACGGTTGTACTCTACAGTACTTCGCGATTACCGACGGTAATACTGTTACCTACAACGGTAGGTAACACCTTAAGTTACCTACAATTACTCCCGCTGTTGCCTCGCTACCTCTAACGTCTATATAAAGAGAATATGGAACTTGTACGCTATTTATTATGTGTCTAAGAGTATGTTACAATATTTTACACTAACTTAACCTAAGATGAGTCGTCAATGACTCATCAACAACACGTCGGTCGTCCGACGTGACAACACAGTCTTTAGTCAGATGTTCAAGACCGCATTTTACACACTTCGGATTTTTGAAACAATTTGCGCTGGCATGACCGAACGCTTGACACCTGCAGCTTTGGGTGTAGTTCCTAGTTTTCATGAAACGTTCCCAATAGACTCGGCAGTAGTAAATGAATCCTACAGTTTTGACTTGAGACAATTTGGTGCCCGGGGGGGGGGAGGTGATTTTGTAAATAGTGTTGTGTGGGGAGGATTTGAAAGCAACCACACTCGTGGGGTTTAATTTTTGCGTTTGAAGCTCAGTGGCAATTGCTTCCGTGTCCATCGAGGGTAGACCTTTTAATATGGCCGTGAAAGGTTTTTCGCTGGGGAGAGCGAAGGTGTGAAATTTTAAACCTGCTTTTTGAAAAGCAAGTTTAGCTTCAGTGAAAAATTTAGTTTAGCCGAAGTGTAAGCGGACCTGATTCCCGAGGAATTTGATGAAGAAGTTTTTCCCTATTTCAGATTCGAGTTCTTGGGAGAATTTTAGAACCTCATTTTCTGCTATTCGGATGTAGATGGGTGGGGGTCGGATGGGGTTTTTAGGCATATTCGGGTTAGGGACGGGGGGGGGGGGGCGCGGTCCACTGATGATGCTTTTCTTGGTACTCACGTCACCGGAGGTGTCAGCAAAATTTTTGAAGGCTTCCGTTGAAAAGATTTCAAACCTGTTGTAGGTTGCCAGGTTTGTGTTGCCGACCCACGAGTTGTTCGGGATGGAGTTGGTCATGGTGTCGGTTCGCTGCCTTTTTGCCTCTTGTTGTTGATGAGGTGAATTATCCAGGATGTTATTATTTAGGTCGTCCGTGATTTTTGATTTTACTCCGTTTACACGGCTCACATGGTTGTTGCTGCTCCCTGGCTCTTCCGTTGCGAAAGGCGGGTGTCACTGTTGATTGGACTGTGTTTTTTATTAATTATAATGTCCTGAGAAGGACAGGTTATGTAAGAGACGCAGGTATAGCTGCGCAGAAAGGCCACAAGAGGCCTCGTCCTGAGACGGTCACTAACTGACACTGTACTACTGGAGAGGGGGGTGCACTCGAGAGAGATGTTCGCGGCGCGGCTGCTCGAGCGAGACTGACTCTAGATTTTTGAAAACGAGATCTGAAGAGAAACTGATGGAAGGTCTGAGCGCGTGAGGCTCTTTGCCACCCGTATTTATATGGGCATTTCCGCCATGTTTTGTCTATTTTAAGTTTTTCCGAGAATTCTTGTTGTCCAGTTTGTGTATGTTTACTTTTACGGTGGCAAGCTCCTTCGCAGGGGGCCACCTTGCGACGAGGACGCTCCGTGGTGGGGGCAGCTCCCGCTAAACGCGTTAAGCGTGAGCCGGGAGCGTCGCGTTCCCTTGCATAGGGACGTGACATAAGTGATCCCACAGGTGTTCAATTAAATTCAAATCGGGACTTTGAGGAGGCCATGGTAACAATTGAATATCATTTTCATTGAAATATTTCGTCACTAGTTTGCATTTATGTTTGGGATCGTTGTCTTGCTGGAAGATATAATCACCGTGGATGTTCATTTTTATGGTTGAATCTTGTAAATTCTGTTGCAAAATATTTACATACCCTGCTCATGTTAATATCCCGTCTATAAAATGTAAATTGCCAACACCATTTGCAGAAAAACAACCCCAAACGCATACTGATTTAAAGCATTCACCTTGATTTCTCCATACATATTTTCTTCTATTACAACATCGAAGTTCAAACTTTGATTCGTCGCTAAATATAACCTTCTTCCAGAAATCTGGTAATTTGTTTTTAAACTGTTTCGCGAAGGCCAAACGTTTTTTAGCATTAATTTTCGATATGAATGGTCGTTTTCTTGATATTCGTCCTAAGAATCCTGCTTCTTTTATGCGTGCACGAATTTGTGTTTCTTGAATCAGTAGATTTAAATCAGATTTCAACTGTTTGGCCGAAACAAAGGGGTTTTTTTCACTTCTCGTACAATCACCCGATCCTGTTTACGAGTTGTCTTCCGAGGACGTCCAGATTTTGGTTGATTTTCTGCAGTTCCATTCTGTTCTAATCTGTGTACTATTTTCCTTACACCTTCCGCAGAAATGTTAAAATCAAGAGCAATTTTTCTTAAAGAATCTCCTCTTATTCTTCTGTTAAATATTTGTGACCTTTCTGCAGGTGTGAGTTCTTTAGTTTTCGGCACTATGAAGCAATGTTTATAATTTAACGTGATATTATATGTAGGATATTGTTCAACATTGAGAAATCAACAAATAAATCACTAATTAACACTTATTGTATAAACATATTATAACAAAATACCCTCAAAAGTGCGTGTCAACTTACTTTCCGCGTGAGCCTTTTATGCAAATTTAAAACTGTACGTTTGTTATTTAAAGTTTCGTGAACTAAACTAAACAGTCAGTTAGTAGAAGTAAACAATAAGTGACACATAAGGTCAGAGCCTGGAAAAAAATGTAAACACTTGGTCTTTCATCAGATATACATACTTCTGAAACGTGTCACATACATTCCGCGGCGACTGTATGGCAAGGGTCCGTCTTTGTTCGCACGGTTGCCGTAGGAC
This sequence comes from Seladonia tumulorum, assembly GCA_913789895.3. Classification (NCBI taxonomy): domain Eukaryota; kingdom Metazoa; phylum Arthropoda; class Insecta; order Hymenoptera; family Halictidae; genus Seladonia; species Seladonia tumulorum. Next base: position 572,518 of record CAJYYF030000013.1, on the reverse strand, counting down.
CGCTAGGGATTACCGTTGAGGGTCACGACTCGACAGTTGGAAAAAATTACGATTGCATGGAAACCATTTTCAAATGAGGCACAATATAATTGTAATGCAGTTGTTTGAATATCGTGGATGGGTGAGAAAATAACACTGTTTAAATAATACTTTAACTTTAATTCTCAAGAGCCATGTTTATCACACGTGTTGCTATGTAGGAATTCTTTTCCAAAGTGAGTGAGCCCTCACGTAGAGAGCTATATAATACATATATATATATATATATATAGTGGCGCATGCGCAAGGCGCCTACGCTCGTCCTGCTGCACGACATCTTAAGAATATAATATTTACTATATTACAACAGCAGTAAAATATATAAATAACATTTTTCAATTAATAGAATCAATTTTCGTCAGACAATGCGTTCGAAGTTTCTTTTTCAGATATTTCTTCATTACCATATTCGGTCTCGCTTTCATCTGTAGAAGTGATAGGCTCAAAAGGGAGAAATAAATCCAAACTTTTTCTTTCAGGAACGCCATTGTTTTTTTTCTTCTAGGTTGTCTTATACCTGGTAAAAGGGGATCAGAAATGAGTAAGAGCCTATTGATGACATCCAGATTACATGCCTTCCTGGAACACTTTCTGGCATAACTTTGTCTATACTGGCGAAAATGTTTGTTTCTCGCCTCGGCTGCTTCTTCTGATAATTGCCCAATAGGCAAAATTGCATTTTCTACAACTTTTGGTCCGTGAATTAATATTTTATGTGTTGTGGGTGACATGGGATACCACCCATATAATCCAACGTACATTTCTGCTGTCCCTGTGGTATACGTTGCAAATTTTTATGTACCAATTTTATAACCGCTTGATATAATTTCCAAACGACTCTTTTATCAGTGGAATTGATTAATTGTAATGGTACTAAAGAACATTGAAATATACTCGCATCAGTATCAGAGCTATTTTCAAGTTTTTGTTTACATAGCGACTGCTGTGAACCGTCATACTCCCACTTACTTATCAAATCAAATGTATTGCTATCATTTAAATTACTTACTAGCTCTTTTAAATACAGTAATAAGCAGCCTGCCGTATGGTTTAATAAATTTTGTAAGTTTACCTCTGCACAAGTCGTGGTTATAGTATAGGATTCTGGAGGAGGATAGCATTCCTTTTTAAATTTTTGAATAATAGAATAGCAGGGGAATAATTTTTTGTCACTACTTCTAATCACATCATAGTCATCCCTAGATAGTCCTGCTTCCACAAAAATTGAGAGAGCTTTTAATTTTGGTAACTGTTTTCTTACGTACTTCTAACGAAGTACACTCTTTTGTGAGTGCATATTTTATTTTATAACATTAACAATGTTTTGATTAAAAAAGGTATTACTAATACAACGATCAATAGGAATTTTTTTCCAAGTTTCTTCTATTACATTGTATAAATCATTTAATATGTTCCCGAACGTCTCCTCCACTCGACATGCGGTGAGAAGTCAGCTTTCTCAGTAGTGCTGAAGTTCTTGCTGGACCTTGAGAATCATATACAAAACGTAATTTTTTCCAAACCTCATTCGATGTTCTGCATGTTTTAATTTGTTTTAATTCTGCGGGGCTGATGGATAAAATCAAATCCGCCTTGGCCTTCCTATCTTCCATGTCCCAAGCATGAGCTTGTTCTTCAGATAGAACATCTCCAGCGATAACCGCCGGTCTTTTCACGTTTCCAGTGACATAATCCCACAATCCATTTTTTATTAAAACTGCTTCCACTTGAATACACCAAGTATCGTAATTGTCTTTATTTAGTTTTTCAATTTTTGTAGTACCCACGACACCGTTTGCCATTTTTATTTAAATTGTTACTTTCACACCACGTGCTTAACCGCACTTTTCGATTACTCGACACTTTTATACTATCAACTTCGATATTATAATTATCTCACTTATATTTTCAATCTGGGCCCATAACCTTTTTTTTTTTTTTGTATTGAAGGCGATGGGGAAATGCATTTACGCACACCCTCTCCATAAGTGACGTCAAGAGAGGGTAGTGTGGGACTCGGCACCCCCTAAGATGGAATGCGGGGGAAACGGGGCTACAAGAACCATCTTGTACCCCTGCCCATACCCACTAAAACCCCACCGCCTAAGGTCTCATGACCCTTCGCCTCAGCGGAGTCCGAAGCTAACGTGAATTGCGCGACCAACTGTTCGTATTACTACACAACGCACTACTTCGGATGTTAACTACACCTGTTCTTGGCTTACAACTCAGTAATTACTTTCTTTGCTTACAATTCAGTAATTATTTTCTTATCAGGTATAAAAAGTATTTTTAACCCCATATCCTTATAGTCAAGAATCTGAAGATGACGACGATGATACACCCAAACGGGCGCGTCTCTCCAGGTACCGTTCATGTTTCTCCTTAATTGCCATAGTCTTATTAATGAAGCCATCGATCTTTCTCCAATTATCAGAGCTCCTCAGCATAAGAGCCTGGAAGTCTCCAACCGTAAAATTGGCATTTATATCAATCTCCAGACGAAGTCTTTCTACAGCAAATCTCTCGCAACGGAATATCGTATGCTCAGGATCGTCTCTAACCCCGCACCCGAACCAACATAAATCACTGTTGGTGCGCCGGATCCTATGGCGATAGGAATTGAACACGCCGTGACCCGAAAGGGCCTGCGTAAGACGAAAGTTCAATTCACTAAACTTCCTAGTAGCCCAAGACTCCACAGATGGTATCAATTTCTTGGTCCATAATGCCTTCGGAAACATAATCCATCTCCTCTGCCACTCAATCCAGGACTGTTTACGCAGTTGGGTGCCTTCATCCTTGACGATGTCCAACTTCATCTGGATAATCTCATCCGGATCTTCATCGAGAACTCTGAACTCCTGTTTACTCCTATAAAGCTTGGCTCGTTCATCCATGGTAATATCCAAAGGCAGGATTCCCGTAATAGCGCATAAAGCATTCCGTGAAACAGTGCAGTAAGCGCGAGCAACCCTACCAAGGCCCAACCTCTGTACGCGTTCAATCAAAATTGCATTTCTAGTAAAGGATAACGTAATGTCCGCCCAAATGGGACATCCGTGGCATACAATGGACTCCATAACGTTATAGTATAACTTTCTTCCAGATGTAGAGGGGCCACCAATATTGACCATTAACCCCTTGCACTACATTGACGAGTCTGACTCGTGATGAAAATTTTGTGCCAAAATTGGATATCACGAGTCAGACTCGTTACTACCATTCGATGCCAAATATGAATATCACGAGTTTGACTCGTGATCGACATTTCGTGCCAGACATGAATATCACGAGTTTGACTCGTGATCCTAATATTTCGGGCCAGAACCAAGTATGGTTATCTTGAATGGGATTATATGTCCCTGTGTAGGCCACGTGTTACCTAAGGGATAGTGTTACGTTCCGCTATACCGATAACATCTCTTAAATAAACATAGACACACAGCGCGACGAACAGAAAGTTTCAGTCGTACTTCAGTTTGTACCATTCCGTTGTACGAGGCGCATACATTTTTAACTTAATTGTTTGTTGATATTTAATTGTTTATTTATATTTTGTTTTTAATTTTTAGATCTGATGATAATGGCATTGATTTCATTTAAAATATTACTACCGTCTTTATTATTTCCTATTATTATTATATTATATTAAAATTTATTTCTTATGATTTGTAATTATTAAAGTATTTTTTACAAGTTTTTTATTCAATTTCATTTGAATTTCCAAAGATCTCCATCACGTGAAGTAAATACGAGCGCGGGACTCTGTAACTCAGTCGTAAGGTATCGTGTATCAAATTTCACCACTGCGTCGAGCCGCTCGGCTCGTGTCCCGCGACCATTCCGGCGGCCGAGTTTGGCACGGCTTTTTCAGAATTTCCGCGTAGTGCAAGGGGTTAATCTTGATAACTCACCGGCGATCTTAGTCGCCTTCGAGATTGATTTTTCAAGATTAAGAAAGTAATTGTTATACCGATTCATATATATGCCCAGATATTTAATATGATCCTTTGCAATGATGTGATTGATCTGGGCCCATAACCTGTTAAAGTTAATACCAGAAATTTATCTCAGTAATATACAGGGTGTCCCACCCGATTTTGACATCTTGATTTTCTCGCTATTGTTACTCGTAGCAAAAAATGTTTCAGCGGAGACTTGAATGGTATCGAGTGGAGCATATTTTGATGTTATTAGCTTTTTCGTGAGTGGACACGTAAAGGTCATATGAAGGTCAACTTTGTTTTTTTAAATGAAATGAGGTATTTTTTAATACATCAATCGATGCAGCTGGACATTCGTTATAAAAAAGTACTAACCTAAGTATGTCGAAAAGTAGTTAGTAGTTCAGGAGATATTTCAGTTTAAATAATTCTAAAACACCATTACTATCGTACTAAGACGTTAGCGTTTATTTACAGGAATGGTTCAACGTAACGACCATTTACATCACGACATTTTTTAAATCTATCAAGTAATGACTGGTTTACGTCGTTTAATGTATCGGCTGATATTTTACGACATTCAGCGATAATACGCTGCTTCATATCGGCCACTGTAGTTGGAGCTTTAGCATAAACTGTAGTCTTTAAATGTCCCCATAAAAAAAAGTCGAGGGGCGTTAAATCAGGTGATCGTGCTGGAAAATTAATGGGACCACCTCTTCCCATCCAACGATTCGGAAATTGTCTATTTAAAGCATCTCTTGCTGTTAAGGAATAATGTGCAGAGCATCCGTCTTGCTGCATCCACATTCCTAAACGAACACGTAACGGCACATCTTCCAATAATGTGGGTAAAATTTCCATTATGAAGTGTCTGTGCTTCGTTCCATTCAGTGATCCATCGATAAAATATGGACCAATAATATGAGTGTCGATTATGCCAATCCATACGTTAAAACTCCATCGATGTTGATGGTCAATTTGTCTGAAACAATGTGGATTCTGTGTCGACCAGAAATGTGTATTTTTTAAATTAAAATATCCATTTTTTGTGAACGTCGCTTCGTCCGTAAACATAACTTTTTTAAAAAAATCAGCACTTTGACATAAAGCCCATTCACAGAATTCTAAACGACGATAAAAGTCATTATCAGTGAGGTCTTGAACTTTTGATATGTGATATGGATGAAATTTGTATCTATGCAGTTGTTACGTCCTGAATGGACCGAATTATAGTTTTGAAGGGATAGTACGCAGTTTCGAACCTACCTGCATTCACCGGCTACGGTTCGGGAAATTGAGGATCGTTTAAATAAAGGTTGTACCCTTTTATTGATAAAAATTGATTTATTTATTCAAAAATAGGAAACTGAATCAGATATTAAGGTTTACAGATATTAGTTATAGAGCAGATATACATGAGTGCTTTTAACACAATAAAAATATAGAAAATATAATATAATCTAATATTACCGAAATACAATCTTCTTTGGGGGTACAATATAGTAGGGGATGGTCGAGGTTTCTCCGGGATCCTTGTATAAACCTCTTGGTTTCCTTGTGTTGTGAGTTTGGGTTAATCCAATTGGTTCAAAACTTGGTTCACTTTCAAATAAACTTCAGCTCAAATGATTCAAATTGTTAGACACTTCAATTGTAACTGCCACTTAAGGAGCTGAACCCTTTATTTATAGGTAGCCAATTCTTTGTCTTTGAAGATGCTGGCTCAGGAGTAGGGGTCCTCATCATCCGATGTCATTCTTATTGATTCTCAGAATGTAAATCGAGCTTTCATTGTGCAGTTTGAATTATCATAGTTTTTTCTCGTAGCAATATCTAATATCTCTTCTATTGAGTCTAAGGATGCAAACCGATCTTATTTGTGCACTTCGCAGAAGGCTGAGTTATTGATTTGGCATCCTGTTGATGCGTCACTATATTGCGTAGTTCGAATAACTTATATTATATGTATGTATAATTATATATGTACCTATTTGATTGTTAACATGAATTTATTTAGCGCTGATTATTTTATTGTTCTATTTCTAAGCTTACCTTTCTCGTGACATTATCGGACTTTGCAATAATTCTTTATTAGATTAATTAATCATTGGCGGTCGAACCACCGGACGTGACACAGTACACGTACGACACTAGACCGACTAATATTAGATTCTCTTTCAAGCTGGCGACAGCTTACAGATGGGTTTATTGTCACTGCAGCCAAAATATTAATTTCATTTGCAGTATTCGTCGCTGTGTTTTCTCGATTAGGTGTTGTCACGTCCGGTGGTTCGACCGCCAATGATTAATCAATCTAATAAAGAATTATTGCAAAGCAGATTGTTATCAGCACGGCATAATAAGTAATCAAGCAATCTCAAAGTTCCCCACTCTCTTTTATATTGATTAATTAGAAGTATCTCGTGATCAATAACAAGTTGATATGCTTTATTTTCTCTAACTATTGGGACAGTTCTTGGTTCCCAAAAGAGTAAGTTGGTGGATGTGATAACTACCGGAAATCTGATCAACACTACAATATGGGTGGTAGTAGCGTAAATCTGAAAAATGTTACTTTGAACCAACTCCAATTTAAATGTTGTTTTAGGCAGTTCCAACCCATCTTCAAGTACCGTGTTAACTTTCTCCCACATTTTATTAAGATATTTCGGTGTAATTAGAGAAGCAGAGATAATTCTATGCGTCGCTAGATCACTCAGTTTAATATAATATTTTTCCACCTGATCAAGTAGATCAGGTAGATAACATTCGCGTCAGTATGTGTATATATGTGTGGATAGTTGCTGTTGAGGTGCTCAGTGATGAAAGGAAAGCACCCTCTTGAGAGTTCGCCATCATTCTCCTCACATTATCCTCCAGGCCTGTAGACCATGTATGTATAGATGAGGTCAATTTATCGAGCTCTCCATAAATATTGGTGGATAGATGATCAAGAGCATCCATAGTATGTTGGCTTACTGATAATGTTGAGTTACGTAGTATCTCTATTGACTCCGCATTAGCCAAAGATATATTGCTGACATCATTCACTATATCGTGTAATTTTTTCACTTGATCTTCCGTAGCCACACCGAATAATGAATTCTGTAGATCACCTAAGAAGTTTAGAAGGCCCCTTCTCTTTCGCATATTACTGTTGATGCATATCATGTATTTATTGTAGCACACTGATTCAGCTCGGTTATAATCATTTACACAAGTTAAGTACTTAAAACGATTTTCAGTGGAGACTATACACGGTGACATTATAGGATCATTATTACCTGGGTTTTGTGCTTGAACTCGTGAGAATATTCGGCCCTCGTCTAAACGGAAAGATCCTGTAGATCCTACATTGGATGCTGGTGAGTTAGGGCTTATGCTTGAGATTTACATCCAATACATCGAATTTCCCTACTGATGTTCTGTTGTCAGCTGGTGGACTCCCATGATTAAAAACAAATGTGTGTCCACTTCCCTCTATATTGAAAACATTATGTTTCTTTGGGTCAATAATACTATTTACATCTCTTTTCATTCTCTCTTTCTCTCGCGCTACAGTATTAATAATGTCATCCTCAATATCAGTTTTCTTACCTTGACTATATCTGCCTTCCTTTAAAAGTCCCCATAGTTCCAATGGTTTGGATGACAGAGTAATATCTTGTTCTAACTTCATTGAGGTAATCCAGGAATATTTTGTAGGTGGAATTAAGAGCTCTCATAGGTCCCAAGATTCGTTGTTGGCCACCATCTGTTAACATTGTGATATTAATGCCAGATACCATCTTCATAATGGCATTAGTAGAGTAATTCATTTCCGAGGCTAAAACCAGTAAGTTGGGCGAGATCGACTCATGTATGCATTTTATAGGAAAAGCATGCCTGTGAAGCCAATACTGTTCTCGCATAAATACAGGTGGTACGTTAACCGAGAGTAAGCCTAAGTCACTTTTAAGTACTGGAGTAGTAGGTGAGAACACCTTGTTTGTTAAGTCGAGAGTCAATCCACAAGTCACGATCACTCCTAACACCACATAATAACTGGTGCACTTCATTCTAATGACGCAATTCAACCACTATACATAAGAGTTTTTAAGAATTCTTTATGTTTTGTTGTTTTTTCTTGTCATTCCTTCCCAAAAATATGATTGTCGAATTCGATGATAGGTTTTTGTTATGCCTTTATGTCCACCTATAGCTGACACGTGCTTTTCTTCGATTATATCGAATCTATCGGCCTCTGGGGGTATTGTTACTTGACCTGTGCATATGGTTATTGTTATAGCTTTATTCCAAAATGCTTCTTTTAATTTATTCATGATGAATTTCCAAGGTATGTCTTCGATGTTGTTTGATTTCCTTATGCTGAATGAATTCAGGTTCATTTCTTCGACTACGTCTAGTAATGAGGCGATGCAGTTGACAATGTTTTCTGGTTTGATGGGAATGTGTCTTTCTTGTTTAACAGGTAGACCAATTGTATAGAATTTGTCCCATGGTTGTAATCTAGCTCGTTCAAAAGTTAAGTCAACGAAAGTGTTTAATAGATTAGCTTCTTTTAGTTCCTCGCCTCCTTTGTCGATCGGATTACCGTTCATGTCAACGAATATTACTTTGTGTGTCTTCATATGTATGAACTGTACTCCATTATTCACTGAAAGAATAAAGACAACAATAAATAAGTACCACTGGCACTTTTTCCCCTCTGGTGTTGCTACCTTGCGCTGAAACTATCTCTGCATGTAGCATCTAAAAAATTTGGGTAAACCGCTCTCTCGAAAATGTATTCGAGTAAAATGGAATATGACTTGTAGGGTCTTTTGACCAATATTCCTTCAGATTGGCCGCTGTTATTGACCCCATATTTACTATAACTGTGATAAACGCCAAAAATTCTGCATTCGTGACATTATACCACGTGTGCCAAATTGATCGCGAGGATAACGTTGTTTCCTCTAACTTTCTTGCAGCATAGCGGTTTGTGTCTGCTACTACCTGATCCACTAGCTCGTCGGTAAAAAATAATTTGAAAAAATCAAGAGGCTCTCTCTACAACACTCGAGGGTACCTGTGGCCCTGCAGGTCTTCCGCCGGGAATGAAATTTATCCTGGGTGGTATTTCCATAGACTCGTCACAGTGTCCATTCCGATTGATCAAAGGTGTGTGAGGCATCACTGTCATCTTCAGATTCGCTGTCTATTACCCTTATTTTTCGTTTCCTTACACCCAAGACCAGGTGTGCAGATGTTTTACGGTACGTCAACGGCTATTGAGACCTTTAGCTAAAATACAACGTTTCTAGTAAATGATAAAAAAAACAGGAAGTTCCGCTAAATCTCAAAAATAGCCTAAAGTCACGTCCGCACCGTAATCATAAACTGCGTCCGTAGCTGGTCCGCGGTACTCAGCTGCGGCCCTCATGGGCCGTAGTCCCTCGAATCCCTTACACTTCCATGTTTATTTGTCCCTTTCCTGTTGATGTTACTTTTTCGTCCGTCGCTATGAAGATATCTGTTTCATGAACATTGATTCTATCGAATTTTTTCTTTTTATTAGTGTTGGAGTTTGTTTGTAAATTCAACGTAAGCGTTGATGAGACAAATAATATATATATATATATATATATATATATATATATATATATATATATATTTTTTTTTTTTTTTTTTTTTGAGAATATGACGATCACACGTTACGCATTAATACGTGTGTAATGTATATTAATGTTTACAGCTTATGTCACGCAGACTGTTCCATTTTTGTAAACCTGATCTCTCAGAGTATAATAATTTTCTTGGTTTCTTTCAAAAATATTTCCCGAATCTGGTTTCTTAGTTTCTTATTCAATTTATCATCTTTAGTTACGAATTGTATTCGTTCATCTAACTTTTCCTCATTACACGTGCTTAACCTCAACCACGTGAACATGTGCTTAACCTCAAATTTGTCACGTGCTCTAAACTAGCACTTTACCACATGTTCTAGTTTCCGACTTTAATCCACTAGCATCGCACTTTTATCTTGAGTATTTTTTATAATTCTTTTCATTATTCGATAACTGGTGACTTTTCCTTCGTCCTTGTGTATATAGTTTTCGACTTTAATTATTCTTGATTGTTACTGTAACTTTCATCACACAAAATTTCATGCTCTGCGAGCATTTAGCTTTTCCCAAGAAATTTTCTCCTTTTATTTCACTGTGCGATTCATTCTATTTACTTTATTTTATTAACAATAGCCGTAAGCTGCTTTCCACGTGGCATTTTCTAACCTCACTCTGTCGCATCTATTGATTTATGTTTCTCGAAACGTATGCACAAAATTAACTGTTAAAAACTAACCAACCAACGAACCACGCTCTGCTACCATGTTTGAATATCGTGGATGGGTGAGAAAATAACACTGTTTAAATAATACTTTAACTTTAATTCTCAAGAGCCATGTTTATCACACGTGTTGCTATGTAGGAATTCTTTTCCGAAGCGAGAGAGCCCTCTCGTAGAGAGCTATATAATACATATATATATAATGATTTCCTTGATATGCAGGTTATTGGTAGATAATAAGCAGAATCGTTTCTCTGTAATAGCAAAGATTTTATTATTTTGAACAAAATAACAACATAACAACTTAGATTAATTATTAATCCTACCTGTAATAGCAAAGAAACAACATTCAATGCTATTATTCACACCGTTGTTTCTTGATTATTATTCTTATATGTACTTTTATAGTCTTTATGATTGCACTTCGTGGCTTATATTGTCGTTCTGACGCCACATGTCTATTCATTAGGTTGTCTTGATACAGTTGGAGATCTGACTTATCGACCTATTTACGCGCTAAATTCAATATAACTAATTGTAAGGATGCTTTCCTTACATATATATATATATATATATACATATATAGTGGCGCAAGGCGCCTGCGCTCGTCCTGCTGCACGACATCTTAAGAATATAATATTTACTATATTACAACAGTATTTATTTTAAGAAATTCTCTAAAAGCGCGTTGTCAGACACGTCTTTACGGATTGAGAGAAACGTCAAGAATAAAACACAAGGATTTGAAAACAGAGGAGCAATAGTGCAATATGAACAGTGCAACATGAAGGGTTCGATGCCGGGGACAACATACAATGTGATCCTTTTTTTTAAAGCAATAACAGATTAATTTTGTTCTATTTATGAAATAAATTCCAACACGCCCCCTCAAAATAAATCTACTATTTTAGTAAAGACATGTCTTCCTCGTGCTTTGTCTGGGGCTAATTACATATGGTCCAACATTTGTTGCTTAGGATTAGGGAAACCCAGAAATACCTAATCAGACGATATAAAACAAACGTACTATTGAAACTATAATTTTACATTCATTATTTATTCCAGGCCCATCTTTGCTCTAAGTTCCTCAAATTTAGGTGCTGGCAATGGTTTCGTTAAGACGTCAGCTACTTGATTTTCTGTAGGAATATATTTTAATTTAATAACCTCCTTCTGTATTTGCTCCCTAGAAAAATGATACTTGATATCTATATGTTTCGACCTCTTGTGATTAGTTGGATTATTTCTGTTATTTCCGTCCGAGCACTAAATTTTTCTGCATGGTTCCATTTGGGACCATAATTGAACGTCGCATTTCTGCTTATCTAAACCGATCGTTGCATTTACATTGCCCAAAACGCGAAGGTGACTGTTATTTATTCCGCAAAAATCGGTCGTTGGAACGGTATTTCTTTGAAAGCTTTCTGGCACGAATTTGTCTTTAGTAAAACTTACCGGGCTGCCCGAGTCTAATAACGCGGTTACGGAAAAAGAGAGTTCATTTTTGTCACCCAGTCCTCGCGTTGCGCTGTTACGTAGTTCGTCGCCTGGTGCCCAAATTGTCCGCAGATGTAACAGGAACCTCGTTCCCTCCTCGGCTTCGGACAATCCTTTGAAAAGTGTCCAGCCCCGTTGCAATTATAACACCGTAGCTTCGCATCGTCCTTCAACTCCTTCGAGATCCTTGGCAGCCTCTTTGCCACCATCGAAGCATCTCCTTGACGCCCCATTTCTCGTCGCGTCGCAAGATCTTTATTGCATGACGGTTTTACGAATTCTACTGTTACACGGTTCACGCGAAAACATCAGGTTGTTATAAACAAATCGATCGTCGGCTTGTAATGACAACCGGTTACCAGTGAGACGAGCAAACGAGTCAAACGGATGACTGTCAGATCGTCCCAGCTGACTAACGAACGATCGATCGTCACCAACATTAATGAATATATATATACAGGGTGGAGCATTTTCAACAGGTCACCTGAATAACTCGCTTGTTTTTGAAGATAGGATAAAATGCATTAGATCAAACTTACTTGGTATCGGGGGGCTCATAATCTGGTATTACCAATTTTTCTGTAGGTGGAGGCGTCAAGGTGATATGAAGGTCAACTCTGTTTTTTTAAACGGAACAGTATATCTTTTTGCTTATATTCTGATAGTGTTTCAAGACGAATACAATGACCTATTCATTCCTGGTCATTCAAGGTCACTCAAGGTCAAATGAAAGAGAAAACTGATTATCTCAAAGCACACTTCGAATACATGTATACTTTGATACTGCTACTACAGGTATTCAAAATGGAGACCTTGAACATGGATACATAGTCTAAATCGTTGCAATACTGATGACACTGCCTGGCAAATTTCATTTGTATCTATTACAGAGCAAGCTCTTCTTATACGTTCTTGCATGTCAAGTTTGGTAGTTGGTTTTTCGCGGTACACTTCTGCCTTTAATTTTCCCCACAAATAAAAATCGAGAGGTGTCAGGTCTGGGGATCGTGCCGGCCATTTGTTACTTCCTGATCGACCTATCCAACAATCTCCAAATTTTCTATTTACAAATTCTGTAACATTGCGTGCTGAATGAGCAGGACATCCGTCTTGCTGGAACCACATGGATTGTCGTATGTCCAGTGAAGTGTCTTCTAACAATTCTGGCAAAACTTCTTCTAAGATTCTCAGGTACTTACTACTATTTAGCGTGCCATCAATAAAATATGGACCAACTATTTTATTATGAAGAAGGCCGCACCAGACGTTTACAGACCAAGGTCTCTGTTTGTTGACTTCTCTCAACCATCGTGGATTGAAATTTGCCAGGCAGTGTCATCATTATTGCAACGATTTAGACTATGTATCCATGTTCAAGGTCGCCATTTTGAACACCTGTAGTAGCAGTATCAAAGTATACATGTATTCGAAGTGTGCTTTGAGATAATCAGTTTTCTCTTTCATTTGACCTTGAGTGACCTTGAATGACCTTCATAATAGTTCATTGTATTCGTCTTGAAACACTCTATCAGAATATAAGCAAAAAAACATACTGTTCCGTTTAAAAAAACGGAGTTGACCTTCATATCACCTTGACGCCTCCACCTACAGAAAAATTGGTAATACCAGATTATGAGCCCCCCGATACCAAGTAAGTTTGGTCTAATGCATTTTCTCCTATCTTCAAAAACAAGCGAGTTATTCAGGTGACCTGTTGAAAATGCTCCACCCTGTATATATATAACAAACTCCTATAGTTCGGCCAATCCTGACCATGATGACCGTCCTCGGTCATCGATGCGTCTTAAGGAACTTTACGCAGGACTACAGAGTAACTATATGCAAATGTAAAATTAAAACTAGAATATAACGGAATATAAAATCGTACACAAGGTAGAATAATACAGAATAATTAAACAATACACAGCTGACGCAAATGCAACGCAATAATACTATACAAACTTATTTTATATAATTAAACAATACACAGCTGACGCAAATACAACATAATAATACTATACAAACTCATTTTCTATTCAGTATCGTTTTCGATTACGGTTCCCGATCGGATCCAAAATTTCATCTGATCAGGGCCAACAACCCCCGTAAATGGTACACGCGATACTTGGTGCCCTTCTACGTCTGTTATGATATATCTGTCTTTGTCTAATATTTTTTTAATCTCATACGGGCCTTTAAATTTTGGTAACAATTTTTTATTTATACCCGGTGTGGTATCTGTGTTGCGAATTACCACATAATCCGCCGCGGCGCCGCACAGTGGGCGAAAAGCCCGAAAAAGCGGCCAAAACCTCTAAACGTACTTTAATGCACTCAAAAATTCGTACTCGGGGGTTTTCGGGGTCGCTGATTACGAATATGAAATTGAAATTCCAAAAAACAAAATGGCGGATCCAATATGGCGGACATGTACATTAAAAATGGGCGGGTCTGCTTGGAAAATGATCTATTTGGGGTCTTTGGGGTCGCTGATTACGAATATGAAGTTGAAATTCCAAAAAACAAAATGGCCGATTAAAATTTAAACAACAGTCCGCATTAAATGTGTTTTGAGTGGTTGATAGGTAAAAATGTATAAATGACAAACAAAATTGCACTTTGTATATCAACAATTAGTATAATTGTAAATTATGTACATAATATTTATTCATCCGAATCGTCTTCGATATCAGATCCTTCTTCGGAACCATTTTCTTCTTGTGCAACCGTTTGCCTTTCGTTATAAGGTACAAATGGCGAAAGCAACATTTTTAGTGCTTCCGGAGACAAACTCTTCATTTTCTTTTTCGGCAGTTTCCTTATACTTGAAATATATGGATCTGACGTCACCATAAGTCTCAAGAATACATCCTCCATGGTCTTGGTGCGTGAAGATTTCCGCGAGAAATCTTCTCGAATCCTTTTGACGTGTTTATGTGAGGCCTCTTGTGCTTCCTCTGACATTTGACCGATTGGCAGCAAAGAGGACGTAATTATTTGTGGTCCGTGAATTAAAAGTTTGTGCATCGAAGTCGGCATATAATACCAAGGATATAATTCGACAAATGTCCTAGCAGTTTCTATTGTATATTCTTTAAATTTTGATATATCTATTTTGTGACCACTTGAGACGACTTGCAAAATAACGTGAAATCGCTTTATTAATTTTTCGTCAAGTCCTGTTATGGTCGCAGATACTTCCGGGTTATGAAAAAATCGCCGAGCCGTATTGCCGTCATTGGAACTTCCGTATCCAGGCTTTGGGCAATCCACGACTAGCCCCAGTTGTGAACGAAAACCTTTCTGTATAATGGCTTTACGGTTTTCCATTATTTCTTTATCTTTCTTGGTGCGCATCTGCCATTTTTTTATGTCCAGCCTATATGATACATGTAAGCAGCATTCGAAGAAGCGAATCCATGCATGTAACGTAGAGAGTCCAAAATGCAAATACTCTTCATTGACTTCTTTTTTTATCATCATGTCAATTTTATTAAATTCTTTCGATGTCGCTCCACATAAATAACAACGCTGTGTAGATGTTGTGGATGTTACAGCATTACAAATTTTACCATCTACCATCGTCATTGCCAATTTGTATGAAATAGAAATTTCTTTTCCATCTACAACTGTAGTGAAGGGAACAAGTGCCTTTATTTGCTCCTCAATATATTCCATTTCACGTACTGTTGCATCTGTATTTTCGTGCAGGAACTCAATCTTTATTGGTCTGCAAAATCGTGGTGATGAAGGTCGTGGATTTTTCCACACTACAATTTCTGCTTTAGGTGGCTGGTTACTTGTTAACAGCTGCAGTGGCGCGAGTGTCGTTAGGAAGATGTCACCATCGAATTTACTTTCATCGGTGAATTTTTGCTTGTAGACACTTTGTCCAGAACTTCCGTCACAGCCCCACTTACAAATTAAACTCATATGGCTTACTTCTTCTGCACTCAAACTTTTTATAACACTATTTTGGTATTTCAAAATACGTTTAATAGTGTGGTCTAATAAAGACTGTAATTTTACTTCCGCTCTACATTCGGTAATGATAATATCCATTTTGGTTGGGTAACATTGTTGTTTCGCTTGAAATACTGTTCCATATGGCGGATACAAACAGCAATTATTTTCTTGATTTGATTCTCTTATTCCTACATACTGGCTTTTTGATAATTTATTCTCAATCAAAATAGAAAGAGCAGCATCACCGGACAACGTTGTTTCGCAATGTGTTTCTATTGCTCTTCGATACTTTGCAGCTTTGGTCGGGCTCGCAGAAGTTATATCTTGAACAAATTTCGCAGCATTTAAATTACCTGCAGCACGAAGACTCATTTGTGTGGCGTAGGCCAATGTGTCCAGCGTGAAATTTTCACGAAGGTTCTCCGTCCTTCTTCGTTTCGTCCTTACGCTAGTTGACGTAAACGGTTTACAAGGACGACCGCCTGTATTCTTTTCAATAATTCGTGGAGTGGCCACAGGTATGCGAAAAGCAATTGAAACGTTCAACCAGTCTTCAAATTTATGGAAAAAATGTTCTTGCGTTCTATTCGTGCTTTGCCATTTTAATTTCATCTTGCTGAACAATATTTTCAAGGCTGACTTCATTTCTGCATCAATATTTATGGAATATCCACAATTCTCGAACAGCTGCTTTTCCAGATTTTCTATTATGATGCTGAAGTTGCTATTTAGATATTTTTTCATCATCATAAATATTTCCTTTCTCGTGAATCGAACTTCTCGGTCGCAAGATCCTGAAATTAAGTGAATCGATTGCAATAACTTGAAAATTAACTTGATTAACTTGAGGCTGTTTTCTTCCACTGCGGTGGCGATTGGTTGGTTGCTTTTGGCATGGAAGTTTTTTTTTAGAATCATGTTAAACCGGCAAAATATATTGCGCGGTTCCTGAATGCTTGACCTACCGCCGAAAATATTTAAAGGTATGAAGGATCAGGCCTCAACTGTTTTTAGGAAGTTTTTATAACTCGGAGTACCCCAAAATATTATTGTCGCATTACCTCCCGCGCGACTACCTGCGAACCACGTTCCTGCCGCGCGACTACCTGCGAACCACGTTCCTGCCGCGCGACTACCTGCGAACCACGTTTCTGACGCGCGACTACCTGCGAACCACGTTTCTGACGCGCTCAAGTTTAAGGTAGCAATTTGTCTTTTTACTTAAGAGAGCCTACAGAGATCCATCCGAAAACAGCCGAGTAGCGGCTGCTGTAAAAGCGCAAAACATCTACAATTGTGACAATTTGTAATTCTTTTATAAATGGACTTTTTCAACAACTGAGGATACTGGGAAAATAAGACTGCAGATATCTATTCAATTCACAATGACTATAAAGAAAGCATACTGAAAGTAGTATAATCACATTTTCAAAATCCATAGAAAAGAAACAATATTTACCCTCGTTCAAGCAATCGGGCAGCTTTCGGCAGCTGGTTTTTGTAAAATTTCGAAGATAAATGTATTAGCAACACGTCAGCAAAGGAATTTTGGTGGTACTAGGTGGAACTTTTAACTTATGTCTACGTTTCTACAATGCGCGCATCAAGTTTTACCTTCTACGTTCTCCAAAGAATATTGCCATCGTGTTACGTGATGACTAACAATTTTGGAGAAACAAAAACATATAAACATTCTACTTACTTCCAGGAACAGCATCCATTTTGTAGAATTGAAATTGATGCACTATTTTGAAAGTTATGCACTTTAGAAGGGGGCGTTCAATTTCTTACTAATGCGCGCGACAAATGCTCATCAAACGAAGGCTAACTTTGAACTGACTACTGAACCGTACCATAAACTTTTTACCTTTTTCCTTGCTGGCATTAAGTGGTCATATCGTCACTGTACCCAACCCTAGAGTTACAAACTCCTAGGAGGAAGTTCATCTTTTTAGGTTTTGGCCGCTTTTTCGGGCTTTTCGCCCACTGTGCGAAGGTAGGATAGACCTTTTGCTCTTGTGCGATGGGTCGCCCCTCCTGTAAAAACAACGGAACTAATGCCTCTAGGTGCAATGGGTCGTTCTTCGGAGTGGAACTTGCGGTGGCCAAGTGTGTTGGTTTTGGCGCACCCGCTACCTTCTCCCCTTCTACCCGTGGAGGACGGGTGTTTGCTTGTGCTTTAGGTCTTGGTTTTGGGCGAGGAAACGGCCTATCTTCTGGCTCTCGTTCTCTATCCTCCCTCTGACCGTAGGTGTTTTCAGGCGGGGATAGCGTGGGAAACTTGATCCGCGCCTCTGGCCACGGAAAGCCCCTCTTCCTCTATTATTATCTCGATAATAGCCTGACATATTATTATTTCTCCTTCCGGATACCCGTTTTAATAATTTAAAAGGGCGAGTGGTGGCTCGTCCGGTGGTGTTGTGGGATGGTGATCGTGGAGGTTAAGCGACGTTGGTTTGGGGCCCGTCGAAAGATGGGTGAACGCGCATAGGTTAGGTGTGAACCTATAGCGAGGATTGTAACCCTGAGGGGAACAATAATAAAAGAATAGTATGGAATATGACATCGTTCAAATGTCCGCCGCGGCTTCGCACCGTGGAACGGATCCGAGAGGTCCAATTTTCAATGACACTGTCGCATAGATCCGGCTGAATTTGAGCAATGGCCTGGGCTATGTTGACTTTGAGGGCATCGGTCGATTGCGGCTTATTCGCATAGACCTGCGACTTCAGAAAACCCCACAAGAAAAAGTCTAGCGGGGTCAAATCGCTCGATCTTGGTGGCCAATTCACGTCACCTCGGCGAGAGATAACCATACCCTCAAATCGTTTATGCAGAATGTCCATCGTGGCGTTCGCTGTGTGGCTCGTAGCGCCGTCCTGCTGGAACCACAAATCGTCCACACCCATATCGTTCAATTTGGGCCAAAAGAAATTGGTTATCATCGATCTGTAGCGCTCGCCGTTGACGGTGATAGCCCCACCAACGTCGTTTTGGAAAAAGTACGGACCAATGACGCCGCCGGCCCAAAATCCGCACCAAACAGTAACTTTTTGTGGATGCATTGCCACCTGGTGAACCTCGTGTGGGTTGGCGTCATTCCATATACGGCAATTTTCCTTGTTCACATAGCCATTCATCCAAAAATGCGCCTCGTCGCTAAAGATGATTTTTCGGCCAAAATGGGGGTTCTCTTCCAAACGCTCCAAAGCTCGATCAGCGAACAAATGGCGTTGTCTATGATCATTAACTTTAAGCTCCTGGGTCAGTTGGATCTTGTACGGGTGCAGGCCCAAGTCCTGACGCAAAATTAGCCAAGTTGATGTCCGCGAAAGGCCGAGTTCTTGTGTGTCCGATTCGTCGCAGGCGATCCGCGTATTTACGGCCGTGTGGCAATCTAGGATGCCACAGCTGCGCGAAGCATGCTCTTTCGTCCCAAAACGCATCACGCAAGAGCCCTTTTCCGATTTTTGTCCGTCCTTCGACTAATCACGAAGAATGCTAATCCTTGAGTTGCCGAACGCGAGGCGTTTGAGGATTCGAGCTGATGGCATTGGAAAAGTGGCCATAAGTCAATCCGTGCGACCCTCACTCCGTGTACCGTCCGCGAGGTACTTGAGGGTCCCGGATTCGGACACAGCGGGCCTTATAACCCACTACACGCGGCGGCCAAGGGGTCGTAAATCCTCTTCCGCACGACGCGAGGTAGGCTCGGGTTGCGCTACAACCCCAAGAACCGTGTCAAGAGTCCATAGAGTCCATTCGTCTCGAGAGTCCATAGCGCATCTGAAATTCTCAAAGCTTTCTGGTAAACTGTTCAACAGCATAGTGCTCTGCAAGTCCTTATGGATTTCAATGTCCATCTCAGCAAGTTTACCTACAACCTCAATAAATGAATTTATATGTTGTCGGACATCATCGCCGCTTGACATGCGGTGGGTTGTGAGCCGTCTAAGCAACGTGGCTCGTTTCGCTGGCCCTTGCGATGCATACACGCTGCTCGCAACTTTTGCCAGACTTCATGTGATGTCCGACATCCTTTCAATTGATTCAATTCTGATGGACTTACAGATAATATTATATCGGCTTTGGCCTTTTGGTCACCTTTGTCCCATGCCGCTGCCGCTGCTGCTGTCGTCGGATCTTCTTCGACGACCACGGGTCGTTTCTTCATCCCGGCTGCATATTCCCATCCATCGTTTTTGATTAATAAGGATTCTCTGCTAGCATGCACCATGTGTCATAATTGTCCGTATTTAGGGCCTCAAATTTTGCCACATGTCCGGTTAAGAAAGCCATGCTTTCTTTTCACTTATTAACTTTAACTATTCAACACAAACGGCAAACAAAAACAAATATATATATTCCTGGGCCCATAACCTGTTAGAGTATATGCGTGTATATATATATATTTAACTGAATGTGTTTTATTATAATACGGATTAATACAGCCATTACAGCCAATAATACGCCATTAGGAAAACTATAAAAGAACAAATGCACGCATCTAACCACTTACATTATGGGACTCACAACAGAGGTCACTGCACGACATAATGGCGCGAATTACAAACCTTATATCTAACAATGTTATTTTAAACAACTTTCAGGTTTTTGAAAAATTAATTTTTTTGCCACCAGGAATTTCCATTTCAAAAGTCTGAAAATTGTTTAAAATTAAATAATTTCAAAAATTGAAGCAGATAGGTTTGCAGAGCAAGAAAAAGACTTGCGAATGCGTATACACGATACTTTACCAAAATTGCGGGAAAAAAATAAAATATAAAAAACCCGTGAATTTATTACACAACCCAATACATGTGAAATATGAAAATTTAATATAAAAAAAAATGAGATGAGGAACGGAAAGTTGCTAAAATAACTGTAACTAAATACTTAGTAATAAAAGAAAATATTTTATTTCGCAGAAAAAGAATACCAACATTCGTTGCTACGATAAGGAAAACTGCCAAAACCTTATCAGTATTCATAGAACAAAACTTACATTTTAAATATATTACAAAATATATTATAACATTATAAAATATAATTAAATTATTATATTACTATTCATAAAAGGTCCCCTTCAGTCTTCCTATTGGAGTAGTCCGCTTGATTCTCATCTGTAACACAACATAAGTAAAAATGAATAAACTATTGAAATATATAATACATAAATTCGTATAATTGTGTATACATACCGGGCCTGAAATGCGCAGCCGGATGGTCTGGGATCAATTGAAGCACTCTAGAGTCTATCAGGGAATCTGCAAAAATTAATAAATTTCCGCTGAAATAATCAGCGGTTCCGCACACTGTAAAACAGTGGATTCCAAGGATTCTAATGATTCGCGAGCTGATGATGATTGGTTGTCGTCGCTCTATATCGGAGGGCTCTCGAATGGCCATACTCCTATTGTGTCGACTATTAACCATTTCCGGCAGCATGCAATGTATGTAAAATCGCGACAATTTTGACTGCATTTCTTTCTGCCAAAATTTGTCGTCTCTATATATCTTTAGCGATATTAAGCCTTTGCGTGTCCAAACACAAAACAGGCAATACTTTTTTTGCGTTATGTGCAGCTGCCCTTGCACTTGATAAAAATAGTAATTGTTTTTGTTCATTACAGTACCCGCATCATCCGCAAATATTTTGTGTACTGCAGGTACTGTTTTTATCGTTATTTCTGGCGATATATTTTCTGCCGTTTCCGGGCATTTTATTTCGACGATACCGTCGTCATCATCGATCACGCCGTCCGGAGAAGCTCCCAAAAACGGGATTGAGGCATCGATGAAGAGGCCACATTTTCTTATTGTGATGCCTTCTTTCCTCGAGAGTTCTTCTCAGGCAATGTCTTCGCACTGCAGCCCATGTTCAATGGAAGGCAGCAAAACTTTTGGATACACTTTCCCGAAGTTCGATGCCGTGAGTAATTTGGATTTATACATTTGCCACTTTTGGCTCTTTGCTTGTTCTCTGGTTTCCTTTTCAATGTTGTCTTTATTATTCTGCCAATCCTGCAGAATCTCCATGTGCCTTTCCTTCTCTAGGTTGAACACATGTTCCTCCATGTCCGGTTTTTCTGCGTTGAGTCCGTAATCTTTGTCTCTCCTCGTCTGTGAAAACGGCTTTCGCGCCTTCTTTGGCGAGGACTTTCGCTTTTCGTTTCTTTGTTCATTTTCCTCTTTTCTTCGTTTTTCCATTGCTTCCAAACATTTCGGCGACTCCTTACGCTTGGCTCGCATTATGCGGGACAACACTTCTTTTGTGTTATACTGAATTACAGCTGCGGCACATCTCGCGGTATATGATCCCCTCTGACTCCAATTTATCCTTTTGCCGCCAGTATATTTTGTAATTATCGAATTGAAGCTCTCCACCGAGTTGTTATTGCTATTATATAATAAACTTTCAGCGTGAGCTATCAGCGGATGGAAGATACCTTGAATCTTTTGATATACATATAAGTAGCAGTAAGCACTGCATCTCCCCAAAACACTTTATCTAAACTAGCACCGTTTATCATCGTACGTGCTTTTTCTGTAATTGTCCGAACCATACGTTCGGAAACACCATTCAATTGAGGTGTTCGTGGAACTGTTAAATGAGAACTTATACCTCTTGCACACAATATTCTTTCATCTCGTTTGATAAGTATTCTCTACCGTTATCAGAGTATAAATTAAGAATCTTTAAATTAAAATGGGCCTCACTTTTTGCAACAAAATCCTTGAATGCAGAAAATACATCAGATTTATATGTTATAACATATGTGACACAATAGCGAGTGTAATCGTCAACAAATAATACAAAGTAATTCTTATTATCAACGGTAGATGGAGTGATAGGTCCGCAAACGTCACTGTGAACAATAAACAATGGTTGTTTCATATGACTTTTGTCCTTAGCTTTTTCAAAACGTAATCTTGCTTGTTTACCATTTATGCAAGCTTTACATAAACTATCATCTGGCATAACATTTTTAATATGTTCTATGTCATCAACCATTTCTTTATCCCTCAACTGTATAAATTTAGCCCTTCCAATGTGTCCCTATCGTCTATGCCACAGTTCATAGTTACTGCTGATAGCGTTGTGAGCACGTGAAAGACTGTTTACCCTTATTATATCAATTTTAAATTTAATACATGTTAAATTCTCTAAGGGCTTACCACACATTACCAATTTTTACCGTCTTTTTTAATGTGGACCCCTTCCTCGTCAAAGGTAGTGCACAACCCTGCCTGCTGCATCTTCCTCACAGACAATAGGTTGTACGGGACGTCGTGGCAGTACAGGACAGCTTCCAGAACACCCTCGATCCCAAGGTTGCTCGTTACCTTGATGTTGCCCTTCTTTGTCGCCGTTACGAAGGTTCCGTTTTTGGCAACTATAATCCTTATGGGTAGCTGCAGCATGTGACAAGTTGTGAAACAGTCATCCCTGTTCATCAAGTGGTCCGAGGCCCCCGAGTCGAGCAGGAACGTCAATTCTTCTGATCCTTGGTTTTCCATGTTTCCTGCCATAAATGCGAACCCTGCAGCTTCCACCTGCGATCCGCTCGGTTCTGCAACTTGAGTTGCTTGTACCGTCCTTTTCTTTTCCTCATGGTACTGTTGATTCTTCTTGTAATGGAAACAGTCCCGAATTTTGTGTCCTCTTCTCCCACAGTGACGACATTTCACTTTTTCGATCTGATTAATTTTAGGGAATTGAGGAGCGTGCTTTTATTATGTATATACCCATATCCCAATATTAAACATCTCGCAGAATTCATAATTGTTCTATTTAATTTTTCTGCCACACCATTTAACTCGTGAACATAAGGTGGACATGGTTCAATTGTAATTCCTCTTTTGTTAGCTATTCCATAAATATACTTATTCATGTATTTTTTTTTATACTCGTAATTCTATTTTCCTTACGAAAATTTGCACGTGGTTTTTCTAACCTCGAACCACGAACCTCACAAATCACGCACTATCAATTATGAATCTCCAAACGCTCAGCTACCATTTGTTATGAATAAATGGGTGGAAACCTTGATTTAAAATATAGCATGAATTTAATAATATATGTTTAAACATATAAGTAACATATCTCTTTGGCACTCTGAATCACATGGCGTACATCTCACAAGCATCGCGCTACGAACAACGTGCTACGAAGTAACCTCTCCTCATTCCGGCTTCCCTTCGCGCACGCGCGCTCACATTTCCATCTATATCATTCGCTTTCAACCAACACACACACAATACAAACAATCACCACTCACAGCTGCTGCTTCACATTTTTTCCATTTTAAAAATAGTAATAATCTTTTTTTCAAAATACTGTAATCTCTCGTTTCCGTTTTTCCAAATACTGTAAAATAGTCTGTATATAACCAATATCGGCGTCTGCAAGAACGTAAATACGGATACCCCACTTGGTTGGTTTCTGTGGGTTGTACGTAATAAAACTTATTCGCCCTTTGAATTTGACGATTGATTCATCCACTGATAACTCCGCCCCGGGTACAAAATTTTCACGACATT
Source organism: Seladonia tumulorum (assembly GCA_913789895.3). Lineage (NCBI taxonomy): Eukaryota > Metazoa > Arthropoda > Insecta > Hymenoptera > Halictidae > Seladonia > Seladonia tumulorum. Next base: position 548,192 of record CAJYYF030000013.1, on the reverse strand, counting down.
TACTATAAATGTAATCTAAAAAATTGCTAATTTTTTGGGTCCTTGTTGTGATGTTTTGCGTACCTTCAATATTTTTATTTGTATGAAGCATCCAAAATACTTGCAGGAATCGGTCTCTCCTGAATATTTCGGCAAAGTATGGGATCCTACATTTTTTTTCTGTGGTCCAATAATCCTTCAGGCTCGGAAGTGGCATTGTCCCCATAAGCAATATTATGCCGAGAAATGCTCGCATTTTTTTTGCTGTAACATTAGTCCATGTATGCCATGTGGACCGTTTTTTTTTTAGATATTTTTCTTGTATCTTATTGTTCGCGTACCTATTAGTCTCCTCAACTACTTTCCTAATCGACTCATCGATAAAGAACGAGTTGAAGAAATGTAATGGTTCTGTATAATTTGAATTTAATTCTGAACCAGGGGTTCGTGATCCAGATCTAAATGGTATTTTTTGTGGAATGATATCGTGATTTGTGACATTCGTCCATTCGTTATCACTACGTCTATTACTTTCCTGAATATTCATTTCTTCGTTACTGCTACTATCACTGCCAACATTGAAACGCCTGAATGCATTCCATGTGTAAGGAAATTAGAACCGAGCGGGTGGATAACGCGATATGTTTAACTCAAATAAACGTGGGCGTAATATCAAGAGTCTTTATTCCAAGCAACTGTACAAGACGACAGTCAGAGAGAACAGGAATGTCCTGCTGTCCCAAAAATCCTAAGTCGTGAGAACGCCTTCGACAGTATGCCTCTTTGTTTATGACACCCCCAACCTAAAGGACTTTCCCTTAGGGGGGGGGGCAACGCGCTGACAAGAGCCACATGGCCTGCCTCGACCATTTGCTTATTTTCGACTTTTCTAACACATGTTACACGGGTTTCACTTCCACTGGATGAAGCAATGTCGTCATCTTCTGTCTTGTCAGATTCAAAGTAGAACTCATCAGTACTGTCGCTATTGAATGTATCGTCTCTGGATCTTTTAGCCATCGTGTGTAGGATGTTATAAGATATAAAATATATTAAAACTCTGCTGGTTTCTCTGGTAGTGACACTGAAAGACTGACTCGACAAACTGAAATTCGTTTTGACGCTATTGTCATGTAATATTGACTAAGATTTTATAAAAAAACTTTATTCAGTGCAGCCGTAGCTTGCACTGTACAACACAATATTATAATAATGTTACAATAAAGAAAAAGTATACTTATACGCTGGGTAACGCTACGTTTGACGCTCGGATACAGACTCACTGTGGTCGGTTATGCGGGGGTACTTATACAAGTCCCTATCTCACATTCGGGGGTCGTCGTGAATGGTCCTTTGTCCAGATGGCATCCGGCGGGGCCGACAGCCAGACGATTTATGGACGTGATGTCAACAGATATCCCTGGGCCCTTCATACTATCATGGTCTCGCATCGTAAGTCTACATTATACGGAAGATAAGACTTCATCGCTAAAGGTCTCCAATTTCATTGAGAGGTAACTTGACTTCTTAGGCTAGTATATCCATGCGTATCTTATCGCTTAGGACAACAAACGTACGCCAGCCGCAGCGCAAGAATTGGGCAGCTATTTGCCGACACTCGTCCGCAAAGGGCTAATATGCATGGACTGGCCCGTGGCTCTGTCATCCAGTTTCCTTTGACGAAGAACGTATAATAAAAATATACAATTCGTATAAAATTACATTTTATCTACATATTCTTCGTCACAATCATTTAAATCATCTGGTTTCAAAAATTCCAGTGCTTATTTTGTAAAGAACTGCTTCTTCCTATTATTTTTACGATTTATACTACCTAAGTAGGGGTCCGAGGTCAACAAGAGCCTATTCAGAACATCTTCATTACATTCAGTTCTGGAAAATTTTCGTGAGAATCTTTCCCTGTACTGGCGGAAATCTTTGTTCCTGGCTTCCGCAGCTTCTTCCGATATCTGGCCGATTGGCAACAAAGCATGTGTTATAACAATTGCTGAGTGTGTTAAAATTTTATGCACTGTTGGTGACATAGGTTGCCAAGAATATAAATTTACGTAGTGCTTCGCCGTATTCATAGTGTACGTAGAGAATTTTTCAACGTCTATTTCGAAGCCAGAAGATAACACTTCTAATATTATTTTAAATTTATTGACTAGTTCGAAGTATATCCCTGTGATAGCAGCTGCTTCTTCTGGATTGCTAAAAAATTTATGTCACGTATTACCATCATTGGTATTACCGTATCCAGCTTTCGGTATGTCCACCAGCAATCCCATTTTTTCGCGAAATTCTTTCTGCACGTTTCGTTTTGCAGTTTGGATTTTGGTTTGGTCACTTTTTAATGTAACGCGACTCGTATGTACTTCTGTCTTTAATTTGTAGGACAGATGCAGCAGAAATTCAAAAAACTTAATTTAGGCGTGCAGTATTGACAGCCCAAATTTAAATGTTTCTGGTTTTTCTGTGCTTACGTTTGCGTTTGTCAAGTCATTAAAGCTTTTTGATGTTTTATTACATATGTAGCAGCGCATAGTCGAAGTAGTGTTAGTGGCAGCATTGCACACTTTTCCATCTACCATTGTTGGCAGTAATATGTGTTTTATTTTTACAATTCCATCAACATTTGTCGCTTGCAGATTTCTGGTCTGGCTTTCCACGTATTCAATCACCTCATTAGTGATGTCTTTATTTTCTTTTACAAATCTCATTCTGATAGGCCTGCAAAATCTTGGTGACGATGTGATGGGGTTCTGCCATATAATTTGTTTCTCACACATTAGTCTCAGTGGCACAAGGGAACTCAGAAGAATGTTACCATCACTGTCGCTATAGTTTTCAAATTTTTGCTTATATTGCTTTTGGTTGGATCCATCACAACCCCACTTAAATATAAGCACAAAATCTTTGTTATCACTTTGCAAGTTCTCGATGACTGGTTTCAAATATTTACACAGCCTAACAGTTGTATGATCGACCAAATATTGCAAATTCACCTCGGCAAAAGTTTCACCAACACTTTTTGGTGGGTAACTATCTTGCTTAGCTTTTTGCAGATACGTATAACATGGATATACATCTCTGTTGACCTGATGGATCTCCTCGTATTGACTCATGGTTAAATTAGCTTTGACGAATATTGCCAGAGCCTCTTCTGGCGAGTGTTTCTTCGTAGTAGTTTTTTGAATACCAATAGCGTATGTCAATTTATCGAGAGGGACATTCGTTCTAAGCTCCATTGTCTTGCGCCGCTTTGAGCGGTCACTTAATTCTACGAATTCTTTGCTTGGTCGACCTTAGGAATATCTTGATTTAGCCATTCTTGATGCCTTTCCAGGAAACGGCTTTCTGTACTATTACACGCGAGCCATTTACTCTTATAAAGTATTTTAAAATTCTTAATGGTACGTTTCAGTACATCAATTCTCTCAGTGGGGCACTTTGTAATGATGACTAATTTTTCTTCTAAATCTTCCACTTTTTCATCAAATAGCCGCTTTGTGCTTCCTCTTGCGAGCTCGTGCAGTTGCTTTCGAGTCATATACTTGAAGGAATCCCCAGAAACTTGTAGAAACGAAAAGAAAAATTAACCAAACATCAAACTTAAGACGGACTAAAAAGTATAAAATTTTTAATAGCTATTAAAAATTCACAATCACAAATTATCAGGATTATTTGTATGGAGGTAGAAAAAATTATTTTATACTGTTACGGGTTCGGGGCATCTTCGGTGAATAAACAGTATGAAATACCAATAAATCTTTATTTAACAGAGGAGAAGTACTTAGCTTTTTTTTTGGGCGTTTTAGGTCACATGCACCTTGTAGGTTATTAGTGACCACATTTGGGTTGCCTAGTGGGGCCTATCGTATTTAGAGCAATTGATATACTTTAATGTCTTTTAAAAAGTTTAGGACATTATTACTTTGTGTCTTCTCTCAACGGCGTTCGTCAACCGACTCTCTCATGTCTCCGTTGTATCGTCGTCACTAAGACGACGCTGCAACGAAGACCATTCGGCGCGATGTCTCGCTATCGTGACATATCGATACTCGTTTTTAGTCCGTCTTAACAACATGGTATATTAAAAAAAAATTTTTTTTTTATTTAAATAATTTGTATTGTCATCCAGTTCTGTGCTATGTTTAAAGTTTCAAGTCACTAGCTCATCGGGAAGTTAGTTTAAGCGAGTTAATACAAACATGGTAATAAAAAGGGGCTATATTTGGAGCTTTATTTTTTTTTATGTGAAAACTTGTGAAAACTTTTATGCGGTATACTAATTCTACATATCCTGAAGTTTAATACCACGTAACTTGTATGCCGTAGCGATGAGTAGCACATGTTTAAAAACACTAATGTATGCAAAAAGGTCATGAACATCAAAGAGCTTTTAGTCAGGGTTGTAGATCGGTAAAAACAGGTATAAAAAAATTTTAACATTGAAAAAAATATGATTAATATAATGTACATACATACCTTCTATAACAATATCTATCACAAATTTCGCCACAAAGATAATTTCTAACATAAAAATTATAACAGGAAAAAGATGCGTACAAACGGAATACTGCGATCAAACACGTGTGTATCGAACAAATGGTGTTCTAAGCGGAGGCACAGGTGACTATTTGGGTAAACACAGGAGAGGAGTGCACCATGAGATGGCATGTTTATCTATCTATTTTGGGACGTAACCACAACTCTCGATGTAAACATTTACAATGTCGGTTTTTGGCCAGGTTTTCAGCCCAAATACCAATTGGTCTCTGTTCCGTTCGGGAGCCCAAACACTACCGTCGCAACGCCCCATGCACCCCTTCGTCCCTTCCCACATATTTTTTAATGTGACATTTCACTTCGTCCTTGGACTTGATGAATGCGACAGTGGTATGCCTCGAGTAATAATCTGTGAATGTAATAAAGTATTGCTTATCGCTTAGTGACCTCGATGGTGCAATGTAAAATGATTGAAAGACTTAAAAAAAAAAGGAGGTGGGAGTTACCCCGCTCTTTATTCTGTTCTTTATTAACAAACAAAAAATATAGATTTATTAAAACAGGATTACAATACGGAGGTTCAGTCAAGATTGATTGCCCTGGCAATGTTCCCATACTTTTATTGCACTGAGCGAAGTAAAGTTAAATAATATATAATACTTTATTATAAATAATGTTTAATAATACAAAAGTCCTATCTGGGATTACACGTGGCAACATATTCGACGGTTGAGTCGAGACCAGGGGGGGTAAGCTGCCGTGTTAAAAATCTGACCAGTATTTTAGCGCCGCCTAGGAGCCAGGGGAGAACTAATGACAGTATATATAGATATAAACGCTACATACTTATACACAGATACTCGCGTCACTCACACAACTCTATATACCGTACCTATACATATATACTTTAATGTACACGCGTATACACGAGTGAAAAGGGTAGAAATTGGTACAGCTTTAAATGAAATTAAATATTTATTAAAAACTTATTTTAATCTACAATGTTTTGTGTAGTCAGACGCTACGTCGAAAATTGATATGTCTGACATTTGTACATTTTTTTATTTTTTATTCAGAATTTGGTTGACGTGTTTTATATATCTATTTAAAATATAATGAAATATATTATAAAAAATGGTATATTTTAATCCATCGAGATGTTGCGTGTGGTCTGTATTAAATACTATGGTTTCTTTTAAATATTTTAAAGCTTTTTGGCTTAAATTGCTTTCGCAGACATTATTAATGATGATCGAATGACAAATGTCTATTACTAAACTTGTGTCAAATAATTTTTCCAATTCCGACAGTTTTAATATTGCTTTACACGTGTCGCATTGTTCTATTTTCATATATTTTACAGCAGCAACTAAAATATCTTTGACATGGGCGTCGCTTATGCTGTTAAAATGTACCTCTACATTAGTCAAAGAGTGGTTTGCTTCCACATCTTGTTTATTCATATTAATTATATTCTTTGTGTGAATAAAATAGTCTGACTGGTCCTCTTCGCAATTTCCTTTGCAGGATATCCTTTTACCAAAGTTGTTTATAAATATACTCTTGTAATAACTCTTCGTTTTGTCGCGCGCGCTCGGTGGTCGTTCCCCCACCTTGCCGCAGTCCGGCGGACTCAGTGCCGTATGCACAGGGATTCATACGGGAGACATTGTAGCCTCAACACTCCCCCTCAATGTCGACAAACCCATAGCTGCCATGAGCTCCTCGTGCTTCATTCGTGGCAGGCCTTTTGTCAGAATATCTGCAATCATACTGTATGTCGGCAAATATCGTATAATGATGGACCCCTCCTGCACCAAGCTCCTCAGGAAATGGTACTTGACATCAATGTGCTTGGTTCTGCTGTAGCGTCCACCACCTTCTGCTATCAGTAGAGCACTCTTATTGTCATTGTAAATCACTCCTCTTATTGATGAGTAATGCATTTTTGGGCCTTTAGTATCTGTTGGATTTATTCCTCGTGGACCGAATAGAAAATGATTATTTGTATGATGAAAAGTAAAAGTATTTATTATAATCAAAGTAATGCTTTACAAATAGTACAGAAAAGAAAAACGTGGTTGCTCGACAGCGTACAATATCGGAATCACACACCGGAAATCGGTAAGACAAAAACGCACGCGGGCAGGTCTCGTACGCGCCATCTATGTATATTTCCTATATGTGGAATACGCATGCTGACGCGCTGATTACCGCCAAAATCAACAGTATCCAAGCGGATGCGATTCAACGAATGCTGTCGTGTGCACGTGATTCGGGAAATGCTGTGATGTTGAAATGGATATGATCCGGCATAATTCGGGGAATTCAGGGTGTTATATACCCCCCTTCTTAGATTGATATTGGTCCTCCAAAATTTTACTTCCTCTCGAGGATGAACTTGTGGAATCTTTTTTTTTTTTTTTAATTAGGAAGTCTCATATGAGATTTATTACAACATAATGCTTAGTACAGAGTATTACAAGGTATATTGTATGGTATAACAAAAATATTAGTTACAATATAGAAATCGAAAATCCTTAGGCACGTAGGTTACATGTATTTAAAAAAGCTATCATATATACGCAAGCAATAATATTAGGTTCAGCTATTAAGCAACCTATGTCCAATGGCAATTGAAAACCTGCTCTAGTAAGGTTTTGGATAAGTTTAATCCTCTCTCTCTGATCATTATATAAGTTGCACTGCCATAGAACATGGTTAAGCGTTTCCTGCTCCTGGTTACTTCTGGCATTCCAAAATAGAATATTAAGACACTTATGGTCCATTTGCTAAGCTTAGAAATATAATGTATTATACGCTCGGCGAGAGTTGGCACAGAATTTCGTCAGTGGGGTACAGGGGGAACGGCGAGTCCCCACTCTTGACGCAAGGCTGCGGATCCCACTCTTACGCTTTACTCCCGGCGGGGACGGTCGACATAGGCGTAAATAAGTAGGATCCGCGTAAACTATGGGGGGCACATGATATTCTCTGATTCTCACTAACCGTGAAGGAAAGTTAAGCCGTTTAAATACATAGAGAGCCCGGTCTCCTTAGGCTGCCGGAGCCGTAGGCAAAAGTCATAAATTTCAAGCGTGGGTTGATGGGTCCCTGCTGTGCGTGCAAGGAAAATAGGTTTCCATGGACCTGTTTTCCGTGCACGCACAATAGAGTTACGCCTATGTTCTGAGCTCAGCGTTGCATCGCCACGCGACATCGCTCTGTTGCAGTCACACTCAATACGCTCGTTTGCTGTCTTCGTCGAGCGATTCGGCCAATCGCGGAAGACGTGTAGCGCGTAGTGGGAGCACCACGTGGTACCTACGAGTTTCTCGTGCCAACTCTCGCCGAGCGAATAATATTAATATAATATATTAGAATAGAATGTATTAATAGTATGTGTTAACAATCACTGATTTACGCTTCTTGAACTTCAAGGGAGCGATTCTGTGCTATAACTCTCTTCAGGGTTGGAATTCTCAAGCTTTTTAATAATTCTCACAATACGGCTTTTAACCTCCGTTCAGTAAGTACATTTTTTACATCCGAAAGCAAAGTCGTAAAAGCTGGAATGTCGTTTGTATATCTAAGCGCATTAACAAAGGTATTCGGATTATCGTAGCTGGTATACAAAAAATCTACCATTTTGTCGAAATCCACCTCATACTTATCAATTTCGGCGAGAATTTTTTCCTTAGCAGGCTGTAACTGTATTACAATGTCTTGTTTAGATATTTCCGATTTCGTTCGGAGGCACTCGTCACTCGCCGGTACGTCTAACCTAGGTATCGCGACTACATCCTGACCAAATGATTGTCCCCAATCATATCGCAGCTTAAGGGTACATAAGATTACTACTATTGCTAATAATAATAATATTATCGTGAAAATTACATAAAGGTTACATACAAAAGATTAAAGTATAACGTACATAACTTAACTGTATATTCTTATAATAATTTACGCTTATAATTTAACATCTTGTCTCAATTGCAATCTTCTTTTACCCATCGTTTCATATTTTCGGGCGAACAAATTCCCTCAAAAGGTATTTGAGTTAATTGTTCTCCTTCCGGATCACATACAACATATCGATCCTTATCTAATACACGCTTAACCACGTATGGTCCTTTAAATTTCGGCAATCATTTTTTGCTAACTCCGGGTGTTACATCAACGTTTCTTAACATTACATAATCGCCTAAATTGTATTTTGTTGGAGATTTGTGTTTACTATCGTAATATCGTATATTGTATTTATTACTTGTTTCTATTCTCTGCACCGCGTTGGATCGGATATTTTCTAAATTTCGATCTACCGTCTGTTGTTCTCCTAATAGCGTTCTTAATTCGTCATTTACTACTCCTACTTGGTTTGTCCCAAATAATAATCGAGCAGGTGTATCCCCAGTCGCACGGTTTACCGAATTATTCAACGCGAACTCTACCTCGCTAATAATGTTATCCCAGTTAGCTGAGCTGTTGCTTAATTTGGCTATCATAGGTGTTAGTGATCGATTTACCTTTTCGATGCATAGCTATATTGTTGGAGGTTGTTGGAGAATTCAATGAAAGCGTTGATGGAACGAAACAATTTATATATATATATATATATATATATATATATATATATATATATATATATATATATATATTTGGGAATCTAACACGTTATACATTAATACGGGAGTAATTAATAATGGTATCTTATGTCACACAGACCTTTCTTCTACGACTACACATTCGCGACTCTTCTGCGCATTCGAAAATTGGTATTACCATGATCGCTCACGCGATAGGTGCTCCACTTAGCGTATTAAGACACATCTCTTTGCGTCGCACGTCGTGACCGCGAATTTCAACTCACGCGGACTACATATATGATTTTTGTGTGGCGTGAATTCGATGCCCAAGCAATAGCTGACGTTTCCTATGTCTTTGATATCTAAATGTTTGGAAAGTTCCTGCCCGAGCGTGATGATAGCTCCCCGGTCACGCGACGCAACCAAAATATCTTCCACATAAACCACTACCATCATCACGTTTCCGCCTGTGTTGACCTGGTATAGGCATGGGTCACAGTCAGTTGGAGTCATTCCGCAATTTCCTAGGATTTAGTCTATCTTGACGTGCCATCTTCTTCCGGCCTGTCTTAGGCCCTACAGGGCTTCCTTTAAGAGGCATACTCTGTTGCCTTTCTTGATATCAGACAGTTAATCATTAATGGTACGGAGATTTTGAAGAATATTTTGTTATTGAGTGTAAATACTTTGAGTGTGGCAATGTCTAGAATAAATTGAAAATTTTCTTTCTTGGGTTCTATAGCGGAATTAAGTACCTTATGTGTCAAAGCTTTGCCAGAATTGTTTATGAAAATTTCGTGGTCCATGATCTGTGGACTAATTATCCCTTTAGCCATTAATATTAAGTTAAGTGTCTCGTCAAGTTGCAATTGTAACTCATATATAGCGCTTTCTGTTCTGATAAATAGTTCTGTGATCAATTCCTCTCGATTGATTACTTGTTCTAAATTTTTCAATTCTAAACTCAAATTCTCTGTGCGTTTGATTCCGTCCGAGCTTATGATTTCTCTAATTAAAGCGGTCTGATTGCTTACAATGGTTTTTAGTTTGTTGAACAGTTTGCCGATATTCGCGTTTATTAATTCTAAATCGTTGTTGTCTAATGTACCGAATAAGCTCTTGGATACTGAACCTATACTATTTAATAGCCCTCTCTTATATCTACTATGCGTGATTAATTTTAGGTGTAGTGCTAAGCTATCCAATTTGTTTATTCGTTCGTTTAGTGAATCAATCTCGTTCTTCAGTCTGCAAGCTCCTTTACATCGTTCCTGAATAACCTTAGTATACATCTTAACTTGATCAAGCCTTACAAATACATCATCTATGTCTAGTCCTATGAAAATATCTACTTCTGAGTTATACAAGTACGCTTTATTTATTTCCTCGTGGAATATGGAACTAGCCTCTAAGGGTACTAAATCTAATCCGTATACGAGGTTCCCGGTAAAGGTGATGGTGATCGCCCTGCAAAGTAAGGTTTTAATCGGTTACCGTGTATCTTTTTGACTTGATTGTCTACAAAAATTTCATAGTATGGTGTGTTGATTCGTTGTATCCTATATGGCCCTAATCATTCAACATCTAGCTTGTCTTTTTTATGGTCGTTGTGTATTAACACAAAATCTCCTTCTTTAAATATTGCCTGAGTCCTGACAATCTTTCTTTGTTGGTTCCTTTGATATCTCTTTTTACTCTTCAACAGAGTTTCTCTAGCCAATGTTAAATATCTATTTAATTGTTTCCGTAACCCCGTAAGCCCTCTCGGACGCGTCTGAAAAGCCGTGCAGTTCTATAGTGATGGTTTCTATTGATAAACACTGTACCGTGTGTTGAGATCTGTTGTACCGCGAATGAATCGTTAAGGTTACTCTACCCTTTATATAGTTTACTGCCCATCCTAATCCTGTTACTGTTGAGTCTATTGTAGTCGGTTTGATACCGAGTCGTTGGCAAAATTCGGTGGTGATGAAATTTGCTTGGGATCCTTAAGCATGACGTCGCGAATATTGGTCGGCGACAGGAAAAGAGCACAACTCGTTGCATCATTAATGTCGGCCTCAGGTAAATAAGAGTGCCAAACAGTAGACCCTTCAATTCTACCAATGGCGCCGAGGATAGCTGAGGTAGCCACCGGGACTTGCGAAACAGTCACTAATATCTGGCGGACTTCCTCGCTAAAGTAAACCAATTTCCGAAGCGGGTAGGATTGCATCTCGCTCTGGGAGAAACGAGATTCACAGATCCGGAAGTAGGCAAGGTACAGACCGACACGGTAGTACCGATAAACAGTGCAGATTTCGGTGATCGCCATGAGGTTCCAAGTGGTGATAACCCTTGAATACTCGATAGTAGCGGCGAATCCTACACCCCTGGTGGATACGGTGAGGGGGACGGCGTATGACTGAATCGTCAATGACATATTTGTCAACGACTTTTCTAATTCAGCAGCGTCCGAATCGAACAGACCGTACTTTCTAGCAATGTTATCCCTGATCTCCTGGTTCTGTTTCGTTCCTACTTTCTTGCGAAATGCCTCGGAAGTTCGCTTTTGCGAGGCCTTTCCAGACCGTTTCTTCTTCGCAGTAAATGATGCTTTAACATCATTTCCTTTATCGACAGTGCTTTCTGTTTGCATGGCTTCCATACTGAAACAAAAGACACAGAAAAAGTTCCGTCTATCTCGAGACGAAATTTCGCTTGGGATCCTGAATCTAATAAAACCCTGCATTTATGTGCTTGACCCCTTTTGTCCTTAACGTAAACTATTGCTGTCGACAATACGGTATGCCCTATTGTGTTTGCTACGTTAGCTACTAGTGCTGGGGTTTCTCGTGAATCTGGATCTGTCGTAACCGCGTAGCCCTCTTCTACCAGTTTGCTCTCGGAATTATGTAACAAGGAATGATGCTTCCTTCCACACTGTTTGCAATGGCTCCGTGTACACGCCCGTACTCTATGTTCTAATGACAAACAATTGAAGCATAGCCGGGCTTCTTGCACTATTTTTGTTTTTTGATTTAAGTCCGAGTTCTTAAATTTTTCACAATGGTATATCGCGTGATTGGCCTTGCATACGGGGCACCCGGCTGAGTTAACTACATGCGAAGCTATGTAGTTGTATCGAGGGCTATTATTTGTTACTCGAGATCGCTGGTCGACCTTGGGTGCAGCTACCTGAACATTGACCGTGATATTTGCTAAGTATTTCGATCGTTCTTTTATAAAGGCGGAAAATTGACTAAATGTAGGCATTTTCGATTGAGATATGATTCGTTTTTCCCATTCTGTCATGGACACTTGGTCTAGTTTGCTGGACAACAACGGGACCAACATGGGGTCCCAAGTTTCAACCGGTTCACCTAAAGACATTAACGCTATCCTATGGTTCGTAGCGTCGTCAATAAATTCCCGCAAGGTGACTTCTGATTGTTTCTTGAAAGGATTCGTGAATAAAAGGCTCTGTTTATAACTATAACTGGAAAAACTAAATTAACTTTATTATAAAACACAACGTCTGAGAAACTCTTCTATGGCAATACAGCTCGAACGCCGACCAACGACCAAGAAAATAAAACACGGTTCGCTTACCCGTCGCATCATCTGCGCAGCGCTTCCTGCGCAGCGTCTCCACACACTCAATATAAATGAATATAAATGTACCATATATCTTAACAATATCTATTCAATTGTTTTTGCCAAGGTGAAAACATTTCATCATAGGTGAAACCTGTGGTTCTCGCCATGGATGAGGGTAGATTAGCTTTCCTACCGAAGGTGAGTTCGAAAGGTGTAAAGCCAGTTGCTTCATGAATAGAAGTATTGTGTCCTAAGCAAATAAAGTTCAGAACATCGTCCCATTCCTTGTCACTGTCATGTAAGCTTGTTCGTATTAAATCTTTTACTGTAGAATGAGTTCTTTCTGTGGTAAATGAATGGGAGAAAACTTTAATTTATTATGTAGTATGTATTTAATAATATATATTTGAATGTATGAATATCATATCTCTCTTATTGCACTCTCAATCACATACATCTTTAATTCATATTCCTCTATGACTTTTCCCAATTGTGCGCATTTATTTGTTAACGCTTCTGCCCTGTTTATATATGTATCTACATTTTCATCTTTTGTCATTTTCAAATTTGTTAATTCGCTTAGAGCTTTTACTTTTATAGATTCAGATTCTGCTGCCATGTTGTTTTTGATTAAATTCCATAATTTACCAGCATTCTTTTCTGTGGAGTATTTCAGTACGTGCGCAGGTGACATCGTGTTTATCATTATTGCTCTCGCTGCATGATTTCCATCGTCCCATTCATCCCATGTTCTAAATTTTTGTTCATATTCTGCTTCTCCCTCTTGAGGTTTTACTGGTTCTTTTTTATCTATTACTTTCTTCCATAATTTTTTCGCTCTTAATATTCCTTCTATTTTTTTTTTCCGTAAAAAATAGTTTCCGTCATTAAGTGGTTCGACACTTGCAAATTTCCATCCTTCTGCCATTTTTTTTTTTTTTTTTAATTATTATACTCGTCACCAAAAATTCGCACGTGGTTTTCCTAACCTCGAACCACCCACTAACCTCAAGAGTCACGAACTATCAATTTTTAATTTTTAACCATGCTCTGCATTAACACCACCATCCTTCGGTCGTGTTAGCCTACCTTCGCACACGTCCAGGAGATCAATTTCATTTTCCAATAACGTGCGAACAATGAACCGCCATTCATGCCAGTTGTCCTTGTCTCGAAGTTTCTCAATCTTTAACTGCGTAGATTCCATTTTCAACCGCACTAACTTTCTCACTCGATAAACTGACTTAAAGCAAGCCTGGGCCCATAACCTGTTGAGGTTTTGTAAGTGGAGAAGCACTGAAGTCAGTATTGGAGAGAATACTTTAATACGAATTAAATAGAAGAAAGAGAATAAGCAAAAAAGGGATACGTTCGTGGATATGCGTCTATACCTTACATGTGTTTATGTTGGTTAGTTAAATAAATAAATATGCGCAGGGTTGAATATATATAAAGGTAAGGATATATTTAAATGAAACGTTATACATGTTCAGACAGAGAGAGTACTTCGCGCTGTGCGCGTTTGTAACGAACCCACGATAGATGGAGCGCACTCTGCTCATATACAATACATAGGGAAAACCCTACAGTTTATACCGGACTAAAGGTGAGGACGGTTCCTCGTGAAACGCGTAAAGCCAATAGCCAATAGGCGTGACGCATCCCCACCTATTACATTTAAGAGAGAAGAAGCGCGCGCGTCTTATTACATTCAAACAGAGATTTCATACTACATTCTTAACAATTTTGTAATTTCTGCAGAAGTGGTGGGTTTCCATCTGTTCAGTCGAGCATGCTCAATTATTTCATGTTGATGCAATTTTTGCTCTGCATATCTATAAGTCTCTGTGACTAAAAGGCTTACAACTTTTTCGTCTAAGAATAGCGAAAGCACTTCACTTGCGCTAATATCAGACGGCAAATCCACCAGAAGCCCACCTTTTCCGGTGAACGGAAATGACTGTTGCCCGTAAGCAAATTCGTTCCACTGGATGTTGTCCAATGAATCATCAACAGACCTCAGCTCTTCTTCTTCGTCTATAGCAAGTTCTTCCAACATGTCGTCAAGGTCTTCACTTGCATATGATTCCACAGTATCGGAGTCTGAACTCAACGAAATTCTATTTATCACATTTCTTCTAAAACCCACAACCCCGTCATCATTACTCTCCTCACTTTCAATTATATTTTCACGACGTCCAATGAACATTTTGTGGATAAAAAAGTCACCGACGTGCGCCTCAAGAAAAGTATGCTTCTCGACTAAATGAAGGATCTGGGATAACTGCAGTGAGTTCCCAGAAGTCCTCTGGCCGAAAACGTCCCACGGCAACGTTCAGAGCGTATACACTACAACTCCTATCTGATATGTCTGTTTCTGCAGTAATTGAACTATTGTAGTAGAAGTATGTGGATTTACTTCAAAACAAGCTAACACTGTTACAGCGTTATTATCATTTGTTGCACATTTACGGTGACTGCGATGCTTTCCATCTTGAAATTTTCCATTGACACGTAGATAACGTTCAACATTACAAAATGTTTTCGGACATGGATGATTTACATCCGAATATTGTTCCGTATATAACACTGCAGCCTGAGAACCTCGCGGATATTGTTCGGAGTAATGAACTGTGCTGCGATCTCGGGGTCAGGCGCATCATCCAATGTAGGATATACACTATGCCAAACCTCGCCATCAGAATCAATATTGCCAATGCATCCCAGCAATACAACACTGCAGCCTGTCGAGCATTTCCCCTGCACTCGTGAAATATTTTTAACATATTTATTTTTTCACTATTAGCGTACCAGTGCATTGTTATAACGTATCTCACAATTTCATGTAATGAACTAACAGATCTTGCGACACAAACGGACAACAGTTGAGGAAATAAGCATTCACAATGTTTACGTTCATTTGTGAGGTTTTTTTGAGAGGATGTGAATCGATGGATAAAGAAAATGCCAATAGTTTCACGCACACGAGATTTAAACTATACTTTTATTATGGCACGTGTGGACGCTACGAGAGTCCATGCATAAAGACAAAATCACACGCTAGTTACACACTTCTGTGGGTCCGTCGGAGGGCGCAACGATCAAGCCTTTAAGGCCGATTTCCAAAACTCCCTCTATCGATGTGCCCGAACATTCATACGAACATACTCAACTCACGTGTTTACACATACGAACACTCATGCATAAATCATGAATAAATGTTTTCGTTCGTACATATTTATACCATTCCAACATACATTGTTGGGTATAAATTGATGATACACGTTCACACATAATAATATATATATATTTGGAATTAGGGATTGCAATACCGGACCAAAAATGCAATACCGGTATTCGGTATTTTTTTAAACGTTGTACCGGTATACCGGTATTAATACCGGTACTAGGAATTTTCATGAAGGTACAAAAACTCAGTTGTTTAATAGGAAAAAACATTAACTAATTTATTGATTCGATATTTTTGAAATGTGATTGTAAAAAACATAATGCATCTATTGAACTGTCATTAAGCCTTGAACGTATTTTTCTGCACAAATTACCTGCAGTTGAAAATGCTCTTTCCGCATCCACGCTGGTTGGTGGTACTGTTAATAATGAGCGATATACTTGCTCTAAATATTTGCCTCGATGTCCTTCATCCTCTAACAACTCGGTCTCTCGTCTGATGGTCTTGGATAAATCTATTTTTTGTATTATTTTTGTATTATTGTTTGTAGCAATTTTTTTATCTATAGCTAATTGTAATTTCTTCTCGAGAGATAATTCTTTTTCGATATCAACATCAACATCATCTTCAACGAATTCTTCTGGATAGGTTTGTGTTTGGTTTTCATAAATGTTTTTGTGGAAATTGACGACGAACTTAATTAAATTTGACCTTGTTAGTTACTTTTCTTCCTTTCCGTTTTCTTTTTTAAAGTCGTTATAATTATGTAAATACCTTAAAATTAAAATATTTTCTAGGTCACTATGCCTTTCCTGTATACGAATTTTCAATGCACTGTATAATTCCTCAGACAGTGGCGTGTCCTGATCTTTAAGTGATTGCAACATAAAATTTATTGCTGCATCCGCTGTTAATAAGTTGGAATCCTTCCGACATAATGCTTCCACAGTCAGTTTTATTGGATGCAGAGCTGATACAGTTTTTGATATTAAATCGAATTCATTATCGGGAAAATTAATTTGTAAATTTAAGTCAATTAATGCTTTCTGAATTGGATTTTTTAATTTCAAAAATCGTTCCATCATCAATAACAAACTGTTCCAGCGTGTTTTAGAATCTAATATTAGCACAAGTTCTTTTTTTATTTCAGTAAGTACATATTTTTGTAAAACAGCACTTTTAGTAGGGGAACGTTTAAATATTTTAACAACTTTTCGAATTTTCTTAATTATGGGAAGCAATTCTTGGTACACTTTATTCACCGTGAGAATGCCACCGTTTCGCGCAGCTTGACTGATCGCGAGAGGCGCTGCGAACCTCTCAACTCCCACTCCACCATCCACTCTCCACTGTGGGTTTCATATACGCGGTGTACAGTAATGAAACGGATTAGCATGAAAGGAAATCGTGACCATTTGCACATGTAATGAATAGACAGCGGATGTTTATGCAATTTCCAATTTTTATAGAAAAATTTTGAGAAAGTGGAATGAAATAAAATCCTATTTTTAATGGGAACAGCCTTTCTAGATCCAAAGCAAATAAAAATCGTATTAAATTCTTTCAAATTTTATATTGTAGCATTTTTTGAACATTTCCATAAGCCATAAATGCATAAAGATCCGCTGTCTATTAATGAATTATAAATTTAATTTAAATATAAAATCTGTCATTTTATTTAATTTAAAACATAATTTTGTACATTATTTATAGGGAAAGGGGCTTTTTTTGTCATTATTTATATTATTATTTACATCATATATTTATATTCACAAATTATAACTTACAACTATTTACAAAATAGCTTACAACTATTTACAAAATGGCTTATAACTGTTTACAAAATAACACAACTATATTTTTATTTTATTTTTTTTTTTTTTGTTTTATAGAGATGGGGGAAAACCTTACATAGGCACCCTTTAACCCTTTGCACTCGAGTAGTGATAGTTACACAACAACGAGTGCAAAGGATTAATAGGGTAGTGCCGGATTCCTACCGGCTAAAAACCCCCGCCTCTCTTACACATACAATTTAACAATAATATAACTTAAAACTATTAACAATATAACTTAAAACTATTAACAACATAACTTAAAACTATTAACAACATAACTTAAAACTATTAACAACATAACTTAAAACTATTAACAACATAACTTAAAACTATTAACAATAATATAACTTAAAACTATTAACAATATAACTTAAAACTATTAACAATAATATCACTTAAAACTATTAACAATATAATTAAAAACTATTAACAATAATATAATTTAAAACTATTAACATTATAACTTAAAACTATTTACTGTCACGTGCAGTGGTTCCACTGCCAACAACTAATCAATTATATAAGATAATAAAATAAACAGCATAAAATAGTCAAATAGTCGTTGGCAGTCAGACCACCGGACGTGACATTACAAAATATTTTACAATATTCGCAAAATAACTTATAAATTACTCTCATCGATGTCCGAGTCATCAGACGAGTTTGACCACATGTCACGTTCCTCGAGAACTGAATCCGTGACGAGTTCGAGGTTTAGAAACCTCTCTTCCTCCTTTGTTACATGGCTTATGAAATTCTTCCAATTTTGGGGGGACACATTTGCGACGGCTTCGTCTACAAATTGGCGGACATCTGCCAATTTATAGGACGTATTGCGCGACCGGATGAATGCTTTCATCTGTGCCTATGCCAGCTCGATAGGATTTAGTTCGCAATGGTAAGGGGGAAGCCGTAGAACGGTATGTCCATTCTCACTCGCGAAATTATCAATAACATAATTGTTATCTGGTTGCTTGTGTTTTTCAACAAGCTTCAGTAACCTAATTTTACCAAAACGTGGGTCGATCGTTTCCCCCTTGCCCTGCAGCCACGTGATGATATCGTCCCTTTTCCAGCTCTTGACAGGATATCTTTCCTTCTTGACGCTGTGGTAAGGGGCGTTATCCATCACGATAACTGACCTATCGCGCAGCATGGGCAAGATTTTTTGAAACTATTCAAAAAATCTGTCCCCATTCATTTCTGCATGATAATCGCCAGAATGAGTTCCGGCTTCAAAACAAAGGAGGGCCCCAGGTACAAACCCGTCTGATGACCCGATGTGAGTAATTATTAACCGCTTACCTTTTCCGGCGGGCGCAGGAATCCCAGTTGTTAATCCCCGTCGTTCCGCGTTGGCCGGGCAGGTCACGCTGGTGTCTACCCACAGTCTTCTCCTGCAGTCGCAAGCGTTCACCCAGGTCTCGTCCAGATAGTAAATATGCCGTTCTTGCATTCTGCAGTTCTGGATTTCCGTGATGTAACTGCAACGTAGTAAAAAATAAATTTGTGTAATAAACGAGGATAGAAACTGTTTTTGGGAAAAAAATTTTAGGATGTAGATTGTTACTTACTTTCCCCGTCTGGAGATGATGTAGGGTTGATCAATTAAGGCGCTATTTCGGTTGCGCTTTAAAAACCGAAATTCCATTCGATGCAGCAGTTTGTGCAGTGAAGTTCTCTTGAACGATGGCAAGGTGTCATCATCGTTCACTGCTTTCAAAATTTTATCCAAATTTGGAACTTCACGACGTAGCCAAAAGTCGTGTACTTTCTTCCTAATGGCTACGACGTCGGCTTCGAGAGTCTTCTCTAAAATGTTTAGCCGACGCCTCTTCTGGTTCGGAGATGTAACAAATCCTTTGGATTTGTATTCCGCCAGCGTTTTACATATGGTCCTCTGACCAATGCCCAACTTCCTCGAAAGATTTTCAACGAGCGGCCTATACTTCAGGTCCGAGTTTTCCGCTTTCTCAGACTTGTACAGATTTACAATCATCTGTTTCTGAGCGGATCGGACGAACTAGAAACAGAGAAAAGTTTATTAAAAAACAGGAATTGAAAACTGTTATGATATCGGTTCCGGTTCTCGAAACAGTTATGAAGAATTTTTAAACAAATAAATTTTTCTGTAACGACCAAGCAACAATTGGCGACTGTTCTTTAATCATTTCGATATGAATTATTTTAACAATAAATTATTATTGAATTAATAATGAATATATAAACAAATTTCTATACATTATAAAAATTTATTTATTTAAATAATTATGTTAACAATAAATTATTATTGAAATTATAATTCAAATAGTGAATACAGAAACATTATAAAAATTTATTTATTTAAAAATTGTGTAAATAATAAATAACAATAAATAACTACTTAAATAATAAATATATAAGGCCGAACACAATACAGAATGACAGAATCGAAACCAGAACCGCGCGAAATCCAGAACCGAAAAATAACGGTTATAGAACAGAAATAATATTGGTTCTCCAACGGTTCTCCAACGGTTCTCCAACGGTTCTGGAGAACCGATAAATAATCCTCATGATAAATAATTATGTATAATGTAAACTTACCTTTCCTTTCGGATTTCTCTTTACTGGAGACTCATGCGACGAGCCAGGAACTTGATTTTCCATTTCTTCAGAACTTGTGATTTTGAGTACACTTTTAACACTGCTGCTGTACAATTGTGTACAATGTAAATTGTGAAACAAAAGACCGCGCAAACACCCGGTATACTACGAATGTGGCCGCATGCAGCGCTGCAGTACGTGGCGCCATTTCAATGCCACTGCGCGCATGCTCTGTGCAATGAGAAGGGAGCGTGCGTACCACCAATCAGGGCGAAGATGCGCAGCGACGAACGAAAACTGGTCGAAACGCGGTGGCATTCTCACGGTGAATAAAGTGTAGGTTAATATTTCGTCCTCGTTACTATTATCTTCGTCATATTCAAATGAGGTACTTTCAACAATTGTAGTACTATTTTCTTCATTGTCACTCTCTTCGAAATCAGAATCAGAAGTTTCTAAATCCAGAGTATTTTGCTTCTTCTGCTCTTGATTTTGTTGATATAGCACACTGATTACTCCAAGTTGAATTCCATGAGCATAGCACAATTGCTGATTTGCATCAATCAACTTCCCAACTTTTTTCATCACCGTTGCTCCATCAGTAGTTATGCAGACAATATCTTCTTTTAGAGATAATCCATGTTCCTCCAATTTGCAGTTGACTACTTCTACACATTTTGTAGCTGGCATACTTCCTGAGACATGTGTGAGTCCTATATTCCAAATTTTCTTTTCTGAATGAATATTTATATTTAAATAACGTCTATTTCGTACACTTGTCCATTCATCAAATGTGAGACTAAATTTTGTACCATTTAATTTTAATTCTGTTAATTCTTTTTTCAGAGAATTGCGAACACTGTTACTATAGTTTATAACAGTTCTTCTTATAGTATTAATAGATCTTGGAATATTTTTGAAA
Organism: Seladonia tumulorum; assembly: GCA_913789895.3. Lineage (NCBI taxonomy): Eukaryota > Metazoa > Arthropoda > Insecta > Hymenoptera > Halictidae > Seladonia > Seladonia tumulorum. The sequence goes on along the minus strand of CAJYYF030000013.1, from coordinate 527,000 downwards.
CCTCTTGCAATCAGTGACTTTCTCAATTCAATTGAAGTACAAAACACTCTGAACGGCAAACCATCTAATGCTGTCATTCTAGACAGAACTTCATCGAAACAGTCGGTTTTTCTATTGAAAAAATCTGTAATTTGCGATGTCTTTGGTTTCGTAATATCATTTTTAGGTGAGTTAGAATTTGTCTCGGATTCTTTTCTTTTCTTTTCAATAAATTAATATTATGTAGTGTTTTTAAATGTGTATGTAGTCCGCTTGTACTTCCTCCAAAAACTTTAATTATCCTCGAACATGTTTTGCATCTCGCCAGCATATTTTTTTCATCATATAAATAGTAAAACCAAGCCGAAGTATTATCGGCAGATTTTCTATGTTCTTTGAAGTCATTCGTATTATTCATTACGGATAAATGAAACTAAAAACATATACATACGTTACACGTGTAAATATTTTGAACAATGAAGCATAATATATAATGTGTCCTTACCTATGAAAAAGAAACTCACCAATTTAAAAAATATCTAAATGTATAATATAAATATTTAAAACACTGCGCACAATTTCACTAGGACAAACGGAAGAGACAATTAGTTCGCAGTCGAGCGACAACTGAACTGTGTTCATCGAGATACGCGCCTTTACAGGCAGAAAAATGCCTCAAACGTTGTCGTTCATCGCCACAATGTTGCAAAGAATACAGCGGCATCGATACCACGCCGAAAAGAGCGCAGCGGCATCGGTACCACACCGAAAAGAGCGCAGTGGCTTCAGCAGTCACCGCGGCAATGTGCTTTGATCGGCAAGCACAGATACACACATCATGAGCGGCGAACGTATTTCAAATAAGAGCAAATGCCCCAAAAAAATATTTATTATTTATAGCTAATACCGAAAATACCGGTATTTTAGCTTAGCAAATACCGGTTTCACGAAATTGCAAAATAGCACGAAATACCGGTATTCGGTATACCGGTATACCGGCATTGCAATCCCTAGTGTGGACCGTCGCGGTGCTGGTCCTGCACCTTCGTTCTGCGTCGTGTCATTCGTTGGCGGTCGCGATCGCCGGTTCTTCTGGTGTTGCCGGTCCTCCTCCTTGCTCCCGACTTCTTGATTGTGCTTCCGCCGTGTCTGGGGGCTCTGTCTGCTGTTCGTGGTACCGTGCTCGTCGTCTGTCTTTCCTTGTTTCGGTCGTTCGTAAGGGACCTTCCTGGTTGAACGACTTGATTTGGTCCACGTGTCGCTTGAAGGTCTTGCCCAAGTACTCGATCTCGTAATGGATGTCACCCAATCGGGTAATTATTGTTCCCGGAATCCATTTGTCTAATCTGGGGTTGCCAGCAAGAAAGTAGACTGATTGTCTCGGCTGGAACGTTCGGAACGTTGTTGTAAATTCTTCCGTTTGCTTTTTTGTGATCCTCGTCTGTACTGGTTCTGGTCTGACCAGGTCGAGGCGCGTTCGAATATTTCGTCCTAAGAAGAGTTTGCTCGGGGCCTGCCCTGTGGTTGCATGAGGCGCTTTCCGATATTGTCGTAGAAACTCGTTTAAATTTTGCTGAAGTGATCCTTGTGTCGTTTTCATCTTATATAGCGCATCTTTTACCGTTTGGACATATCTTTCTGCTTGCCCATTCGTAGAGGGGTGATATGGTGCGATGCGCGCTTATGGCAATTTACTCTACTCGTTTGTAAAACTGATTCGAACTCCGCTGAGATGAATTGCCTCCCGTTGTCCGATACGACTGTGATTGGTGCTCCATAAGTAGCGAACAGCTTATCTAGAATTGCAATCGTTGCATTGCTCGTACTTGACGTGGTCGGTCTCACCTCGATCCATTTGCTGTACGCATCGACAACGATTAATAACATTTTCCCTGCTACCGGACCTGCATAATCAATGTGGATACGTTCCCACGGTCCTTTCGGGTATTCCCAATGATGTTCTCGAAATTTTGGGGGGCTGTGCGCTCGTTCCGCACATTCTGCACAGGAACCTGCGGCCTGTTCGATCTCCGCATCTATTCCCGGCCAGTAGACAAATGAACAAGGCAACCCCTTCATTCTGACAATGCCCGCATGAGCAGCATGGAGGTCCTGCAGGATTGTCTTCCTGAGCGATGGTGGCACGACGATTCTGTGTTCGAATACGAGGCAGTTCCCTGTTAGGTTGTAGTCGCGCTCTGGTGCCTTGTATCCGTAGCGCGCAAGCTCCTGCCCTGTCTCCAGGAGTTGTACTATTTAGCTCAAATGCTAGCTTCTTATTCCACTTGAAAGTTTTTCTCAAGGGACTGCTATATGCGCTCATTTGATCCGACAAATCAATACTAGTCTTTGCTGTATTATATGCAGCCACAATTTTTGGTTTTGGCAAAAATCCTCTTTTTGTTTTCACAGTTATCATTTCGCTTGAATGTTTTGTGGACAGGACCAAAATATCTCTCTTGTCTTTCCATTTCAAGACTGTGATACCCTGATTATTTTCTTTGGCGATAATTTCTCCGCGTTTCAATTTAGTATTTATTGCTTCAGATGGATTTCCTTTACGATTTGTGCGAAGTGTACCCATTAGATGTGTGTTTTTGAGTATTAGGTTATTTGCCAAATCGACACTGGTGTACCAGTTGTCTGTACACAACGTATGACCTTTATGAAATAAATGTTTGAATAAGGACATTACAATATTTGATGGGGTTGTATTCTGCTTGTCAAGAGCTTTTCCACTGTACACATGAAAATTGTATTTGTATCCGCGATTACAGCATAATTTAAATATTTTTATGCCGTATTTGTTTTTTTTTGCTTTAAATATTGTCTGAATATGATTCGCCCGCGGAATGGGATTAGCGATTCACCAATGCATAATACCTCAGGTGGATCATAATATTTTTGAAAATTTTTATTTAGTTCGTCTATCATAAATTGACAATTTTTCGTTTCCATTTAATTTTTGAACTCAAAGGTCATTTCAAGGTAATGTAATGTACATAACTGAACGCAAAAAAATTGATAACCTTGTAAACTCCGAAAAAAAAATTACCCAAGAAAAAAAAATTTTTTTGCAATAGAATGGTTTTTTCATACCATTCAAATAGCATACAAAATATTTTTGTAACCCCACAATTAGAGGAGATAGGTGGCCTTACTTAGGTGGACCACCCTGTATGCTTGTTGATCGAGATAAAATATTCCATTTGACCTTTGGCTCACCGAGAGCAACAATCTTAAAAGACCTCTTGATCGCTTCCTCGGCTTGATCCATCAAATTTGCATTGTCTCCAACTAAAAGTAGTCTACGTATATGATAAGAAATAATTTTGTACTTTCACTCATAATATAAAGGCATGGATCAGCATCGCTTTGTACAAAATTTTCCTTTTCGAGAACCCTTTTTAACTCATCATACCACGCCTTTGCTGCTTGTTTTAGACGCTAGATGCTTCTTCTTAACTTGCATACTTTTGTTTCTTTGTCAGGACTAATGTAAAACTCAGGTTGTGCCATATATACAGGGTGCGCCATTTGTAGGTACCATATGTTAAATGCTTATAAAATAGTGAAAACGTAATTAAATCGAGTTCGGTTTGCGATATTTATTTACTTTGGTTTATACCAATACAAAAAATTCATTTTTTGAATACAACGTCGGGCAAGTAATCGCCTTTATGAACGACGCAAAGAAATGCTCGTTTTTGGGCATTTTGCATAACTTTTTGCAACGTTTCGGGCATTATTTCCGTTATTTCTTTACGGATTACATCTTTCAGCTCCTGGAGGGACCGCGGCGCTCCAACATAAACTTTTGACTTTAAATATCTCCACAGAAAAAAGTCTGGAGGCGTCAAATCGGGCGAACGTGGAGGCCAATCGTAATCGCCATTTTTCGAGATTAAGCGATTCAGGAACAATCTTCCGAGGAGAGTCATTGTTTCTCGCGCAGTGTGACATGGCGCGCCGTCTTGTTGAAACCACATTCTCTTTGAATCATTTGCAGCGATTTGCGGCCAACACCAATCTTCAATCATGCTTCGATAACGGTTTCCATTGACGGTTACTGGGACTCCTTCGTCGTCCTCGAAGAAGAACGGTCCGTAGATTTTTGTGGCACTGACGCCACACCAAACAGTGACTTTTTGGTCGTAGAGAGGCTTCTCATGAGTTAATTCTAATCTTCCTTCTGCTTGTATAATAGTTTGTGCTCTGACAGTGTACAGATCATTTATTCTGTCAGCGACGCACATGAGTTCACCATTTTTTGTATTGCGAATTTCTGCCTTACCATTACGTATGATTATTTCTTTTGATCTTCGCTCTATTTGCGAAGCAGATAAGAGATTTTTCCTTATGTTTGGCACGTAATAAACATTGTGTAAGGTCACGTATCGTTCTTGTTTGCCAATGAACGTCTTGATTTCTATATCGCCAATACCTTTAGCTTCAAGTTTGGCGCTGGATTGTCCATGAGATTCTGCTGCAGTGTTGATTGGTTCTAGTTTTACCTCTTTAAACGTTTTAAACCAATCTCTTTTCTTACAGACGTGATGTGTGCACCCACTGTCTAAAAGCCAAGAGTCTCCCATATCCATATTATTGAGCGAGACAAGAAATCCTTCATCGTTCTCTTTTCTTCCATGGCTAAATCTTGGATTATAATTCTGATTTCTTGTTCGATTCTTTGACCAACAGTTCTTTATATCGTGTCCTTGCCTTTTGCAGTGCGAACAAAATGTAGGTTTTACCTTATTTGTGGTCATTGTATTTGAACGTGCATACTGTGGTTTTCTTCCGACTTGAAGTGCTTCTTTTTGGCTTTCATTTTCCTCTGGACACCTAGATTTACGTCTGTCATATTCTGACAAAAGTGCTTTACAGATTTCTGCTGTCGTAAAGCTATTATCTGGCAGGTTTGCCAGTGACGTGTTCAAATTTTCATAGGAATCTGGCAATCCAGCCAGTAAAATATATGCCAAATCTTCATCTCTGATCTCTGCGCCAGCTTCTCTAAGGTTATTTGCTATGACTTTAATGTTAGATATATATGACGACATGGAATCTCCTTCTTTCATTTTACTTTGATATAATTGTTTTTTCAATTGCATTATTCTTACCCTTTAACATAACGTCGCGTATGTTGGTCGGCGACAGAAATAAGACGCAACTCATCGCATCGTTAAGATCGACCTCTGGTAAATAGGAATGCCACACGGTGGACCCTTCGATCCTGCCGATCGCGCCAAGGATGGCCGAGGTCGCCACTGGGACTTGCGAAACAGTCACGAGTATTTGTCGGACTTCCTCGCTAAAGTAGACAAGATTTCCGAGAGGGTAAGACTGCATCTCACTCTGTACAAAGCGAGATTCACAGATCCGGAAGTAGGCCAAGTACAAACCAACTCGGTAGTACCGGTAAATAGTGCAAATTTCGGTTATCGCCATGAGATTCCAGGTTGTAATAACCCGAGAATACTCGATCGTAGAAGCGAATCCCACACCCCTGGTGGATACGGTTAATGGGACCGCATATGACTGGACTGTCAGTGACATATTCGTCAACGACTTTTCCAGCTCGGCAGCGTCCGAATCGAACAAACCATATTTTCGCGCTATATTATCCCTTAACTCTTGGTTCTGTTTTGTCCCCACTTTCTTGCGAAAGGCCTCAGATGTCCGCTTCCGCGAGGCTTTTCCTGACTGTTTCTTCTTCGTAGCAAGCGATGGTTTAGCATCACTCACCTTATCGGTAGTGCTCTCCGTTTGCATAGCCTCCATAATAATAGAGATCTGAAACAAAGTACACAAAGCTCCGTCTGTCTCGAGACGAAATTTCGCGCATTATTCTTACCCTGGACTTGGGTTGGTGGACTTGTTCCAGCGCTTTCCATGCTTCCTCAGCAGTTACGCAGTCTTCTATATGTACCTGCTGGTTTGGTTCCACGTGGAGTCCTATCGATGCAATAGCTTTGTCGTCATTAATTTTAAATATTCTTCTTTGTTCTGGTGTGGCTTCGTCGTTCACTTTTATTACACCAGTCACATAGTCTAACAAACCTTTGCTTTTTAGATACCACTTCATTTCGATTTTCCATGTTCTATAATTGTTATCCGACAGTTTATGAATGCGAATGTCTGATCGTGAACTTTCTTCCATTTTTAACACTGATTAACAATTTATCTGTCGGATTTATGTATGAAGCCACGTGGCGTATTTTTAGGTTATGTAAAGGTTAGCGCAGTGTAGTACGTCTGGGCCCATAACCATTGAAATGGATGGTTATTAAACTAACCCTTTTAATTATGAACATAACCCAGTTTATTATAATGATAAATGTACTTTTATAATAGTGAAAATAATAATATGTTTAATATGTAAAGAAACGTAATCTCGCACGTGGCACACGCATCGCGTTGCTCAACTCACACACACACACGCATACCAACTCGCGCAGCACCAACGCCTAAGCAAGCAGGGAAAAAGAACGAGGAACATACGAACAATCAAATATATTCGTTGGGAGGAGCAAACTTCACTTCAAAAAATACTATATATATGTAATGAATGCAAAATAACTCAATATACATTTTACCACGCAACCGGCCATGTGCGTGCTACGAACAACGACACATAAAAAAACGCGGAAGGACCAGAGAGAGTTTTACAAAGAGTGGCAAACGAATGAGCGATAGCGCGCAACGCCCTCGTGACGCGCGGACTAATAGAGGAACTTCCATCAATTCCCCCACTTTCCGATATTCAGTCCCATGTATTCTATACATCTGTTATGCGAAACTGCTTTTAGTCCTTTTGTCTACATATGTTGTTTTACATTGTTGACATATGTACATTAGGGTGGACCTCAGTTGCTCTTGTGCAAAATTTTTTTTTAAATTCATTTGATGCGACCCTTGCAATCTGTTCTACTCGGTAAAAAACTAATTCCCTCCAAATTTCAAGTCGATCGGACAAAGGGAAGACGTGTCGCAACGAGTTTGTTTATGCAAAAAATTTTAATTTTGCGAAAAATGAAAAAGTACACATTTTTTCAATCCCACTGGTCATTAAACACTATTTTAATGTAATATTCTTATTATATCAAAGCAAAAATTAAATTGTTTAATGAATTTGTTTAAGCAAAATTTTTAATATTTATTTTTTAAATATAAAATTTGATCTCACATTAATATAAGGAAAAGTAGAAAAAGACAGTTAAATACTTATAATTAAATATTTTATTTATAGGCCTAATTATAATAAGAGTATAAATAATTTAAAAAAATCTGTACTTAATGTTGTTTTATCAATTTTTGGGTATTTTTCCCTATAATCGGTTACAATTTGTAATATGAATTGTTTTTCTTCTTCGTTTTTGCATAACGTTAAATTATAATCTTTCATTAATTTTACTGCTCTTTCTGCAACGTCATTCACAACTTCTAATTTTGTTATAATACCTATCGCTTCGGTATAATTATTATTAGTTTCCCATAGTGCTGGATCAATTAAAAGAAAATCTGAATTTATATTGAACCGTTTGAAAAAATTATTTGATTCAGATGATACGAAATGTTGTATTTCCAAATTCGCAAGATTTTTAATTTCTATAGTCGTTGTCATGTAATTATTATTATTGTTTACATTTTGTAGTGCTTGCACCATCGATCTTTTTGTTTCTACTTCTTTCGACGCTCAGGTGTCAAAAAATAAAAAATGTTAAAAATGAACGACGGAGAACACTGTATCACTGAATGGTCGTAAATCACTCAGGAAAAACGCTGTAATTGCTTTGGCGACTGCGCAGCCGTGCCCCCACACCACGACAAGGTAGCAATTTTGTGGGGGGTATGACCCCCGAAGGGGAAGGGGAATGCACACTAGGAGTCACCAAAGAATCACTTGAAATCGAATTTCAACACTACTGAAACTTTTTTATCAAAAAACGATAGCGCCGCATTCTCCGGTGACAAGTACCATAAATGGTTCACAATTTTTTTTAATGTCACATCGCTTATTTCTTCGTTAACATTTTTTTAATGAATTATATTTTTGATGAATTCTAGATCTACACGTGGCGCCATAGCAGCCATTGGGGTCAAAATCCACGGCTCAATATAAATGTTAATTAGAAATACACATGTATCTCTAATGCTACTATACTCTTCCTGGTTGAGAGGAAATTCGTTTCGAAAAATAAATATTTTTAAAGTGTATATTATTTTAGCCATCCACCTCGCATGGTGAAATGCGCCAGGCATTTTGAATGAAATGCCATCCAAAGGAATCCCCCCAAGAAAAATTATTGCTAATTCTAAAAGTTCTTTGTAGTCATCTCTTGGGTGACTCATTTTTGTGTAATTTTTAAAAATTTCGATTTTTTTTTGTATATCATTAATATGTTTCAGAACGTAATCGTCGTGCGTTCCCGGGATGTAATTATTTTTATTAATTTCAGGCCAACTATTTTGAAATTTTTTAAAAAGTTGAATATTCGGGCCTGTTGTTTTCGGCATTTTTAATTCAAAGACCCCACGCAACACAATTTCGTATATGCGATGGCGACAAGGAAAATACAAAAGATCTCTTTCAATTCTTTGTTCTAGCAACACACATGCGCCCTGTAATCGTCCCGTATTTGACGAAGTCGTGTCACAGCATAAAGCTTCTACGTGTTCCGTTAAATTCCATTCTTCTAAGGTTGCAAATATCGCCAAGGCCTGATCGCTTCCACTACTGGAAGAAATCGCAGGTATCCCCAATAATTTTCGTACACCGTTGCACGAAATTACCACTGGAAGTCGCTCCACAGTGTTCTTGTCCAAAGTAGGCAACATCGCGCCATCCCAATGTACAGTTATCCCCCTGAGATTAATTTCTCCGAACATTTTCCGCAGATGTTTGGCGTGATCTGCGCGAAAATTATGGCGAAATCGCCGAAGAGAAGTGCGATTAATAATTAATTCATTTGTATTGCGACCTAAGCTCTCTACTGTTGCCATAATAATACGAACAGCATCGCGATCGCTGATTTTGCACGCATCTAAAGCTGCAACTAACTTTGAAGAAAATACTTGGACTTTTCCTCTTCTCCTTTTTCGGTCACTCGGCCTAGGTATATTCGAATCACCTTCAACTCTTATCATTAAAACATAAAATTTGAATTGCCTGTATAATTAAAGGGAAATTACTGAAATTTTCAAACTTCAAACCGATTGCGACACCCTTTCCTGTTGTCCAATTGAGTTCTTCTTTTGCAGAACTTATTTTTTTTGGATCTGGAACAGATCTAGGGGGTCGCATAAAAAAAATCAGATGGTCGAAAAATAAGGTCCACCCTAATGTACATACCACGCATTACGAAACGGCTCAGTGCTGCCAACCTGAGCCAAGATGATGATTATTTTTCACAATTTGCTGTATATGTTGTCACAACGACAACTTATTTATAGAGATTTCTGTCAAATCACCCTCCGGTAGATTTGTAAGCGAATCTCGTATTAGGATATGCCCAGGAATGTGGGCAATAAGATCGTTTGGATCCGAGGAGATTGGAATAATAGGACGAGAATTCAATACGGCTTCTATCTGAATAATTAAGCTCTTAAACTGTTCATAAGTGAATAATGCCTTACATACTGTTTTAAATACATAAATGTCTCGTAAAAGATTTTACCGCCGACTCCCATAGACCACCAAAATGTGGGGATCGCGGAGGTGAAAAATGCCAATTTATATTGTCATTACTCAAAATATGTGTAATTGTATTATTAAATTCCTCAGACCATATCAGTGATTGTAGCTCTATAATTTGATTGCGAGAGCCAACAAAATTGGTACCATTATCTGTATATATATTTTTTGCCTTTCCTCTTTGAGAAAAGAATCTTCCCATTGCTCCCAAACATGTCTCAGTGGTTAAATCACTACATAGGATTTAACCTTTAATCTAATGCGGTTCTTTTTCTCTTTAATAAAAAATGGACCGCAATAGTCTGTGCCTACATTTTCGAAAGGCCGTGATTGAGCGGCTCTAGGAGTAGGTAATTCACCCATTAACGGGGCAGAAGTATTAGGATTAAACCTATGACATTGCATGCATTGCCCGATAATCCGCTTTACTATTCCCTTAACACTTATTGGCCAATACCTTTGACGAATCAAATTCATGGTTGCATGAACTCCAGCGTGCCAGTGTCGCGTTCATGGTCATATTTAATTATCAAATTCGTAACGTGGAATGAATATGGTAAGATTAGGAGGTGTTTCTGAGAAAAAATAATAGGAGCATTTTTTAATCTATCCCCTACCCTGAGTAACCCATTTTCATCTAAAAACGGGTTTAAATTTCACAATTTATATAATACTTTTTTGTAAAGAATATGAAGGAGCATCAGTTGATGCAATAAAAAATATATGATTCCATTTAAAAAAACATTAATGACCTTCATATGTCCTAAATACTATGTCCCTAATACTTAATACGTATTATTTTTAAGAAGATTGTGCGTGGGTACGCACTAATCTTACTGATTTTGAAGAAGATTGTGCCGTGGGTACGCACGAATCTTACCAATGGCAGGAAGTGCTGGCGAGTACCGCACGTTCTTGAGGTTAGGGTTAGGGTTAGGGTTAGGGTTAGGGTTAGGGGCGGGTTAGCTGTGGCTTCCTGCCACCCGTATTTACACTGGAATTTCCGCCATGTTTTGTCCATTTTTAGATTTTCTAGGAATTCTTCTCCTTGCCTAGTTCGTGTATGTTTTGCTCGCGGTGGTGAGCTCCTTCGCAGGGGGCCACCCCGCGATGAGGACGCTCCGCGGTGGGGGCAGCTCCCGCTAAACGCGTTACGCGTGAGCCGGGAGCGTCGCGTTCCCTTGCATAGGGACGTGACAGCCATATTAAATTCTTTGTGGAAAGGTTAAGGGAATGAAATAGAAGTGGCTGCGCTCACCGATTGATGACTAACAGAGTCGCTGACAAACCGATCTAGTTGCCAGTTGCGTGATGATTTCAGTCCGAAGTAGACTTGGTCCTCTCGGCTGGTGTCGATGCTTCAATTACAACGCTGAAGGTCAATCGAAGGATGCAACTGCTCGTCGACTTGCTCGTCCGACTTGCACGATGAATGTTGTTCCTTCTGTTGACTACCGCTACTACAGATGGTCCACGTTCCGTAGGATGGTATCCTCAGACGAACTTCCGTGGACCTGTTGCTTCTGTGTTGATGTCCTCAGGTTGTGTGATGTTCCACAATATTGATATCACTGATATCCGTGGTGATGATTACCGGAATCCAAGTAGTGACTTAACAAGTCAATGTGCTTCAGCCCTTTTTCCTGTAACAAAATTTCCTGGTTTATTTCGAGAATATCCTATTACAATAATCGCTAAAAAAAAAGAAAAATCTAATAAGTATCCTAAAACCTATAATCTCTTATGTTCTAACGCCGCTACCCTATTTAGTCGGTAACTCGATCCTTAACTCCGCTAATATTATTTTATATTAAATTATTATATCGCACGCCGCTTATACTTTAATTACCTAACTGCTAAATCGCTCCTATTACCTAATCTGTCAATTATTTACACTTTTATTTATTTTTTTTCTAATTCCCTAAGAGGGAAGTTGGGTTTTTTTCCCAATTACCCCCTCTTTTTTTTGGCCCGGCTGGATAGACCTTTGACCACCCTACCCTCGGCCCGTGGTCGGTTTTTTGTAAAACCACCCCTTCACCCCGCGGGGGGCTTTTTCTCGGAAAGGGGGGTGGGGGGATTTTTTCGACAGGGAGGGGAACTCCCTCTTTGCTCTCAATATTCCTTCAATTTTTTCCTTCCATAGAACATAGTTTGCGTCATTGAGTGGTTCGACACTCGCAAAATTCCATCCTTCTGCCATTTTTTACCACTTTTTTTTATACTCGTAATTCTATTTTCCTCACAAAAAATTTGCACGTGTTTTTCTAACCTCGAACCACGAACCACGAACCTCTCAAATCACGAACTATCAATTATGAATCTTCAAACGCTCTGCTACCATTTGTTATGAATAAATGGGTTTATTAGTCCAATCAGATCAATGTGCCATAATTGCACTCTAACATTTGTGATCTCATAAATTAAATTACTTAGGAAGTTAGCTTCCTTACAAGCTTCTGATACAGCAACATATTCAGCCTCACAAGTCGAAACAGAAATCGTCGCTTGTTTTTTGCTTTACCATGACACTGCTCCGTTCCCTAATAAGAACGCGTAACCACTATACGATCTGCGATCTCATATGTCGCTAGCAAAATCCGCATCGGCGAAACCTATAACCTCAAGATTCGATTTCTTGTACGTTAAACAATGGTTTATGGTTCCTTTTAGATAACTTAGAACACGCTTGGCAGCAAGTCAGTCTTCTTCACTGTGTGAATTATTAAATTTACTCAGATAGCTTATCGTATATGTAATGTCGGGCCTAGTGCCCGAAGACAGGTAGTTTAAACAGCCTATTAATTCACGATAAGCGTGATCGTCAGTCGCGATCGCGGAATTTAATTGAGAGCCGACTGCGTACGGAGTGGCTACTGACTTACAGTCATACGTGTTAAATCTACGCAATATTTGCTCAATATAATGTTTTTGATCTAAATGAATCTGATCTTTATCTCTTGTAACTCTAATGCCTAATATCATATATCGATCGAGATATCGAGATATCATATCGATATATCGTCGTTCGGTGCTAAAACGATTAAAAATCTGTGCATCCATGCCGCCGAACGAATTAATTTTTCATAGGACGAAAATTGATCGCTATAAACGAATCCTGACTTCTCCGCGCTCAGCATTTGCACCAGCGACTTTTTTATATCCGATACCACGCCTATTTCATATTCTCGGAACCTGTTTAACGTCGTAGGTACTTTTTTTTTTGTATTGAAGGCGATGGGGAAATGCATTTACGCACACCCTCTCCATAAGTGACGTCAAGAGAGGGTAGTGTGGGACTCGGCACCCTCTAAGATGGAATGCGGGGGAAACGGGGCTACAAGAACCATCTTGTACCCCTGCCCATACCCACTAAAACCCCACCGCCTAAGGTCTCATGACCCTTCGCCTCAGCGGAGTCCGAAGCTAACGTGAATTGCGCGACCAACTGTTCGTATTACTACACAACGCACTACTTCGGATGTTAACTACACCTGTTCTTGGCTTACATAACGTCGTAGGTACTAATTCGATTAAATTGGGTACCATATGCCTTGATTACCGGACGATGTGGCAAATAATGACTGAAATCTGCCTTCTCGGGCTCCGAGATTTCTTCGATGATGCCTTCTGACATCCACTCTTTGCACACCTCGCCATACACACAGAACAAATTTTGAACGTTAAGCTTCTCCACAGTTCGCGTTAACCTATTGGGCGCAATTTCATAATTACTCGACATGAGTGTATGATTCTCTTTGAGCGGCAATCTGACTTCGTAACGACCATCCGCGGTCAACCGTACAGTTTTCTGCAAAAAAACTTGTGTCTCCTTGTTTTGGATCGCCTTGTCTACTTTTTCTATCGGATCTGTAATACCGACAACATCTAAACGCCACAGATCGGATAGCTCGGCCTCTTGCACGTACATTGACGTAATCATGACTGCTGCGTCACTTCGAACAGTTGTATTCGGCAGCTTCCCTATAACCGTCCAGCCCAGCCTAGTTTCGAACGCAACGAGACCATTCCGTAGGTCGTACTTTTTAGCCGTTATCAAGGAAGAGGAAGAGGAAAATGCATTTATGCACACCAGTAGTTGTTCGACTGGTAGTGTGGGACTCAACGCGAATACGCAATACCCACTAAAAACCTCTCCTCTTAAAACTATCTACAAACTATTTTCAAACTATTTAAAACTATTTACAAACTACTTAAAACTATTTACAAACTATTTTACAATTTACAATATAAATAACACTAACACTAACACCAAAAACACTAACACTATAACACTATTAACACTAACACACTAACACTATAACACTATAACACTATTAACACTGAAAACACTAAAGTCTAATGTCCCTAATGCCCTAAAGTGCAAAGTCTTGCTCAATGTCCGAGTCGGTATGTGAACCGTCAGACGCGGATATCCAGTCTTCGTTTTCATCGAAGACTGAATCAATTGTCCGATCCACTTGTTTAAACCTTTCTTCATCCTTCTTGACATGGGCAATATAATTGTTCCAGTTTGAAGGGGACACGTTCTCCAGGGCTTGGTCTACAAGTCGCCGGACATCCGCCAACTGGAATGTCGTATTACGCGACTTTATGAATTGTTTCATTTGAGCCCACGCTAGCTCAATGGGGTTCAGCTCGCAGTGGTAAAGGGGGGGGGGGGAAGGCGCAATACTAATTTCCCGTGTTCTTTTGCAAATTCGTCAATCACGTAAGTCTTGCCATGCTGCTTATATTTGACGGCAATTTCTAACAATTGCGTCTTTACCAAATTATCCGCATCAAATCTTTCCCCCTTACCCTGCAGCCACTCCACAATCTTGGATTTCTTCCAAGTCACTGTTGGATAACGCTCCTTTATGACGCTGTGATAAAGAGCGTTATCCAAGACGATTACTGCCCCATTTCGCAGCGTGGGTAAAATTTTCCGGAACCATTCAAAGAACGCGTCCCCGTTCATTTCTTGGTGGTAATCGCCGGTGGTTTTCTTCGACTCAAAGCACAGCAGGCCCCCAGGTAAAAATCCGTCTTCTGATCCGATGTGGCCGATGATGAGTCGCTTTCCTTTGTGGGCGGCGACAGGTATCCCGGTCGATAGTTGCCTTTCTTCGGCGTTCCTCGGGCTGGTGACGGTGGTATCCACCCATAAATGGGATACAAAGTCTCCGGTGTTATACCAGGTTTCATCCAGGTAATAAATGGGTCTTCCTTCCTCGCGCAGTTCTTTGATTTTTGTAATGTAATTTTGTCGCCAGTTGACAATATGCGCTTTATCTATTAAGGCGCTGTTCCTCTTCCTTTGCATAAAGCGGAACTCCATTCTCTTCAGCAGGCGATATAAGCTTGTTCGGCTGAATGACGGGAGTTCTTCGTCGTCATTAACCGCCTGCAAAATTTTATCCAATTTTGGCAGCTCGCGCCGCATCCAAAAGTCGTGGACCTTTTTCCTTATTGCCACAATTTCCGCATTTGATGTCTTCTCCAAAATGTTGAAACACCGCCTCTTCATATTTGGCGACGTGACAGCCCCTGTACTCCTGTACTCAGAGATTGTTCTTTTAATGCTGCATTTTCCAATCCCCGTCTTCTCCGACAGCGATTGAATCATCGCCGCGTAGGTGGTACCGGCGTTTTCCTGTTTCACCTCCTTGTAGAGATTGACAATGATCTCCTTCTGCCCAGCTAAAACGTACTAAAAACAGAAAAAAAATTGAAATAAAGATTTTTAATTCATTAAAGAACAGCTAAAGAAACGTCTCATTTACATTGTCATGCATTGCAACAATGTAACAGCCCAAATATATAATCGAAATGCATTATTAATATGTACAATGCGTACGTACCTTTCCTCTTGGATTCCGCTTCGGTGGAGATACATTTGATGGCTCTCCTTGTTCCATTTTCTTTTCAAATAAACACTGATTTAAAGAAAATCGCGGAAAAATGAGTGAAACAACTGTGGTATAGCGTGCGTGGTAAATAGGACACCAGGTATAACGCAAGTGAGGCAGTTTGCAGCGCTGCACGCGTAGCGTCGCTTCAGTGCCACTTCGCGCATGCGTTGTACATTGGGAGTTCTACCAATCAGGGCGAACCTGCGCAACGAACGACGCAAACTGGTCGTATGCGAGGTCTATTCTTGCGTGAAACAGACTGTAGGTATAGTACGTCTCCAGCTCTTTCGCGATATCCTCATCGCTCATTTCCGTTGCGAAAAGCTCTCTGTTGTGCGCGGCATGCACGATATCCAGCTCCGCCATCTTTGTTTCTAATAACTGGAAATCTACTAATTTATCTTCTACCGCTCCCACGGCATCCACATTCCCTAAAAACATGTTCAATGCCTTCGTGAAGGAGCCGCGAGCTGCTTTCCTCTGTCTCTTGGTAGTCTCCATTTCACCACAAGATACCAAATTGTACAGCACGTATCACTTTATGATCACTTTATGTGAAACCACGTTTCACACCTTTTCCGAAATAATTCTCACCGCGTCCTGTCACGGTCGCCAAATGTTTTAAACTGTCAGGTTGGGAGAAAAATAACGGTTTTAAGCATTCACACACGTACCGTACAAAAGTAAACCAACTTTATTAGGGACACGTACAATAATCGAAACTCGCGACGCTCCATCCACTCTCGTCTATTCATCGGCCATATTAACATAACCTAATCTCGACGCCACACTCCTCTCGATTAAGCGCGCTTTTTTCCACGATCGCGGAAACGAAGCGGCGTCTGCTTCTTCCGTCACGCGCCCCATCTAGCCCGCGATCATGGTACTTTAACAACATCGTTTAAATTTCTGTTGTAGTTTTAAGAAATTGAATTCTTGTTTCCTTCCCTTAAATTCATCATGAAATCATTTCATCGAAGACCGTAGAATGTTTGACTAGTGACGCGTCATTTTGAAGTTTTAGTGTTAATAGTTTTTTTCACACTGCTAACTGCGTAGCAGTACTCTTTCGCTCATAAATAGCGTCCACGCTACACAACACTTCCTTTGTATAATTTTTTTTTTATTTGTCTTTACTAAACTAAGTAATGAGTCTGACAAATATTCTACGATAATATTTTTGGCGACATTCTCAGTCCGAATCTATTCCGCAGTTAGCTTTCACGGAGTGTTGTCATCGAACTCTAAACTTAAAGTGGCCGTCTGCTTGACCATCGACGAAAAAAATGCCTGATGCTCGCTATGTATTATACTAACGGTGACTAAAGTCATCCGTGAATTTTCACATTCAAGTTCTGAGCTATGTTTAAAGTTTCAAGTCTCTAGCTCATCGGGAAGTTAGTTTAAAATCAATTGCTAAATTTGTACCGAACAGACAAACAGACAGTCTCGAAGAAAGCGAGCTAACAAAAACGTGGTAAAAATGAATATGGTGGTTTGTTCATAATTTAGTGTCACGTAGGGCCACACTCTCGTTTTTTCTCGCTTTTAATTAAAACGGGCCTCAGTTGGATCTCTGTTAAAAAGGGTTACTGAGAGGTTATCTAGGCTTCTCAAGATTTCCATATTAAGAAATATAGTACGGTATCTCTTCTGTACAAAGGGGGGTGTATTGGGACGCTTTTTATTCTCCGAAAAAAAGATTAGAAAATTCTAATCGAAATGAACGCGGAGAGAGCTTCTCCAGACGTAACAGTTGGTTCTTACAAAAAATGGTTGTGTTTAAATACAATTTAAATAGTTACATGCAATGTGGATTGCGCATCGGTAACCGTGTTTTCGCACCTGGTAACGTCCAGTAATTTGACGTCTTCTCTGTACTAGCACAGACGAGGTATAGGAGTAGACCAGGCTTCGGAATTAATAGCAATCCTCGAGGCCGTTTCGAATGTATGCGTCATCGAAAGCCACAAATAAAGTTCGTTGGTAAACTTCGAAGGAAATATTTCAATACTGCAACCGTATTTTCATCAGCCAACCATTTGCAATTGATTGATAATATTTCCATGGCAGCATGATGAATTGTAACAAACATTTGATTGCTATTAATAAGCGATGGTGAAACGCTTACATTGTTGTCAATATTGTCGTGATTCAGCATCAGAGGCAACATTGTATCGCACAACGTATTGGCATTTCCTAACTAAACCCAATTATATATTATTACCGTTATCAGAATGATATCATCACCTATCGATTCAAAATGTTTCCACGATTGAAATAAACCGAAATAATATAGTCAGGTTGAACCGAAATATATCATGCGAAACATTTCCGGCGACAAAATCTGGCTATCAAACCGAGAAATCTGAAAAGTCTCGAGCTCAATGACTGTGGTAGTGCGTGTACGTGACAACTGTTGCTTACGGCATTTGTTTTCGAACACATAAAGTGGCTCCTAAACGTTCAATAATATTGTCAATTTTCGCTTCAATATTGTCGCTCTATATTCAAGCACGCGTCAGTATGCTTCAATATAAGCGCATCAATATTCTCACTCATTGTCGCAAAAATATTCATGCTGCATGGTCGGGGCTGTCTCAGTGATGTTTTTGATGCGAATTTCGAAACACACGAAGAGAAACAAAATTTATATCTTATCAGCCAAATATACTATTTCTCTACATATGTATTCTGTGATAAAGCAATGTTTCTTTGAACGAAGATGAATTGTAGTAATACAAAAGAACATTTGCTTTGGCTTAGTATTTTGATTAAAAATATTATAACAAAAATGAAAGCGATTACATTCAACTTAAATGGTTAAAATGTAGTGAATTATTATTTGTATACACACACAAAAAAAAACAGAATCAGGCTGATTTTCTTAACCCATTCGCATCATTAGCGTATATATGCGCTCAATTTTCCTGGTCGCTATCAGCGGAGCCGTATGCACACGCTCAACTTTGTTGGTCACTATTCGTTAGCTAAAAGATAGAAATATGTAGTATTTAGTAATAGAAATATGAAATATGTAGTTCTTTTACTTGTAGTCATTTTTGTACTAAAAAAAAAAAACGTTTGGTGATAAAGGCCTTCTTTTCACATTTCCTTGTGATGCAAATGGGTTAAACTTCGTGTGTCATTTCGTGTGAATATATCTTGTAACTAAAAAGAAATTAATTTAAAATTTACTATATATACTTCCTATACTTTTACTATATAATCTTAATTGTAAAATTAGAAAGAGTTAGGAAGTAATTAATTGATGATTACGTAGTAGATCGTTTTTTACGAGATGTAATGTTGGAGATTATAATCGCGCTCTACTTTATCGACGGTGTATGTGCGTGCAGAGAATGGCGTGGTGTGCGCGCGAGAGCGTAGAGGGGAGAAGGCTGTAAGATTTGAAAGTGTGAACACGTGCAGTTAAGTCTTGTCATATATACATACAGTATACATACATTAAACTTGTTTATTAAAGTACAAGGTAGTGGGTTAGTAGAACCTGTTCCACATTAACCCTTTGAGCGCTGAGTTGTGCGAAGTTAATTGTGTGCTGTGAACCACCTACTTTTTATGACGAATCACTCGCGACAATTTGTAAACCAATGCGCAATAAATGCACACACAAGTCTAATGAACAACACATATTTGCGTTCATGACCCAAATTGAATGGCTGTGTGAGAATCCAGATATGCGTTCATGGCCCAAATTGAATGGCTGTGTGAGAACCCATATATGCGTTTATGGCCCAAACTGAATGACTGTGAGAACCCATATATGCGTTCATGGCCCAAATTTAATGGCTGTGTGAGAACCCATATATGCGTTCATGGCCCAAATTGAATGGCTGTGTGGGAACCCATATATGCGTTCATAGCGCTCAAAGGGTTAAGAAAGCACTGGGATTAGAGCTCCAAAAGTAAAACTTCAATAGATGATGGGCCCAGTCGATCAAGCCTGTTGACCAGACTACAGACCAACTGCACGTGTTAGTAAAATAAACTAAAAAATCTTAAAACTAAAGAAAATAAAGTAAAAGTAAGAAAGACGTAAAATGGGTGAACCGTGAGAGAAGAAAGAAGAGTTTGAAAAGTTGGAAAAACTGAAGGATGCGGATAGATTTCAGTTGTGGAAATTCAAAGTGACCATCTTGTTAAAAGCACTCGGTTTATATAACCAAGTAGTAAATATTGAACCTCCAAAGGAAGAAAACAGGGCAGCGCAATGGAATCAAAACGATGCAAAGGTACAAAACTTAATAGTCACAACGATAGAAAATGGTCCTCTCTTACAAATTACCACATGTAATTCAAGTGTTGAAATGTGGGAAAAATTAAAAGTGATTTACGAGAGAGACAACGAACAGCAAAAATGTGTGTTAATGCAGGAATTGTTTACATATCAACACAAGGGTGTTTTCGACGTAGCGTCACACATAGCCTATCTAAGAAACATAGCATTTAGGTTACACGCATTGAGAAGTGAAATAGAGGACAGAATGCTAATGACAAAAATATTAACCACTTTACCAGAGAAATATAGGATATTTGTCAGTGCGTGGGACGCAACCCCAGAAGATGAAAAAACAACAACCTTACGGCAAGATTGTTAGGCAGAAGAATCAAGAAATTTAAAGGAGACAGGAGAACCAGTGGCATTTCAAGCTATGGAAAGGAAGTGCATCAACAACACATTTGGCTAACACATGTAAAAAAGGTACCCACAGTGAATGGCGTAAAAGTAAAGAAATGAGGTGTTACGCGTGTGACAAAACGGGCCATATAGCAAAAGACTGCAGGAACAAAAAGGTGAAAACCCGAACGGGATATTCGGGATATAAAATTAGTAAAAAGTCCAACCTTACGGAGAAAGACTGTTATATTAGGTTTCATAAACAGAGAGAGGATAGAAGGGAAGACCAGAAGGTATGCCTCTTGACGAGAAGTATGAACTCGGTGACATGGATGCTAGACTCTGGATCGACCTGTCACATGGTGAATGACCATATACTGCTGAGAGACTGCGAAGAAACTGAACTTGTAGTGGGAGCAGCGAAATGAAATACCTCCATGAAAGCAGTAGAAAGAGGAAAAGTGGATCTGGGGAATTGCACTCTAAAATATGTTCTTTTGGTTCCAGATTTAAGACAAAACTTAATATCGGTAGACCCAATGACCCAAAAAGGAGAAGTGTGGTTTAAAAACAAGCATGTAAAAATTACAAAAAATAATGGAAAAGTTCTCAAAGGTGAGAGATGCAAAAATGGACTGTACTACAAAAACAGAAGCGATGCTGTCTGCGGAACAAAACAAGGTACAAGAGTGACACAGGAAGCTCGGGCATATGAGCTACGAAAAGATGGTCAAATTGTTGGAAAGGACAACATAGATGAATGTCTCGAAAGAATCCATAAAAGCGGAGATACAGACTTGTAGAATTTGTGCAGAAGCAAAACAGACAAGAATTCCGTTTGGAGAAATAACAGGTCGAGCAACAAGACCATTAGAAATTGGACGTTTATGGTCCAATAGATCCTATATCGTCAGACAGAGAAAGGTAATAACCTTTATAGATGATTACACCAATTTTGTAATGATTTATTTACTGGAGACAAAAACAGAGACATTCGAAAAGCTGAAGCAAAATGGAATCTAAGACCGTCAAAACTACGCTGTGATAACGGTAGAGAATGCCCAAGTCACTGCGTGAGGAACTGGTGTAAATCCAGAGATATAATTCTGGATTATATAACACCGCATACGCCTTAGTTGAATGAGAGAGCTGAGCGAATGAATAGAACTGTCTTCGACAGATCAAGAACTTTAGTATTTGGTAGTAATTTTAAAAAAGAAATAGAGGTAGGGGCAATACTGGTAGCAACGTACCTGCAGAGCAGAAGTGCAATAAAACAGCGGAGAAAACTCCATTTGAAATGTGGAATGGCAAGAAGCCAGACGTACAGAATCTACAAGTATTTGGAACAACGGCTTATAAAAAAAATTTGTAGCTGGATAAAATTTGTACGTTATGCACAAAGTGCGTATAGACTCTGGGACTCTTAAAGAAGAAAAATAACATTGTCCAAATGTGACATTTGCGAAGTTTGAAATAGAAACCAGATACATGCAAAAGAAGAGGTCAATAAACATAATAGAAAGCGAAATTGAGCAAGAGGAAGAGACAATAGAAAATCAGTGGTCTTTGGAAAGTGAAAATGAAGATACTGATGACAGATCTGAGACGACAAAAGAAAATGAAGAGAGTGACTTAGAGCAAGACAGAAGGAATATAGAAACAGAAGATCAAGAAGTTGACACACAAAACGAGTCAACTGAAACTAAACATAGCGCAAGGACAAAAAGGATTAGAAAGATTCCACAGAAATATCATGACTACGTTCTGTTAACGCATGAAGAAGCAGTAAAAGGAGAAGAACAACTAAAGTGGCAATGGGATAAATGTAAAATATTGTAAGTCTGCAGAGCAAACTGCAGACATATTTACGAAGCCACTAGTGAGTAGTAAGTTTTTGTATCACAGAAATTATCTTATTGTTTAAAACAGTATTGTTGAATTGTAAGAGACGTTTGATTTCAGAAAAGTACAAAAACTGGCTGTAAGACTGAATGAGTATGCTGGAGTGAGATCGCGATTAAGAGAGGATGTTAGAGATTGTAATAGCGCTCTACTTTATCGACGGTGTATATGCGCGCAGAGAGTGGCGTAGCGTGCGCGAGAGCGTAGAGGGGAGAAGTTGTATATATATATATATATAGATAAAGTTATATATTAAACTTGTTTATTAAAGTATAAGGTAGTGGGTTAGTAGAACCTGCCCACATTAAGAAAGCACTGACAACGGCTGATTAGAGCTTCATATTTATTATATTTTAATAATAAATGTAAATTTATTATATTTTACCATTTAATTAGAATGTAGTTGTATTGCTTTCTTTCACGTTTGTGGTGAGCAAATAAATAACGATCAAATTCGACCAGTGTCCAGTACCAGAGTAGGAAAGATTCGTTACCGAAACCGTTTTGCATGAAATTTTTCAACATTAATTTAATCTTTGTCATTCTTCGATTTCTACCGAATTTGGATTCGTTTTCACCAGAAAAATGTCTCCAGTCAGCTGATAATATTTTCATTGTGATATTTTTAATAATAAGAGGGTTTGGATCTAGTTTGTTCATTATTAATAGGCAATTAAAATAGTTACAATGTTGCCTTTCGTACTCTCTTTCAATAGTGATCTTGAGAATTTCAGTGGTTCAGATTCTCAGACAAGCGGCTACTGGACACAACTACGTAAGCTCCTAAGCATTGCTTATTAATGACAATTAATTTTTTTTTTAATAATTTATTATTGTGGTATGAAAATACGACCAATAAATTATAAACATTTTTTTTATGAAATGAGTTCAAACACGCCTTAAATGGAATAACCTTTTATTCCTTTTACTTCCTTAAGTTAAGGAAGTGTGGAGGAATAAAGTGTAATTAAATGTAATTATACGTAATATTTACAAAAAAAGTGACATTAATAATAGCGTATTTAAATAAAAGCGAGAACGCAGAATAATGTTTTCAGTCTAAATTTCTCTGCAATTCTGCGTGTGTGTAAAGCTTCCCAACGTAGACACGTACTCGCGTAATAAGCGTAAGGGAATCAAAAGGACACAACATTCTTTCGCGTGCTCTATTATTTATAGTATCCCCGATATGAGATTTAAAATTCTATCAGCCACATTGCCGTTGAAGTGTATTTGTTCTGGCCGATACGATACGATGTGACGCGGAATGGTAAGGGGACTCTAGAGACCCCCGAAGGTGAGACAGAAAAATACATTGGGTGATTGTTCTACTCCTATACCTGGTCTGTGCCCGTATGCAGGTAGATAGATGAAGACTTTTGCGGGGGAAAGTATTATTTCACGCATACGCATACGCGATAGCTTTATGGCAGCCGGATTGCTAAACCTATCCCAGATCGATACTGTGTCCTAAAATTTAATCAACTCTGTAAAATGGGTGGTTCCTGAGGTCATTTGAAGCGACATTTTCCTTTGTAAAAATGTCCGCCTCGGCTTTGTTAAATAGTTATTAACGATGTCACGTCCGGTGGTTCGACCGCCAATGATTAATTAATCTAATAAAGAATTATTGCAAAGTCCGATAATGTCACGAGAAAGTGACGCATCAACAGGATGCCAAATCAATAACTCAGCCTTCTGCGAAGTGCACAAATAAGATCGGTTTGCATCCTTAGACTAACATTTAAATTATATACAATTATATTTACATTTAAAATACTCAACAAAGGTTATTCCTTTGGATGTAAAATACACGATAATTTATTACACTTCTGTAACCGTATGAAACGGTGTGGTCCTATACATTTCTAACTTAAGTAAATCTCCAGACGAATCATATAAAGTATTCGCTGTATTAACCCAGGATTGAGGAACGTTAGCAAATCCGTTCCAATCATAAATTGACCATGGGTGGACGTCGCCATTCAATACATGCTTTTGAAAATAGCGTGCTGATTTCGATGCGACGACTACAGGACCTGAGACTTCTATGCCATATACGGCAACCATCAAAGATAAAGCCTCTCTTACAGGTGTAACGCCACCTGGAGTCGTAAGCGTAGTTACAGACTGCGCTGCAGAACCAGTCTCGTCTGCTGTTAAAGGAACAAGTTTACATCTAGTTCCAGTCAATTCGGTTTGAACTGCCATGATTAAAGATAACATCAGTGGCATGTCACGCATTTCCAGCGTATATGTACCAAACTCAGAGAAGCCAGCTTCAACTAACCACTGAGTCTGAATAGGTGTTAAAACACTCGCTGGGCCATAGCCCAACAGGTTACGGGTAGGATGACCAGATCCATCATCATCTGGTACTATATCTTCAGGTAAATCTCATTCTTCGGGTAAATTTCTATTATTCGTTCGATTTATATCTGATTGTATTCTTAAAAGATAGACTGCCAAGCAAGGATATGACATGTACAGCCAATGTGTTTTGCGATTTATTTGGCCAAACCAGCCAAGTGAACCATCATCGTCCGATTCGACATAATTGAGATGCTTAAATTTAACTTTAATTTCACGTCCATTTAAAGTAAAATTACCAAAACCGGACAGGTAATAATTCAGCATATGCGGTATTTGTAAATTTGCTGAATAAACAGCCTCCATAAAGGCTGACTCCGATGGAGTAAGAGTACCGCTCGTAAGTTTCTTAACTTTATATATACGCGCGGTCGCTATAGCAGCACAATAATAGTTAAACGCCGATTCAGGCACACGGCGACTGAATCCATTGTCTATGGCGCAAAGATGTTGGTGTAGCTGCGTAGCGATAGTTGGTAATACGCAAAACGTCGGGAATACTTTCTGCTCTTGTGCAATCGGTCGCCCCTCTTGCAAGAACAGAGGCACCAAGGCCTCAAGGTGGAGCGGATCGTTCCGCGGAGTGGAACTCGATGACGCCAGGTGAGTTGGCTTCGGCGCACCGACCACCTTCTCCCCCTCAACCCGTGGGGGACGGGTATTAGCTTGAGCTTTCGGTTTAGGGACTGGACGATTTTGTGGCCGTTCTTCGGGCTCTCGTTCCCTCTCATCTCGTTGACCGTAAGCTCGGGGGTAGCGAGGGTACGCATTTCCGCGCCTCTGGCCACGGAAAGCTCCTCTTCCTCTACTTTCTCTATAGAATCCTGACATTTTATTTATAGTTTTCTCCTCCGGATACCCCTTTTAAAACTTATTTAAAACCTTGTTCGTTATTTTTCTTTTTTAACCTTTTTCGTTAACCTTTCCTTATTTGTTTGGATAGAGGACCAAAGTTTGTTTACATATAAGTAAGTAATGAAATTCACAGGGATCGACTACGTGTTGATTGACTGTGATATTGCAAGATAATGCTGATTAAATTCAGTTAGTGTTTGGCACATAGAAGCATATGTACAGTCAATGTAAGTTAACGATCAGTATCTTGCACAAAAATTGAATAAATGGATAGGATAATATATGGAATTGGTCCATTCTCTTATACATATATTTAGTACAGTGATAAAATGAACAGATGAGTGTACAAAGATAACATAATGTTTCACAAGTAAACAAAAGGAAAATAAAATATGGAATATGACTATAATAGTAGCGTCGAAAAGTAAGTTAACGCATCCTATTATTAGTAATATTTTACAATAAATTATATTTTAATATTTTGTATGGTAACCTTTTGCTACTATAACAGCTCGTAGACGGTTTGGTATACTGTGGATTAAATTTTAAATATATCTGGACTAATATTGTTCCATTCATTGTATAAAGCTTTAATAAAAGTTGTTTTGTTTTTCCTGTCATTCACAGTTACATTTCTTTTCAAATGGTCCCATAAATGCTCGATGGGATTCAGATCCGGACTTTGTGGGGGCCATTCCAATATGTTTATGTTGTTATTTTCAAAAAATTGCATCGTTATTTTTGCTTTATGTTTAGGATCATTGTCCTGTTGAAAGACATAATTTTCTAATCCCATTTTTTCTGCTGAAATAAACAAATTATTTTGCAATATTTCAATGTACTTTATTGCCGTCAATTTGCCGTCTATGGTGACCAGGTTTCCAACACCGTGTATACTAAAACACCCCCACGTCATAATAGAGCCACCTCCGTGTTTAATGACTGTTTTTACATGTCCCCTTTTAAAACTTTCGTTGGTCTTCCTCCAAACATACTGTCGCCTATTATTATTAAGGATTTCAATTTTCGACTCGTCACTCCAAATAACCGATTCCCAAAACTCAATTGGCTTTTCTAAATGTTCTCTTGCAAATTTCAGGCGTTTCAGTGCATTATTTTTTGAAATTAGTGGTTTTCTTCGACACACACGGCCATGTAAACCTGTTTCTCGTAAGCGTTGTTTAATTTGCGTTAAACCTATTGGCAGTTCTAAATTCTCTTTTATTTCACGAGTCGTTATTAAAGGGTTCTTCTTTACTTCGCGAACGATATAATTATCTTGACGTGGCGTTGTTTTACGTTTTCGCCCTGTTCTTGGCAGAGATTCAGCATTACCTCTCTCTTCAATCCGGTCACAAATTTTTTTAACTCCTACTTTTGAGATTTTAAACAGATTTGCAGTCAAACCCAAAGAATATCCCTCCTTCCTAAGCTCGCAGATCCTCAGTCTTTCTTCAACAGATCGTTCTCCACTTCTTACCATGCTTAAAAAGATATTAATCGGTATTAGGTTAGATAAGGTTGCACATACCGATAAATGCTTCGTAAGTATTTCAATGTCTTCCAAAAAATGTATAACAATACATATTGCACTGGTTATTTACAAAAACCCAAGAATTATTCAGACGTTAACTTACTTTCCGTCGATGAAATGTGTTCTTCTTGAATTGTAGACTTCGTAAAATGAAGATTTGTTTGTTGAAAACAAATGCCGTCAATAATAACAAATCACGATCAATAGTATTGATCAATACTGCCATTATTGGTATACTCAATAGATGGCTCTCATTACTTTTTACATAATAGATATCTTTACGCAACGCGTTAACTTACTTACTGACGCGACTGTATATGTCGTAGTGTTCGCTATCATTCGATAATATTCTGCTATTGGAGCAGGTATAACCATATCCTCAGGAATCAAGTTAACCCTTTGCACTCGAGGCCGTTTTCGCGCAGGCGAACCAGCAACTCGAGACGTTTCGTAGCGCTTTTTGGTGCATTTACTATCTCTGACGTAAAATGATTACACACAAAGTAACACACAAATCTTTTATATTTTAATGTTTAATGTATCTTTACAGTTTTACGAAGATAATATCTTAAGCATTAGTCCTTGAAATTGAGCTTTGTATGGTATTTTAGAAAACAATTGCCTAGATGTATGCCCGGCTTTTCGGGACAAGTATCACAATAGTATGTAGTTTGATGTCTTTTGCCATGTTCAGTCCTTTTAGAACACACTTTGCAATCCTTCGTAACTCCCGTTCGGATGATATGCAGCTTTCCATTTAAGCGGATGTGTTCGGAACTGGAGGTTGATGTTGAAGATCGAGGACGTGTCTGACGAAAATCTGCCGTCAATTGCTGAACTAAAGTTTTCGCATACCGCAAGTGACTAAGCGGCTGTTCTCTTCTCTGTTGTTTAGTCATTTTATAGAGTATATATGAATTTATTGAGCAAATCTCCAGACCCCAAAAAAACAGTTTACGCCACCATTTCAATGATTTTCGTAAGAAACAGTACGTTCCGGCCAATTGATCTGCACGATCGACACCACCCATATGTTTTATATAATTTATTACAACATTAGGCTTCTTGACGGTAACTTCAACACCACCTCGTAACATTCTTCTCACAGAACTCATTCCTGCATTGTTCCAATTCGTCAAGCACGTGACAACCCTCTTGTCTTTCCATGATAAAATTAAGTTATTTCTTTTGCGGAATGCTAATGTTGATTTCGTACCAAATTTTGGTTTTTTTATTTGGTTTGGCAAATGCTTCCTATTCGTTAAGATTGTTCCTGTCAAGTGGCATTTCAATTTGAACAACTCCTCAGCCAAGATAAAGCTGGTGTAATACCGATCTGTGAACATATGGTGTCCTTGGCTACCAGGCAATTTTTCCAGTAGCATCGTATAAAGGTGCAGCGGTATTCTTGTTGAGATCGGAAGGTCGGGCCTGATCAATTTCTCCGTGGTAAGACTTCCATAATAGGGAAGAATACCACAGATATAGCCAGTATTCGAGTCTGCCATTGTGTAGACTCTAATACCCCATTTAGTGGGTTTTTTCGGATTATATGTTATAAATGAAACCCGACCTTTGAATTTGATAGTGGACTCATCCACACAAATTTCTTCTCCCGGTGTAAAGTACCTCAAAAGTTTGGAATTGATATAATCAAGAAAGCAGCTTACTAGCTGCAAACGTGTTCTTCGACCTGCATCTGTTGTTTGGATTGTTTTTAGATGAAGCATCCAAAAAATCTGGCTGAATCTGTCTCTAGCGAATATGTTTGAATAAAAAGGAATGTAACTGACATCATTACGTGACCAGTACTCTTGCAAATTCGCCAACGGCATTGTCCCCATATTTATTATGACTCCAATAAATGCCCACATTTCTTCGGTAGTCACATTCTCCCAGTTTCGCCATATCGAGTACTGTGATAGCGTCCTGTTCTGTAACTTTCTTCTAGCGTAATTATTTGTTTCTGTAACTATTTCATTCACGAGTTCATCGGTAAAAAACAGTTTGAAAAAATCCAACGGTTCTTTCTTGTCTCCGAGTATGTGCGGTCCTACAGGAGTGTTGCCGGCTATAAACGGTATTCTCGAGGGTATTTCTTCTGATTCTGGACAACTAACCCATTCTGAACTGTCGGATCGTGGGTCCTCTGCAGCATCACTATTACTGTCACCTTCACTGTCTATTACTCTAATCTTTCGACTTCTTACACCTCTTACTTCATCACTATCATAATCACTGCTTCTGTTCTCTCTATCGTCAAGCTCTCTGTGTATAGCTGTAATTTCCTCGTTTAGCAACTCTAAATCAAACTCATCTTCACTCGAACTTATTTCACTACTACGTTCCATGGTAATGGGGATCAGAAACTTAAACTTTTTTAGTGTTTTTGCCACGGCTGTCAAGTTCGAACTGAGGCCGAAAATGCCGTCCGCTTCGTAGTTGCGTACTAACTTCAGATATGAAAGTCTTATCTCTGTTTGAAGGGACATCATGTTACACTTCATAAGATTATACAAAACGAGCGTAGGAACTCGCGTCGAAGAAACAAAACGTAAACAGTTACCGTCGCGGATCGAGTTACTGCAGCGAACGAAGTGGTGAGCGACAGTCACCGCTCGAGTTGTGGCATCAAACCGCGTGGTGAGTGAGACTCACCTCTCGAGTGCAAAGGGTTAATAGGTGATTCCTCATCAGCAAAGCGGTCTTCCGCATTCACTGTTCTAACATGATCAATCAGATGCGCGTTTAATATGCTGGTGTAAACGTATTGGAACGCGCAGAATGGCACCTCTCGGCGTAATCGCGGATTTTCCGCCTCCAAATCGCCATATACTCGCTCACATAACAGTGGAAATGTTGAAAAATCTAAATTCTGCGAATATATTCTCGCGACTGGTGTAGTGCCGGTATATTGCCCTTCCTGCCACATAGGTTCGTCACGTAATACCTCCTTACTAGCCTTTACGACTGAAGGAGTAACTTCAGCTGGATCTGAAATGATCGTCGGCTTTTTGTCAGGAACTAGGGGTTTTCCACCTCTCTGACTCCAGCCCTTTGACCGCGCGGTGGGTCTTCCTCTTCCCGCGGGCCTTTGTTGAGGAGGTTCTGGCTCGTCTGCCCAATTCTCCGCAACTGGTGCTTGGTTATATCGTCTTGTATTGAACTCATACATACGTCGGGCGTTTCTATTCATTACAGGATTTCCTGTAGCATTAGAATTCCTAACCCTCTGGTTTTGCATTTTGTATCAAATATGTAAACGTTTTCGTTTAAAATTGCCTTTTAACGACTGAAGGAGTAACTTCAGCTGGATCTGAAATGATCGTCGGCTTTTTGTCAGGAACTAGGGGTTTTCCACCTCTCTGACTCCAGCACTTTGACCGCGCGGTGGGTCTCCTATCGGTATTTTGCTGCCTTGTAGCCAGCACCAGCCTGGATGTAATGAAAGGCGAAACATAGCATTCATAATTATTGTGATCTTGTGCGCCAACTCTTCCAAAGCTTCCCGATGGTACACGTAACAGGTTATCCTGCTCGGGGATGGGTATTTGCGGTATTCCTGCATCGGGGATATTAACCTTAATTAAATGCTTAGTAGGTTAAGCATTTGCCGTTAGAAGTTGTCGGAGTCGGTTGCCGACTCGGTAGGGTTGTATTTGCGTTTAGCGCTGGAAAATGCCTTCAGTTCCTGCTGCAGTCTGCTTCTGGTGGTGATGTCATTCGTGAAGGCCAGGTGGTACAGACGCCGATTAAATTGTGCAGTATGTGCAAGCACAACTGATACGGCGACCTCCTCAATGGTTTTCTGCGACTAGCTTGACGTAAGGGTGGTCATAAGGCGGCTAGCGTATGCAGCAAGACACTCGTCATCCTTTGGCCGACCGTTCAAAAGGTTGATCACTGTCGCGGCACATGTTTCGACGCAACCGTAGCGGGCGAGAAAAATTTCCTTAAATTGCGCCCATGTCATGCCAGCGAATGACACCTGCGACAGCCACGTGGATGCCGATCCCTGCAACGCCTTGCTCAATGCAATGACAAGCGCTCCTCCATCCAAGGGTTTTTCCGCCATGCAAACGTCGATCGTTGAACACCAGGCACGTGGATCGGCGTCAGGTGATTCCGGATTGTACTGTGGTAACGAGACCACCGGCGCACTAGGGAGTTTGATGGACTCGATAAGTCGCACCATGTTCTGGTTTTGTAACTCCAGTAGTGACCGTAAAATATTCGAATTTGAAAATTGTGAGGCTTGATCAGATCCCACTTCTGATGTCGTATCACGAGCGTTGTGACGCGTCCCGGAATTCGCGCGTTTCATCTTGACGAGATATCGAAGTATCGAGCTACTCTGACCGATTCACTCTGCGGAGACACTGATCTTGATCGTTCGAGAGCGAAACAAAATCTGCCGCCCGATCGCGGGCCATCGAGGGCTTTGCCTCCTATTTTCCCCACTCCGCAGAGTGACTCCGTCCACGTGTACGCATTACAAAGAAGCCGATTTTGTTTGTCGCGGCCGCTAAAACGTTTCGGCCGCGCGTAATGGAAATCGATCCCAACTGTCGCGGCCGATCAAACGTCTCGGCCGCGCTACAATGTAAGTACACGCGCGAGCACTCGGCAACCGACTCCGACAACTTCTAACGGCAAATGCTTAACCTACTAAACACATTTAAATCTACGACATATATATGTCTGAAAGGCAATCGTCGCAGTGTGAATGGTAGTAATGATTATAGACTCCCGATGTTTCTCCTCTACTTTCCTGATATTTCTTTCAATTCCACTTGACCATTGATGCACTGAGTTAGTTAGTTTCCCTAGATCTTGGTAGAGGCTCTTCTGGAGATTGTCTATAGCTTGAACAGTATGCACACTTAAACTTGAAGTCGCATTGTGAAGTGATTGGATCTCATCGGCATTTCTAATTGTAATATTTTCTATGCTATTGATCTGATCAGGTAATTTATATTTAACGTATATATATTTGAATAAACGACAAGGTACAGAGAGCAGTATAGAACATGGCCGCCACGCGTGCTTTCTTTTATAATAGTAGTGGCTTCTAAGCAAGAAGACCATAGACTCTTCAGTGTGAAGAATACGGATGAATACCGATGAACACAGCGACCAATCCCAGGCTACAACGTCATCACTAGATGAGAACTCTCCGTACATCTAGTTTCCCATAGCCGCCATCTATGTCAGGATTCGCCCGCACGCCATGAACAGAGCGCACACTTCAACATGATCTGTTGTAATTTCAACTTCTCATCAGTGGCAATATCAAACAATTTACTTTGTATATCACCGATAAAGTCAAACAAGCCTCGACGTTGTCTAATTGAATTGCTGCTACATGTTAAGTAATTTTTGGGATATGGGGTTTATTATAATAAACACACAATTAAATTTGAATAGAAAACTATTATATTATAAGACTCGGAGGATTCTTTTTAGCTCTCGATACCTCGACACTCTGGACGAGACTGACGAAATGTACAACGGAAAACCGTTGCTTAGGTTTGAAACCAGCAACGCAATAGCCTAGGCCTGCAATGTGTTTATGATCCCCCCGACCCTTAAGAGTCGGTGTACTGCCAGAGACCCATTGCTTTATTACACAGTTGATTCGAAAACCCTTAAGTATCTTAATTGAGGATTTTTGATTCTGAACGTAAAATATACTATAGAATTTCTATATTATTAAAAATATGTTCACTGTCTTAATAAATTCGATTGGAACAGATTAAGCAGAAATGAGATGGAAAGCGAGGAAATATTAGCTCCGCGTTTAAGGTGTCAAGCATTGTCACGCAATGGTGTTAATTTCGGAATTACGTTTTGTGCTTGTACGCGGTCTTTTTAAACTCCCTCACGACCTGTTCGATCTGCTTATGGGTCCTGGTGCCGTAATAGATCCTCGATAGCTTGATCTTCTTCCTAAAATTCATTAACCAAGCTTTAGCAACTCTGCGCCGCGTTCCAGTCGGACGAATCTACCGAAAGCATTCTCACTGGTCTTCGACGTTGTTGTAGCCATTGTTGCATTCTTTCGCGGAATCGCAGCAGCCCGAAGAAGCCTCTTCGTCAGGAAAATGCTCGAAATCTGTATAACAAATATGTAGACGTTAAAACAGCTTCTCCCCAAAAAGCTTTGTTTTATGATATTTGATATCCTCCATCATTCTCAAGCCTTTTATCGTTCGAGTCACAGTCTCAATTTCTGTAACTCGGTGTCTATTCTCTTCATTCGCAAGTTTCAGTGCGTCTCTGAGGCCTGCTATTTCTTCACGGAACAGTCTTTCCTGATTTTGCATGCTATTCATTATTAGCTTAAAGTTCTCGTTAGCACTATTGTCCGAAGCCGTAGCTTTGGATTTCTCTCCGCTGGTTCCAGGCGGTGTGATTTTACTCATCTTCGTAGAGAATGAACTGTACACTGTATCTTCACTGGAGTTGCTGGAGAAGCTAGCCTTCCTATCACGGTATTGAGAATACGAATCCAGGGCTTACCTTTCGTAGAAATCCGTGTTGTCTCCAAAATCTTCCGTTGATCCTCGGTTCCCGTAGGCCGAAGTCGTAGCTCCGTTTTACACAAGATTCTTCCGGTTCGTTGATCCTCGCGCTTGTGGTTCCCGTAGGCCGAAATCGTAATTTCGTTTATCACAAGACTCGATGGATCCTGGCAGGATCGCCAAAATGTCACGTAATAATCCCGATGAAAATATTTAAAAAAATTTTATTGCTCAACCGTAGTTGAGTACCACTGAATTAGTTACAAAGATTATTACAATGATCGAAATATACGCAGGACGTACGCGGGTGATGCTAGAACAAAGACTGAACACTCGTGCCTCGGGGCGACGGCCTCTTATACCGTCGGAGGCAACTGACCGTTGGGGACATTTGATCTCTTCTTATTTCCGGGAATTCTCCGAAAGTGGTGCCGTGTGCAACGGACCATAATCGGGTGTGGTCCCTGTGACACAAGCATTGTCACGCAACGGTGTTAATTTCGGAATTACGTTTTGTGCTTGTACGCGGTCTTTTTAAACTCCCTCACGACCTGTTCGATCTGCTTATGGGTCCTGGTGCCGTAATAGATCCTCGATAGCTTGATCTTCTTCCTAAAATTCATTAACCATGCTTTAGCAACTCTGCGCCGCGTTCCAGTCGGACGAATCTACCGAAAGTATTCTCACTGGTCTTCGACGTTGTTGTAGCCATTGTTGCATTCTTTCTCGGAATCGCAGCAGCCCGAAGAAGCCTCTTCGTCAGGAAAATGCTCGAAATCTGTATAACAAATATGTAGACGTTAAAACAGCTTCTCCCCAAAAAGCTTTGTCTAAACCAGCTCCAGCTACCATAGCCCGAGCCTTTTCCGTTATGGTTCCCAACATACGTTCAGACACACCATTTAACTGTGGAGTACGTGGAACTGTTAAGTGGTAGCTAATGCCTTTTTCAACGCAATAATCTTTCATTTCATTTGACTCCCTATCATTATCACTATATAAATTTACTAATTTTAAATTAAAATGAGCTTCGCTTTTGGCAACATAATCTCGAAAGGCAGAAAATACATCTGACTTCCGAGCAATTAAATATGTAACGCAATAATGAGTATATTCATACAAAAACAAAACAAAATAATTTCTTTCATTAATTTCTTTCTTTCATTTATGAACAATGAATAATGGGCGTCGTAAATGGTAGTCGTGCTTGTTTTCCATTTACACAAGCTTCGCA
Source organism: Seladonia tumulorum (assembly GCA_913789895.3). NCBI lineage: Eukaryota > Metazoa > Arthropoda > Insecta > Hymenoptera > Halictidae > Seladonia > Seladonia tumulorum. Next base: position 492,345 of record CAJYYF030000013.1, on the reverse strand, counting down.
TAAATTATCGTTTACTCTAACTTTTTCTATTTGCTTTATATCCGCAAACATCTCTTTATTCTTTAACTTTAAGAATTTATTTTTACCGATATGCCCTAAACGCTGATGCCATAATGTATAATCATTTCTTTCAGCACTAGTTGCTTGAGCAACACAATTTTTAAAATTCATATCAAGCATAAATTCAATAACAGTTAAATTGTTCAAAGGTTTACATGACATTACAATGTTACCACTTTTACGTATTTTTACTCCCAGTTCGTCAAACGTCACGTTCATTCCTGCCCGCTGAATTCTTCGAACCGAAAGTAAATTATACGGTACATCTGGACAGTAGTATACATCCTGCAGCGTCGCTTGAATACCCATGTTGGTGGTGTTATTTATGGTACCCCTCTTTTGTTGCACTAATGTGTATACCATTCTTCGCAACGGAAATTTTTATTGGTAGAGGAAGTTTGTCAAAATTTTCGGCTACATCTTCTTTGTTGATTATGTGATCCGATGCACCCGAATCCAATTTTGGTTAGGTCGGTTTCATCCTGGGCCGCCAGCACCGACTGCATAGTAACCAGCAGCCTGCTGAGCCACAGCGTCCTAATGAATCCCTCTGGCACCTCGTTGCCCGCCAGGCTCCGTATGTGCCTGAGGAACTGCGACGGCGTTCTGTCCCCCATCTCCTCGTGCTCGAGGAGCTGTTTAATTTTCTTTTCCTTGGACATGGAGAGGCGTCTTCTCAGCTCATCACGCAGCCGTGTGTATTTCCCGCGTTTTTCCGGGTTTAACAGGATATCTTCCACTTCGTCTGCCGCCTTTTGATCGAGTTGGGCCACCACGTGGTGGTACTTCGTTTCCTCGTGTACAATCCCTCTTAGGGCAAATTGCGATTCCAGCTGGTTGAACCATAACGCCGGCTTGTCCGACCAAAATTTGGGCATATGCACGGCCACCGCCCAATTCTGCGCTGTCCCTTCTTGATCCGTCATGGTTCGATGTCTTATCTTGATCAGATTTGTCCTTCTCTTCATATTCTCCCACCATAAACGCAACACTTGATGGGTCATAATTTGTTGAAGATGTATTATAATTTGCTGAAGATGCAGATGGCTGTATTACTTCAATTGTTTGAGCCATTTTCTCACTTTGAATGTTTGCGTTTTTCACCTGTCTTTTATAACAATAACAGTCCCTTTTTATATGTTTTATTCTCCCGCACTGATAACATCCTTTAATTTGTCCTTTAAATTTAGACGATTTAATTTTATTATTATTAACCCTTTGCCCTCGAGGCCTTTTTCGCTCGGGCGAACCAGCAACTCGAGACGATTTCGGCTATATTAGGGAAGCGTCTTACAGGCACTTTGAAATCATTTTATACTCAAACAAACGTATACAAATAATAAAATTTTGCCAATTTATTTATCTTTACATTGAATACAACAAAATCTGTTAAATATTACACTCTGTAATTATTTTTTGTGTGATATTTAGTGAAACAATCCCCAAGATGCATCCTCGGTTTGTCAGAGGGCACGTATTACAATAATACGAGGTTTCTCGTCAACCGCCAGGCTTGTTACGGTCAGAGCAAACCTTGCAGTCCCTTTTTGCTCCTTTTAGCACAATATGGAGCTTTCCGTTTAGTCGGGGTTCATCGGTCGACGCCGACGTCGACGCTTGCTCACGATGCTGGCGATAGGCTCCCCTCAATTGCTCCACAAGCGTTTTTAGAAAGCGCAAATGATTGTGTGGCCTTTCGCCCCTTTTCTTTTTTTCTAGTTTATACAGTATGTAGGAATTGATTAGGCAAATTTCCATGCCCCAGAAAAACAGCTTCCGCCACCATTTTACCGATTTTCGGAGAAAACAATATGTCCATGCATATTGGCCTGCCCGATCAACACCACCCATATATTTTATACAATTTGATATAATGTTTGGTTTCTTGATCATCATTTCAACACCACCTCGTGTAATCCTTCTGACGGTCTCCATTCCTGTGTCACCTCTAGTGGTCAAACAAGTGACCTGTCTTTTGTCCTTCCACGCTAAAAGTAAGGTCTTGTTTTGTCGGTAAGATACCGTGGATTTTTTTACAAACTTTGGCTTTTTTATTTCACTGGGCAATTCTTTTCTGTTCGTTAGAATCGTTCCGGTAATATGGCATTTCAGTTTGGCTAGTTCTTGAGCCAAGACATAACTAGTGTAGTAGCGGTCGGTGTTCATATGGTGACCCTGAGCACCTGGAATTTTGTCTAACAACATTTTATATAGGTGTATCGGAATTCTTGAGGAAACAGGTAAATCAGGCCTGACCAACAGCTCGGTTGTGAGTGATCCATAATATGGTAGAATGCAACAAACATAGCCACTATTTGAGTCAGCTAGAGTATAAATTCTGATACCCCATTTTGTCGGTTTTTTGGGATTATAAGTAATAAATGAAATTCGGCCCTTGAATTTTACAGTAGACTCGTCCACACATATTTGCTCGCCCGGTATAAAATAATCCAAGAATTTTGAATTTATATAGTCTAAAAAGTAACTTACTCGTTGCAGGTGTGTTCTCGGATTCGTATTGTTTGTTGGAATGGTCGACAGATGAAGCATCCAGAATACTTGATTGAATCTGTCTCTTGTAAATGTTTCTGGATAGAAAGGGATATAGCTGGCACTATTTCTTGACCAATATTCTTGTAAATTGGCCAACGGCATTGTGCCCATATTGATCAAAACAGCAATAAATTCCCAGAATTCTGCCTTCTCCACATCACGCCAACTTCGCCATATCGAATTTGCGGATAGTGTTCTCCCTTCCAATTTCTTTTTCGCATATCTATTCGTTTCACAAATTATTTTTTCAACGATTTCATCAGTGAAAAACAGTTTAAAAAAATCGACCGGTTCTGTTATATTTGAAGATACGTGTGGACCGGTGGGGTGTTCGCCAGATATAAATTGTGCTCTTCGCGGCACTTCTTCGTATTCTCCGCAAAGTGCCCATTCTGAACTGCTTGCATCTTCCGCAGTTTCACTTTTATAATTCTAATTTTTCGATGTCTCACACCTCTCACTTCGTCACTATCTTCCCCACTTGATTTGTTTGTTTCGAAGCGTAATCCATCGTGAATCGATGAAATTTGCTCGTTCAGAGTCGAAAAATCGAATTCATCTGAACTTGAGCTGATCTGATCTTTATTCATATTTATAGGGCTCAAAAACTTTTAAACTGCTATTCTCACTGTCAAGATCGTTTTAGGCGAATGCTACGTTGAGACTAACTAAGCTAAGCTGAGAATCGGCTAAGAACGCAGGCTGAGTCTGGCCCACGAAAGTGGCTGCGATAAGAATATCTTATCGCACATCGGAAATAAACATATCGAGTTCCAAACCGCCGGATCGCCGATACGGTACATATCAAGTGGACGCATCAAACCTTGTCACGGTGCGCGGTGGTAACGCGAGCACTACTAAGACTTCGGAGTTAGTAAGAATAAGACATATCTTATTCTTGGAAGATTCAGGGTAGACATGGTACGTTCTAGAGATTTTTAGAGTGACAACTGACTATTGCTTTATTTGAGGGTGCTTATATACATGGATTTTGGGCGAGAGTGGCGGTTCTTTCCCATGTCTTGGCGGATAGGGAGGTACCGCCGTTCTTATCTTATCGGTTTGGAGAAAGCGGGGTGTTCTTATCTTATTATCTAACAAATAGTTTTAAGAGAAGACCGAGTGTTCTTATTCTATCTTATCGGAGGGAAAAAGGGGCGATTTTCCTTATCTTATCTAGAAATAAGATTCAGAGGAAAAGCGGGTGGTCTTTGTGGGTAGGAATAAAATGGTGAATGGTTAAACTACAAATGTGGTATATTTAGATTAATAACTTTTACACTCTCAGTTGGGTTTTTGTCTCTTTCACTCTCTCTCGTGTCGGCAGTCGAATCGCTACTAGCCGGGGGACCATCTCACGCCCGGCGCCCCCCGCGGACAGCGCCCTCTCCCATCTCACAACCTCACACAATTAAAAACAACCTCACACACACCCCTCTTGTTTTTATTGTTAATCAGTCTTTATGATTTCTCTTACATTCTTATATAGCTTAGGTCCACTCAGAGCTTTCGTTAAACAATCCGCACGCATTTTTTCGTTAGAAACATGTGTTACAATTATATTATTCTCTCTCATACTTTCTCGAACAAAATGAAATTTTCTATTCAATAGTTTTGATCTTGATTTATAATTTCCGCCATTCACTAGTTTAACTACATTTAAACTATCACTCTTTATCTCTTTGGTTATTTTAGTATCACCTGTTATTTCTTTTAATAATCTATCTACCCATATTACATCTTTCATATCTTCAACCATTGCTTCTAATTCGCTTTCTGTTGAAGATAAAGCTACTGTACATTGTTTCTTACTTCTCCATAATATCAAATCACCATTTCGATAAACTAATGTCCCTGTGACTGATTTGGCATCTTTCGTCGAATCCCAAGACGCATCTGTTTCACAATCGACTCTATTTTTTATATTCTTTTCGCCATGACATATACGATAATTTATTGTTCTCCTCAAGTATCGTAACACTCTCTTTAATCCCCCCATATGTATTTCTCTTGCATCATTGTTATACAGGGTGTCCCACCCGATTTTGACATCTTGATTTTCTCGCTATTGTTACTCGTAGCAAAAAATGTTTCAGCGGAGACTTGAATGGTATCGAGTGGAGCATATTTTGAAGTTATTAGCTTTTTCGTGAGTGGACACGTAAAGGTCATATTAAGGTCAACTTTGTTTTTTTAAATGAAATGAGGTATTTTTTAATACATCAATCGATGCAGCTGGACATTCGTTATAAAAAAGTACTAACCTAAGTATGTCGAAAAGTTAGTAGTTCAGGAGATATTTCAGTTTAAATAATTCTAAAACACCATTACTATCGTACTAAGACGTTAGCGTTTATTTACAGGAATGGTTCAACGTTACGACCATTTACATCACGACATTTTTTAAATCTATCAAGTAATGACTGGTTTACGTCGTTTAATGTATCGGCTGATATTTTACGACATTCAGCGATAATACGCTGCTTCATATCGGCCACTGTAGTTGGAGCTTTAGCATAAACTGTAGTCTTTAAATGTCCCCATAAAAAAAAGCCGAGGGGCGTTAAATCAGGTGATCGTGCTGGAAAATTAATGGGACCACCTCTTCCCATCCAACGATTCGGAAATTGTCTATTTAAAGCATCTCTTGCTGTTAAGGAATAATGTGCAGAGCATCCGTCTTGCTGCATCCACATTCCTAAACGAACACGTAAAGGCACATCTTCCAATAATGTGGGTAAAATTTCCATTATGAAGTGTCTGTGCTTCGTTCCATTCAGTGATCCATCGATAAAATATGGACCAATAATACGTTCAATCCATACGTTCAAACTCCATCGATGTTGATGGTCAATTTGTCTGAAACAATGTGGATTCTGTGTCGACCAGAAATGTGTATTTTTTAAATTAAAATATCCATTTTTTGTGAACGTCGCTTCGTCTGTAAACATAACTTTTTAAAAAAAATCAGCACTTTGACATAAAGCCCATTCACAGAATTCTAAACGACGATAAAAGTCATTATCAGTGAGGTCTTGAACTTTTGATATGTGATATGGATGAAATTTGTATCTATGCAGTACACGTACGACACTAGACCGACTAATATTAGATTCTCTTTCAAGCTGGCGACAGCTTACAGATGGGTTTATTGTCACTGCAGCCAAAATATTAATTTCATTTGCAGTATTCGTCGCTGTGTTTTCTCGATTAGGTGTTGTCACGTCCGGTGGTTCGACCGCCAATGATTAATCAATCTAATAAAGAATTATTGCAAAGCAGATTGTTATCAGCACGGCATAATAAGTAATCAAGCAATCTCAAAGTTCCCCACTCTCTTTTATATTCATTAATTAGAAGTATCTCGTGATCAATAACAAGTTGATATGCTTTATTTTCTCTAACTATTGGGACAGTTCTTGGTTCCCAAAAGAGTAAGTTGGTGGATGTGATAACTACTGGAAATCTGATCAACACTACAATATGGGTGGTAGTAGCGTAAATCTGGAAAATGTTACTTTGAGCCAACTCCAATTTAAATGTTGTTTTAGGCAGTTCCAACCCATCTTCAAGTACCGTGTTAACTTTCTCCCACATTTTATTAAGATATTTCGGTGTAATTAGAGAAGCAGAGATAATTCTATGCGTCGCTAGATCACTCAGTTTAATATAATATTTTTCCACCTGATCAAGTAGATCAGGTAGATAACATTCGCGTCAGTATGTGTATATATGTGTGGATAGTTGCTGTTGAGGTGCTCAGTGATGAAAGGAAAGCACCCTCTTGAGAGTTCGCCATCATTCTCCTCACATTATCCTCCAGGCCTGTAGACCATGTATGTATAGATGAGGTCAATTTATCGAGCTCTCCATAAATATTGGTGGATAGATGATCAAGAGCATCCATAGTATGTTGGCTTACTGATAATGTTGAGTTACGTAGTATCTCTATTGACTCCGCATTAGCCAAAGATATATTGCTGACATCATTCACTATATCGTGTAATTTTTTCACTTGATCTTCCGTAGCCACACCGAATAATGAATTCTGTAGATCACCTAAGAAGTTTAGAAGGCCCCTTCTCTTTCGCATATTACTGTTGATGCATATCATGTATTTATTGTAGCACACTGATTCAGCTCGGTTATAATCATTTACACAAGTTAAGTACTTAAAACGATTTTCAGTGGAGACTATACACGGTGACATTATAGGATCATTATTACCTGGGTTTTGTGCTTGAACTCGTGAGAATATTCGGCCCTCGTCTAAACGGAAAGATCCTGTAGATCCTACATTGGATGCTGGTGAGTTAGGGCTTATGCTTGAGATTTACATCCAATACATCGAATTTCCCTACTGATGTTCTGTTGTCAGCTGGTGGACTTCCATGATTAAAAACAAATGTGTGTCCACTTCCCTCTATATTGAAAACATTATGTTTCTTTGGGTCAATAATACTATTTACATCTCTTTTCATTCTCTCTTTCTCTCGCGCTACAGTATTAATAATGTCATCCTCAATATCAGTTTTCTTACCTTGACTACATCTGCCTTCCTTTAAAAGTCCCCATAGTTCCAATGGTTTGGATGACAGAGTAATATATCTTGTTCTAACTTCATTGAGGTGATCCAGGAATATTTTGTAGGTGGAATTAAGAGCTCTCATAGGTCCCAAGATTCGTTGTTGGCCATCATCTGTTAACATTGTGATATTAATGCCAGATACCATCTTCATAATGGCATTAGTAGAGTAATTCATTTCCGAGGCTAAAACCAGTAAGTTGGGCGAGATCGACTCATGTATGCATTTTATAGGAAAAGCATGCCTGTGAAGCCAATACTGTTCTCGCATAAATACAGGTGGTACGTTAACCGAGAGTAAGCCTAAGTCACTTTTAAGTACTGGAGTAGTAGGTGAGAACACCTTGTTTGTTAAGTCGAGAGTCAATCCACAAGTCACGATCACTCCTAACAGCACATAATAACTGGTGCACTTCATTCTAATGACGCAATTCAACCACTATACATAAGAGTTTTTAAGAATTCTTTATGTTTTGTTGTTTTTTCTTGTCATTCCTTCCCAAAAATATGATTGTCGAATTCGATGATAGGTTTTTGTTATGCCTTTATGTCCACCTATAGCTGACACGTGCTTTTCTTCGATTATATCGAATCTATCGGCCTCTGGGGGTATTGTTACTTGACCTGTGCATATGGTTATTGTTATAGCTTTATTCCAAAATGCTTCTTTTAATTTATTCATGATGAATTTCCAAGGTATGTCTTCGATGTTGTTTGATTTCCTTATGCTGAATGAATTCAGGTTCATTTCTTCGACTACGTCTAGTAATGAGGCGATGCAGTTGACAATGTTTTCTGGTTCGATGGGAATACGTTTTTCTTGTTTAACCGGTAGAGCAATGGTATAGAATTTGTCTCGTGGTTGTAATCTAGCTCGTTCAAAAGTTAAGTCAACGAAAGTGTTTAATAGATTAGCTTCTTTTAGTTCCTCGCCTCCTTTGTCGATCGGATTACCGTTCATGTCAACGAATATTACTTTGTGTGTTTTAGCCATATATAGTGGTTCGTGACTTTCTCGAATTATAAAGTGTAAAGAGATTATAAAAGTGTAAAGAGCATTGTTAATAGTTGGTTAGACATAAGTATAAGAACAGATGCTATGTTAGATGAATGGAGTCAATTATAAGAAGACTAGTAGGCGATATCATTTTACTTAACACCTATACCATCTTAGTATAATCGTAAATCCTATCACTGTCTGTATTCTGGGAAATAGAGATACTCGTGACCGTCTCAGCTTCTGCTGACCACCAGAGCCACGGTAGATGGGATTTTGTGTGGCAGTACATATCTGCAGACTTGATCTTTATCAGAGGTGGGAGCTCTTGACATGTGTCTATCTCTTCAAAATCCTTACATCTAATGCAAATATTTTTCCAATTAATTGAGAACACTGCATACTTGGACCAGCGATTAAACTTACCAGTTATAGATCCTTCTGGCACTGTTCTTTGATCTTTGATATACCAGCTGTTAGGTCTTCCAGGCAATGTGGCAACCTGAATTACAGACTGACGTCTAATAACTCTCTGGCCACATATTGTAGTAAACTTCAGCAGAATGCCCATAATAATCTTGTTTTCTCCTACTTTTTGTTCACCGGTACCCATCCAAGTTGATTCGCGAGTTTTGTTCTTGTAGTACTGAGTGTTGTTACAATGTGTATATGAAAGATAACCATTACTATTAAGCAAATAACAGGGACCCACATTAGAAGAGATCCTCCTGACTGTTTACTAGGGTTCTGTCGTAAAGTGTCTAATATAGGTTGAGTAACATTGGTTGCTGTTATTACTGCAGCAAAACTTTGGTGTTTCATTAAAGATTCAGGCAGCAGAGCCATTGCTGCACCAGCTGGTGAAAATGTTGTCCTAGGTTTGAGTATGTGATACGTTAAAGCTATCAACCATATAAGGACACATATGTTATACAATGATGGCACTGGTACTACAAGTGATGGCCAGCTAAAACTTTTGAAATATGAAGTAACACCACTCAAACTCATATTAAACGCCTTCTCGTCTTCTGATAGCTGTGCGCTCATCTTGTCAATCGTATTGGCATACAACTTATTGTCACTTCTCATCTTTGTGTTCACTTGAGATATCTCAATGATATCATTTGCGAAGAGAGTATCATCATTTATTGGTGGACGCGAGAATCTCTGTACATGGATGTCCTTCAGAAAAGGTATGTCTACAGTCAGGTTATTCACAATGGCCTCGGATATGCCTAAATCTAGACGATCAAGAATCTCGTGCACCTCTGCAAAGGAGGATCCCGCAGACTCATATGGACTGTGTATATTTCTTCCTTGCATGGAGAACCGACAGTGGGTAGGAACTTGGATCAAACCAACAGATGGGATTAACATAGAAAACCTTCGAGATGGCAAGCTACCACTTCCCACACAGTTCACATCGGCTATCATATCATCTCTGCCTGATGAGACTAACCATGTTCTGTGATCAGACGGAACTAAAGCAGGTAACATACCCTTCTCAATTGCAGTCTCTTTAACGAAACATACTTTGGTGGTACTTTGTTGATCCAGGTGTATTGACAAGTGACAATTTTGTCTATCAAAGGTATTCCAAATTATTACAGTGTTGCATATAAAGTTGTGTTCAGCCCTACAGAGGAGGTAATCTAGTAATCGGAGAATTCCCCATTCTTTAGAGTGACTATTTATTACAAGAATTTCATGCTCAATGACTAACGTATAAGCTTTCTCTTCACGGACTATTGGCACAGTTCTTGGCTCCCAAAATAACAGATTTTCATATGGGTGTTAGTAGAATAGATTTGGAAGATACTGTTTTGAGCTAATTCGACTTTGAATATTGTTCCTGGTAATTCTAGACCGTCATCTAAAACACTATTGACCTTGTTCCACAATTTACTAAGGTACCTAGGTGTCACAAGTGAGGGTGATATAATCCGGTGGGAAGCCAGCTCACTTAGCTTAACATAGTACCTCTCTATCTGATCGAGAGTCGTTAGCATCCTAGTTAGAATGTGGATGTATGTATGTATAGTAGCTGTGGATGTGCTGAGTGATGATAAAAATGCCCCTTCTTGCGAGTTTTCCATCATTCTTCTTACATTATCTTCCAATCCCGTTGACCATGTATGTATAGAGGCAGTTAATTTATCCAATTCTGAGTATATACTAGTAGACAAGTGGTCTAAGGCATCCATAGTGTGTTGACTTATGGAGAGTGTAGAATTTCTGAGAATCTCAATTGATTCCGCGTTTGCTAGGGATATATTACTAACATCATTAACGATATCATGTAATTTCTTGACTTGTTCTTCAGTCGCAACGCCAAAAAGAGAGTTTTGCATATCCCCCAGGAAATTCAGTAATCCCCTTCTTTTTCTCATGTAATTAGGTGTGCATTGCATGTATTTACTATAGCAAGTTGCCTCTGGTCTGTTATAATCACTGACACACGTAAGGTACTTCAAACGATTCTCGGGTGATACTATGCAGGATGGTGGAATGGACTCAGATGCCCCCATCGCCTGATTCTGTAACCTTGAGAAGATTCTGCCCTCACTTAATTTGAAAGTGTTAGTTGGTGGCACACCATTGGAAGGTGAATCCGAGCGGAGATTAACATCCACAACATCAAACTTCCCTATCGAAGTATGATTATCTGCTGGAGGACTCCCATGGTTAAAAACAAAAGTATGGCCTGTTCCTTCAATATTAAAGACATTATGTTTTTTTGGATCCAGAATACTGTTAATGTCACGGCGTTCCCTATCTTTTCCTCCTGCTGATGTGCTTACTATATCATCTTCTATATCATTGGTAGCACCTTGGTCGCATCTACCCTCCTTAAGCAATCCCCAAAGCTCTAGAGGTATACCCGATATCGCATGATATCTTGATCTAACTTCTAAGAGATGGTCTAGGAAAATTTTGTATGTTGAATTTACAGCTCTGATCGGTCCTAATATTCTCTGTTGTCCGTCATCTGATAGAACCGTAATATTGATACTAGATATCATTTTCATAATAGCTGTTGTGGAGAAATTCATTTCTGATGATAGTACCAGGAGATTAGGTGAAATTGATTCATGCAGGCACTTGATAGGGAAGGCATGACTATGTAACCAGTATTGCTCGCGCATAGATACTGGCGGGACATTTACAGATAAAAGCCCTATGTCACTCTTAAGAACTGGGGTCGTTGGCATAAACTCTTTGTTCGACAGGTCTTTAGAATAGACTATGGATAAGAAGATGCTTAGTGCAACAACACTATTGAATATAGAATTCATCATGACAAGTATTAACACACTAGCATAAAGTTTTAAAGAACTCTTTATGTTGTTTGTATTTTCTTGTCATTCAAATTTTGTTACGTCCCAAATGGACTGAATTATAGTTTTGAGGGGATAGTACGCAGTTTTGAACCTACCTGCATTCACCGGCTACGGTTCGGGAAATTGAGGATCGTTTAAATAAAGATTGTACCCTTTTATAGATAACAACTGATTTATTTATTCAAAATAGGAAACTGAATCAGATGTTAGACTTGTTCTTCAGTCGCAACGCCAAAAAGAGAGTTTTGCATATCCCCCAGGAAATTCAGTAATCCCCTTCTTTTTCTCATGTAATTAGGTGTGCATTGCATGTATTTACTATAGCAAGTTGCCTCTGGTCTGTTATAATCACTGACACACGTAAGGTACTTCAAACGATTCTCGGGTGATACTATGCAGGATGGTGGAATGGACTCAGATGCCCCCATCGCCTGATTCTGTAACCTTGAGAAGATTCTGCCCTCACTTAATTTGAAAGTGTTAGTTGGTGGCACACCATTGGAAGGTGAATCCGAGCGGAGATTAACATCCACAACATCAAACTTCCCTATCGAAGTATGATTATCTGCTGGAGGACTCCCATGGTTAAAAACAAAAGTATGGCCTGTTCCTTCAATATTAAAGACATTATGTTTTTTTGGATCCAGAATACTGTTAATGTCACGGCGTTCCCTATCTTTTCCTCCTGCTGATGTGCTTACTATATCATCTTCTATATCATTGGTAGCACCTTGGTCGCATCTACCCTCCTTAAGCAATCCCCAAAGCTCTAGAGGTATACCCGATATCGCATGATATCTTGATCTAACTTCTAAGAGATGGTCTAGGAAAATTTTGTATGTTGAATTTACAGCTCTGATCGGTCCTAATATTCTCTGTTGTCCGTCATCTGATAGAACCGTAATATTGATACTAGATATCATTTTCATAATAGCTGTTGTGGAGAAATTCATTTCTGATGATAGTACCAGGAGATTAGGTGAAATTGATTCATGCAGGCACTTGATAGGGAAGGCATGACTATGTAACCAGTATTGCTCGCGCATAGATACTGGCGGGACATTTACAGATAAAAGCCCTATGTCACTCTTAAGAACTGGGGTCGTTGGCATAAACTCTTTGTTCGACAGGTCTTTAGAATAGACTATGGATAAGAAGATGCTTAGTGCAACAACACTATTGAATATAGAATTCATCATGACAAGTATTAACACACTAGCATAAAGTTTTAAAGAACTCTTTATGTTGTTTGTATTTTCTTGTCATTCAAATTTTGTTACGTCCCAAATGGACTGAATTATAGTTTTGAGGGGATAGTACGCAGTTTTGAACCTACCTGCATTCACCGGCTACGGTTCGGGAAATTGAGGATCGTTTAAATAAAGATTGTACCCTTTTATAGATAACAACTGATTTATTTATTCAAAATAGGAAACTGAATCAGATGTTAGACTTGTTCTTCAGTCGCAACGCCAAAAAGAGAGTTTTGCATATCCCCCAGGAAATTCAGTAATCCCCTTCTTTTTCTCATGTAATTAGGTGTGCATTGCATGTATTTACTATAGCAAGTTGCCTCTGGTCTGTTATAATCACTGACACACGTAAGGTACTTCAAACGATTCTCGGGTGATACTATGCAGGATGGTGGAATGGACTCAGATGCCCCCATCGCCTGATTCTGTAACCTTGAGAAGATTCTGCCCTCACTTAATTTGAAAGTGTTAGTTGGTGGCACACCATTGGAAGGTGAATCCGAGCGGAGATTAACATCCACAACATCAAACTTCCCTATCGAAGTATGATTATCTGCTGGAGGACTCCCATGGTTAAAAACAAAAGTATGGCCTGTTCCTTCAATATTAAAGACATTATGTTTTTTTGGATCCAGAATACTGTTAATGTCACGGCGTTCCCTATCTTTTCCTCCTGCTGATGTGCTTACTATATCATCTTCTATATCATTGGTAGCACCTTGGTCGCATCTACCCTCCTTAAGCAATCCCCAAAGCTCTAGAGGTTTACCCGATATCGCATGATATCTTGATCTAACTTCTAAGAGATGGTCTAGGAAAATTTTGTATGTTGAATTTACAGCTCTGATCGGTCCTAATATTCTCTGTTGTCCGTCATCTGATAGAACCGTAATATTGATACTAGATATCATTTTCATAATAGCTGTTGTGGAGAAATTCATTTCTAATGATAGTACCAGGAGATTAGGTGAAATTGATTCATGCAGGCACTTGATAGGGAAGGCATGACTATGTAACCAGTATTGCTCGCGCATAGATACTGGCGGGACATTTACAGATAAAAGCCCTATGTCACTCTTAAGAACTGGGGTCGTTGGCATAAACTCTTTGTTCGACAGGTCTTTAGAATAGACTATGGATAAGAAGATGCTTAGTGCAACAACACTATTGAATATAGAATTCATTATGACAAGTATTAACACACTAGCATAAAGTTTTAAAGAACTCTTTATGTTGTTTGTATTTTCTTGTCATTCAAATTTTGTTACGTCCCAAATGGACTGAATTATAGTTTTGAGGGGATAGTACGCAGTTTTGAACCTACCTGCATTCACCGGCTACGGTTCGGGAAATTGAGGATCGTTTAAATAAAGATTGTACCCTTTTATAGATAACAACTGATTTATTTATTCAAAATAGGAAACTGAATCAGATGTTAGAGTTTAGAGATATTATTTATAAAGCAGATATACGTGAGTGCAAATAGCGTGATTACAAAATTAGAAAATATAATATAATATTACCGAGATACAAGCTTCTTTCGGATAGTCGCAAAGAAAGTATCCTGGGGGGGGGGTAATGTCCTTGGATATCCAGGGGGAGGCTCGGGGTTTCGCACTTTAACTTTGATTTCTCGCACAACTATAACTTTGTGTTTCCGCACAATTTAAACGCACGATTTTTACTAGAGTGATACGAGAACTACTGTGTTGATTGCGACTGAACTGAAAACTGACTGACAACTGGTCTCTTGAGGCGTTGATTCCCTTATTTATAGGATAGCCAATTCTTTGTTTGTTAAGGATGCTGGCTCAGGAGTTCCCACGTTGTTCTCTTAGCTGCTCGACTTCATGTCGCCAGGATCCTTTTTCTATGGAGTCGGCGTCTTTCCTCGTCGTTTGGCATCATCCGATGTCACTTCTATTGCGCAGTTTGGGTTATCATAGTTCTTTCTCATGGTATTATCTGATGTCTTTCCCGTTTGTTCTCAGGGTGTAAACCGATCTTCATTTGCGCGTTTTGCAGAAGGCTGAGTTGTTGATTTGGCGCCTCGTTACTGCGTCACGGTATTGCGCAGTTTGGGTTAACACAGTTCTCTCTCGAGGCATTATCGGATTTTTGTGATAGTTCTTTATTATATTGATTAATCATTGATGGTCGAACCACCGGACGTGACACGCTCGTAACGATATTATAGCGAAGATTTTCTTCAATTATCTCACTAGTGCGCCTCAGAAACTACCTGGGCCCATAACCTATTAACTTTACACTCGTGATAATTGATGAACACAGGTTTATTAAATAAAATAAATGGAAAGAAAAGAATACACGTGGTTTACACGCTACAACGTTTTACTGCGAAGCCGGCGCTGCGGGGCGGCGTCGCTCGGTCGAGGTTTTTTTTGCCGGTTACAACAGATGGCGCTATGTATAATCAGAAAGCGCGATATTCAAAACGGAACCTCAATAGGAACCAACGCCTCAAGAGACCAGTTATCAGTTAGTTTCAGTTCAGTCACAATCAACACAGTAGTTCAAGTATCGTTCAAATATCGTTGTGAAATCGTGCGAAACCCCAAAGTTGAAATTGTGCGAAATCCCAAAGTTGAAATCGTGCGAAACCCAAAAGTTGAAAAGGTGCGAAACCCCGGAGTTCCTCCAGGATACCCCAGGACTTTACCTTTACATCCCGACCATTTAACGTAAAATCTCCGAACCCAGATAAGTAATAATTTAATGCAGCTGGCACTTGTAAATTTGCCGCATAAACTGCCTCCATAAATGCTGATTCTGAGGCTGTTAGTGTAGCACTGGTCAATTTCTTGACCTTATACATCCGCGCAGTTGACGCGACAGCACAATAATAATTGAATGCTGATTCTGGAACACGTCGACTGAAGCCGGTGTCAATGGCACTAATATGTTGGTGAAGCTGGGTGGATACGTCGGGTAGAGCAGAAAAAGTTGGATAAACACGATGCTCAGCGGCGATCGGTCGCCCTTCCTGCAGGAACAAGGGTACGAGAGCCTCTAAATGTAGAGGATCGTTCCTGGGAGTGGAGCTCGCCGTTGCTAAATGCGTAGGCTTCGGCGGGCCTGACGCCTTCTCCCCTTCAACTCTAGGTGGCCGTGTATTTGCCACTGGTTTTGGTCTTGGCCTAGGTCGAGGTATCTCACGTTCCTCGGCTGGCTCATAATCAAATCGTGAGCGTTGTTGTTCATGCTCACGGGGAGGGAAACGAGGGTAACCTCCTCCGCGCCTTTGGCCACGAGGGGCACCTCTACCTCTGTAACCGAAGTTACTGGACATATTACGACTCATGATATATTCTTCAATCCGAATACCCGTTTTTAGAAAATTAAATTCGGCAGTCGAATCGCTACTAGCCGGGGGACCATCTCCCGCCCGGCGCCCGCCGCGCCCCCCCCCCCCCGCGGACAGCGCCCTCTCCCATCTCACAACCTCACAGGCTTCCTAATCTTACGACCAAGTGTGAGATATTAGGGTGTCACATTCTCCCCTTTTTAGACTGTTTTTCCCCTGAAAAACTATTTTGTAAATTTAATGCGCTTGGGTCTCTCTATGAGTCTAATGGTGGGTTCTTGAAATTTCACGGTGGGGGCTCTATGCACGGGTCCGAAGAAGTCTTCTTCTTCTGGTGGAGCAGTCAAGATTGTAGTTTGTCGTCTGTCGCCTTCGATGGTGGCTTTGCTGGAGATGCAACAGATGTTTAGAGTCAATCCTCCGCAGGTTTTCAGCAGGTGGAAGGCCCCACATTTGTTGAGCCCGTAGATGAAGCAAGCTGTGATGGCGGTGTATCCTGCCCATTGGAGTATGGACCATCCGGTTGATGTCCATTTTGTGATGCGTCTCATATTTCGGAATTTACTTATTTTATTGTCTAGACTATCTAGTGAAATTTCGAAGTCGGTGTATGTTCGCGCGAGAGTGGGTGCTTGTGGCAGCGTATCTCGAATATCGTCGAGATTTACAATGTTAAATATTTGTGTTAAGTTTATGAATCTAGTTTGGTATTCAAATGGTTTGGACTGTCCGCTAAATTTCATTGTAGTGTGTGGTGTAGTTAAGGTACACGGCGTGGTAGAGTAGAATGTGTGCGGTACTTCGATTTTTCTTGCGGTAGCGGTCTTACAATATATGTTAATGGTGATGGATGTCTCTGGTATTACGAGATATTTGTTAGAGTCGCCTAGAGCTACATAGGATACATCGTTGATTAGGAAGATACTGAATTTACAATCTTTGTTGAACCTATTGTGTAGGAGTGAAGATTTACAATCTTGTGCATTTGTAGCGCTGTGGTTAGGTCCGTTTCTTTTACAAATGTAATGTCCGTGGTAGTTGGTACAATGGGTTATTAAGTATTGATGATCTACTGATATATATTCCATATGTTTTGTTAACACAAGATCATTATTTAGCGACAATCCTACAAAGGTACTTTCATGTTTTTGTGGTAATGCATATACCCTATTGATTTGCCAGTTTTCGTCTTCTAACATAGGTATTTCGAGGTGATATATTAAGGTATTTTCGCGTGTAAGGATGTTGACTTTACTGATACTGACTAGCTCTGGCAAATTCTTTTCATTGATTTCAAGACTAGAGTATGTGTTTGTACTTTTCTGTAGCTGAGTTAGATGTTGCAAAAATTCTGTTAGATCTAATAATTCGGAGTGAAGTGTTCCTAATTTAATAGCTATTAATGATTTTTGAAATTGGGTCTTTAAGTTCTTTCTCGATATGATCTAAACGTATTTTTTGCCTTAAATTGTTCATTCGTTCAGTAAACGATGGTTCCTCTATTTCGGAAGAAATAGGTTCTATGAATTAATTGGTTCGTTACCTGTGTTGATATAGTAAACTTTTGTAATTTCCTCGTTCAGAATGGCTGGTAGAACTTTGCAGGTATTGGCAGGTATCTCTTGTTCTGATCGCAGAGGGATTTGTCGATCTCCTAAGGACAAAAAATGTTGATTTATATTATACTTGTATTTTTCTAGAAATGGTAACCCTATTATTCCGTCTTCCAGTAATGGAAATTATTGGTTAGATGTGTGGATTTGAGTACCGGTGGAGATTTTTTTGCGATTTTGTATAATTTCTTTGGGGTCGATGCAGGAATGTTTGATTAGGTTGAGTCCTGCTCCGGTATCCAGTAGTAGTCTCGTTGGTTTGGTTGATCCATGCAATTTGACAAATATGTGTCGGAGTCGTCCGGTGATGGTATGCACTCGGGGAATGGATGGATCAGAGGTTGAACTGGGAGTTCTTCCTTGGGAGGAGGTTCCGGGATTTCCATTGGGTTCATTTCGACACATGGCTTTTCTCTGGTGATATGAGTACGTACCGGATGTCGAGGCTGAACGATCGGAAAATTTTGACCGGCGTAACACCTTTCCTTGGAATGTCCAATGCGTCCACATTTTTCGCATTTAGGAAGATTACGGGAGAATTGAGGCATGTTAGTAACTGGTCGGGGTATGGAGGTAGAGTTACGGATAGGAGGTGGTTGAGTTTTATGGATTGGTTGGGGTCGTGTTGCTCGTTGTTGCAGTTGTTGAGCGTCTTTCAGCCACAATTCCATGTCGGCTGACATTGCCTCAGCTTCTGCCAGGGTCTTTGGTTTACGCGGTATTACTAGTCTTCCTAGTTCGTAGCGAAGATTTTGCGTGTACAGAGTGTATCTTTGGCTCTTTTTCTAATTATTCCTCCGGCTCTTCCAGCCTGTTCATCTGCACCAAATTTGTGTATACTGCTTCCTCTCCGATGTTATTTTAATGATTTTGAAGGATCTCTGTCGAATAAAAATTTATTCGAATAAAAATTTATTCGAATAACCCAGCGAATAAAAATTTATTCGCAATTTTTATTCGCTGGTTATTCGAATGAAATTTCATTCGAATAACGCCCAACTCTGGTCTTCGTCACTATGCGATGATAGGTCGTGGTCTTCGCAAATCCATGGTTTCATAGAATCCCTGGAAGTGGATGTCGTTCGCGGTCCCTCGTGCTCTCCGACCTTTTCAACCAGATAACGATCGTTGCGCAGTACTTTTATTATCTGATACGGACCGAGGTACTTAGGACAAAGTTTTAGTCCAGGCCTTAATTGCGTTCTACGTATTGCAACCAGATCACCCTCTTTAAAACCTATATAATCCTTTTTTCTTCTTTTGTTGTATGCCTTTCGGTTCTCATCTTGAATTCGCGCTATGGCTTCCTTTGCCTGAATGCGTGACTCATCGCGTACCTCCTGAAACACAGAAATCGCTTCTCTCTCCAAGATCTCCTTTACCTGTGGATCATCTTGTAACCTCATTGGAATGGTGACACTCCTGTACTTCTACTTGGTACATGGTTCAAGTATTGTTGCGCTCTTCCAACGTACTTATGCCATGTTTCTGCTTGTGGATGCGCGAGTTTCGTCAAAAGTGGAATAAGCGTCCGATTCACCTTTTCCACTTGTCCATTGGCTCTAGGTATGCCAGTGGTTATCATGATGTGTTGTACATCTTCTTTCTTATAATAATCCGCGAATTCGTGTGAGGAAAACGCAGTTCCTCGATCTGAAATTATCTTTCGCGGGTTTCCGAAAACTAATGCCTGTTTGCTGAGGCGATCAATTACCTCTGTTAAATAAATTAGATTGGATTTCACTCTAACACTAAAATAGTAATACTTTATTTGTTACATAAGTGGAACCATGATGCTTGTTAGCGAAGCGTTCTAGTCCGACTGATTTTGTTTCTACATTCGCTGAATACAATGCGTACGCGTGTGTGTGTGATGGCGTGATGGCGCCACGAGTATCGATATCGATGCTGAAATATTCATCATTTACAACAACCTCAACCGAAGTGGTTGACTTAGTGGGATATAGCCAAACGAATTTAGTGAAACTATCGACGACCACCAATATGTGCCGATAATTCTTTTCCGTGGACGCAAGTGGTCCCAAATGGTCTATATAATATGTTTCTAAAGGATCGAATAAATTTGTATTCGATTGAATTTTTATTCGAATAACCCGGCGAATAAAAATGTATTCGAAAAGCCCAGCGAATAAAAATTTATTCGAATAGCCCGGCGAATAAAAATGTATTCGAAAAGCCCAGCGAATAAAAATTTATTCGAATAGCCCAGCGAATAATGGTGTCGAATGACATCGTGTCATCGACATCGCACGCGGCACGCGGCACGCACCAGCGACGTGTATGTGTATGAATAAATGTGTGAGTGCAGACTAGAGAGTGAAGCGAAGAATCGTGGCAACAAATGTGTGTGTAAAGATAACGAAGGTCCCAGTCCTGGACCTAGGATCGGTCACCACTACTAACCACTAACCACTACTAGGTGTCAAGCGTTATTTGGAATAATTTACCACTAAATATTTGTTTACCGAATGAAATCATTATTACATTCGCGAATAAATCCTCATATTTTATTTATTATTTTTTATTTGTTATTCAAAATAAAATGTGCTCAAAATCTTGGGACCAGGCCATTAGGCAAATCTAGGCAGTTGCTTAGATAAAATTAATTACAATATGTCGCACTAACGCTTCATATTATTCTACATAAAAAAGAAATTTCATGAAATGAAGACTTACCACGATGTGTTGCTTTACGTAGGACCTTGAGAAATTTAAAAAATTCAACATTATAACAGTTTCGATTTCCGTAAGGCAAATCTTCTTTGGGAAAAATACTTTCTTTCATGATTATAAAAGTAGATGGAATTATGAGTAGAGATGAATAAAGCGTTCTAAAGTACTATAATGAAGAACTTTTTATTCCTATTAGAAGGATTTTAATAGTTTTAAAGTATCTCAACATTGCGCTCGATTTGCTGTATTCTATTTAGCAATTTCTATAATTACATCAGCAACTGTTATGTTTAATATTGGATTACAATGGATTATACAGGTGCTTTACAACAAGAGGCAATGACGGTGACAAACGAACGAACAGAACAGAACAAGAAGCTAAAACTATAGGGGACCCGCAATGGTCCCCAACGCTGCGGTAGATGTAGCGGCAGAAGGTCCAAACTAATGGCGCGGCGCGAACTTACAAACTAAAGTGTTATGCGGATTGTAATCGCTAACAGCAACAAAATAACAATAATGACATGACTGAGAGAAACATTACATATATACGAAAATTATATAGAAATTATATATGGCCTTACGGAATTAATGAAAAGGAAAAGAAAAGAACTTGGTTGAATCATGTTCTATTATTATTTGTTTTTATTCAATAAATTTGCTTTTACAACAATTTGTTGGTCAAATAATGTATCAGATAATCTATTACATTTAGGGGTATTTGTCATTGTCGCAAATGAAAATAACCGTTCGACCGGTACTGTTCGCGAGAGGAAATGGGTTTAAATAAAACGGCTGGTTCACAATAACACACTATATTTTATTTTCGTCTGATCACTACAAGAACTGGAGCAAGACTGCCGCAGGAGATTTCGTGCTCCGCGTGGCTGCGCGGCAAATCTCGCGCCGATCGGCAAACCTCGATCGCGACCATGGGGCACAATGCTTCGGTGTTTTGTTTTATATTCCGTCCCCGAGCACAATGGGGAACCCGGAATTCAACGAACTAACGTAAAACTATAAAGCAATATAAAACATGATACAAATCATTCCCACTACGGCTACGGTCTGGCCGCGGCGGGAACATCCTCCCCCCCCCGTACAAGGTGGAAGCACCTTGTACTTTGCTAGTGCTTGTTAATTTTATCAATTTTATTGCCGGTCTCAGCATACTTCCCCCTGCCGTCTGGATCCTGACCACGCGCACTTGGTTACCGGACCCAGGCAGTAATTCTTTTATCACTCCCTTTACCCATTGATTCCTTGGAGCTTGATAATCCGCTATTAAGACGACATCGCCGATTTTCAGGCCGTTCGTTTCCCGAAGCCACTTCTTCCGTGGCAGCAAGGTGGACAAATATTCCCGTAACCAACGCTTCCAGAAACAGTCGGCTAAATTTTGGGCAATTTGCCATTGTTTTCTTGGGCAAGTACTTTGACCATCGAACCTTTCGAAAGCGATGCGACCAGAAGAGCAGCCTATTAAAAAATGGTTTGGGGTTAACGCTTCCTGATCTCAAGGGTCGAGTGACACGTGGGTGAGTGGTCGAGAGTTAATGGAGTGCTCGACCTCTGCAAGAAGCGTTAACAATGTTTCTTCTTTAGGCGCCTGTTCTCTCAAAACTACGTTCAACGCCGTTTTCATAGATCGCACTAGGCGTTCCCAGGCTCCACCCATATGGGGAGCCGCTGGCAGGTTGAATCGCCACTCGGTTCCATTCGGACAGACGTACTCTTGTTGCGCCTTGACATCCAGCTTTCGTATCGCCTCTCGCATTTCGTTACAAGCTCCTCGAAAATTTGTGCCATTGTCTGAGTATATGACTCGCGGTTGACCCCTTCTCGCTGCCAGTCGCAATGCCATTATAGCCGAGCTCGTGTCTAAGCTGTGTGCTAGTTCAATGTGGATCCCTCGCGCAAGCCAGGAATTGAGTTCCTCGAAAGAAACTCGTTACGCCATAAGTTAGGCGTATCTGGATTCGCCAAAAGCTCGAGAATTTGACGAATATTTGAGGGGTAGATGTACGTAGCACACTCCTCAGCGTTTGCGAGATCCACAGTGACGGGTAGAGAGTGGAAGATGACTGATCCCTCGATCCGTCCAATTGCGGAAAGGACGTTCGACAGTGACACTGGGACCTGTGTCACGGTGACCAAAACTTGGCGAACCTCTTCACTTAAAGTGAAAGGAGCACCAATTGGAAATGACAACATGTCATTTTGACCGTAACGTGCTTGAAACATTTTGAAATACGACAAGTGCAATGAGACACGGTAGTATTGATGAATTGTGCATATCTCACGTATCGCACTCATGTTCCATGTTGTCGCCATTCGACCATACTCAATCGCGGCGGAAAAACCAACGCCACGTGTAGCAACAGGTAGTGTAATAGCCCTGCGCTGCACGGTGATAGCCATCTGCCTCAACGACTTCTCTAACTCGGCGCACGAGTCGTCGAGAACACCAAGGCTCCTCGCGGCGGGAACAGGTACAGACGACGGCAATGGTGTATTGTATTTTAAAAAATATTTTTTATTTCCGGATATGTGTTCAAGCAACTATATTCATTACTATTTCATTTGTGAAATATTGTAATGTTAATAATTCCGTGCTATTGTTTCTTTCTACCTGTTGCTCCGCAAATGCCTTTGATGCTATGTAAGAGGCATGCACCGAATGGACTGATAAACGTTCCTGTGAATAACGGTTACTTCGCCTACGAATGGGATGGAGACAAAGTAATGTTATATCTGTGTGCTCATGTAGTGGAGGTGAATACCCAACATATGAGAAGAATATATGGCGACGTTTATGCAACTTCCTACAAGAAACCATCCCCGAGACCATTGGATGGTGAGACCCCAAAAGGCGACATATTAGATGGAAGAGTGGGCAATATCTTGGATGATGACGACCTCAAGGGGCTTTCCGGTTGGACTATAGTTACCTCAGGTGAATTTTATATAGTCCATGCCAGCAAAAACGGTGTATTGGCGAGCTACAATAAAAGCGCTAAACCCCTTGCTCCGTTCGACATTCCTGTGGAATGTAGAGTGTGTAAAACCATAAACCAACCTGATGATAGCGGAGCCGGCACATCTGCGAGCGCGAGTGAGGATGGAAAAAAGGAGCAACTTAGAAGATCTCCGCTGGGAGATTTAAACGTTGAAGAACATGAGGACCCATGGGGCGTTAAGTACGACCTCTACATTGAAGGTAACAGGAAAGGATTGGTTTGTCGGGACATTAAATTGTGGGCCAGCCATGTTACCGATGATCGCGGGATTGAAATACTCCCAGATGTTGCCACTGAAGGAACTAATTATAGACCATATGGGCCTGTTGAAGCTTATAGTTTCGTATACACTTCCTTCCAAAAGGATCGCATCATAGCATCGGTGTTAACTCGACAGTATTTCCTGATGTTTAACGGGAATCTTTTGTATGTCATCGATTCGCCGGTGTTCAGAAGCAGGGAAAAGTTGCTTTCCGGCACTATGGTTTATGTGTGGTACAGCGGGTTTTATCCAAGCAAAGACAATTTGAAGGCGACATCAGTTGAAACGATGGGACGAAAAGTTGGAGATTACTACTATTACCCCATAATAAATGATTCATGTAACATTGGAGAGTTTAGGTGCCGTATGAACGGAAGGCATATGGGCTATCTAGACAGAACTACATTCAGAAAGATGCGACCTTTGAACAGTGGCGCGGCGGTTGTGCATTCATACGAAACCACAGAGTTTAGAGGTAAAACCCTATTGAGATTATTATCCGAAGATCAACACGTTATAGCCAGTTACGAATACGATAACGGGCTTAGATATGATCCATTCGATTGGCAATACCATGTGGATGGGGACCTCCTGGTGGTCAAGAACAACCAGGTGCAGGGAGTCGGCAGCGCCCTGTCCGCCGCTATAGATGGATTCGATTCAACGGCTGATTTTTGCAAATCGCTGATGCCCGTGGGGGATATCGTTGAGCAGCCTACAAGAATACCGAACATAATTGTCGCCTGCACTAGCGAGATTAGTGAGCAGTTCCAGTTCACGGTGTACCTAAGATGGCCATTCATGCGGGTGTTACAGTGGATCTCACATCCATCAGGCAGGATGCCTGGTTGTTTTGCACAGATATTGTCGGGCAGTCGGTCACGATACCTGGATGTAAAGCTGTCGTGGATTTTCTGGAAGAAATAAAGTCCGAAACCAAATTGTTCTATAATAGGTCAGGAATTACTTATAGGAGTGAACTAAAGCGAAGGAGAATAGACATGTTTACTTCCAAACAACGGAGGGGCAGAACTGGAAGGACTAACGCTGGATGGTATATAGCCCCACTGGGACAAAGTCCAGTTTCCTCAAATGGAGTGGATATTAGAAATGTCGCTGAAGCGATACTAAGGCTTAGAGCCATAGGTGTCTATAGTAGCCTCGCAATAAAAGACTATTATATCGAGAAGATCCTAAAAGACATAGATTCAGTTAATTGGATCCTACCTGAGAACGTAGTCGAGCTGCCCATATGGAGTGAAGCGATTACTCAGGTGTGCGGCTTGTTCAATACTTCCTTAAACCAAAATATGACAGACAAATTGAGAATGGTATCGGGGGTAAATGGAGACCTTCTCTACCTATATTTAACGCCTGTTATTAGTCAAGAATTGATTGATATAACCTACGAAGATAGAACTTGGAGTAGGACGGGCTCGACAACAGGGGACCGAGAGTTCTATAAACAATACAGTGACTATGTAATTGTCGTTAAGACGGAAGATGAGAGAGATAATGCTTTGGCTAATATTCGGTTTGGCGTGGCCTGCGATAGGGAAAAGGTGAGGCTACCGGCAGACTTGAGCTTGGAACTTCGAGCCATGCTGGTGTCCAACTTTGATCCGGTTCCTGGAACAAGTGAAGAGGTTGAGAACTCAACCCTGTGAACTGCGCTGGTTTTGGCAGCGGCCACTTGCACTTTAGCGAGTGGGATATATTGGTGGATGGAACATGAGTGCGAGCGTTCTGTCACTCGAGTGGCCGCAATGTCTCAGGACCAGATAGTCCCGGCATGTAAGTTCTATGCTTCACAATAGACAAGGGTATTTGTTTATGATGCATCATGACTCCCTGCAGAGTGATGCCACTCTGCGTTTCACCTTCAACTAATCGAATGGGGTTTTTCTTATTCTCTCCATGATACAATAAGTCGCCTTCCACTATTATAACCGGGTCATATACATGCTTGTAAAATCTACATTGACTTCCGAATTCACCAATGGAGAAACATAGGTCCTGTCGCATTAACACTCCTTCCCAAAACGCAGCACATCCACTCCCCGCAAAAGCTGGAACTTTTTCCTGCGATGTCTTAACCACGCCCTGGTCGCATTTGCTTGAGCACTCATTGCCTCTACTGACCAATTGGCTCTGGCCTCCGCCCCAACACGCCCAATCCATTTTGGCGCACGTCAACTTTGTTTTAAAGGGAACTGTTTTTTCGAATCGATAAAGATGTCTCTTCTGGATGGATGTAATATGAAACATTCCTCCGCTGACTGACACACATTGCCCGCGCTGTACCTTGAAATCGGCTCTATAACCGTTGTTAGTAGCTATCGTATCCAAAACCGCTTCTGTAGCCACTATGTTGTCAACATTGCATAGAGCTCTGGCCGATGCAACATGATATAATGCCCAAGCGCTCAAAGCTATTCCAGAAACTGATGGATTTATAACCAAACCTAATATCATCAATATCGGCACGGCTAATTGGTAGTTTAAGCCAAGCAGGGTGTGGTATAATTTCACCACTCCCAAATATACGCTTTCCACAGCAGCCACGGGTTTCATCGAGCATGCGCAGTATTTGTCGACGAATACGAGATTGTTCGGGGTAGCAGGTCCCTTACCTCCGCAGCAGTCGCTGAAGCTGTAAGAATTTTGACATACAAATTCTTTCTCAGCCAATGTCACCACAGTATGGTGTTTGTATATCACAACGCTTTTGACGTTGACAGGCTTGTTCCTTAGGTGCTCATCAATGCACGTGGTCTCCCAAAACACATCCAAGAAGGGAGTAATGCAAGACAAGCACAGTGGTTGGTTCGTCAAGCTCTCATACAACTCGGTATGTTGGAAACAGCCAAGAGAGCATGAGTCGTTACCATCTAGCATCGCTAAGGTATATTTACCAGTGGTGCTCTTTCCGAATGACCTGTAGCCAATTCTGCAGCCTGAAGCTTTCGCATTGACATTAGTCTGCACTTGTCTGCTACATTGGCGAACATTGAAGTCAAAAGCAGAATCCAATCCAAGCACACAACTCTCTCCCCTGCCGTTAGTTAAATATCCCCATTCCTTCCAAGCGTCCTGTGCGGAGCATCCGCTGTCAACCTGTTCAGGCAATTCTTTTCCAAAACTATGGTGATGAGCCGTGTGTTCAGAAGCAGGGAAAAGTTGCTTTCCGGCACTATGGTTTATGTGTGGTACAGCGGGTTTTATCCAAGCAAAGACAATTTGAAGGCGACATCAGTTGTAACGATGGGACGAAAAGTTGGAGATTACTACTATTACCCCATAATAAATGATTCATGTAACATTGGAGAGTTTAGGTGCCGTATGAACGGAAGGCATATGGGCTATCTAGACAGAACTACATTCAGCAAGATGCGACCTTTGAACAGTGGCGCGGCGGTTGTGTATTCATACGAAACCACAGAGTTTAGCAATATATGTTGCATCAAAATTAAAAAATGAGTTTAATTTTAAAAATTGACTATTCTGTGTGTGTGGTGTATGTGATTGTTCTATTGTCTGTAGTGTCGATAGAGCTGCTTTAAATGTCGCGGTTAATTGATCGTTGTGTATGTTTGGTATATAAGGTAACCACCTGTTTTTAAAGAAAGGATGAGAAAAGGAAGCAATGATTGCATCCTTTGCTTCCTGACTATTGAAATTTAAATATGCATGAAACCTTGTATTTACACTATTAATGAGGCATTCTATGAGGGGTTTGCAAAATATCCAATTTTGTTCGTTCAGATTTTGTAATTTTTGTTGCAATGAAAGTAAACAAGGAATTACCATTCCGTAAAATACATTGCATTCTCCTTGGAGAATGTCCAATGCCTGTGTTACTGGTTTCGTAATTAATAAATATTCACTAATATAAAGATAATTTCATAATTTAAAGATAATTTCTAATTTGGTGTTATTGGCAATCGTAATAAAATTTTCGTCGGATTTCTTAAATTCCTTGAATAAATCCTTGTTCGGTGACATATGCTGAGTGGCACCAGAATCTATAAACCAACTTTTATTGTCCATTCTGGCTGAAAGGGCTGAAAGTAAGCTCCAATCGCTAGACTTTTGATTAGGTTGACTTTTAGAAAATCTTGGTTTGTACTATTTGTTTTCCGTCTGATTTCTTTTACATTGCGTAATTACATGACCAAGTTTATTGCAGCCAAAACAACGAACTTGTTTTCTTTGAAAATATTTATTTGTATCTTTTTGATTAGACTTTGACACAAATGCTATCTCGTTTGAGCTGTCGACATTTTGAATTTTTATTTCCTCTTGGAGGAGTTTGTTTTTAATCAAATCTGTTGTAATTTGAACGCCCGAGCTCTCTAAAGCCATTACCATCGGCTTAAATTCGGGTGGGAGACCCGCTAAAATTATAACAGCTAGGAGTTTATCTTCAATTGGATTTCCTACATCAGAAAGATTTTGTGATAAGCTCAATGCTTCGGACACGTAATCATTCATGCCTTGAAAATTATTAAAATCTATTTTAAACAAGGCTCTCAACAAATTTAACACTCTAGGTAGCCCTTTGTCTTCATAAGTTGTACTTAATTTATTCCAAGCGTCTTTCGCAGTTAAACAATCTTTGAGATGTACATGACAATGCGGCTTAACATTTAAACATATACAGGCTAAAGCCTTTTGATTTTTCCTCTGGTCTATTGCACTGAGTTGAGTAGTATCAGTAGCATTCACGCAATCCCACAAATCTAAGCCCATGAGAGACATTTTTATGACAAATTTCCAGGAACTATAATTAGAAGACCCATCTAACTTTAGTTCAATATTCGGTATGTTTCCAATTATAAACGTGGAATCAGTTGCTTGTTGTGTCGGCATATTTGAATGTCACAGCGTAAGCAAGCGGTATACTGTTATGCCGTGAAGGAGGAAGGATGGGTTTCTCTCAAGAAATGATCCTTGTCTTCTTTATAACTTGAAGTTTTATTGGAAATAGGCCACACACACGCCAACAGATTATTTACAAGAACCCGCGCTTGGAGAAATTATACGTATGTAAGTGTTAGCTCGGAAGTGAACTCAGAAAAAGTGATCGCCGCTCGATGAGAAGGCTCCTTATATGGCTTTCTCAAAAAGGACCTTTGATACCCCAATATGTGTCACCGGACACGTAATTCTGCTGTTCCTACTCCAGTCAAATAGGTGATTCAGTCTTTTGTGCAAAAGGGCGAAGATAAGGTTGGAGGATGATGCGGCATAACAATACGAACGAATAGACGTTACAGAGCGAAATTCTGTCTGGTTTACTTCTCTATGAAATGTTTATAAAAAGTGTTGAACTTATTAAATTATGTTCTAGCACTTGATCCAGACAAGCTTCCAGGATGCTTTTTCCTTCCTTTTTGAAATTGAAGGAACGACCGTTAACACGTTTCCCTTTCTTTTTTTTACACACACAATTTATGTCTTATAACAATTGTTCCACTTTGCAAAATTTCTGGGCCCATAACCTGATGGAAGTCCGAAATTGTAACGGAGCAGCGCGAAGTATGTGGAAAAGAAACTTTTATTAAAGACGTAGAATAACGTGGGATTAATACGTGTTTACAGCTCGACGGTCGAATAGAGAAGGAACATCGTTTCCGTACACAGTACAGAATACGCAATACAAAAGGTCACGCGAATACACACGACTTACAATATATACTAATAGATGTCGCGATTAGTACTGTTCCAACAATCACGCCACTTTAACGCTAATAGATTGTGTGTCGATCTATTTGTACATTCTCCGCCTTTTAATTTTTCTTCCATTTTTGGCATATCTTTCCTATTTTTTCTCACAGTTCCAAAGGCATTGGTTTTTTTTCTTTTCGTGTAATAGATTGTATAAGTGCGGACTCGTGTACCAGTTGTCAGTGATAAGTGTATGCCCTTGTCAAAGTAATGTTTCCAGATTGTCCAATTGATGGAACTTCCTCAGTGACATCATTATTTTTTCCAGAATAAATGATGAAGTCTAGTATATAGCCCGTTTTGCAATCGCAAATAACGAATGACTTAATGCCAAATCTACTCCTCTTTGTTGGAATATATTGTTTAAAGAATAGTCTTCCTTTATAAAGCAAAAGACTTTCGTCTATACATAAATATTCATATGGATAAAATGATTTAGAAAATGAGTTTCTAAGTTCAGTAACCACCGGTCTTATTTTTATCAACGGATCATACGAGCTCATATTATTGTCATCATTAAAATGTAGCATTTTCAGCAATGATTCATATCTAACTCTGCTCATTAGTTTTGAAAAAATTTCAGTTTTTGTAACTATATCAGTAGACCAATATTCTCTTATAGATATTTTTTTCATTCTGGACATTAGGATAGTAATAGCAATAAATAAATATATTTCCTATCTGTCCACTTATTTACGCGTGAATGAACTGCATGTGTTTTAGCTTGCGCCAGATTTTTATGGGAATTATTTGTTTTCTCGCAGATACCAGTAATTAATTCATCCGAGAAAAATATTTTAAACGCATCCAATGGAGTGGATATTTTCGATAAGTGTCCCCTTATCCCCGAATTTGATTCATCAAAATCATATATAATTTTGGTACAAAATTTTTCTTGGACCATGAATAGTTTTCTGCCGTATCATTAGATATCGAACTAACACTTTCCTGTAGACCTTCGTCCTCCTCAAAAGATGAGCTAAATATTCGAAGACGTCTTCTGTTTTGCTTATACAATGGAACTCTCTCTTCGGTTTCCGAAGCTACAAAAGAAGGTTTGATTATGTTTGTTCTAACATCCAACCTATTGTGTTGATTCTCACCGCTTGTGTCACTGCTTATTTTTAATCCCTTGGTCTTCCTATAGATCTCGACGGAATCCGAAGACGAATTCCGCATCCTTTTTCTTTCAAGTGTTTTAATTTCAACTGTTTCAATGTCATGTTCATAGGCCATGTCACTATCACTGTTACTAATGTGTTCAAACTCATTCTCAGACATTTTAGGGGTAATAAAATTTCAAAACGCAAAGAACAGATTTTAAAAAAGTAGCAGTCTTATAACCTTTAAAAGTCTTTGGTAGCGATATGTTAGCTAATGCGCAATGAATGCACATACAAATTTATATTATTAATAAATATTAATTAATATAATTAACAATATTGATAAACGATTGCACAAAAGCATTTTGTTATCATTTATCTGTTTATAGATTCCCTTTTCCCAGATTGAATGGTTTCGTGAGAACCCACATATGCGTTCATAACCTAAACCGAATGGTTGCGTGAGAACGCATATGTGGGTTCATAGCCAAAAACGAATGGTTATGTGAAAACGCATATGTGGGTTCATAGCCAAAAACGAATCGTTGTGTGAGAACCCATATATGGGTTCATAGCGCTCAAAGGGTTAATTATAAGTAAAATCTATACAAAATTCGGTACAGAAATATATACAAAATTAAATACAGAAGTATATACAAAATTATATACAAAATTATATAAAAAATTATAAATATAACAATTACTGTTTACATATTTTTAACTAATATATGATTATAAGTATAACGGCTAATAATATAATTGGGTGTGATATATTTTAAAACACTGATTTATACATAAACCAACATTGCATTCTTTGCATTCGTATCTTGATTGCGATCTTTTATCATTTTTGCTGCAAACAACGCACCGTCGGCCCAGGTTCTTTCTTTTTGGCACAAACAATGATGGAAAATGTCTCTCTGTCAATCTCATCGGATACTCATTTTTTCTTACTTGTTGATTGATGTAATCTTTATGATATTTATCGCATATTTGTTTTATCAACTGCAATTGAAAGTTCGCCATGGATATGGTTGCGTTCCTTTTATGTTTATAAAGGCAATACGCATTCCATACACAAATATCAATTAGATGAAAAAAAAATTTCCGGTACCATTTTAAAGTTTTTCGAGTTGAATTTACACTACTTATTACCATATCCACTTTATCTACTATACCCATTGAATTATTGTAATCTACAATACATACAGGCTTTTGTACACTCTGTCTTCCTCTATGTCTCGATACTGTCATAACATCTGCAGTATGCATAGTTGAGATCATGTATACTTCTCTCTTATCCGTCCATTTTAAAACTAATAAACTTTCCGAGCTACGAAAAGACACCTCTCCCCTTTTCAATTTATTTTCGATCTTGGGCATTCCTTGTCGTCTTTTTGTTACTGTCCCGCATGCATTTGTGCGATTGGCGAATAATACACTAAATAATGTGGGACTGGAGTAAAAATTATCCACATAAAGGGTATGGCCCTTTCCTAAGTATGTCTTCAATAGTTGTAAGACGATTGCTCCAGACTTTCCAATGCCCTTGATCGGACTATCCGCAACTGTAGATGCTCCAGTATAAATGATCATGTCCTGCACGAATCCAGTTTTGCAATCGCAAAGAATAAAGGACTTTATCCCGAACCGATTCCTTTTCTTCGGAATATACTGTTTGAAAGATAGGCGGCCTTTGTATAGAAGTAAGCTTTCGTCTATGCAAAGTTTTTGGTAAGGCACAAATGCCGCACTGAACGAGTGTCGCAGTATATCAACTATTCTTCTTATTTTTATTAGGCGGTCGCCAATGCATCCCGGTTCGTGGGAGAAATGTAAGATTCTGAGTAGCAGGAAGTAACGATCTCTGGTCATTATTTTCCCAAAAATATCGCTGCGTAGAAAATCGTCCGTGCTCCAGTACTCCTTGAGTGAAAGTTTTTTATTTCGCGTCATCAATAACGACGTGGCCAAAAAACAATACAACTCATTTCGCGTCATTGGTTCTTGATTATTCGTATTGGTATTGGTTTGGTTTGGTTATTGGTTTGGTTTGTTGGTTTGTTCGACTCTTCTACAATTATGTCTACTAACTCGTCAGATATAAATAATTGAAAATAATCAATGATTTGAGATGACAGGCGTATTTGGTTGGTGATTCCCGAGTGTTTTGAATTGAATCGATGAATTTTGGTACAAAATGATTGTTTGACCATTTTTCCGTATGAACGAACTTCATCTGGAAGTTTTATACCTGCCTCGTTTAATTTTTGAAGTGTACGAGTAAATTCTTTGAAAAATTTTTTTAACAATGAACATTTTTTCATCGGTCCCTTAGACGCGTAAATTTTCTTTAATGTTTCCCAGGCATCAAAAGAGGTACTTACATTGTCGAGATGGGTATATTGGTCGGTTTGGACACAACATTATCAAGTCCAAAGCCTTTCTATCCTTGATGTTCCAAGCAACACCGTTTTCTTCCGTTTTTAGTACTTCCCTTGTTACAAAACCCCATAAGTCGTTGTACCGTAAAAGGAATATCATCTGGACTTTCCAAGTTTTATAATTTGCGTTGCTCAGCTTCTCGACGTGTTGGAGATTCAAAATGTTGGCGACCATTATTTCCCTTTTTCACAGACACGTGTTCACGAAAACTATTTTTGTGTCTTTCACTTGCAATTCTTTCCGCAGTGAGAACGGCCTGGGCCCATAACCTGTGAGATTTATGGGGCTACACGAATAACACTGTGACTAACAGTTAACAATGAATAATAGTTTATTAATATCACAAGCCATGAAGGCTTAAAAATATCTGTTTTATCAACAGCTCCCATTAATTTATTATAATGAACAACGCACTTTGGCTTCATAATCATTTCTCGAGTCCGGTAATGACGTTTCGTTTCAACGAATTCTTCGTTATGGAAAGAGGATAAGCACGTATACGTCTCTTTTATCACACCATCTCATCGCTAATAAATACTTCGAGGAGCGAAAAATCGCTTCACCAGTTTTTAATTTATTTTGGATAACTGGCATGCCTTTTCGCCTTTTACGTACCGTTCCACAAACGTTAGTTTGATTATGATGCAAAAGAATAAAAAGTGCGGGGCTTGTATACCAATTATCTACGTATAACATATGGCCTTTGCCTAAATAAGGTTTTAGTAATTCCATTACGATGTTTCCTGACTTCCCAATAAATTCATTTACGCAGTTTACAGTGGTTAATGAGCCATTATAAATAATAAAATCCTGCACAAATCCAGATTTGGTATCGCATAAAACAAATGATTTTATTCCAAATCTGTTCCTTTTAGAGGGTATATATTGCTTAAATGATCCTTCCTTTGTACAGGAGTAAGCTTTCGTCAATACATAAATTTTGAAAAGGATAAAATGCCTCCTGAAAACTTTGTCGCAACTTATCACAAATTTCCCTTATTTTATATAATTTATCGATATCTGCAGTCACAATGTTCGTATTAAAATGTAAAATTTTTAGCAAATATAAAAACCGATCTCTACTCATCACCTCTCCAAAAATGTTGCTCCTCAAAAGTTTGTCGTTAGACCAGTATTCAGAATATTTTAGTTTTTTATTTCGCGACATCAATAATTTGAGGGCAAGAAAGCAATACATCTCTGGGAGAGAAGTATTTTGTGAATTTATTTTATTATGATTCTTATCAAGGCTACTGCAGTAACTGTTTGTCGTGCCGACAATGAAATTTATAAAATCTTCAGAGCAGAACAATTGAAAATAATCTAAAATCGATGCCGAATACCTAATTGACGCCTTTATTCCGGAATGCTAGGAATTGAATTTATGCAAAGTCGGTTGAAATAAGTCGCTGGCCCATAAAATGTCTGTGAGATCTTTTTCAGATTTAGATGAACCGTCTTTTTCGTATTCGGATGAGCTGGATCTCATTTCTCGAAACCTTTTCCTATTTTTATAAGGTTTCTCTCTTGCCAAATTTGAATTTCTCTTGTCACCTTCTGACAGATCCGAATAATTGTTGTTTTCGTCAATAAGTCTTTTTCTGTTATTTATCGTCATTTTAGGGGCGAGATAAAATCTATTCAGAAATAATAATTAAAGATAATAATTAATCTAAATAAAGTTAAAAAAAATTGAAAAAACGATAAGGCATACCTATTTTATATTATTTATATTATTATACCTATTTTTATATTATGTATCCGCAGGTGAATTATGTTTTCGCAGTAAGCACTGATTTTATTCGCTACGAACGTTTGAACAGCTACTGAATCCGTAGTACCTCAGTGGCATCTAGCGGAGAGCCACTAAAGCTGCCCGTAGTACCTCAGTGGCATCTAGCGGAGAGCCGCTAAAGCGGCCCGTAGTACCTCAGTGGCATCTAGCGGAGTGCCACTATAGCGGCCCGTAGTAGCGAAAGGGTTAAGTTTTATGGTTTTCATTTTCATATCGTAAGCTAGATCGGTTTTGCTTTCGCCTATTCGCATGTACTCGTTATTAAACAATAAATCGCATGAATCGTTAGAGCTAATTACAGATGGTCTGTCAATGGTCTGAATATTATGTTTTGTGGAACATATCGCGTCAATTTCTACTGGGTTAGAGGATATCGCTAAGAATTGATTTTCGGCGTGCAGCGGTATGAAACTGATGTAGTTGATCTTATAAATGGATATCTCGCAATTGTTGATGTTCTTCTTGTAATTAATAATTTCGCTGTGACAGTCGTTGTCGGAATTACCGTTGTGGATTGGCTGCGTTTGTTTACAAATCATGACTATCTTTTGTTTACAATATTTGGTGACATAGTCGAGATCAGTGTTCATGTTAAGGAGGTTTGAAGTTAGAAATACTGGATTTTCTATCACGGGTGCCATAAATGTATTGTTTCTTTTATGCAGGATGGGGTACTACGCGCATTATATCCCACTCTTGTTCGAGCACTAGAGGTATCGAAATCTTGAAAAATAATTTGTCATTATACGTGAAAACGGTTAAGTCACTGATGTCGAGTATGAACTGAAAGTGTTCGATTTTGGGCGTAATAGCAATGTTATAAATATGATGTCCTATGATCTTCGCGTAGTTGCTTATAAACTTTTCGGGTTCTATAATCTGTGGGCTAATGATACCTTGTTTACCTAAAATGATCGCGTTTAATATTTCGTCAAGTTGAAAGTGCGAATCTTGTATGGCATTATCGATTTTCATCATGAGTTTAGTAAATATGCTTTCTGTATTCAATTTCTGCGTTAATTTGTTATATGAACGTTCCAAATTCTCTAAACACTCTGTGTTAAGCATTTTCTTTATAAGCGAAGTCTGGTTAGCTAGTATGATTTTAATCTGTTTGTTGTCGTCAAATAAGGTGTCAATGTTTTTATTTATCAAATCCAAATCGCCTAGTGTTCCGAATAAGCTTTTAGAGATTGATCCGACAAAGTTCAATAATCCTCTCTTCGTTCTTTGGTGTATGAGGGTTCTTACATGACTGGCCAGTTGTCTAATATTGTTAATACGTATGTCTAAAGCATCTAATTCTTCTGTATAGTCTGAGCTAATAGCTGATCCACTGATTTTGTTCTTATATTCTACTATGTTCTCGATTTGCTTAAACATCTCGCTCGTGTCTAGACCTATTATCACATTGGCGGTACTACTGTATAAATAACCCTTATTTATCTTTTCTAAAAATATGTTATTCTGTTATTCGGTGTTATAGTGACGTGTGCGCAGGTTAATCCCGCGAAGAGGATTGTCGTCCTGGAAAATAAGATTTTAGTCTGTTACCGTGTACTTTCTTATCGTTAATGACATAATACGGTGTGCATACTTTATCAATCGTGAATGGTCCTAACCATTCTATGTCTAATTTGTGTTCTTTATGATCATTGTGTATCAAAACTTGATCTCCTTCTTTGAAAATTGATTGCGGTTTAATAATTTTACGTCGCTGGTCTCTTTGATATCTTTGTTTACTCTCTTAATCTTTGTAACACGATTGCTAAATTTCTGTTATGTTCTTCGATGGATTGTCCGAATATTACAATATCGTCTAGATACACGAAGCAATGTTTGTTTATAAGTCCACGTAGGGCGGTATCCATCATTCTCTGGAAAGTTGCTGGGGCGTTTTTCAGTCCAAATGGCATTCTATTATAGTGATAGTGTCCTTGGGGAGTAGAGAAGGCAGTGTATTTTTTGGATTTCTCTTCCATCGGGATCTGATGGAAACCCGAGGATAAGTCTCTAAAGCTGAGAAGAATTTCGCGTTTCCGAGTTGCGATAAAATGTCGTCTATGTCGGTTAAGGGATATGCGTCCTGGTCAGTCAATTCGTTCAGTTTTCTAAAGTCAATAACTATCCTCCACTTTTGTTTGCCTGATGCGTCTGATTTTTTCGGTACTACCCAGACTGGTGAATTGTAAGGGGAATCGCTAGGTTCAATTATTCCTTTTTCTAACATCTCGTTCAGTTGCTTGCTAATTTCTGCTTTGTGGCATTCAGGTGGTTTGTAAGATTTTGTGTTAATGATCTTGTTTTCTTTTAGTGTTATCGTGTGTTTAGTGAGGTCGGCGCAAGGTAGGAATTCTTTTTCTAAATTGAAAACATCGATATAAAAGAGAAGCAATTTTTCTATAGGTTGTTTCAAACTGTTTTCTATATGTGAAAGTCTAATCATTTCTTTAAAGGTCGGTATTCCAAATACCGACCTTCGTCAGTATGCCCAAGCACTTTTGGACGGGCGAGCGATGCCCTGCTGCAACATGTATTCGAATTCCCTCCTCGCCGCCGTCAGCCGGTCCGT
Organism: Seladonia tumulorum; assembly: GCA_913789895.3. Classification (NCBI taxonomy): domain Eukaryota; kingdom Metazoa; phylum Arthropoda; class Insecta; order Hymenoptera; family Halictidae; genus Seladonia; species Seladonia tumulorum. The sequence goes on along the minus strand of CAJYYF030000013.1, from coordinate 454,997 downwards.
CGTTAAACGCCGCGGTCTCTGCGAGATGGGAGGTCCGTGTGGTAACGATGTGATGCTTCATATCGTGTTTCGCCGAGCTGCCACCCACTGAGGGACGGGCTATGCATTCGAACCGCTTTAACAAGTCGTACACTGCGTTGTCCCGAACTGGTGCCACACACTGTGCTGATTCGACCGCGCCGATCGGTATTGCTCCAGCCACCGACAACTCGGTGGTCTTGTCGATCAACCGACGGTCCTGAACGTCCGGCAGAAGGCCGAACCGCGCTAAAAAGTCCGCACCAATGATGGGTCGCTCAATGTCCGCGATGATAAACGTCCAAGGGAATGCCCGGCGTAATCCTAAATCTACACTTAACACTCTTTGTCCCTATGTGTTAATCGCGGAACCGTTCGCCGCGGTGAGCAGAAAGCTCGACTTCGGTCGCGCACCACTCACTTCTTTCCGCGGAAACACGCTGACCTCAGCCCCGGTATCGACCAGGTACTGGATCTTTGTCGCCGCGTCGGTCACGAAAAGGCGACGCGCTTTGCTTCCAGGGTCCGCTTGTCGCCATCAGCGACTCTGTGGGTCGTTTCCCGGTTGATAAGTGCACGGCTTCGTGCATTTGGTCGCCTTGTCGCCGAATCGTCCGTGGTACCAGCAGATGCCGCTGGTACGAGCCTCGGCCTTTGACTTGGACCTGGGCCTGCAATGTGTTTATGATCCCCCCGACCCTTAAGAGTCGGGGTACTGCCAGAGACCCATTGCTTTATTACACAGTTGATTCGAAAACCCTTAAGTATCTTAATTGAGGCTTTTTGATTCTGAAAGTAAAATATACTATACACTTTCTATATTATTAAAAATATGTTCACTGTCTTAATAAATTCGATTGGAACAGATTAAGCAGAAATAAGATGGAAAGCGAGGAAATATTAGCTCCGCGTTTAAGGTGTCAAGCATTGTCACGCAATGGTGTTAATTTCGGAATTACGTTTTGTGCTTGTACGCGGTCTTTTTAAGCTCCCTCACGACCTGTTCGATCTGCTTATGGGTCCTGGTGCCGTAATAGATCCTCGATAGCTTCATCTTCTTCCTAAAATTCATTAACCAAGCTTTAGCAACTCTGCGCCGCGTTCCAGTCGGACGAATCTACCGAAAGCATTCTCACTGGTCTTCGACGTTGTTGTAGCCATTGTTGCATTCTTTCGCAGAATCGCAGCAGCCCGAAGAAGCCTCTTCGTCAGGAAAATGCTCGAAATCTGTATAACAAATATGTAGACGTTAAAACAGCTTCTCCCCAAAAAGCTTTGTTTTATGATATTTGATATCCTCCATCATTCTCAAGCCTTTTATCGTTCGAGTCAGAGTCTCAATTTCTGTAACTCGGTGTCTATTCTCTTCATTCGCAAGTTTCAGTGCGTCTCTGAGGCCTGCTATTTCTTCACGGAACAGTCTTTCCTGATTTTGCATGCTATTCATTATTAGCTTAAAGTTCTCGTTAGCACTATTGTCCGAAGCCGTAGCTTTGGATTTCTCTCCGCTGGTTCCAGGCGGTGTGATTTTACTCATCTTCGTAGAGAATGAACTGTACACTGTATCTTCACTGGAGTTGCTGGAGAAGCTAGCCTTCCTATCACGGTATTGAGAATACGAATCCAGGGCTTACCTTTCGTAGAAATCCGTGTTGTCTCCAAAATCTTCCGTTCATCCTCGGTTCCCGTAGGCCGAAGTCGTAGCTCCGTTTTACACAAGATTCTTCCGGTTCGTTGATCCTCGCGCTTGTGGATTCCCGTAGGCCGAAATCGTAATTTCGTTTATCACAAGACTCGATGGATCCTGGCAGGATCGCCAAAATGTCACGTAATAATCCCGAAGAAAATATTAAAAAAAAACTTTATTGCTCAACCGTAGTTGAGTACCACTGAATTAGTTACAAAGATTATTACAATGATCGAAATATACGCAGGACGTACGCGGGTGACGCTAGAACAAAGACTGAACACTCGTGCCTCGGGGCGACGGCCTCTTACACCGTTGGGGACATTTGATCTTTTCTTATCTCCGGGAATTCTCCGAAAGTGGTGCCGTGTGCAACGGACCATAATCGGGTGCGGTCCCTGTGACACAAGCATTGTCACGCAACGGTGTTAATTTCGGAATTACGTTTTGTGCTTGTACGCGGTCTTTTTAAGCTCCCTCACGACCTGTTCGATCTGCTTATGGGTCCTGGTGCCGTAATAGATCCTCGATAGCTTCATCTTCTTCCTAAAATTCATTAACCAAGCTTTAGCAACTCTGCACCGCGTTCCAGTCGGACGAATCTACCGAAAGTATTCTCACTGGTCTTCGACGTTGTTGTAGCCATTGTTGCATTCTTTCGCGGAATCGCAGCAGCCCGAAGAAGCCTCTTCGTCAGGAAAATGCTCGAAATCTGTATAACAAATATGTAGACGTTAAAACAGCTTCTCCCCAAAAAGCTTTGTCTAAACCAGCTCCAGCTACCATAGCCCGAGCCTTTTCCGTTATGGTTCCCACCATACGTTCAGACACACCATTTAACCGTGGAGTACGTGGAACTGTTAAGTGGTAGCTTATGCCTTTTTCAACGCAATAATCTTTCATTTCATTTGACAAATACTCCCTATCATTATCACTATATAAATTTACTAATTTTAAATTAAAATGAGCTTCGCTTTTGGCAACATAATCTCGAAAGGCAGAAAATACATCTGACTTCCGAGCAATTAAATATGTAACGCAATAATGAGTATATTCATACAAAAACAAAACAAAATAATTTCTTTCATTTATGAAAAATGAATAATGGGCGTCGTAAATGGTAGTCGTGCTTGTTTTCCATTTACACAAGCTTCGCATAAATTATCGTTTACTCTAACTTTTTCTATTTGCTTTATATCCGCAAACATCTCTTTATTCTTTAACTTTAAGAATTTATTTTTACCGATATGCCCTAAGCGCTGATGCCATAATGTATAATCATTTCTTTCAGCACTAGTTGCTTGAGCAACACAATTTTTAAAATTCATATCAAGCATAAATTCAATAACAGTTAAATTGTTCAAAGGTTTACATGACATTACAATGTTACCACTTTTACGTATTTTTACTCCCAGTTCGTCAAACGTCACGTTCATTCCTGCCCGCTGAATTCTTCGTACCGAAAGTAAATTATACGGTACATCTGGACAGTAGTATACATCCTGCAGCGTCCCTTGAATACCCATGTTTATGGTGATATTTATGGTACCCTTCTTTTGTTGCACTAATGTGTGTACCATTCTTCGCAACGGAAATTTTTATTGGTACAGGAAGTTTGTCAAAATTTTCGGCTACATCTTCTTTGTTGATTATGTGATCCGATGCACCCGAATCCAATTTTGGTTAGGTCGGTTTCATCCTGGGCCGCCAGCACCGACTGCATAGTAACCGGCAGCCTGCTGAGCCACAGCGTCCTTATGAATCCCTCTGGCACCTCGTTGCCCGCCAGGCTCCGTATGTGCCTGAGGAACTGCGACGGCGTTCTGTCCCCCATCTCCTCGTGCTCGAGGAGCTGTTTAATTTTCTTTTCCTTGGACATGGAGAGGCGTCTTATCAGCTATTACTGGCGAGGGGGGTGGTGTAGGGAGCATCAGTGTCTCCCTAGTGCATCCGCGAGGTGGCGCAACGGGCGCCAACACAGAATGTCAGGACGCGAGATGTTCTAGGGGTTTTCCCCTAGACACTCTTGGCGTTAGCCAGTCGCTCTGAATCTGCCGACAAGTGCAGACGTAATAAAGATTCCTTTACCAGCTAACACGTGTGAGTTATTACCTCCCTACGTAGGACAATACCTACATTTGGACATATTTGGTCCAAACAGCGGTGGGCTGAATCTGTGGCGTGCGCGGCGGTACATAGCTCTGGTATCTTTTGTCTGGAATAACGGGTGGTCTGACCATCGCTGGGCGTTGGCGACGAAATGAGTCATGGCGTTCTTCTCGGAGGTATCTCTCCACATCGGCAGCTTCCTTTTCAGCTTCGATCAGAGTCGTGGGTTTGCTGGTGAATATCATGTGTCCGATCTCTCTCTTGAGACCGTTTATGTAGATTTTCGTAACTCTCTTCATGGTTGCCTCCATCATTACTCTTCTGGTTATAGGTTGTGGATACTCGTTAGTAATAGCGTACGTTAGTTTATTCAAAGTTTTACGGAATCGAATGTTGAAATTCTGTACGATTTCAGTAGCTCCTTGCTTTCGTGTCCCTATCTCACATTCGGGGGTCGTCGTGAATGGTCCTTTGTCCAGATGGCATCCGGCGGGGCCGACAGCCAGACGATTTATGGACGTGACGTCAACAGATATCCCTGGGCCCTTCACAATCGCAACGGTCACCACGCTTCTCGAATGTTCGATTATCGCAACGGTCGCCACGCTTCTCGAAGCTTCCCGAATCGTCGATGTGTCTCTATGGCGGGAACGATCGCAACGTTCCAAAACGTCGCATCGGGACGCCTTCGCGGAGGGAACGTTCGCGCTCCCACACTCGGCCTTTCCTGCATTTTTTTCGCCCTTGAAGGAATCGTTCACTTAATTCCTCGTTACAATCGAAGGGTTTCATGGAATCTACTGCGGTACTCGTTACGTGTGCCCCCCCCCCCAACACTGATGCGAATTACGTCGTAACGATCATTACGCTTAACTTTCACGACTTTGTACGGCCCTAAATACTTCTGTTTAATTTTTGATTGCGGGCCGAATTGCGTTCTTTTAATGAACACCAAATCGTCCTCCTGGTATTTTCTCGCGGGTTTACATTTCTTGTTGTAAGAGTTTTTCTATTTTCTTCTTGTACTTTTAAGAGATTTTCCTTAGCAACTAACCGCAATTCATCGCGATCTTCCTGAAATAATTGAATTGTTTCTTGTTCAATTATCGCGAGGATATCATGGTCTCGTTTGTGTCGCATTCGCATGCCGAACATGACTTCAAAGGTAGTCATGCCAACGCTCCGCTGGTAGGTACTGTTAACGCATAATTGTACTTTTTCGACGAATTTGTACCATTGATCGGGTTTGTCCAAAGATAATTTTGTAAGTACCGGAATTATCGTCCTAATCGTTCTCTCGACCTGCCCATTCCCTTGTCACGTAATAATCCCGAAGAAAATATAAAAAAAAACTTTATTGCTCAACCGTAGTTGAGTACCACTGAATTAGTTACAAAGATTATTACAATGATCGAAATATACGCAGGATGTACGCGGGTGACGCTAGAACAAAGACTGAACACTCGTGCCTCGGGGCGACGGCCTCTTACACCGTTGGGGACATTTGATCTTTTCTTATCTCCGGGAATTCTCCGAAAGTGGTGCCGTGTGCAACGGGCCATAATCGGGTGTGGTCCCTGTGACACAAGCATTGTCACGCAACGGTGTTAATTTCGGAATTACGTTTTGTGCTTGTACGCGGTCTTTTTAAGCTCCCTCACGACCTGCTCGATCTGCTTATGGGTCCTGGTGCCGTAATAGATCCTCGATAGCTTCATCTTCATTCTAAAATTCATTAACCAAGCTTTAGCAACTCTGCGCCGCGTTCCAGTCGGACGAATCTACCGAAAACATTCTCACTAGTCTTCGACGTTGTTGTAGCCATTGTTGCATTCTTTCGCGGAATCGCAGCAGCCCGAAGAAGCCTCTTCGTTAGGAAAATGCTCGAAATCTGTATAACAAATATGTAGACGTTAAAACAGCTTCTCCCCAAAAAGCTTTGTCTAAACCAGCTCCAGCTACCATAGCCCGAGCCTTTTCCGTTATGGTTCTCACCATACGTTCAGACACACCATTTAACTGTGGAGTACGTGGAACTGTTAAGTGGTAGCTTATGATTTTTTCAACGCAAAAATCTTTCATTTCATTTGACAAATACTCCCTATCATTATCACTATTGTTACGTCCTGAGTGGACTGAATTATAGTTTTGAAGGGATAGTACGCAGTTTCGAACCTACCTGCATTCACCGGCTACGGTTCGGGAAATTGAGGATCGTTTAAATAAAGGTTGTACCCTTTTATTGATAAAAATTGACTTATTTATTCAAAAATAGGAAGCTGAATCAGATATTAAGGTTTACAGATATTACTTATAAAGCAGATATACGTGAGTGCATTTAGCGCGATTATAAAAATATAGAAAATATAATATAATATAATATTACCGAAATACAATCTTCTTGGTTTTGGTATAATGTGGTATGTAGTGACGTTCGAGGTACCTCAGGGATCCTTTGAATAACCTTGGTCTCAGGGATCCTTTGAATAACCTTGGTCTTCTCGTGATGTATGCTGGTTAATCCAATGGTTCACTTGCAGTTTCAATTATTTTCCAACACAATGGCTCAAATAACTTGATTCTAAATCGTTTGACACTTCAATTGCAACTTGTCTTTGAAGATGCTGGCCCAGGAGTAGGGGTCCTCATCATCCGATGTCATTCTTATTGATTCTCAGAATGTAAACCGAACTTTCATTGTGCAGTTTGAATTGTTGTATTCCGGGTGAAGGGAACTGAGACCAACACTTTTATTTCGGATCTTGGAGTTTATTGCAAGTCTGACTCGACAGTAAGTACTTAGAGAAATCTGGACAGTACCGGACTTGAAGATGAACTGAGCTGCTTCGCATGGAGGTAGGGGGTTTTTATATATGTAAAGGAACTTGGGGGCGAGGTGACTAAGGGTGATTCATGGAGCAAAGGACAAGATGCATCAGTACCTATGACTATGAGATGATTCAGTTGTTTTGGTTTCTTATGTGAGTCAGTTGGGCATACAACAGAATTATCATAGCATTTTCTCGTGGCAATATCTGATATCTCTTCTATTCAGTCTAAGGATGCAAACCGATCTTATTTGTGCACTTCGCAGAAGGCTGAGTTATTGATTTGGCATCCTGTTGATGCGTCACTATATTGCGTAGTTCGAATAACTTATATTATATGTATGTATAATTATATATGTACCTATTTGATTGTTAACATGAATTTATTTAGCGCTGATTATTTTATTGTTCTATTTCTAAGCTTACCTTTCTCGTGACATTATCGGACTTTGCAATAATTCTTTATTAGATTGATTAATCATTGGCGGTCGAACCACCAGACGTGACATGGTAGCAGAGCGTGGTTGTATCAAGCATTGTTATAAGTTATGCTCCGAGCTGCCTTATAACCCATCGGACTTGATTCCACACAGCACCTGGAATCACGAGTGACGTACGCGGGATACATTGCTGAAGCAGTTAAAGGTCTTTCTCCAAGAAGACAAAGCGTCGCACTGATCTGCTCGGCACCCGTTAGACGTTGTAGATTCTCATATGTAGAGATGTCACCGTCAACCCTGACTCGGCGATAATAGTCAACCAATGGCTCACCACGATTGCGGTCACGAACACGCATTCCAGATTGGTAGTTAGTTGACAGAATAGATTTACTTCCGTCTGAGCCATAATTTATCGCTTCTGTGAAATACTTAGGTGACTTACGTGCCAGGAATGTAATCTTTGACTGGACGTCGTCCATGTCATCATTCAAGTCTCCGATGTCATAATCCGCAGGCATAATTTCATCTGGGTTCTGAAGGACATGGTTATTATCCCAGACACATCCAGGAATCGGATTGTTCTCGTGGAACCTCCGTCTGTGTTCAAGTCGTCCTGGTGTATTATCAGAAAGCGCAACAACAGTCTCTCTTAAGTTTGAGAAAAGGACGTGCTCGCTTTGAGGGATGAACCTTTCCTGGTTATCGTATCTATTGGCAGCTATGCGCGGATAGTACATCGCGTCAAATGCTTTAACATTTCCTATCGCGTTGATAGGACGTGAGACGGGGTCTGGTAGCACAGTTCGTGAACGGCATGTTCTTAGAAAATCAGCCGAATTATTCAGAACTTGAAGATCGTCTAGATTGTCAACGATCATATTTGTGCTTTTCACAGAAGAATTGTTGATATGGCATCCTGTTGATGCGTCACTATATTGCGCAGTTCGAATAACTTATATTATATGTATGTATAATTATATATGTACCTATTTGATTGTTAATGTTACGTCCCGCGCGTGACGTTTGCGTTTTAAAAACTAACGCGATGTCCCGACGCGGAGGGAAACGTAATAATTAAATAACCGACTTTTGGTCCACGCGGCACATACGTCCGTCGTCTGACTCGGGGAAACTCGTAAGGGCTGCGCACCTACTTTTCGTTGTCTTCTCTCTTTCTTTCTCGTTCCCGTTCGGCTTTACTGTCGTCTGGCGTTGATCTCGGCGTACGGCTGCCTTCGCGGATCCCGCTCTGGAATACGGGTGAGGTCGTAGATGACCGGTCGCACTGTAATCGGCCTGAGGATGTACGGATGCTGCTTCGCGGCCTCGTCATCGGCTGGGCGGCATCGGTCTCCTCTCGTGCAGCTTGGACGATGACGATCTTTGTGTTGAACACGGTTCCGCGAGTAATGCGCGGCGCGGCGTATACTCCGAGATACGGGCTAAAACGATACGCGGAGGCGTCTGTCTCGTACTCGCGGGCTAGCCGTTTCAGTTGATATTTCCTGCCTGCTCTGCGAGGCATGAAGTGATATAGTATAACCTCGGGTATCGAATACTAGTAATTAACAAAGTATCGCTTCTCTCGTTCTCGTGCCGAGACTGCCTGGTGGGCTCAGACGCACGAAGGAGGAGAGGATTCGAATTATTACGCGCGCTCGATCCGTCACTGTGCCGAGACTGCCTGGTGGGCTCTGACACACAGAGAGGGAGTCGGAAAAGATTGTACAATGCAAACGCGAACACTTCACTTCACGCAGAAACACTGAGGAAAATAAAGAACACTGGTTCAATATAACACTGAATTTATTATAATGAGAGTAATACTGGTATAAGAATACAAATGAAGCGTAAAACTATGGTTAAATACTACTGGATATAAACGTGAGAAATGGTAACGCAAGATATAGAAGTACTTGGAATAGTATCGCAAGAGGTACTAAGGCGAGATTCGCTAGATGTGAGCGCGACTGAGGCGCGGATAAGAAGAAGAAAAAAAAAAAACTCTCTGGAGCTGCATGGACCTCCTTCGGTTGGGTCCCACTCTTGCGGCATCCGTGCGGATGGTGGGGCGCGTGACGCAACGCCCAGCGCCGTGGTGGGGCTCGCTAGCGCGCGATGACGTACTCGCGAGCGTGTTGGCGCGTCGCGAGTCGGATTTGGAAAATATCGCGAGAGGCGCGTTATACATATAAGAAACTTAAAGAATAGGCTTAATATTAATACAGTGGTTATTGGTCGGATTAAGAATACGGTCCTTACTCTAAGGTGTACGACAGTCGATGGTTTATCGATGGTCGTACACTTACCTACTGTAATCTACATTACCGACGGTTGTACTCTACAGTACTTCGCGATTACCGACGGTAATACTGTTACCTACAACGGTAGGTAACACCTTAAGTGGGCCGGCACGAATTTGACCTTGACTGTCACGCCATTCTCGCGATGTTCTTCGAACGGCGAGTAGGGAAAACAAATTGTGGAATGCTAAAAATTTTTCGCCAGTCGCGAGTCAAAATCTTTTCAAACTGACGCTTCAGTATTGCAATGAGCAGTTTATAAATGGTCAAGCGTCTTTTCTAAGGGTTCAATCTGTGTCTGTGCAGAGCCCAAAATTTGAATTTCTGCCCCATCGTCGAGTAATTTGCAATATCGTACATACGTAAACCTATACTATCGATCTGCATTATCGACCGTATTCTATCGCAACGACCGTGGCGCTAGTAAACAGAACCGCGAAATGGTGCCTTTTTTTCTCGACAAATTACGTCGTTAATAAGTAATTAATCAATTAAAAATGCACACCACCGTGTTTGTATATGCCTTTGCTATGTCTGTGCAGAGCCCTTTTTTCGATATGAACTCTAAATCTCTCGAAATTAAGAGAAACTCTCAGCGGCAGCCATCTTGTGATGTCAAACTTTCTTCAGAAAGCGAATTTTCTGCAGAATATTACAAATTACTCCACGATGAGATAGAAATTCGAAATTTGGGCTCTGCACAGACACAGATTGGGCTTTTAGGAATCACAATTGACCACTTTTATACGGCTCATTGCTATATTGAAGCGTCAGTTTGTCGAGATTTTGACCCGTACACGTATATGGATTTCAAATCGTGACAGTCGATAATGCAGATCGAAAGTATAGGTTTACGTATGTACGATATTGCAAATTACTCGACGATGAGGCAGAAATTCAAATTTTGGCCTCTGCACAGACACAGATTGGGCTTTTAGGAATCATAATTGACCACTTTTATACGGCTCATTGCAATACTGAAGCGTCAGTTTGAAAAGATTTTGACCCTTGCACGACTCGCGACTTACAATTTGTTTTCCCTACTCGCCGTTCGAGGACCATCGCGAGAATGGCGTGACAGTCAAGGTCAAATTTGTGCCGGCCCCCTTAAGTTACCTACAATTACTCCCGCTGTTGCCTCGCTACCTCTAACGTCTTGTACGCTATTTATTATGTGTCTAAGAGTATGTTACAATATTTTACACTAACTTAACCTAAGATGAGTCGTCAATGACTCATCAACAACACGTCGGTCGTCCGACGTGACATTAACATGTGTTACGTCCCGCGGGTCGCGTTCGTCTTTTTTTTAAAAAGGGATCGCGAGGGATACCGCGGATCGAGACGTTAATTGCCCTGACTCTGGTCCACGCGGCACGTACGTCCGTCGTATGACTCGGGATTCGCGATATAATTATTCTCGGCACTTACCTGCGCTGTCCTGCTGCCCTGTTACCGCTACTGACGCTGCTGCCCTGTTACAGCTACCGACGGGAGGTTGATTTATAGCCCTGTTTACGCCAACGGCCCTCGTCCTCGCGTACAGTTCTCTCTTCGGGTCTCCTTCAGGTATACGGGCGACGTCGTGGATGACTGGCGGAAGGGTAATGGGCACCAACACGTAACGTGGCTTCAAAGGGTTGACGTGATTGCGTTCTCGCAAGGGAAGCCTGACTTCCTGTCGTGGCTGCTGCTGCTGCTGCGGGGCTGGAGCTGGACCGGCCACGATGCGTATTCTCGCGGAACACACGGTTTCGCGACTTATTCGCGGCGCGGAGCAAATGCCAACGTACGGGCTGAAACGATAGCTTTTTACGTCCGATGCGTATTCGCGGGCAAGGCGTTTCAATTGGTATTTACGTCCTGCGCGGCGCGGCATGAAGTGTACTTGTTGAAACAATCACGGTTTAATGGTATAGAAATATGCATGCGAGGAATCTTCCGTTTAACGTGCCGAGACTGCCTGGTGGGCTCAGACACACGTGAAAAGGGGAGATTCGGTTTTAACGCGCGTACTTCCGTCGAGACACCGAGACTGCCTGGTGGGCTCTGGCGTGCGACGAGGGAAATAGTTGGATTAATTATAGTATGATTTCGAATCGCGAGACACTTCACTTCGCGTAGGTTAGGCGTTAGAATGATCGAGACACATTTGGTATAACAACTAGAATTTATTAACGGTAACTGAATTAATACAAGTAACTAATAATATGAACGGTTTAAGAGTACGCGGTATAATATAATAATGAATATGGACGCAAGATATGGAAACGCTATGAAATAGTAATCGCGAGATATAGAAGAGCTATGTTGAAAGCGAGATGTAGGCGCGACTAAGGCGCGAGCACGATTGGTGGTACGAGAGGCTGCACGGACCTCCTTCGCTCGGCGTACGAGTGGAGGGGCGGATGACGCAGCTAGCGCGATGGTGGGGCGCGTGACGCGCGCCTGGCGCGAGAGTGGGGCTCGCTAGGACGCGGTGACGTAATAGCGAGCGTCTTCGCGCGTCGTGAGGCGGAATTGGAAAATATCGCGAGAGGCGCGTTATACATATAAGAAACTTAAAGAATAGGCTTAATATTAATACAGTGGTTATTGGTCGGATTAAGAATACGGTCCTTACTCTAAGGTGTACGACAGTCGATGGTTTATCGATGGTCGTACACTTACCTACTATAATCTACATTACCACACGTCGGTCGTCCGACGTGACACCTCCCCCCTCGGAACAATGATTTTTACGGGGGAAAAATCATTCATCGTCGGTATCAAAAGTTATTGTTCGTCTTAATGATCTAGTTATAGGGTTCGGCGCTGTATTATTTACCACAATGGTGGGCGGAACATTGGAGGTATTGTTCGTTCGCACCGCACTGGGGGAAGAATTGTGTATGGTTGTGGCGTCAGGGTTATGCACAACAATGTTCGGGAGGTCACTGGGGGCAGTGTTCACTTGTATGCACTCTAGGGCTTGGGTTTTCACAGGGGATTGTTTTTGCACTGGGCCACTATCTTCCTTCTTCAAATATAGGCAGAAGTGTGCCAATGCACTCCAGGAGGCTGCCAACAGCTGAATGCTCCAACCATAGGCTGCGTGCAGGGCGATGCCGTTTAGGATGATGCTGATGCTCATCTTGACGAGTCGAATCGCTACGTATATGCCGATGATGCCGGCAATCGCGGATCCAAATTCCATGAATTTGGTCCACACCTTCTTCCCCGTGGACTCAGCAATCTTTTCGAGCGTTGCCTGGTCCATTAAATGTAGTAGAGAAGCCGACCCCTCCTCGTAGGTCCTGCCTGAGGCTCCTTGGGCGAGGGAGTTTATGACTGCGGTCTTCTCAATTGGGAACATAATATGTTCATTTAATTTTGAGATATCTTCGGAGGAGTAAATGCCTCCGGTGGCGATGTTTCGCGGATCCACGTACTTCCAAGATGTTCCTGTGAGAGGTTGTATTGGTGGAAATGGTACGCTCTCGACTGGGTTTGGGAGCATCTTGTACCATGTACCTTGGAGTCTGTATGCAGTCGGGATCAGTTCGTTGCATTTCCTGCGGGTCCCCATTGTCGTCAGGATGTGGTTTCTCGGGGTCAAGTAGTACGATGTGTTCCTGTAGCTGACTGGCAGTTCTTCGTAACAGTTGTCGGTTTTTCGGAGAGTGCATTCGACTGGGATACATTTCACCAAGTGGATGACTTCCCCCGCCTGAATGGCCATGTAGCCATGCTCTCGGGTGAGCGTTGTGGCAACTTCGGCTGGGTCGATGTGGATTGAGGCGACAGCGTTTTTCAAGATCTGTCTTTCCAGCTTGCATTTTTGCTGTAATGTGTTGCGATATAATGAGACTACTTGGCTCTTCACGTGACGTTCAAGGTAAACAAATTTGGCGTTTACATATGTGAATATGTCCAGATTATTCACGTGGATTGGCTCGATTTCTTTGAATTTCCCTTCCTTTTGCGTTTCTAGGATCAGGAGTTTCGGGTGCTCGGTTTTTATCAGTATATAACCACATACTGAGGTTCGGCCTGAGCTGGCCAGTGAAAATGCCATCTCATCTGCTGTTACCGTGTAAATAGATATGGCATTGGTCTCTGGTGCCTGAGTTCGTGTTGCCATTCCCTCGTAGAGGACTTGATACTTTTCGAACTCACATCGGTCCACAGGTAAACTTTTCCAATATGTGTAACCATCCTCGGAGTCGAGGCAATGTTCTTTTTGTAAGCCACACTTTTGTCCAGAGGGCAGGTATATCTCGTTGGAGCTGAGTTTGATGGGAGCCAGGAAATTCTTTAGTGTTATCCGGACTACGGCTTGCACCACGACATCAGTCCAGGTACCAAAGGGATCGCTGTAGGTTGCGCCATTGCATGTTCCGTCATTTCGCACTGTTCCTGCTAGTGCGACGCTGCGTGACGTGGTATGATTTGAGGCGAGACCCGCGATCTGAATGAAGGGTGGAAGATACAGTGTGCCCGAGGTATGCATCTGCTTGCAGATGTCTTGAGGTGTGCTCAGGATATACTGCTGGCGTCCGTTTTGCACGATAGATACGTGGGAGTGCATCCCGCAGTAGTATATCGTTCTGTCGATTTCAACTCTACATTGGATTGTCGGCGTGTCCTTGAACTCAGAGATTTGGAGTAGCTGGATTTTTGTTTCCTCACTGATCGGGTTTGTATCTGTGGCATCGCAATTTGGTTTGTCCACGGTGGAGAAGGTAGTGATATTCAGAGTTGATCCCCCGCAATCATATCCGATTATGGCCGAGGCCACGTGGAAGACGCTGACTGCTGTCAAGGTTGCTGTAGAGATCTTCATTTCTTTGATGTTGGTCAAAGACTGACCCTCTCGGAGTGCGCCCGCGGATATATAGTCGTCGTTATCGGAGGGCGTGGAGGGGGCATACCTGATGTGTGGGATGTGGGGGAGGTTGCTTGATGTATGGGGCCTGCTGTGGCTCCTACTACCGGTCGTCGGGGTGGTTCTCCTTCCTCTTCGTCCCTTCTGGAGAATATCTCTTCCGTTAGGGCTTCGGCGACCTTTATCGAGCAGTACGTGCAGTGAAGTACTGGTACTACTCTGCAAATCGGCTTGTAGCATTCGTCGCAGGAGTTCTTCATCCTTTTTCGTGCCTGATGGACGATGTAGAACTTCTCCATTTCTTCTGGGTGGTTGCGTCGGCACCCTTGGCACAGCTCTTTTCCTTCGCTGGTCGCGTGGACGAAGCCGTCGTAGCAGGAGTATTGGTCGAAGTTCTGCATGTACTTTATCCCCTTGTGACTGGCGGGTGTTGGAAGTTTTCTCACCCAACACATGGTGCCTTTCGCTTTCGCTTACGCTGGGGTGCCAGAAACAGAGGGCGGGGGTTATCGGTGTGGCCGTTGTGCTTTGCACACGGAGAGGGGGCGCTCGCTTTAATTTGTTTACGTGAACTATGCGGCTACCGTTTTTAAAACTAATTTTTACATTATTATTATGCAAGGTCTCGAGGACACGATACGGACCCGTATATTCGTCGTCGAACTTATTCTTCCTAGGTTCTTTTAACAGGTACACCTGATCTCCGATGGCGAAGGATTCGGTACGGACTTTACGGTCATAATAGCTTTTAGATTTTATCTTTGCTGAATTGAGGTTCTCCCGGGCCACCACCGTCGTTTCAGCTATTTTATTTTGAAGGTCATGCAGGTAGTTCGAGTAGGATTCGTTGGTCAGATTGCATTTCTCTGTATCCGCGGTCGGCGTTCGGGCTATTGTGCCGAACACCAATTCGTGGGGCGTAAACATCGTGCCTTCGTGCACGCTGGTGTTATAGCTGAACGTCGCATATGGCAACCATTCGTCCCAATTTCCCTTTTGAATGTACTGTTTTAAATATTCCGTCAGGACGTGATGAGACCTCTCGATGGAGCCGTTACTCTGAGGTCGGAATGCCGTCGTCTTAAATTGCGATATTTTGAATTTGCGTGCTACGGCCTTCATTAAAGAGCTAAGGAAGTTCGTGCCTTGGTCGGTAAGTATGGCTTTGGGGGCTCCAAAGCGGCAGATAAAGTTTATAACGAATGCGTCAGCTATATCGGTGGCGGTAGTGGATTTCAAAGGAACAGCGAGGGAATATTTGGTCAACAGATCTTGGATGGTGAGGATGTTCGTGTAGCCGTTGGGGGAGGTAGGAAGGGGGCCAACGACGTCCATTGAAACCTTGTCAAAGGCTCGACCGGGCGTGTCGGTGAGGATCATGGGTTGACGTGTTTTTACTCTCACAAGTTTCTTTTTTTGGCACGATGTGCAAAAATTTACGAAATTTTGAACGTCTTTCTTTAGTGTTGGCCAAAAGTATTTTTCTCTGATTCTCCTGTAGGTCTTGGTTACGCCTTTGTGACCGGCGAACGCAGATATATGATTTTCGATTAATATGTCTTCCCTACGGTTGGTCGTGGGGATCGTCACTTCGTGTGAACAGCAGAAAATTTGAACGTTTGTGGGGGCGAAAAATTGTAAGAGTAAAGTTTGTAATGTTGGCCAAGAGACGTCTTCGACTGCGGATTTAGAAATACTAAAGGTTGGTAATTGTAACTCGGTAACTACGTCGACGAGGGAGCGAAGACACTCGATAATGTCTTCGTATGGAGCGGAATGCAACGGGGATTGTTTGACGGGAAGGAGGATTAGTTTCTTAGAATTGTAATCTAGTACCTTGGCTCGGTGGAGTGTGACATCGTTAAGCACTGGTATTTTATTATTGAGAACTAGATCTGTCGTGCCTGTGTCTAGTGGTTGTCCGTCAAGTGTAACAAAGCCTACGAGGTTGTCATTACGCATTATTAATCTATCGCGGGTGTGAATAAGTGTGCGTCGCGGTGTGTCTATTAATGGTATGGGCGCTGGTTCAATGAGTGCTTCGTCGTCCATATTGTCGGTGAATAGAGGAGAGCGATTGGCAGAGGCGGAAGAGTGGGCGTCGTGGCGAGCGGATAGCGAGGGTTGGTCGCAGTGCGACGAGCGAGGAGTGGGGGTAGTTGGTGGGACGGGCGTCGTAGATCGCGATGGCGGTTGAGTCGCCGTGATTGGAAGGGAGGCGCCTTGACTCAGTGGAAGGGGTAAGGATCGAGCATCTATTCGCGGGGTTTTATCTTCGGCGGATAAAAATGGTGGAGTCGAAGGAGAGACAGCGGTTCGGCGAATTGGATCGAATATGGGTGAATCAGGGGGATCAGAAGCGACTGAGAATGGTAGGATTGGTACTGGATTTCGGGAGAGTGCGTCGGCATTTAAATTTGTTTTTCCTGATTTGTATGTAACTCTATAATCGTATTCGGCCAACTTTAGTCGCCAGCGTAAGAGTCGGGAGGTCGGGTCTTTTACCGAGTTCACCCAAACTAAAGGCTGGTGATCCGTAATTAAATTGAATTTATGACCGTATACGTAGGGGCGGAAATATTGTACGCAATACACAATCGCAAGGCATTCCTTTTCAATCGTCGAGTAATTTAGTTCGGCCCCATGCAAGAGCCTCGAGGCGTAAGCGATCGGCTTGTCTTTGCCGGAATCTCCCTGACTTAATACGCCGCCGATGGCGTAACCGGATGCATCGGTAGTAATGTTAAATTCGCGAGAGAAATCGGGATATTGTAATAATGGAGACGTGGTAAGTATCTCGCGAAGTGTGTTGAATGCAACCTCTTGTTCGGAATTCCACTCAAACTTCCTGTCCTTTTTCAGTAGAATCGTAAGAGGTTTCGAAATTTGCGAAAATTTATCGATAAATCGCCGGTAGTATCCCGCGAGACCTAGGAATTCTCGAACTGATTTCACGTTTCTGGGTCGCGGAAAATCTCGTACCGCGACGATTTTATTAGGGCAGGGTTTAACGCCTTCCTCGCCGATGACGTGGCCAAGATATGCCACTTCACGATGCAAGAAGCCGCATTTCGCCGGCTGTAATTTTAGGTTAGCTTTCCGCAACCTTCCAGCTAATTTTTCGAATTTAGCGCGGTGCTCGGAAAGACTTCGAGCGTAGATCACGATATCATCCAGGTACACGAAGAGTTCCGTGCCCTGGAGCCCAGAGAGAATATTATCCATTAATCTCTGGAAAGTTGCCGGAGCGTTCCTGAGACCAAATGGCATTCTTTGATATTCATAATGCCCATAGGGCGTGGAAAAAGCAGTCTTGGCCGCGTCTTCGGGTTCCATACCGATCTGATGGAAACCATTAGCTAGGTCGAAAACACTAAAATATTTGGCTGAACCAAGCTGGTCTAAAATTTCGAGGATGCTTGGCAGCGGATACGCATCGGGAATAGTTTTCTCGTTTAGAGCTCGGAAGTCAATGACCATGCGCCATCGCTTGTTACCATGCTCGTCTGGTTTTTTGGGCACGATCCACAAGGGGCTATTGTAAGGAGATTCTGAGGGCACTACTACATCGCTCGCGAGTAATTCTTTCATTTGGGAATTAATCTCCTCCCTATGGATCGGCGGATAACGATATTGTTTAACGTGGACTGGCATTGGGTCCGTCGTGATAATTTTATGGCGCACAGTGTTGGTTTTCCCCAGGTAGTCGCCTGGAAGGTGGAAAAGGTCGTGGTGCGCCTGAATGATATCGTCAACATGCCGTCTCTCTTCCTCGCATAGATGATTCGTGCTAATAATGCCGTTAATCTCTTCTATACGAGAAATATGAGAGCTGAATTTAGAGTTTGAATTAGAATTTGAGTTAGAATTAGAATTTGAAATAGAAAAAATTTGACGCGGTTTTGATTCCACGGCATCCACGATCTGTTCAACCTCCTCCAGCTCCATGATCGGCATGGGGAGGTCGACGTCGTTCCCGGTTGTATTGACAACCTTTAAAATCGTTTTGCCATCAGAGATCCGCGCAACACAGTGTGGAATTAGAACGCCGGGCGACAATTCTTTTCTCGCGATATACCCGCACTCGGGTCCGACGGCTGTCATGATCACATACGCGGACGTGCGAGCCTTTACCGCGAGTCTGCCCGTGGAAAGGAATGGAAGGCGGTTCCCACGCCATGTCATAGCATTTTCCGGGTATGATATAACCGCTCCTTCTCGTAAGAATACCGAACCGGCTAGTCCGTCGGTCGGAATTGGAAAATTATCGGGGACTACTTGAAAGTCGATCGACTTCCCCAGGCACGTTAAGCGTGCCACGCCGAGGGAAGTCGTAGTTCCTTCTCCTATGCCTTCTAAAATAACGCGTTCAGACTTATTAATTAAAATATTCGGCTTAAGCAGAGCTAATTTGATTATATTGGTGCAGGCCCCGGTATCTACAAGGAGGTCTGCCTTATCCTCTAATTCTGGTATATCTAATTTAATAACTAGGACATCATCGCCTGGACGGATGGTCACTCGTGCGACTCGTCGGATTGAGTCTCCTCGGGTTGGCTCGTTATGGCTCGGATCGGCCGTCCGACCTGGTTGGCCTCCCGTCGGGGATTCGACGCGGACGGGAGGGCTGTTCCGTTTCCCGATTGTTCGCGCATTTTATTATTATACTCGCGCTTTCGGCACTCATGAATATCGTGCCCTGGCGTCTTACAGTAGTTGCATGATTTCGCGGGTTCACGTGGTACTGCTCGATTGTCCTCGCGGCGTTGCGGTGGTGTGTACGTATCTCGAGGTGGCCGAGTGTCGGTGTTATTGTTTCGCGCGATAGCGGCGTCGCGATAGGAGTTCTGCCGTGGGAGCTCTGGCGGTCTCTCGTCACGCGTCCTGTTTACGTGAGGCGGCGCGCGATAGCCGCTCGATGCTGGACCGTTTGTATATGTGTCCGCGCGATAAGGCGACGGTGACCGCTGGCTCGCATAAACATCCCGTCCGGCCGATTGCATATCGCGTGGGAATGGTCGCGGCTCTCGCTCGAGAAATCTGACCTGCTTATGGCCGTAGCGGGTTTTGTCTTGCTCGAATTCTTTATAAAATACAATTGCTTCGTCATATACGCGGTCTAAAGGGTCGTTCCTCATGTGTCTAATTTCCGTTCTTAATTCTGGCACGATTCCCCGAATGAAACTGCGACGTGTAAGGTGGTCGATGTCGCGAATGTCTGCGTCCCGGTCGCAGTCGATAATAGCGGATCTTAGATCTTTGACGCGGCTGATAAACGTTAAAATATGTTCTTGCGGCTTCATGGTTATATTAGTCATTTCGCCGCGGTAATGGTCTACAGTGTGATCCGACCCGAAAACAAGTTTTAACCGATTGCAAATGTCACTGATGGAATTCAAGACTTTATCTTCGATCGCGGAGTAGGCTGCACCGCGGAGTTTGCTGATTATTAATTTCGAGAGCGTTTTCTCGGCATGCCTTGGTATTAGGTCACGCGCGCGGTTACAGGCGCGTGTGAATTGAAGCACCGGTAAATTATTTCCATCGTAATTTGGAACAGAGTCTATCGCGGCTTTAATCAAAACGTTCGCGTTTTCATCGTCGTTATTCCCGAACAATTGCAGGCGCGGTAGATTCGAATCGTGTCCAGAGGGTCCCGGTAAATTATCTTCTTCGTTTTTTAGGGCCAGGAGCTCTTTACGCAAGGCGGCGATTTCTTTCTGGGCTGCTTCGCGTTCTTCTTCGCGAGCGCGCATGATTTCTTGCTCGGCTGCTTTACATTCGCTTTCGAGGCGAGCGCGAGCCTTTTCTGACGCGGCGGCTTCTCTGCGGAGACGGATCTCTTTATTTTCTAATTGTATTTGTAACGCGGCGAGTTCATCTTGTGTAAGGGCGCGAGAGCGCGTGTTATCGGCCGGGGTAGTCATCACGAATGTCAGGCAGATCCCACCGCTGCCACCAAATTGTTACGTCCCGCGGGTCGCGTTCGTCTTTTTTTTAAAAAGGGATCGCGAGGGATACCGCGGATCGAGACGTTAATTGCCCTGACTCTGGTCCACGCGGCACGTACGTCCGTCGTATGACTCGGGATTCGCGATATAATTATTCTCGGCACTTACCTGCGCTGTCCTGCTGCCCTGTTACCGCTACTGACGCTGCTGCCCTGTTACAGCTACCGACGGGAGGTTGATTTATAGCCCTGTTTACGCCAACGGCCCTCGTCCTCGCGTACAGTTCTCTCTTCGGGTCTCCTTCAGGTATACGGGCGACGTCGTGGATGACTGGCGGAAGGGTAATGGGCACCAACACGTAACGTGGCTTCAAAGGGTTGACGTGATTGCGTTCTCGCAAGGGAAGCCTGACTTCCTGTCGTGGCTGCTGCTGCTGCTGCGGGGCTGGAGCTGGACCGGCCACGATGCGTATTCTCGCGGAACACACGGTTTCGCGACTTATTCGCGGCGCGGAGCAAATGCCAACGTACGGGCTGAAACGATAGCTTTTTACGTCCGATGCGTATTCGCGGGCAAGGCGTTTCAATTGGTATTTACGTCCTGCGCGGCGCGGCATGAAGTGTACTTGTTGAAACAATCACGGTTTAATGGTATAGAAATATGCATGCGAGGAATCTTCCGTTTAACGTGCCGAGACTGCCTGGTGGGCTCAGACACACGTGAAAAGGGGAGATTCGGTTTTAACGCGCGTACTTCCGTCGAGACACCGAGACTGCCTGGTGGGCTCTGGCGTGCGACGAGGGAAATAGTTGGATTAATTATAGTATGATTTCGAATCGCGAGACACTTCACTTCGCGTAGGTTAGGCGTTAGAATGATCGAGACACATTTGGTATAACAACTAGAATTTATTAACGGTAACTGAATTAATACAAGTAACTAATAATATGAACGGTTTAAGAGTACGCGGTATAATATAATAATGAATATGGACGCAAGATATGGAAACGCTATGAAATAGTAATCGCGAGATATAGAAGAGCTATGTTGAAAGCGAGATGTAGGCGCGACTAAGGCGCGAGCACGATTGGTGGTACGAGAGGCTGCACGGACCTCCTTCGCTCGGCGTACGAGTGGAGGGGCGGATGACGCAGCTAGCGCGATGGTGGGGCGCGTGACGCGCGCCTGGCGCGAGAGTGGGGCTCGCTAGGACGCGGTGACGTAATAGCGAGCGTCTTCGCGCGTCGTGAGGCGGAATTGGAAAATATCGCGAGAGGCGCGTTATACATATAAGAAACTTAAAGAATAGGCTTAATATTAATACAGTGGTTATTGGTCGGATTAAGAATACGGTCCTTACTCTAAGGTGTACGACAGTCGATGGTTTATCGATGGTCGTACACTTACCTACTATAATCTACATTACCACACGTCGGTCGTCCGACGTGACACATGAATTTATTTAGCGCTGATTATTTTATTGTTCTATTTCTAAGCTTACCTTTCTCGTGACATTATCGGACTTTGCAATAATTCTTTATTAGATTGATTAATCATTGGCGGTCGAACCACCAGACGTGACACTATATAAATTTACTAATTTTAAATTAAAATGAGCTTCGCTTTTGGCAACATAATCTCGAAAGGCAGAAAATACATCTGACTTCCGAGCAATTAAATATGTAACGCAATAATGAGTATATTCATTCAAAAACAAAACAAAATAATTTCTTTCATTAATTTCTTTCTTTCATTTATGAACAATGAATAATGGGCGTCTTACATGACTTTTTTTTTTTTTTTTTTTTTTTTTTTTTTTTTTTTATTTAAGCTCTTTAGGCCCTTAAAGGGCCCATTTCGCTTTACAATTTATTTTGCAGTTTGGTATTACAATGATACATAATAATTAAATAAATAGTTTACAATCTGTGAAGTATTGATGAATACAAATACACGCCTTAATATTAGGTTCAACTATAAACATTTCAATACTTAAGGGTAATTGATAATCCATTTTATGCAGAGAATCTAAAAGTTTGTGTCTTTGAATGTCATACTTTTCACACTGCCAGATCACATGGTTTAGAGTTTCATCACTTTGATCACAGCTACACTTGCCGTCAGAAATTATACCTACTCGTGCCAATGAAGCGGCTAAATGATAGTGATCCGCCCGCATCCTATTGATCATAGTAATGAAACATCTCTTAAGTCCTGTACGGGAGAACCAGGGTGTGGAACTGTCACGGAAAAAGTGCTGGAAGTAATTTTTGCCCTTAAATAACCCTTGCCTCCTGATAATTTCCACAGAATTCTCTTTGGCCTGTTTCTTATATTTTTCGTAAACATCAGTGAAAGGAACCTTCGGAAAGTCAAAGGATGTTGAGGAGGTAGCCAATTTGGCTGCCTTATCCGCATCTTCATTGCCCTGAATACCAGAGTGAGATGGGATCCAGAATAATTTGACATAACTGTTTTGTTCATTGCTAATAAATAGGTTATATTTCCTTTTAATTTCAAAGATGTGTGAATTGGTCTTTATGCTAACAGTGGGGGATTGTAAAGCCATTAGACAACTAAGAGAATCAGAAAAAATATGGAAGTTGTGGTTTTGGTGTTCTAATATCATTTCAAAAGCATCACTTAAAGCCAAACATTCGGCAGTGTAGATAGAGGCAAGAGGGTTTATGGAACGTGTTTTTGTTAAATTCAAGTCTGGACATATGCAGGCAGAACCAACACAGTTAGATCCCTTGATTTTACTCCCATCAGTATATATTTTATAGCAGTTTGTGTTTTCGCATACCTCATTGAGAATAGCTATCGGGTTGCTGGTATCCTTAACAAGAAGACCCAGTGAAGTATCTATTGGTATGGAAGTTGTACAGGTCGTATAATCATAGCTGTAAATATTTAAGCTATCCTTTGATTCTATCACATCCGCTTCCATAACGGATATAAGACATTTGCAAATTATCCTTTGTTTATTAGAGAGTTTTTTCCTTTGAAATAAGTCGTAAGAATCTCTGATGCAATTATATGTGTAAGAATTGCGGTGAGCCAGAGCCTTAGACAGAAAACAGCATCCCAGGTAAACAGCACGTTCTCTAATATACATCAATTTAGATTCCCCGATTAGTATGTTGGTCGGAGTGGTCACTCTATAACCCAGAGCAAGTCTGATCGCACTGTATTGTAACCTCTCCAGTTTTCCCGATAGGGAGCTACTCGAGGGGAAGAAGACAAAGGAACCATAGTCAATAATAGAGCGTATAAAACTCTTATAAAGTGTGATCAGGGTTTCTGGGTCCGATCCCCACCAAGTGCCTCGAAGGTATTTAATGATGTTCAAAGCTTTGGAGCATTTATTTATAACAAATTCGATGTGCTCTTTAAAAGAGAGACGATGGTCAAAGATGATTCCTAAGAAGCGCGCGGAATCATAAGATTCAATGGAACAATCTTTAAATACAATACTGGCAGGATCAGGGATGGGTCTTTTGTTATTAAATCTTACTAGCTTAGTTTTATGTGGGGAAAGAGCCAGGCCAAGTTTGTTGAGATTATCACTTATTAAATTAATAGCATTTACTATTGCATTCTGAGCCCACTTCACAGATTTAAATTTGATGTAGATTGCAATGTCATCCGCGAATTGGGATATATGGATATTTTTGGGGATATTATCTTCAAGATTGGAAACATATAGAACATAGAGCAAGGGGCTGAGCACCCCACCCTGCGGGACCCCCTTAAAAACCAGTCGGGGACCCGTCATGGACTTATTTGTAAAAATTTGTCTCTCATGGGTTAGGAATTTTATAAACCTGAGAAGATTTTTAGAGCAACCCAAATCCGCCAGTCTCGTCAACAGAATGGTACTCACAACATTATCAAAGGCACCCTGCACATCGAGGAAAGCTGCCAGGACTTCTTTCTTATCAATGAAGGCCTCCTCAACCCTCAGGGTCAAGTTTGCCAAATTGTCATAACACGATCTCCCCCCCCTGAAACCCATTTGACTTGCGGGAATTAGAGAGTTGTGTTCAGCCCACCATTGCAACCGGGTCTTAATCATGGTCTCGAACAACTTGCATAGACAAGACGTTAAGGATATAGGGCGTAGGCCATTTCCCTCTGCCTTTTTTATGAAATGTACAAAAGAATTTTTCCAGCTTGGGGGAAAGTTATTTGTAGAAATTACTAGATTGTAAATGTCCAAGAGCAGTAACTTGTATTTGGGGGGGAGATTGTTTAGAATTTCATAATCAATTCCGTCAATCCCAGGAGCCGATTTGAAATTCTTGGAACCTAAAGCGACATTAAATTCAAGAAAATCAAAGGGGCCATCCAGAAATTCGTTCTCGGAGCAGGGAGGAAGCCAATCCGGATTTGTTTGGACCCAGGGAGGACTAATCTTATCCAAAACCTCCTCGTATCCTGGATCAGGTTGAAGGTTCTCAGAAACAGTTGAATCATTTGCTCGGGCCCACCTATTTTTAAAAATCCTGCATTTATTCCAGACATAGCTGGGATTTGAGCGAAAATCGATACCTTCAGCAAATTTCCTAAAGCTTTCTCTTTTTTTGTTTTTAAAAATTTTTTTAGTCTGAGCTACAAGTTTCTTATAGTTCACCAAGTCCTCAAGATTTTTGGTGTGTTCCCATTTTTTGAAGGCTCCTCGACGAAGTCTTTTTGCCTTGTCACAATCACCATCCCACCAGCATACTGGATTCGAGTGAAACGTTACATTGGTGTGCTTGCGGATAGGAGTACTCAACGAGATAGTGTTAGAGATAATTTTTGTGAAAAAATCATATTTAGACTGGGGGGATAGCAGCTCATAATCTTCCGTAAGAAATTCCGAGAATTTAGATTCTAATAGATTATTAAATTTGTTCCAATCAGTTCTGATTGACTTTAATTTGAATGAGTGTTTTTTATAGAGGTGTTTAGCAGTATCGTATGTGATTTCAATAGGGAAGTGGTCCGAACCCAGAGTTTCATCTCTCACTTCAACATGTACTTTATCAGAGATGTCAATAGTGGAAAAAATTAGATCAAGATTAGATCTTTTATCTCTGTAAAAATCAACATGTGTGAGGGACCTGTCATTGTGTAAGAAGAGGTCAAAAGCATCCGCAGAATTATTTAGCCTAGCCCCATTACCGTCAGTAAAGTTACAATTCCAGATTTTGTTGTGTGAGTTGAAATCCCCCATAAAGATGCAATTAGTGTTGGGATCGACATTTTTGAATATAAGGTCCCACTGATCCTGCGAGAGGGATTGACCCGGGGTTCTATAGCAGGCCAAGAGATTGAGCGGTGGGCTAAGCTGAGATAATTGAACCCCTAATAATTCAACTGAGTTATTTGGGGAAAGGAGGTTCTCAATTCTACAAAATGCAATGTTCTTACGAATGATCATAAGTATACCACCTCCTCTAGAATGAGATCTATCCTGTCTAATAGTGAGAAATCCTGGAAAGTTAACAAATGTATCGTTCTGAGATAGCCAGGTTTCTACACTAACCAAGATATCCACGTCCTGCAGCATAGATTGAATATCCTCGACACGTTGTCTGGCACTCCTTGTGTTCCAAAAAATGATTTTTAGGGTGCAAGGTTCCATGAATGATTTTCCTGTCGCAATAGATGAATTAATACTCCTCTACAGAGCTAAGATCTTCGTTTGATGAAACAGGAGCATCAGGGTTGGTTAAACGGTTCAAAATTCTGTGGATGCGACTCCTCAATTTCCTACTAGATAAACGAGAGCTGATTTCCGATAACATGATAATGAGCGCCGGGATGTCACTGGTATAGCCATGGGCTAAAGCATAAATGTCATGCCGCCCAAAGCTTGAGGACAAGAAATCCGTGATACCGTCTATGTCCAGTGGTAGATTCTTAGAATTTTCACGAATATAATCTTCGGCCGGCGAAAGCAGTGAAGCAACATCATTGTTAGAGGGACCTGATTCTGAATGTATCTTCTGTTTTTTGCTATATTTTTTTTCACATCGTGTAGACTTCTTGGTTGAATCTGTTGGGGTGTTGTTGGTTGTGGAATCAGATAGAGCTCTTTTGTTCTGAGAAGGGGGAGGCATCGAGTCATTTAAGTCGAGAGTAGCCTCCTCCCCTGACATGGTCAAAGGTTTATCGTTGGTTTCAACTGGTTTTTCCTGTGAAGATGGTATATCCTTCAAATCTGTGGAATTATATTCAGCCGTCGCCTGAGTAACATTCTTGCAAAATTTAGCCAAATGGCCTTCTTCCTTGCATAGGAAGCACGTCAGTTTCTCTGTTGATAAATATATCCAATAAACTGTATTATCGTAGTAGAGGGACAAAGACGCTGGTACTTTGTCTATATCTTCTGGGTTTATAAACAGTTGCCTACGAAAGCTTAAAATGTGAGAATACCCAGGTCCGTGAACTCCTGCTTTAATGAAGGTAATAGGAGAGACCGGTTTTATATTTACTTTAGCAAGTTCAGTTTCTATGACCTCGTGAGGTATAATGGGACAGACATTGGAAAGAATGATCCTTTTTGCTCTTGAGATAAGCGGCCTGATTGTTAACGAGTGCGAGCCAATGTTAACCTTATTGTTGGATTCCGTTAATTTGTCAGCAATCTCCTTACTGCCCAGGTAGAAACATACCCGGCCTTGAGAGATTTTCGATACAAATCTTATGTTGTTAGGGCCTACTAAATTTACTACTGCATCTGTGTATTCCTGGATCGTGACTCCTTCAACTGAATCGATGATAATTGCTTGTTCCTTTGTGGGAAATGAGAATCTCTGTGTTACTTGAGCGTATGACACTTTCGATTTGTTGACAACTGTTATAGGATCCATGATTATTGAAGAAGTTGCAGGAGCTCCTGTACTCAGAGGCTCCGTTCCTATGCTCGTCGTTGGTAAGAGAGAGGGATGACCCCTCCCTCAAGCAGGTAAACACTAGAGATCAGAACACTCACACCGTTCTACACAGAGGAAAATGAACCACACCACTACTCGTGAACACAGATAGGCAGAGCTCAACGAAAACACGTCTGTACTCGACCACGGTTCTACCGAGACTCTTACATGACTTTTATCTTTAGCTTTTCTAAATGGTAGTCGTGCTTGTTTTCCATTTACACAAGCTTCGCATAAATTAGCGTTTACTCTAACTTTTTCTATTTGCTTTATATCCGCAAACATCTCTTTATTCTTTAACTTTAAGAATTTATTTTTACCGATATGTCCTAAACGCTGATGCCATAATGTATAATCATTTCTTTCAGCACTAGTTGCTTGAGCAACACAATTTTTAAAATTCATATCAAGCATAAATTCAATAACAGTTAAATTGTACAAAGGTTTACATGACATTACAATGTTACCACTTTTACGTATTTTTACTCCCAGTTCGTCAAACGTCGCGCTCATTCCTGCCTGCTGAATTCTTCGAACCGAAAGTAAATTATACGGTACATCTGGACAGTAGTATACATCCTGCAGCGTCGCTTGAATACCCATGTTGGTGGTGATATTTATGGTACCCCTCTTTTGTTGCACTAATGTGTATACCATTCTTCGCAACGGAAATTTTTATTGGTACAGGAAGTTTGTCAAAATTTTCGGCTACATCTTCTCTGTTGATTATGTGATCCGATGCAACCGAATCCAAGATAAATGTAATCTTATCTTGATCAGATTTGTCCTTCTCTTCATATTCTCCCACCATAAACGCAACACGTGATGGGTCATAATTTGTTGAAGATGTATTATAATTTGCTGAAGATGCAGATGACTGTATTACTTCAATTGTTTGAGCCATTTTCTCACTTTGAATGTTTGCATTTTTCACCTGTCTTTTATAATAATAACAGTCCCTTTTTATATGGTTTGTTCTCCCGCACTGATAACATCCTTTAATTTGTTCTTTAAATTTAGACGATTTATTATTATTATTATTATTAACCCTTTGCACTCGGGGCCTTTTTCGCGCTGCGCTCCAGCAACTCGAGACGTTTCGCAGCCTTTTTGACGCATTTCTTACCAGTAACTTAAAATCATTACACACAAATTAATGTATAAAATTTTTATATTTTAACATTTTATATATCTTTACACCTTTATAAACATAATTTCTTAAATATTAGTCTCTGTAATTTCTCTGTGTATGATATTTTATGTAACAATTCCCAAGATGCATGCCCGGCTTGTCGGGGCAAGTATTACAATAATATGTTGTTTGATGCCTTTTTCGGATTTATTTCTATAAGAACAGACTTTGCAGTCGTTCCTAACTGCTGTTAGAATATTGTGTAGCTTTCCATTCAAGCGGATATATTCGGAATCGGAGGTTGAAGTCGAGGCTCGATCGCGTGGCTGGCGAAAATCTCCAGTCAATTGGTGGACTAATGTTTTCAAATATCGCAAGTGATTAAGCGTCTGTTCGTTTCTCTGCTGTTTAGTGGCTTTATATAAAATATATGAATTTATTGAACAAATTTCTAAACCCCAAAAAAACAGTTTTCGCCACCATTTTAGCGATTTTCTTAAGAAACAGTACGTTGAGGCATACTGATCTGCACGATCGACACCGCCCATATGTTTGATATAATTTATTACTACGTTAGGTTTCTTGACAGTCACTTCTACTCGAACCCGCGTCGAAGAAACTAAACGTAAACAGTTACTGCCGCGCATCGAGTTACCGCAGCAAACCAAGTGGTGAGCGAGAGTCACCTCTCGAGTGCAAAGGGTTAATATATTGATTTTAAAAATTTTTCGAAATTTTATAATTATTCTTCTTTGTTTTATTTATTTTAAAGCCTGCACTAAGTACTTTTAAACTTGTGTCCCGATTTTCGTTCATTAGTTTCACTTCGTAATCCAGTAATCTAGTTTTACCGCGAACGCCAATGTTAAATTATCATCTGATAATGTCTCTATCGCGGTTATTATACCATCATAAGAAGCAGGTAAAGTCATTAATAAATTTGACACTTTGTCAGTTTCTTTCAGCACATCTCCCGCTGCTGAAAGCTCCGAAATTAATTCATCAAATATTTGAAAATGTTTTATTGGTGGCGTATCACTTTCGAGTTTTAAGTTTAATAATTTCTTTTTAACAGCTAATTGTGTAACTACACTCTTTCGCTCATAAACAGCGTCCAAATCGCGTAGCACTTGCTTAGCACTATTGGCTGATTGCACAAAGCTAAGAAAAGAATATGACAAATATTCCACAATAATGTTCTTTGCAATTCCTTCCGCTTCGATCCATTCATCAGTTAACTTATCAGGAGTTGGCTGATCAATAACTTTGATCACCTTTAGTTCGGTTAACAATGAACGAATTCTAAATTTCCATACACTGTACTTTTCACCATTAAATGGTTGAATGTTTCTCTTTGTATTTAAATTTTCCATTGTTTTATTGTCTTTATATTTAACTGTACACTTAAAACTATGCACACACACACAAATATATGTAATGGTTATAACTATTTTATTTATCCTTTACGGTCTTTTATTTCATTTAATACACTACTCAGATAGTACACAATTAAACTGAGTTTAATTCATAACTGGGCCCATAACCTGTTGGGATATGGGGTTTATTTTAATAAACACACAGTGTGGTCCCTGTGACATTCCCCCCATCTTAGAGTGGAGCTGGTCCCTCAGCTTCGATATTGGAGGCTTTTCTTCAGGATGCTCTTTGGGATGTTGGCTCGTCGTCTCTCGAATAATACCTCATCTTCTCCGATGACACGGGATGGACGAAAGCTTATCGCTAACGGCTCGATATAAGAATCGGAGTATTCATTAGTCGCAGGCGCGCTCGGTACAGTGTTGATCGTATTTGTCTTAGTCTTACAACACAGCAAATGTATACACAATTTCGATGGCATCACATTACCTAGCATGCTGAGTATTCCGGTTTTGTTTAATACATAAAGGCCTAATAATCCTACAGAAATGTAGCTAATAATCTGAAATGCTGTGCATCCGTAGCTTTTAAGGGTTTTGATTCTATGTTCTACTTGTACTTTGTTAAGTTGATGGTCCAATTTATTCAAGTCTAGTTTGTATTGTTCGATGGTCCCTGCATTGTGATTTGTATCATGTATCTTTTCAAATTCTGAAAATAAATTGCTTAAACTGTCATTTGTTGGCAATTCTAATTCTTTTCGCTGTAAGGTGTAATTAACGCTCGCTTTAGTTTCGCCAACCTGTATGTGTTCATTATTGAATATTAAATCACATGTTGCGTTCGCGTATAAAATGGAATTTCCTGAAATGGTTATAATATCGTGTTCGTTGTCGCAAATAGTGTTAATCTCGGTAGCTCGCTCGGGTATAACTAGGTAGCGATTTCCTGAATGTAAAGGTATGAAAACAATTTGATCAATTTTGTAAACCGAAAAGGTGCATGTACGGATTGTCGATTGAAATCCTATCAATTCTGTATCGCAGTTTGCTTTGTTTTGTCTTCCGCGGATCGGTTGCGTTTGCTTGAAAATGGTGGTGCCTAATTTCTTTCGACAATGTTTCGTTAAATATTCTTCGTCTACGCTTATGAAGTTCGGACCTGAAGTAAAGAATATTGGCCTGATAATAACGGGTGCTAAGAACACGTCGTTCTTCAAAATCGGGACGGGGTATAAGCGTGACATACTCCATTCTCGGTCTGGAAGAATTGGAATCGATACTTTAAAGAAAACTACACTGTCGTATATAAATACTGATAAATCGCTAACGTCCAAAATGAATTGAAAATGTTCCACGTCCGGTTTTATAAGAGTTTGCAAATTCTTTTCTTTTAATAACTTTTCGTAATTCGCGAGAAATTCCTTAGGCTCTATCATCTGAGGACTTATTATTCCTTGTTTACCTAATACAATGATATTTAATACTTCATCGATTTCAAAATGAAGTTCGGATATGGCGTTCGTGGCGTGAATAATATTTTGCAAATATGTGGCGACGTCTTGCATTTTCTGTTCTAATTCGGCGGTCGTGTGTTTTAGCAACTCAAAATTCTTCATACTGTCGGAACTTACAATCTTTCGTATCAGTGAGGTTTGGTTCGAAATTGCAGATTTTAAATTGTTATTTTGATCGAAAAGTTTGTCTATGTTTTCGTTTATCACATCTAAATCGTCATTATCTAATGTTCCAAAAAGTGATTTTGATTCAGATCCTAAAAAATTTAATAATCCTCGCTTGTTTCTACGGTGTGTTATAATTCTGAGGTGTGTTACAAGATTTGCAGGTCGTTTCTGCGCGGAAAGCATTGCTTTAATTTCTGAATCGTAGCTGCAACCGGTCTTTTCACAATGCTGTTCTAAAGTATGCGTTAGGCTACGTATTTTCGCATAGTTTTCGTATATATCGCTGGTATCTAAACCTATTATAACATTTATTCGATTATTATAAATATATGCTACATCTATATTCTCGTGGTATAGCGATGAATCTCCTAAAGGTTGTAATATAACTTTAGCGAATCCGATTCCTATGAACGGAAGGATTGTCTCAATGGTGGTTTATCGTCATTATGAACCATGACTAAATTTCCAATGTTAAACAAAGTTTGTGGTTTAATAATCTTTCTTTGCTTATCTCGCAAATTTCTCTTTTTACTTTTAACTAGCGTTTCTCGCTCTGCTTTTAACTTCGCGTTCCATTCTCGTTTACGAAATTTGACTTCTTCTGGAAGAGTTCTTTGAGGGTTCTTGGATATGGTCGAGGGAAGATTTGCCTTGTGGCCAAATATCAATTCGAAAGGAGTGAATCCGGTGGATTCATGGATCATGGTGTTGTAGGCTAAGCAAATGAAATTTAGAGATTGATCCCATTCGGAATCTTTCTGTAAGGAACTTCGAATCATGTCTTTCACTACTGCGTGCGTTCGCTCGAGAAGGTTGATCCCTGCTCCTGTGTCGACAAGTAGTCGCACGGTTCCTGGTTGATGTACTCGATTCAGTTCGATGGTAGGTAATCTTCCAAATTGTGTGTTATTGATCCGTATTCGGGACCGGGGTCTTCCGTCGTGTCCTCGTAATCCAGATTGTTGACTCTCGGTAGGCCGGGTGCTCGAAAATTTTGACATACGTTCGCCGTGTGTCCGAATTGCTGGTACATCTCATTCTCATGTGGTCTGAGAGTGGTTGTTTCTCTGCTTGGCTGAATTTGGGTGTACTGCCGTTCGGCTGAACAGGTGGGCTGACGTGTCGCTGAGGTGGGAGAGCGAGTCTCACTGCTCGTTGAAAATTGGTTGTTACCGGTGGAGTGGAGCGTCTGATACCTGTAGGGGGTACCTGGCGGCGTCGACTGTGCTCTTCTCTAACTAATCGTTCGAAAGACATGGCGCGTGTTTCAGCGTCGTGCAAGTTGAGTGGTAAATTGCAAAGTAACATTCGGGAGAGTTCGTACTGTAGTCCTCGTGCATAATCGGTTACTGTGTCTCTTTGTAGGCGGTCGATCATGGCTCTGCGCGTTATCTCGTCGCGATATTCATTCGATATACTGTAGGCCAGTGCGTTAAATGCCTTCCTAAAGCGAATGTTGTAATCTTGAACTCGCTCATTCTGATATTGCTTTACCTCTCGTAAACGGTCTTGGTTTTCGCGTACCGTGGTCTGGGCTGCCACATTTCTCCTCAAGGCTTCGAATAATGTTCCGAAGTCTAAAATTCTCAAATTCCTAATGGCTGCTGCTGCTTTGCCAGTTATTTTCTCAATTTTAATTATTTTCAAGAGTAATCCTTGCTCCGTGCATAGGCTCTTTATTTCACGTGCTTCATTAATGAATTCTTCTACACCGATATCGTTCTCTCCGTTCATCACGGGTACGTATCGTGAGACGTCTTTGGCATTGAGGTATGGTGCCGTAGCAACAATTGGAGTCGTGCTGGCCGGGGTTCTCATGTCTGGCGTTGGGTTCTGTGGAGGCGGTATTGGTGGGGTGACAGGATTGGGTGTATGGGTGGCTGGCATTGACCAGTGGGCTAGGCGAGAGCTCCTATCGTCAGTCATCATTGAACCAATTTCCGTAGAATTGATATCCTCCATCATTCTCAAGCCTTTTGTCGTTCGAGTCAGAGTCTCAATTTCTGTAACTCGGTGTCTATTCTCTTCATTCGCAAGTTTCAGTGCGTCTCTGAGGCCTGCTATTTCTTCACGGAACAGTCTTTCCTGATTTTGCATGCTATTCATTATTAGCTTAAAGTTCTCGTTAGCACTATTGTCCGAAGCCGTAGCTTTGGATTTCTCTCCGCTGGTTCCAGGCGGTGTGATTTGACTCATCTTCGTAGAGAATGAACTGTACACTGTATCTTCACTGGAGTTGCTGGAGAAGCTAGCCTTCCTATCACGGTATTGAGAATACGAATCCAGGGCTTACCTTTCGTAGAAATCCGTGTTGTCTCCAAAATCTTCCGTTCATTCTCGGTTCCCGTAGGCCGAAGTCGTAGCTCCGTTTTACACAAGATTCTTCCGGTTCGTTGATCCTCGCGCTTGTGGATTCCCGTAGGCCGAAATCGTAATTTCGTTTATCACAAGACTCGATGCATCCTGGCAGGATCCCCAAAATGTCACGTAATAATCCCGAAGAAAATATAAAAAAAACTTTATTGCTCAACCGTAGTTGAGTACCACTGAATTAGTTACAAAGATTATTACAATGATCGAAATATACGCAGGACGTACGCGGATGACGCTAAAACAAAACTGAACGCTCGTGCCCCGGGGCGACGGCCTCTTATACCGTTGGAGGCAACTGACCGTTGGGGACATTTGATCTTTTCTTATCTCCGGGAATTCTCCGAAAGTGGTGCCGTGTGCAACGGGCCATAATCGGGTGTGGTCCCTGTGACACAAGCATTGTCACGCAACGGTGTTAATTTCGGAATTACGTTTTGTGCTTGTACGCGGTCTTTTTAAACTCCCTCACGACCTGCTCAATCTGCTTATGGGTTCTGGTGCCGTAATAGATCCTCGATAGCTTCATCTTCTTTCTGTCCTGAAAGAACCTGACCCCACTCAGTTGGGTTAACAACTGAGTTATAGTTTTCTTATATATATATATATATATAAGAAAACTATAACTACACTTAACCTCATTAGGTTATATTAGGTAGTATTACACATTTGTAATACTGTTAACATTACATTTTGCACTCTCATCTCGGACTAGCACACGCGGCTTACATATTTCTCCTACTGCGATACTCTCGTACTTCCCACTCTCTCCACACGCTCTAGTCCAGCGCTGTTCACGCACTCAAACATATCAAAACACACACACAAAGCATAGATTTACTCGCATATCCAAACAGTCCTAATAATTAGTTGTAAAAATACAGTACCACGATTTTATTATTCTGGATTTATGTGAATACAAACCAGTGAATTAAATCTTTCAGAACTTTCTGATATTGTGGTATCAAAATTCGTTACTTCTTGGACAGATTTCAATGACAATTCGTCTAAGAAAGACCTCTCCTCGCCATGACACACGATATTTTGAGACGCATTTGCATTAACTGCTATGTTCTTTAATAGGCTTTCAATTCCTTCTAATTTATTGAAAATTTGTTTTATTTCGTACTTTAATTCTATATATTGACGATTTAATAGTGTCAATTGTCCTTCGGTGAACGACGTTGTATCATTCATAGTTTTATCTGTACAATTGCATAAAATTGCGATGTCTGCACGTTTCGAATAATTCGAGTTTCGGCCAACTGAATTTCTTGGGCTCTCAGCGAACCGCCGCGCGGACCACGTTGCCGGAACCGTAAACAATCTGCGATTACCCTTCGTAATGTGGTATATGACGAGCAACGCGTGAATAAATCGATCGTGTTCGTGTTCGCGACGAAACAAGTGACCGCCTTGTGGTCGGGAATCTCGATGTTTTGCAACACTTCGTCAGGCCATTCGTCCACGTTTTTAGTCAACCACGATGGACCGACGAACCATGCACGATTCTGTAGAAACGCGTGTGGTAATTGGCCTCGGGATAGGGATAATGCGTCTGCCGGATTGTACACCGAGCGGACGTGTCGCCAGGTATGATCACCAGATACAACCCAACACGGTAATACCGGTATATCGTACAAATCTCTGTAATTGCTAAGAGATTCCAGGTCGTTATAACCCGCGAATATTCGATGGTCGCAGCAAACCCTACGCCTCTGGTGGAAATCGTTAGGGGGACGGCATATGATTGTAGAGTCAACGACATATTAGTCAGCGACTTCTCCAATTCTGCAGCGTCGGAATCGAACAACCCATATTTTCGTGCGATATTGTCTCTGATCTCCTGGTTTTGCTTGGCACCTCAAAATATGGCATTAGCCAATAGTCTCCCATGCCATTTCTGGCTCCGGTACATGACCGATTGTCTGCAGTGCGTGGGTCACAGTCGCGTTGTAATAAAGACCTCTAGCAAAGAGAACCGCTGAAATAAGAAAACTCCCACCTAAAACGTCCTCCTCTTTGCCATTATTGCACACGTAGGCAGTACAAAATGTAGGATTATCCGAATGTCTAAACCAATCACGAGCTGAGGGTTCTGTAGGATCTGGCGGTGGAGAATGATGTTCAAAAGATCGAATTTCAGCCAAGATCTTATTTAAACAAGTTATTTCACTATAACAATCACCGGAATCACTAGAAATAGATTCACGCGCCCGTGAAGAAAGAATTTCTGGTGGATGCGTCGTGTACCACATTGAATAAAATTTCTTTGATAAGTGAGAGAGAACAAAAGGTGCATAAAGCGGTAAGATTGCAAATCACAACCAAGAATTTCAATTAAATAATAAATTATTTAAGAAACAAGGTTGCGATAAGTAGGCTGCATTCAGTACCTAAAAATCGCTGGTTTTGCTTGGCACCTCAAAATATGGCATTAGCCAATAGTCTCCCATGCCATTTCTGGCTCCGGTACATGACCGATTGTCTGCAGTGCGTGGGTCACAGTCGCGTTGTAATAAAGACCTCTAGCAAAGAGAACCGCTGAAATAAGAAAACTCCCACCTAAAACGTCCTCCTCTTTGCCATTATTGCACACGTAGGCAGTACAAAATGTAGGATTATCCGAATGTCTAAACCAATCACGAGCTGAGGGTTCTGTAGGATCTGGCGGTGGAGAATGATGTTCAAAAGATCGAATTTCAGCCAAGATCTTATTTAAACAAGTTATTTCACTATAACAATCACCGGAATCACTAGAAATAGATTCACGCGCCCGTGAAGAAAGAATTTCTGGTGGATGCGTCGTGTACCACATTGAATAAAATTTCTTTGATAAGTGAGAGACAACAAAAGGTGCATAAAGCGGTAAGATTGCAAATCACAACCAAGAATTTCAATTAAATAATAAATTATTTAAGAAACAAGGTTGCGATAAGTAGGCTGCATTCAGTACCTAAAAATCGCTGGTTTTGCTTGGCACCTATCTTCTTACGAAATGCTTCGGACGTCCTCTTTCGTGAAGCCTTACCGGTTTGCTTCTTCTTCGCAGCGAGTGGTTTAGTGTCACTTGCCTTATCGATCGTTGCACCATCAGTCTGCATAGCCTCCATTATGATATGAAGATACTAAACAAAAGAAAGTACAAGGGGGAAGGTTCCGTCTATCTCGAGACGAAATTTCGACCTCGAGACGAAACCGGTAATTGATTGAATTTCCGCGACTCGCGTGGCCGCATACATTTTTAGCCGATGTTGGGTGACGACCCAACCCAATCGCGTTTTCTGCAAGTACACATCTTGTCCTTCGCGCGAGAGGTTAATTTGCCCAACCTGGAATAGCGAAACTGTCGCTCCAGCACCGATCAGCAAATCTACTGGACGCGACAGATGGAATTCAGCGTCTGCTAGGCGGATGTTACGCGGAATTGTCATTGAGTCGCGTGGAAACACCTCCGACGGAACCAGATCCGTGATATTCGGGATACTGAGGCACGTCAATTCCTTTTCAAACCCGTCGAAGGTCGATCGTACTTGTAA
Source organism: Seladonia tumulorum (assembly GCA_913789895.3). Classification (NCBI taxonomy): domain Eukaryota; kingdom Metazoa; phylum Arthropoda; class Insecta; order Hymenoptera; family Halictidae; genus Seladonia; species Seladonia tumulorum. Next base: position 417,766 of record CAJYYF030000013.1, on the reverse strand, counting down.
TTTAACCAGGCCTTTCGACACTGTGTGCGTGCCATTTAACGTACCGATGGGGAATGATTGCGCGGTTACCCGTAGACCTAATCGCCGTATGAGCGCCTCGGTGACAAAATTGGCCGTTGCACAGGTATCTAATATGGCTCGGGCTCTTACCACCGATCGGTTTTTACTACTGATTTCCACTATAGCGCTCATTATCAACTGCGGTGACGCCGTAGGTGTGGTGGCTCGGGGAATGGAATATAATAAAAGCCAAGCTCCCGATGAAACACAACTTGATATTTATTAAATAATACTAAGAAATGGTATACTGTAAGCACTCTCTGAACGCACGTGCATTTTCTCGACAGAACACTCTCCGACCGGGGCGACGCTTACAAGCGTACCACTCGTCGCACGCATAACACACTGCGTCGCTACCAACCTGAAATATCTTTCTATCGATTCATATATCGACACAACCTCACAGTAGGACGTACGGTCGCGAGACTAATCGTCAGCTCCCCGCTCGGTACGAGTAGTCATGCTGACTCTCCGGCGTCCGTGTTGTCAATCGCGGGTTTTGAGGTATCGGCTCTCCTCGAACTCGCAAATTCGGAGTTATGTAGTAATGTATTGTGCCGTCTTTGACAGATTGTACAGGGTGGGGCGAAAGTCGCGATACGATTTAAAATAAGAATAATTTACAAAATATTTCACTTGAAATTTATTTGTTTACACAATAGTAAAATACAATTCATGGAGTTTTTTTTAAGCTAAGTGTGAAAAATGACATGATATAGGTGCTGGCCATTTTTGGCTTCACATAGTTGAGCTCTTTTAAGGACATTTTCCATGACATTTGTAAGTGTTTCTGGCATTATGTTCCGTATTTCCGTTCTAATGTTTTCCTTCAGCTGATCAAGGCTTCTGGGCTTATTGGCGTACACCTTTTCCTTAAGGTATCCCCAAAGGAAGAAATCCGGAGCCGTCAAATCAGGCGAGCGAGGAGGCCAGTTGAATGCCGAATTTCGGGAAATTATTCGTTCGCCAAAAATCCCTCTTAAAGTATCCATGGTGGATCGGGCAGTGTGTGCAGTAGCACCATCCTGTTGGAACCACATCTCTTCATTGTCGTCGATAGCTGGTCTTAAAAAGGTTTCCAGCATATGGCGATATCGTTCACCAGTTACTGATACCGCATTGTCATTGTCGTCTTCAAAGAAGTACGGTTCAATAATTTGCTGCGATGTAACAGCGCACCAAACCGTACATTTAATGGGGTGTAATTGTCGCTGATGGACAGCTCTTGGATTTTCAGTGCCCCATACCCTGCAGTTTTGTCGGTTTACAAAACCATTTAAGTGGAAATGAGCTTCATCACTCATTATCAAACGATGAATAAAATTGTTATCTCTGGCCACTTCTTGCAATCGAACAGCATACACGAGCCGTTGTTCATAATCTGTTGGCTTCAGTTCTTGAACTAATTGCACTTTGTAAGGAAACATCATTAAATCTTCTCGCAATATTCTTCTCAAAGATCTCCTAGAGAGTCCTAATTCAGCAGAACGTCTTCGCGTCGATGTTCCGGGATTTTGTTGAATACTTTGCTGAACACGTTCAATATTTACATTGTTTCTGACAGAACGTGGTCTTCCGGACCTTGGAAGATCACACACTGCACCATGTTGTTGAAAACGTTGCACTAAACGTTGAATCATCGACTTAGAAGGCGGATCTCGCACATTAAAATGTTGACGATAAGCTCTTTGAGTCAATATTACTGAGCGATGATTTTCAAAATAAAATTCAATAATTTTGGTACGTTGAATAACGCTGTAGGGTTCCATCATAAATCTCCCAGGTATGCTTTAAAAATTCTACAAAGAGAAAAAAGAAAAATATATAAGTTGAAGGAATTACGAATTTTTCCTACCGCTTCGCGACTTTTGCCCCACCCTGTACAACTTGAATACCGGCATGGAGCGTCGCGATGGGAACGTAGGCAGTTGAAGCAAACTTTCGCGGTTTTTACGAGCTCGATGCGCGTCGGGACGGTTAAGCGCTTAAATGCGGCGCACGTGAAGAGGGGATGACAGCCAATCTTACACGCGACGCACTTGCGTTCCTGGGTGACAAATGCGCGATTCGGCGGATGTATGCGTCGCCGTTTGTGTGCGCGGTCGTCCCTCTCGCGCTCGCGGTCTCAATCGCCAGATCGCATCTTGTCTGTGCGCGATGCACAAACCGCGGTTTTGTACAAAAATTCGAGCATTTCATCCAAGCTCGGATATTCCTGTCGGCTTAAGCCTGCCTGCCACTTCTCGTACGTGATTTTAGGCAGTTTGCTCTCGAGTAAGTGAACGACGGTCTGGGTGCAAACCGGTGTTCCCAGCGTGTGTAGCGACGCAAAGTGCTGTTGAGCGTCGTCGGCTAACCGCGTCAGGCCGCTCGTGGATTCTTTGTCTAGCGTCGGCATGTTGAATAGCATGGACATATGCCGCGATACCAGAAGGCGTTTGTTTTCATACGCTCTTTCTAGAAGGTCCCATGTCTTCGCGTAATTGATCCCGTCGACGTCAAAGAGCCGAATTTTGTTTGCCGCTTCCTGTACTAACGCGGACTAGAGGTATTGCAATTTTGCCACGTCATATCACATACGGCCGAATGATCAAATTACGACGAAAAAAATATAAAATGAGATTTTATTTGAAATTATGGTTACAAAAGGTTATAACAAGACTGCTTAATCAAGGGTCCATAGTATTTTAATTAAAAATAAAAATTAAATAAATTAAAACACTAAATTATTTCTGTAGTTTTTAGTGAGATATAATATGCAATAAGAATATTATTTTACACCCTCATTGTTATTTTCATCATTATCATAAGCATCATCAGTAGCATCATCATGAAGCTCATCATCGTTGCTTACATTACCATTAGTATAGAAAGTAGGCAATCTTAACATACTTAATACAACCTGATTAAACTTTGCTTCTTTTTTTCGGTTTTTTTCGCATACTTGTCACAAGAGGGTCCGAGGATACCAGCATCCAGTTAAATATGTCACTATTGGTGTTGATTCTCGAAGTTCTTCTGGAGTGATATTGTCTTAATTTTTTATACTCTTTATGGCCCGTCTCAATTACATCTTCTGACAGTTGGCCAATTGGTAGAGGTAAAGATTTCATAATATCAGCTCCATGTATTAACAATTTATGAACACTAGCGCTCATTTTGTACCAACCATAAAGTGATATAGCCATCTGTGCAGTTTCAAAACAATATTTTTAAAATAAATCTTCCTTAATATAGTGTCCGCAAGATATAATAGAAAGTATATTTGGAAATCTTTCTATTAAATCGCCATTAATTCCAGTTATTTGGGAAACGAGCGAAGGATTCTTAAAAAATTTCCGCGCTGTATTTCCATCGTTACTATTGCCTCCACCTTGTTTAGGCTGATCCACAACGAGTCCCATTTCTTTATAAAATTCTTTCGCTATTTTACTTTTCCTCTCTTTTACTTTTTCCTTTGCATTTTCACCTTTTGCTTGCCATTGCTGCAATTCCAATTTATATGCTATATGCAGTAAATACTCATAGCATCTAAGATGGGCATGTAGTACAGAGATGCCATACTTGAAGGTATGTATCTTCATCACAGACCCTGTTCTCTTGTTTTTGTAGATCATTAAAATCGTTAGGGCTAGCTTTACAAACATTGCAACATTGGGAACTTAAAGTATCAGTTAAAATGTTGATAGTCTTTCCGTCCAGCATAGTACATATAGCAACATGTTTAAATTTTATTTTTTTAACGCCTAAAACAAGTATTGTGGGCTCCAATTGCAAAATCTGTATTTGTACTTCGTTGTACTCTTCTTTCACATGTTGGGCATTTTCTTTTTTTATTTTGAATCCAATTGGACGGCAATACATTGTCGATGATGGTGTCATGTTCTTCCAATGTATTTTTGTGTTCTGCCATTAGATTCAGACATTTGTAATGGCACAATCGTACATAAAATGATGTTGGAATCCGCATTTTCGGAATTATTGACAAAATTTTGTTTATATATACTGTGTCCACCGCTCCCATCTAGACCCCATTTATAATAAACTTCAATGGTATCACAATCGTCCGAAATATTTTGCAGTATTACATCAGCCTGTACTTCTGCCAGACGTTGTACAGTATGAGTAAGAATATCATGTAGTGGCACCACAGCCCCACTTTCAGTTATCTTAACATTTGGAGGATAACACTTTTTCTTTGCCTCTGCTATCACATGATAGGAGGGATAAATATCAGCCCCTCTTTCTATTGCTCCAAGACGCAGCTTTTGATAATCTTCTTTGGTTAATTCAAGATCCACTATAAGCCCTAAAGCTTCTTCAGGGGTGTACGGTCTTATAGTAGCAGAGGATGGTGTATCATGTACCTTTTTCATTTTTTTTAATGGGTTGGGACTAGATTGGGTGGTCAACTGTACAACTTGGGCTGCCATTCTCTTCCCTAAACTTCCCTAACTTCACTAAACTTGATCCTACAGCCAAGCACAGCTTTTCTGATCTCAGATCAGCTACAATTTGCTTAACCTGTCTCTGCTTATTGCGTGCAGAGCACTCTTCAAATAATTTTCTTGGCCTTCCCAGCTTCTTTTGCTCTAAAGTTGGCTGTATTTGTGAAAGATTCAATGCTTCGTGAAGCCATTTCACGTGTTTGTTGTTAAAACGATCGTACATATATTTACAACTACGCCATTGCATCAAAAGTTTCGAAACAAACACTTTAACTATGCTTTTTATTTGTATTATACAATGTTTAGAATGTTCACTAACACCAAACTTCTCGAATATATACTTTAACAATCGTTCATTACACTTAAATGACGAAAACTTGAAAAACTGTTCACTTCTTAACACATCAAATAGTTCTTTTCCCGTAATCTTCATTTCCTTTACAGAAAATATAAAAAAAACTTTATTGCTCAACAGTAGTCGAGTACCACTGAATTAGTTACAAAGATTATTACAATGATCGAAATATACGCAGGACGTACGCGGGTGACGCTAGAACAAAGACTGAACACTCGTGCCTCTGGGCGACGGCCTCTTATACTATCGGAGGCAACTGACCGTTGGGGACATTTGATCTTTTCTTATCTCCGGGAATTCTCCGAAAGTGGTGTCGTGTGCAACGGGCCATAATCGGGTGTGGTCCCTGTGACACAAGCATTGTCACGCAACGGTGTTAAATTCGGAATTACGTTTTGTGCTTGTACGCGGTCTTTTTGAGCTCCCTCACGACCTGCTCGATCTGCTTATGGGTCCTGGTGCCGTAATAGATCCTCGATTGCTTCATCTTCTTTCTAAAATTCATTAACGAAGCTTTAGCAACGCTGCGCCGCGTTTCAGTCGGACGAATCTACCGAAAGCATTCTCACTGGTCTTCGACGTTGTTGTAGCCATTGTTGCATTCTTGCGAAGAAGCCTCTTCGTCAAGAAAATGCTCGAAATCTAAAATAATCCACTGTGTGTTTTCGATTCTTTCAAAACCTTTGTTGGAGTTATATTTAACAAATATGTAGCTGTTAAAACAGCTTCTCCCCAAAAAGCTTTGTCTAAACCAGCTCCAGCTATCATAGCCCGAGCCTTTTCCGTTATGGTTCTCACCATACGTTCAGACACACCATTTAACTGTGGATTACGTGGAACTGTTAAGTGGTAGCTTATGCTTTTTTCAACGCAATAATCTTTCATTTCATTTGACAAATACTCCCTATCATTATCACTATATAAATTTACTAATTTTAAATTAAAATGAGCTTCGCTTTTGGCAACATAATCTCGAAAGGCAGAAAATACATCTGACTTCCGAGCAATTAAATATGTAACGCAATAATGAGTATATTCATCCAAAAACAAAACAAAATAATTTCTTTCTTGCAACGGGCTATAATCGGGTGTGGTCCCTGTGACAATCGCAACGGTCGCCACGCTTCTCGCATGTTCAATGATCGTGTCACGTAAAATTAACTCGGAGGTAATAAAGAAAAAGGAGGCACTGAGTCGTAGCTCAACGTTGACTCTCTTTATTTAATTATTGATAATTTATGTAGGGTAAAAAGCGGGAGTAGCCTCTCGTTTCGGGAGTGCACATCCATTTATTGCATCATCACACATTAACTTGTAACTTATAATTTAAATATATATATATATATATATATATATATATATATATATATATATATATAAATACTGAGATCTGATACATCACGAGAGCAGAGATAGCGCACGCCTGGAAGAAGAACTTGCCAGAAGAAAAGAACGCGGCTGCGCACGCATCGCAAAACGGTCGCACGCATACATTCACTCAGCGGGAAGAGCAAACCGCTTCAATCCCCCACTTTTGCTGTTCCTAATTTTAAATCTTTCGACAAGGCATTTTTGTTGACTTTCCAATATAGCAATCTTCGCATGCGTTTTCTCCAATTGTTGTATTTTCTAGTCCTCGAACTCGACTTGCTGTCTTTTCAATTGTCTTCATGTTTATATGGCAGAATCTGTGATGCCATAATTTGCTATCTTGTATAGCTACGCTATGAGATTCCAAGATTTCTCTCTGGTTCCTAATCGTTTTTGCACGAACTACGTACAAATCATTTTGTCTGTCAGCTATACACATAAGTTCTCTGTTTCTGCATGTATCATAAGTACTTGCTTTTCCGTTTTCAAATACAATTTCTTTAGCGCTTCGCTCGATTTGGGAGACAGACAATAAATTTTTTCTAATACGAGGTACGTAATATATTGGGTTGGCAACTAGCTTCTTCGCGCGTTCACGGTTGAGATGGTTCTGTTCGTTAGTTTTGTGCGCTGCCTCGAAGTCCACTCATTCCACCCCCGTTGGTGGGAAAAACTTGAGAGGGATGCAAAAGTCTTGTGCCATTGGCTGATGGGACTTGGAGAGATATTTTTTGGGACCGCCTCTTCTCGTGGAGGTGGGACCCCCCTCTCCAAGCCCCGGTGGGAAATTCTAATTCGTAGCTAACGGGACTTCGAGACTACGCGAGAACAGGCCCAATTGGCCCGCATCTGTTTTGTCTTGCATTTATTGTCGCGTTGGCCTCGCTGACCATACCGTCGTTCGAACGCGGGACTGGGGCCTCGGGCACGTCGTAAACGTTACTCGAGGGTCCCAAGCTGTAAAAGGCCATATTCCTCTAAAACATCCGAAGATGCGACAATTTTCGAAGGGTACGCGGGTCGGCTCGCGTGGGCCCCAGAATTATGGCAAGGGTCCGTCTTTGTTCGCACGGTTACCGTAGGCCTGCGAGGGATTACCGTTGAGGGTCACGACTCAACACCCCCCAATATCTTCCTCCCCTCATCTCATTTCCCAGTCTGTATCTCGCTACCCTTCTCTATTTCTCTTCCTTTGTTGCCTTCTCTAAATACTCCGGTCTTTCCTATACTCTTATCTCTCTAAACCACTTATTATATCTCGATTCCATCGCCTGCATCCAGTTTTCCTCTTTCTCTATCTCTTTCTCTATTTTCTCTATCCTTTCGCATTCTTCTTCTCTCCTTTCCTTATCACCCACCTCTAACATTCTTCTATCCCCCCTTTCTTCTATAAAATATATTTTTTTCTTCCTTTCTCCCATCTTGATAGCTTCTTCCCTCTTCTTCCCTCTCTCTTAACCTCTCTTCGTTTCCTCTCTTATCATGTACCCTGGCGTCGTCCACTCTACCCCTAACACCCACCTTATATACCTTTCCTGCATCCTTTCTACTTCCTTTCTTTCTTCCCATCCCGAAATCTCCACAACGTATGCCATCACTGGCCATACCAGCACGTCAAAGAACCACTCCCTTCTGTTGTACTTGTCTTTGAAATATCTTTTCCCTATCCCCCATACACTTCTCATCGCACCTCCTCCCTTCCTTCTCCTGTCTTCTATTTGTCTTTCCTGTCCTCCGTTCTTCTTGAATCTACTCTACTCTTCAATCGTTCCATCTCCCCATCTCTATGTCTTCTTCTCTTGCCTTCTTCTTTTGAAATTTATTATTTTCGTCTTTTCCCTGTTCACCTCTAGTCCTTTCTCCTTTATATACATCCTGAATTCTTCGATCATTAACCTCATTCCACTCTCCTCCTTCGCCAACAGCACAAGGTCGTCTGCATATTGCAGTGTATATAACATTTTTCCTCTCACCTCTACCCCACCTTTCCCTCTCCTCCTCATCTGTTCTAAAGATGTAATATTTTAATCCGATTTCGTTAATACAATTTTGGTGTTTTGGCATTGACAAGCCTTTGGTTAGGACGTCGGCGGGCATCTTTTCCGTCGAAAGATACTCCACGCGAATTTCTCCCGCTTCGACAGAATCGCGCACAAAATGATGTCTAATGTCAATATGTTTAGTGCGTTCGTGGAAAACGGGATTTTTTGCTACTAACGCGGCACTTTGATTGTCACACGAGATCACCGTTGTTTCCGGCTTTCCGGTGATTTCTGACAAGAATATTCGGATGTGATTCGTGGAAAATTTGTTCCATGTCCTTTGTATTTTTCAAGTAACGCAGAATGCGTTTTGCGGCCTTCCAGTGCTCTCCGCCTGGGTCTCCATTGAATTGACTGAGGGTGCTTACTGCGTGAGATATGTCTGGGCGTGTACTTGTGGTCAGGTACATTAGCGATCCGATGAGGTTTCTCAACGGAACTTGACTCATCCTATATCTCTCTTCATTTGTCGTGGGACACATCATTTTGGACAATCTTCCATGTTGAATCGCTTCAATACGTCTTGTGGGTGATCACAATAAACGAGTCGCGGATTAGACAAAGAAATGAGTAACTGTTTAATAAGTAGATATCGAGTTGAAAGGTTACAGTAAGACGTTTTATCATAAACTCTCGCGACACGTGTTTCGCACAACGGTCACTCTCTCTCTCTCTCTCTCTCTCTCTCTCTCTCTCTCTCTCTCATTACTCTCACTTCGTATCACTCATAGTTCTCTCTCACAATATATCAATGTTTGTTCTCTCGCGTTACGTGGCATACTCCTCGCTCTCCCGGTTCTCGCTCGCAACGTACTCAAACATAAACATTATAGAACATAGAATGACATCCACACAGCATGCTTTCAATATATATAACCTAATGTCTTATTCTCATCGCGTCTCGCTCCTTAGACCTAATCCACACGTCTTGCACGTACTTTTTCTGTGACATGCGTAGTTCGTTTTTGGATTTGTCTTGTGTAAACTCTATTCCAAGACAATAATGGAGCAATCCTAAATCTTTCATGTCAAAGGATTTTGAAAGGCTTCGTTTTATTTCAACTATTTTCCCTTGATTATTGGATGCTATAATTAAGTCGTCAACATAGATTGCGATTAATGTTAGTTGACCATTCACTTTGTGAACGTAAACACAAGCGTCGGCGTCAAGCGGTTTTAAATACAGCTCCTTCAACTTCAGATCAAGCCTTAGAAATCTACAAGAGCGATTTGGGAATCGTGCCCCGATGTTCAACGCGTAACATAGTATCTCGATTGTACCGGCAGCTATATCGAATTCTATGGGACTCGGTCACGCCGCGTCGTCCCACCGTGGGCAGTCACTCGATTTTCGGCAAAATAGTGGGAATTTTCCCCGCAAAAACCGGCAGCATTCCGGGCCGTACGCCAAGACACGATTCCGCGTTACAAAATCTGACCCGTGCTCAAACCGGCCGACGGTTCCGGTTCGTACGCAAATTGCTAGCTCCACGAATTACCAATTAACCGGAACGCGTCGTCAACAACGCGAAATGAGGTCGTTCGCGAAACGTCCCCGAGCCAACGCGAAATAGATCATGTACAATTCGAATAAGAAAGCCTGACCGGCGCTTACCAACGGCAGCTTCTCAAATCTACGGCAGCTTGCAGTTGTCCGGCAGCGTTACGAAATTAGTCAGCTCTCAGTACTACGGCAGCTCTATGTGACCGGCAGCAGGACCCTCGAGTCGTCCGGCAGCAGTTGTCCAAACGGGCACTTGTTTCAAAATTCGACTGACTCTTAAGCAATGGTAAACGGTCTAATACTCGTTAGAGCTTTCGGCACAATGGCCTACTTCGGCCCGGCTCGGGAACGCGGAAGTGAGGCGTCCCCCACTTTTCCTAATCTTTCCCACCCTACCCTACGCTTGGACCGCTCATCGTTCGGGGCACGGCAGGGCCGTGCTCGGCGGTTCGGGGACCGGGGCGCTCGTCCATCGGCCGCGGTTGACAGCGTTGATTGGTGGCTTCTCCCGCGGAGAGATGTCCTGGGCCAATCCCGCGGCGCATATTTCTTCTGTGGCGGGTGAGATAACCGCGAGGTGGAGAAGATGTGGTCCCCCGTTGCGCTGTCCCTCGACGGCTCCTCCGGGCTCCTTGACCCGGGCTCAGGACTTCCCTCGTTGACTGGTGTCGGGAATTCTCAGGAACCTCCCGGCAGCGTCTCCTGGCGAATTTCTCCGCGGTTGGTTGAGTGGGAAAGGGGTTCCGGGCCCCCCCGGGACCCGGATACGATCCTGCAATTCGCGTCGTGCCAAGTGGCGCGACGTTCAAAAACGCATTAGCGCTGCCCCCTGGTCTTTAGCGACCGTCCCAGGGAGAGCGCTCGCGGGTGCCGATCGCTTTTTGCCCGTTAAAAAGGTGGCCCGGTCTTCCGCCAAAACTCGGGGGGACGTGGACAAAACTTGCCACGTCACAGTATTTATTTTAGGGTTAACATTTATTTATTTAACGCTGGTTATTTTATTGTTTTATTTCTAAGCTTACCTCTCTCGTGGCATTATCGGATTTTGTGATAGTTCTTTATTAGATTGATTAATCATTGATGGTCGAACCACCGGACGTGACAACACAATCTCTTGACTACATCGTATGGGGTATTGCTAGCTGCAAACGGTCCCTCAGGCTGACAGCCTACATAGACTTCAAGATTCAAGGTATACCACGACTTGGCATCCACTAGCGAGAAAACTTTTATTCCATACCTATTCGGTTTACTCGGAATATATTGACGGAAGGAACATCTCCCACGGGGAACGCTGGCAGCATCTCGTCAATCGTGAGATACTCTCCCACCGAAAAATGCTGTTTGCAAGATCCAACAAATATATCAAATATTTGACGAATAGCGGCTAACTTATCAAAAGTCTTGCGTTCATTTTTGGTAGTTTTATCGTCAAAGCGAATATATAAAGCGTGCCGATTAAAATTTTGGTAGCATTGTCGTCCACACTGTATGATGCACGCAGCAGTGTAACTTGCTTTTCCAAATTTTTTAACACAACGTTCACACCGTCGACATCACCAAGCAAGTCACTTATCGCTTTGACGCCAATTTTTGTGTCAATTGTGGTACTGCTGAATTGGGGTGAACCGCGTAACAGTTCATTCTCTCTCTGCATTAATCTCAATTCCCTTTCCATAAGTTCCTTTTCTCTTCACAGAATCTCATAATCGTTAGCAGTCACGTTGGCCTGAGATGTACCTGGTTGTTGCACACCCCCCAGAGACGGTATGCCGATATCCTTTACCCATTCATCATTGGGGTCCGCTTCCTGAAGTCTACTGATCAATTCACCCTTTGCTCCCGTAGTGGGCAGTCCCATTGTTTGCAGTATTTCCTTTAACTGCACAACTTTCAATTCAGCTAGATTCACCATTTCGTCACTGAATTATGTCACACACGTAGACGCGTACAGAAGAAAAAAAATTTCTATTACCTATAGTCACTTAAGCGAGCGTCGCACGTCAATACTTAAAATCACTTAATTTTGGTTCAAACTTCTGTACCAATCCCACTTCTGAAGTTCGTAAGCTATGTTACGCGGAAAATGTGAGCGATGTCGATTTGCTCGTAGTCGTGCGACAACTGACTCTGTGGTCCTCGAGACTCGCTTTTATTTCGGAAACATCTAAAACGGTGCCGGTCATCGCTACAACGTTGCTCATTGCCAGGGTACCATGCCGCAAAGAACGCGGCGGCATCGGTACCATGCCGTAAAGAACGCAGTCTTTACACACAATAACAAAGACGCATCCTGTACCCAGACCCAGTCTCTGTGGGTGATCACAATAAACGAGTCGCGGATTAGACAAAGAAATGAGTAACTGTTTAATAAGTAGATATCGAGTTGAAAAGTTACAGTAAGACGTTTTATCACAAACTCTCGCGACACGTGTTTCGCACAACGGTCTCTCTCTCTCCCTCTCATTACTCTCACTTCGTCTCACTCATAGTTCTCTCTCACAATATATCAATGTTTGTTCTCTCGCGTTTCGTGGCATACTCCTCGCTCTCCCGGTTCTCGCTCGCAACGTACTCAAACATAAACATTATAGAACATAGAATGACATCCACACAGCATGCTTTCAATATATATAACCTAATGTCTTATTCTCATCGCGTCTCGCTCCTAAAACCTAATCCACAGTCTCAACATACAATAACAAAGACGTTTCCCATTCAGGTTTAGAGGTTGAAAAGAAATAAACGTACGACATAATTTTGATAGGAAGGTAAAATATTTAATGACAAATTTGTGAACAAAAATAGTAAGTAAAAAAAAAATGTGTGAATGGTGAACAGAATTTAAAGGAGAACCTAATAATAAATAGTGGAAGTAATGGTAATAATAGGAATAGTAGGAGTAACGACAATACTAGTAAGAATAATAATAATATCACTGTTAAGCTACACTAGTCTAGTATCATTTCGTTGGTGTACGATTTTATATCTATTTTAGTTAACATACGCTAACACGGTTCAGGCTCACTCTCCGATTCGCAATCACCAGACCATACGCCTTTCCAGGGTCGTAGGCGATCTTTCGCGGCTATTTGTGATTTTCCACTCTTTCCTATTATCTCGAATCTATCATTTTCCAATGTTTTCAAAATTGTAAACGGACCGACAAATTTATTTTCTAGTTTCGCTCGTCGAGTGTCTGCTGGGCGCACAAAAACCGTATCTCCAACCTTATAAATACTATTGTTTCTACGGTTTTTTGTTAAAGTTAACATTTTGTAATTCTGCATTTTTTTTTTAATCTACTCGCCGCAAGAGTTTTATCCTGATTCAAATCTATTCGTTCTTCCATATCCGGCAATTGCCTCTCAGCTACTACCGCATTACCTGCGCTGCGCTCCACTCCGAACAATAACCGGGTAGGTGAAAACCCAGTTGACTTCTGTATAGTCGTATTTAGAGACAACTGAATCTTGCTCGGCCATTCTGTACCCTTATACAGTTCTGCAGTCAGTAAATTAACAATGGTAGATACGTAACGTTCGGCTTGTCCATTTGCTCTAGGTGCGCCTGTGGCTATAAGATGTAAATGTACGCCATGGCTCGCGAAAAACTGTTTCAACGATTTATAAGTGAAATTAGTGGCCCGGTCTAAAACTACTTGCCGTGGCGTACCAAACAAAGTGAGACGTTCTCGGAATACCTGAAGGGTTTCAGGCCCACTCAGGGACTTTAATGGCACAAGTTGTAAATATTTTGTGAAAGCATCTACAATAATCATAATGTGTTTATAGCCATCTTTCGACTCGTTAAAAGGGCCTACACAGTCGCAGTGTATGGTGTCGAATGGAATTGGTAGTTGTTCGATAGAATGCAGAAACCCCTGTCTGGGACCAGAATGTCGTTTTGCTACAGTGCATGTAATACAATGGTCAATATATTTTCGCACGAAATGTCTCATTCGTGGGAACCAATACTCCTGCGTGATTCGGTCAAGTGTTTTCTCGCAGCCTACGTGGCAATTCTCGTCATGGTATAGCCTAAGTAGTCCAATCCTACTGCCCTTCGGTACATAGTTTCGGTAGATAACACGCCCAGTATCTCTTTGGATTTTTCGGCACAATAAATTTTGTCTTATACCATAGTCACTACATATGGATTCTTCGGCTCGAACGCGTTTCATTAAAGTTTGTGTCTCCACGTCATTATTCTGTGCAATTTCTAACCAAGAGCCTTCGCAAATGACCAGGGCTCGATAATCTTTCGGCGAATTCCGACTCAAGAAATCTACGTGCTCGATCTGTTTCCCTTTCCTATACTCGAGATCAAACGTGAAATCCTGAAGATATATCCACCACCGAGCGATACGTGGTAGTAAATCTTTTTTTGTGCTGGAGGCTTTCACTGCATTACAATCCGTAACCAACTTTTTAATACCTAGTAGATACACCCTAAAATACTTTAATGCGTTTACAATGGCTAGAGTTTCTAACTCATATGAATGGTACCGCGATTCTTCAGGCGTTGTCCGACGGCTAAAATACGCAACTACTCTAAGATCACCTTGGACCCTCTGAAATAATATCGCACCGTAACCCAAAGAACTAGCATCCGTGTGTAATTCGGTTTCTCGTGTAGGGTCAAAAATGGTTAACAGAGGTTGCGAACTAAGTTTTTCGATGACGTAACGACGCGCTTGGTCTTGTTCTGGCCCCCAGTTCCACGGTTCTCCTTGTTTAACCAATCTTGTTATGAAATAACTTGCTAAACCCATAAATTGTCTGATTTGTTTAACGTTACTAGGAACTGGCGAATCAATTAAAATGCCTTCAATTTACTTTTTCCAGAACGTATACCGTCAGCAGAAATTTCGCGTCCTAGATACTCTATGGACTTTTAAAAAAAACTACATTTCTCAATATTTAAAGTAAAACCCGCGGTTGATAATGCGTCCAAGACCTTTTCCAGATTTACAAATCCCTCTTCAATCGTCTGTGACGGTATGAGGATATCATCTAAATACACAAGTGCAACAGTATTTCGAAGGTTACCTAAAGCTTTATTTATGGCCCGTTGAAATACGGCCGGGGCGTTAGACAGTCCGAACGGCATGCGCAAATATTCATAGTGACCGTCCGGGGTCACGAAAGCAGTCTTTTCTATTGAATCGTCGGCAATCGGGATCTGATGAAACCCGGATGCCATATCCAACGTGGTAAAGTACTTCCCCCTACCTAACCGATCTAATTGATCGTCAATTAAGGGCAGCAGATAACGGTCTTTAATTGTGCTTCTATTCAGTGCGCGGTAGTCCACGCACATTCTATCTTGCCCGTTTTTATTTTTTACTAAAATAATCGGACTAGCAAAGGGAGAAACACTTTCTCGTATTACCTTACTCCGCAATAAATCGTCGACAATGGTACGTACCTTCTCCCTTTCGGTATAGGACAACCGGTACGGATGGTAACTTACTACCTGCTACTTTTTTGTGCGAATTGTCAACAAGCAGCTGTTATATTTATCGATTTTCTCTTCGTACGCTTGCTTAAGGTAGTCGCGATTTTCATAGCGGACAGTGACATCGACTATGAAAGACCATCTCTCTTTGTTAACTATGAGATCCGGCTTATATAGCGTACCACCTATATTAACGGACGGTTCAACTAATATTTGGGTGTTATCAGTTTTAATAAGTTTATCTACCAGGAAATCCCTAATTTCATTGTGGCGTTTAATGCGTAGTTCTTTTGTGTGCAGACACAAACCCAAGATGTGACCCAAGGTCTCCGCTTAGGCGTGACATCTTCTACATTGTACATCGGTACTTTTATGTACCCTAGCTAGATTTTTTTTTTTTTTTTTTAAAGGGGGTTGAAATGCAATTACGCACACCAGCTATGCGTCGGTAGCTGATAGTGTGGGGCTCACCCATCTCTGGGCATACCCACTAAATACTCCCCCTTTTGTATTGTGCCTGATATTGCAGGCAGCACAAGATGTTCCGGTTTCGTCGTCATCTTATGCAATTCCCGTTCTTCTTCTTCTCATCGATGTTGTCTTGCTGAACTTCCAGAATGCATTTAATCCTCCTATTATCGCTCGGGTTGATATTATCTTCAGCTGTTGCTTCTTGATAATTCTTCTGTCCACTAGATCTTGCGCAGACTTCTCGCTCCATATCCCCGACACGAGAGTGTTATAGATGAAAGCGACACTTCCTCCACTTTATATTTGTGCTTCACAGCTTCTTTAATGTCCTCGTAGTATTTGACCTTCTTATCATGGGCATTATCCAGGCCAGTTTGCTCACTGACGACCTGTGCGTCGAGAATAGTCGCTGCTTTCCCTTTTACTGCGATCAAGTCTGGCTTCCTAAGCCCTTGCGAAGTCATGATGTGAGGCTCCTCTTCGACCACATCATGCTTTTTCTGCAGAGCTCTCTTGACGTAGCGTGCCACGGCATTGTGCCTCTCAACTCTCGCCGTATGTGTTCTATGGCATCTTTGTAGGACATGATTTAGTGTCTCAATCCCATTACATCCCGCTCTGCATAGGCGATCCTCAATCCGACCTCGCGTAGTTCTTGATCGTGTCGGTAATGCATTAATTCGCATCTTGATCGCATTTAGGTAATCACGTCCACTAAGGAATCGCGTTCCTTCTATAACCCACTGGTGTTGTTGTGGGATCTTATCCGATTCCCTCAACGCCATGCCATCACTCGAGTTATGCAGCATTTTGGCCCACCTTTGGTACATCTCCACGTTGCTAGTTTTTGAGAAATAAACTTTAATTTTCTTAGGTGTGATAGTAGTAATACAAATTACTTTTAATCTTGATGAGAATGCACGCCATTCGGCCACACAGACGGAAGTAAGGTTACAACTTTTAGGAGAGGAGACAGAACATGCTTCTTCTACCAAGAATGTTGGTAGAGAGGGGGAATCGATCCCGCATCGATCGCGACAGGTTCGCACGATTTATTATGAGCGCGAGATTCAAAATCATTCGAATTTCAACACTCCCACTAATTGAGCGCTCTATGGTTACACTTTCCTTTCCAGAGAGAACTTTTTCTTTTCACTCTCATTACCCATACTCATACATACATTTTTCTTTCCTTTCCGAGGAAACTTACTTTATACAAAACTGTGAGTCTAATATATTTAACTCGGTACGTAACGCCTCGAATTGATCGCGCGGTATCGCTTTGGTCATAATATCTGCAAGTTGATGCTTACTACATATGTAGGATACATTGATGTCACCGTTCATACATCTTTCTTTCACGTAGTGATATCGTATATCAATGTGTTTTGTCCTTTTATGGAACTCTGCGTTACCAATTAGTTTTATGGCGCTCTGGTTATCTACAAGAATCATTGTTGGTTCTGTCGTATTTTCGCCAATATCCGCTAACAGTTGACGAATCCACATGGCTTCCTTCGTTGCGCATGAGGCAGCAATATACTCCGCCTCCGTAGTTGACAGTGATACTGTCGGTTGACGCTGGCTGCTCCAGGTCACTGGTCCTCCGCTCAACTTGAATATGTAGCCACTCGTGGATCTCCTAGTGTCGACATCATTTGCAAAATCTGAATCGGAATATCCCTTAACCTTCTCTGTACCCATTGATTTTGTGTACAGTATTCCGAAGTTCTCGGTACTCTTGAGATATCTGATTATCCTTTTTACTGCGTTCCAGTGAGGATACCCATGTTTGTCCAGGTATCTACTTACTACTCCCACTGCAAAAGCAATGTCGGGTCTGCTTACGATTGCAGCAAAGATCAATCCACCTACGGCTTCCCTATATGGTACATCGCAGGGTTCTTCATTGTCCATCGTCATCGATAGGTGTGAATGCACATCTGCAGGGGTAGAAATCCCATTTGCCTCCTTCATGTCGAACCTTTTGACAATGTGATTAATGTAATTCTTTTGATGAATAAATATTGACCCATCTGTTTCATCACGAAGAATCTCCATTCCTACAAAACAACGTACATTATTACAAACCGTGATATTGAAATTTGTTTTTAGCTTTACGATTATTGATTCGATTTCTTTTTCATTTTCACCCATGAGTAGTCCATCATCTACATATAAGGCAAGCAATATTTTGGAATCATTGAATTTTCCATGATAGATGCATTTGTCCGCGTTACTCTGTTGGAAACCAATTGACTTTAGGAAACCATCGAATCGCTCGTTCCATTGACGGGACGCTTGCTTGAGGCCATACAGTGATTTTTTCAATTTACAAACCATACCATCAGGTGCCTCAAATCCTTCTGGAGGAAACATGTATACCTCATCGTGTAACTCCCCATTGAGGAATGCGGTTTTAACGTCAAACTGCTTTATTTTTAGATTTTGTTGTACCGCCAGCGCTAATAGGATCCTTATGGAGTCGTACCTTGCGGTTGGTGAGAAAGTTTCGGTGTAGTCAACACCCTTTCTCTGTGCATATCCTTTAGCACACAATCTAGCCTTGAAACGAGGAATATTCATGTTGTTATTTGCTTTGATACTAAACACCCATTTCGAGCCTATGGCATGTTTTCCTTCTGGTAGGAAGGTTACATTCCATGTCTCATTTGTTTCTAATGCATCGATTTCTTCTTGAATTGCTTCTTGCCATTGTATTCTTTCTTGGCTTTTCATGGCTTCTTCAAATGTTTCCGGAATCTTTATGTCCGTGAAATGTGCTTCGTATCTTACTGGCTTCTTGATTGAATCTCGAGTCCGTAAGTCATATCCATCGGACTTTGTATTGGTCACAGAATCATCCTTCTTACTTTGATGTTCATTCTCATCCGAGATTGTATTTTCTTCGTCATCTTCATCATGACGTATTCTCACAAAATTTCTTTTTTCTTCGGTTATCGTGGCACCTTCATTAAATGAAACATTTCGTGAAACTTTAATTTTCTTTGTTTTTACATCGTATAATCGATAGTTTGTTGAGTTCCCATCATATCCAACAAGCATTAACTTCTTGCTTTTTGGTGCAAGTTTGTTACGCAATTCTTTAGGTACATGCATGTATGCATCACATCCAAAAGTTCTTATGTGGTGTAATGTAGGAGTTTTACCGGTCCACATTTCGAGTGGTGTTGTGTCAGGAGCTTGACTCGTTGCGGTTCTATTTAGAATGTAAACCGCTGTGTTTATAGCTTCTGCCCACAGGTATAATGGAACATCCCTTGCATACAGCATTGAACGTGCACTTTCGACTATCGTTCTCATATCTCTTTCTGATCTCCCGTTTTGTTCAGGAGTGTATGGTGCAGTTGTCTCTAGTTCTATTCCTTGACTTGATAGATAACTTCTAAATTCTCTTCCACAATATTCACGCCCATTGTCAGCATGTAAGACCTTCACAGGGTTACCCGTCTTGTTTTTCGATAATTTTACGAATTCCTTGAAACATTCTAGAGTGTCGTCTTTGTGCTTGATGAAGAAGACAACTCTGTATCCTGAATAATCATCTTTGAACAGTACGAAATATCTGGCTCCATTGACAGATGAGACAGACATCGGTCCACACAGATCACTGTGTATATATTCACCACATTTTGCTTTTATATGCTTCGATTGACCGAATGTTAGTTTGTGCTGTTTCCCGTACACGCACGCTTCACAAAAAAAACGTTCAGAGTCTGATAGCTCTATACCCTTGATTAAATTTTTAGAAACCATCTCTTTAATGTATTTAATGTTTACATGTCCTAGCCTTTCATGCCAGGTCTGTAAACTATCTCTTGTTACCACATTTGCTTCATGTGATAATACTGTTTTGATTTGCATCTGATACAAGTTACTTTCATTGCGTACAGCAGTAGCAATTAGCTTTTGGTTTTCGTAAATACTGGCTTCCGAATTAACCTTGACGATTTTCATACCTTTCTTAGTGATAACACCTTCTGAGAACAGATTCTTATTTAGGTTAGGAACATATAATACCTCAGTGATTGCTGAGTCATACCACTTTCCATATACTAGTTTTTTGATTTTTATGCTACCTTTACCTTTCACAGCTAGTTCTTGCCCATTTCCCAGAACCACTACAGAATTGTCATTTAGTGTTTGAAGGTTAGTAAAGAATTCGCGCCTATGTGACATATGCGATGTGGCACCACTATCAAGAATCCACATTTCGTCGTCGCGATTTAACAATGGATTATCGTTTTCATATACATTGAATGCAGAATAATTTCCTTGTTGTGGAACTTGCTGTTCCTTACTTCTGTATACTTTCTTTCCTTTACATTCGCTAGCAAAATGACCTTTCTTTTGGCAATTATAGCACGTTATCTTTGATTTATCGAATTTCATTTTATGTTTTTGATCCCATTTACGGTCTACTTTGTTAATACGTGATGACGTAGCAAGAGCTTTGTCTGAATCATCAGCCGTGGTTAAACTACTATCTTCGTCTATCAAACGCGACGCGAGGTTCTTTATCGTTTGCTTCGACTCATCCATAGACAACCATGCTTGACGAAAGCTTCTGAATTTTTGAGGTAGACTTCCAAGAATTTTGGTTATAATGGCAATGTCGCTTACCTCTTCACCTGCTTCCTTCAGCTGTCTGGCGAGATTTTCGACCTTCGCGATATGCTGCGCTATTGAATCATTCGGCTCCATTTTGTATTGAGAAAATCTTTCGTGCGCCAACATTTTGCTCGTTTCAGTTTTCTGCTCGTACACTGCATCAAGCTTGTCCATAATTCCTTTCGACGTCTCACAATTTTCAATTAATGTTATCTGCGAAAAATCCATTGCTGAGGTTAGTAAGAACATGGCATATGCATCATCCTTTATCCATTTCTTATATGCCGTGACTTCCGCCGGATTCGATGTGGCAGTTACCCTTGGCTTTACTTCTTTGCCTTCCGTAATTTCAAAGAGACCTTTTGCTCGTAGAGCACAACTTAATTGGAATTTCCATTGATGATAGTTTTTACCATCAAACTTATTGATCGAGGTTATATCGATCTTGTCCGACATCCTTATTGCGACGCTACACTTAATGCGTTCGTAACTATTTAGGTTATGTATAACACGTGGCTCACTTTACGCCAACTTTCGTACTTTTCCTTCACTTGGACTTTTACTACTATCTTTCCTGAGTCAGATCTGGCAGATCTGGGCCCATAACCTTTTGAGAAATAAACTTTAATTTTCTTAGGTGTGATAGTAGTAATACGAATTACTTTTAATCTTGATGAGAATGCACGCCATTCGGCTACACAGACGGAAGTAAGGTTACAACTTTTCGGAGAGGAGACAGAACATGCTTCTTCTACCAAGAATGTTGGTAGAGAGGGGGAATCGATCCCGCATCGATCGCGACAGGTTCGCACGATTTATTATGAGCGCGAGATTCAAAATCATTCGAATTTCAACACTAGTGATCTGCACCCCACTGTCATTAAGCCTTCGCTCCGCAATCGTTATTTCTTGGGCGTGGTATGGTCCTGGTTCCACCCCTTCCAGTAGCAGGCTTTTAAGTCTCTGCCTTCTTTGAAGCGGCATGAGCCACCTCATCGATGGAATCGATAGTCCTCCATCCTTAAAGTTTGCGTGTATGTAGGCATTAACAACATCATGTGGCAGATCAAGCCACTTCCTAACAGCCGCCCTCACTAGAGTGTCTACTTTTTTGAGCCGACTTAGGTTCGTGCTACCTAAATTCAGCTGGTGATACAACCCCGGTAACACTATCACTCTAAGCGCAAAAAGACGTTGTTGCGGCTTTAAAGGTGCTCTAGTCAGTTTGTTTATGGCCTTCTGGAGCCGCTCTTCCGGTTTGCATAGTAACCGTCCACCGGTAAATGGTACGCCCAGATATGTCCATTGGTCATCACGCTTGATGGCTGGGAGTTGTTTCCCCAGGCATGTAAACACAGTTCTCTTGTCCACCATCGAATTTTTCGCGTGTGGAACATTCCTGAGTGCCACTGTAAACGACTTGCCGGTATTAATCACCAACCCGCACTTGCTGAGGTAGTTCGCCGCCTCATCGATTATCTGCTGCAGACCCAGCCGAGTTTGAGCAACGAAAACTAGGTCATCGGCAAATGCGAAGGCGTTGATCCTGCGTCCGGTAATCTCCAATCCCACTTCTGCTGGTAGAAACTGTAGGAGTCTGTCGATGACCATATTGAATATTACAGGGGACAATGGATCTCCCTGTTTAACTCCGCAGGTGGGATGTATCGGATCGGACACCCATCCGTCGCATTTAAGTCTGGTGATCCCATGCTCATAGGTATAGATGATATACCTAATCATCGGGTCCGGTAAACCCTTATTCACCAGAGTGTCACGTATGGTGTTATGCGTGACTGAATCGAACGCTTTGGCAATATCGACCGACGCCATGAACATGGGCTTGAAATGTTGCCGGTGGTATCTTAACAGCATATCTAGTTCAAAGATATTCTTGGAGCATCCATCAATAGGCATAAAGCCTCGCTGCCTCTCGTCTAGGACTACCAGCCCACTGAGGCGCCTTGCCAACACTTTGTGGAAGGTCCTCGTTAGAACTGAGGAAACCGTGATCGGCCTGAAGTCCCCCGGCTCCTTCGCGTCGTCCTTCTTCGGAATTAGGGTGGTCCTTGATTCCAGAAGGTGCTGTGGAAGTTTTCCACATATGAGGAACAGATTTAGATTTCCGGGTAAGATTTCCGCAGCTCCTTCGCTTCGATCGGCTCCCACGCCAATATTTCGTCGGCTCTTTGTCCGGTTCCAGGCGACGATTTGTTCTTACTTGTCATAACATTGCACCAGAAAGAAGTCATTGACTCCTTCTCTGGTACTTTGGCACCGCTCTTATTGTCCAATATCACGTTAAGACATTTGCAAGGATTTTTCTTCCAGGCGCGCTGTGTCCGTGCATAATCGGCACGTCGCTCTGGCCTTTTAGTAGGACGTTTGCCAGGCCTATCCTTTTGCCTCACTTGTTGTTTTTCCGTGGGCAAAGGAAATACCTGTTGACAGGAGATTCGGGATAATAAATGAAATATGTTATTATCACACTTTGAATAAATATATATTAATGGTTAAGTATTACATGTGCATTGCGCGGCAGCGTAAATGTGACTGAGTTCATCAGAACAAAGACGAACAAAAGAACTGTTTGAATCGTTCGCGACACGCACGCCCCCATCTACTACACATATGCGCATGTCGATAATGTAGGGCTCCATGTATTGTACGGATTCTCTTACATTTTCTTACACCTGTAATAGGTGTGAGGCCGAAATTGATCGCCTCAGTAAAATATTTTGGCGACTTTCGCGCCAGGAACGTGATCTTTGATTGGACATCGTCCATATCATCAGTAAGATCGCTGATACCATAGTCCGGGGGCATTATATCTTCGGGATTGAGTAAGACGTGATTTTCATCCCAAATACATCCCGGAATTGGGTTATTCTCGTGGAATCTACGGCGATATTCCAAGCGCCCAGGTGCGTCATCAGATAGTGCGATGACTGTTTCACGTAGGTTTGAAAACAAAACGTGCTCACTCTGGGGGATCAGTCTCTCTCGATTATCATACCGATTGGCGGCGATACGCGGATAATATACCGCATCATACACTTTAACATTGCCGATCGCGTTTATGGGACGTGACATGGGATCAGGCAGCACGGTGCGCGCTTTGCAAACGCGCATAAAGTCAGATGAGTTGTTCAACATCTGAAGATCGTCTAAGTTATCTACGATCATATTTGTCGCTTCCTGGCACATTTGAACTTTTGCCTCGAAAATAGCCAAAGATACTCTATACATTTGGTATATGTCGCCACGGACTGGGATGTTGTTTAGGTCGGACAATGCAATAAACATATTAATAGTTCCGAAACCCATTGATCTCGTGGTTATACATAGAGTAATAGCCCTCAAAGTAGAGATGGCTTCTAGCCGATCTGCTGCGGCTTGGCCAGAGGCAACTCCGGGATAGAGCTTATTTTGGAGTGAACGTGCAAGGTCAGAAGCGCCGGCTATGCCTTTGTCCTCACGCATCTTATCAACACGGGAACGTTGAAAACGCTGTCGAGCAACTGATCCACGACCTCGGTTGGTTCGTCGTGCAGCTCTTCGAATATCCTGTCTACTGTCCATCTCTGAATATTTCCACATATATCATTCAGGTGTTCTGCGCAGTAATCTCTGCCCTCTATTGGCTTGAGTGTGCCAAAATAGTTTGCTATCTTCTGTACCAAGCCGATGTTCTCACCGTCAGAGTCTGTCGACGGTGTTGGCGACGGATCAGTCTCCTGTGTTTCCATTCCCATCTCTTGTATGAGTTCTAGCACCCTGGCTTTATGCCTCGCATTCCTTTTTTGGCCTTTAATGGCCTCCAGGGAGCGACTCGGAAATAGGGGTAGAAGGGCTTGGTTTATGAAGCGTTCTTTCCCCTCATGCGTGATACGCGCCTCTTGCCGTGCCAAGAGCGCTGCTTCCTCGGTGGTCCAAGGAGCCTTCTTACTTGGGTGTGTCTCAAGTTGCTTCTCATCATACCACTCTTTGTGCGCCCGTTGTTGATGCACACCTCTCGCTCTGGAGCTAGGGAATGTCCTCTCGCATCCTGGTGCCCCACACTTAAAGATCTCATTAATGGAATTGGAGTCGACCACTTCGTCCCCGGTCTGTGAAGTTGGGCCCAGAGCGAGCCTGAGGGCTCACCGGCTAAATTGTGTATATTCATCCGAGGCAATTCATTATTATTTGGGCCAACTTAAAACGGTCGAGAGGGCTGGCAACCCCCAGGACCGTGTGTCGCAGAGGCAGTTCTTGGCTTCCCCCCCGAAAGGGGTACTGGCGGCGGGACCCACGAGAAGGGGGCTGCTTGCTAACCATGACTAAGAGAGTCATAGTTACTCCCGCCGTTTACCCGTGCTTTTTTGAATTTCTTCATAATACTTATGTTGACCATTCCTTGCAAAATGTGTGTTGGTTAATTTTCCTTGGATACATATTTCACATATAGGCATCCGTGTCTCTCCTTGAATTTTGATACCAATGGCATGTTCTTTCGTGCCACAATTTTATTTGAGATTCCTCTGTTCTTTTGAAACATATATTCTTAGCTGCTTCTGATCGCTCCTCACAAATATAATATAAATTTCCAATGCGTTTATAGCCTTCAACTTTACTCTTCCATCTCGTCCCACTACAATTGCTTCTTTATTCCTAAAGATCACTGAATTACCTTTATCTGTGATTTTAGCAACAGACATTAAATTTGACCTTAGTTCAGACACGTATAAGGCATCTTCGAACTCAATATCCTTTATTTCTTGATGCATACGTGTTTTGATACGCACATTACCTTTAGCCTTGACTGTAGCCAACGCATTGTTAGCCAAATTCAATTTTTCATGTTCTGTATGTTGCATTTGAATAAACTTTGACGAGTCTTTACAAAGATGTGTTGTAGAACCGCTATCTAGACACCAGTACTGTTTTTCTGGATCTTCAATAGCAATTTACGTCTCATTATCATTTTGATAATTAACATAAAATAACTCTTGAGATTTACCTTCATAAGATTTATAATCAGTCTTCCTTGAATAGCAGTCGGAAGCTTTGTGTCCTATCTTACCACACTTATGACAAATTATTTTTGGTTTTCTTGCAGCATATTCTTTGGTATTGTTCCATTGCGGTTTGGGTTTCATTTCGCTCCTTCGATAATTACCCTTAACATTCATTGCGCCATGATCTTCCGGTGTCTTCTGATGTCTAGTTTGAAACTGTTCTAAAATTTTAACTTTTAGCGTATCTAAATCTGGAAGATCATCCCTGGATTCCATCGCACATTTGAAATTCCCATAATTCTCAGGCAGACTATTAAGAAGCATTGCACTTTGTAAATCTTTGTGAATATCAATATTCATTTCCGCTAACTTATCAACTACTTCTATAAATTTATTAATATGCTCTCTAACATCTTCTCCGCTCGCCATGCGGTGTGAGGTCAACTTTCTCAATAATGCAGTCCTTTTTGCTGGACCTTTCGACGCATATATGGAACGTAACGTTTGTCCATACCTCGTTTGCAGTTTCACACGCTTTAACTTGTTTCAATTCTGAAGGACTAATTGTTAAAATAAGATCAGACTTAGCTTTCTTATCGTTGATATCCCATGCCTTTGCATCCGTAAGCGGGTCGGCGGCATCGACACGTGGTCGTTCATTATTTCCATTTACATAATCCCATAAATCGTTCTTTATCAATAATGCTTCGGCTTGCATACACCAGGTATCATAGTTTTCTTTATGCAAAGTCTCTATTCTGGTTATACCTCCAATACCACTAGCCATTATTGTAGGAATATTTTTGGAACTCCTACGCGTTTAGGTGAGGCGTATCAGGAGTAATAATTTGTCAACGATTTCGCTGTAAAATACTATATTTCTATAACAATTTACGAACTCTCGCTACGACTCGCTCGATCGATCACCGTTGCGCGACTGAACAAAAACGCGCCCGACGACAAAAACGTATGTGTTATTTCGGTTACTTTTGTCTTTTGAGATGTTAATGTTTTATTACTACGCAACGTCAAAACATTCACGTCGTATCGGTGCCCTTTTGTCGCAGCTCAAACGCGCGGGCACACACACACAACATGTATACACTCGATTCCTACATTTATTAATTTCACTGTACGTTTTCAAGCACGTGGTTAACCCCACTTTTTTTTTTCTTTTTTTTTTTAAATACGTATTACCGATATCTCTTATTTAACATATTTCAGAAACACAACTTCCTGGGCCCATAACCTGTTAGGGTTAAATGAATATCTACGCAAGTAACGATGCGATAGTTGCTTATATTATATGTTAACAATTACATTTATACAGTCTAACATTGTACGTAGTGCACGCGGAGAAGACACGAAGCATACAGCTGGATGACGCTACAACCGCGCTAACGCATGCGCATCTCACTCACACAGGGTGCTCGAATTGCACCGTTACATCTACAATTCCCATTGACTTATTATAATCTATTACGCATAGAGGCTTCTGAACACTCTGTTCCCCTCTATATTTCGATACTACTTCAAAATTTACAGTATGTATAGTGGAAATCATATGAACTTCCTTTTTATCCATCCACTTCATCGCTAACAAGTTTTTCGGTGCACGAAAACATGCCTCTCCTTTTTTCAATCGCTCTTCCATCTTCGGCATTCCTTGACGTCTTTTTTTCACAGTGCCGCATGCATTCGTACAGTTATCGTGCAAAAAGTTGAATAACGCTGGACTTGAATAAAAATTGTCTGTGTATAATGTGTGACTTTGGCCTAAGTACGGTTGCAAGAGTGATAAAACAATTGCACCTGATTTTCCAATTCCGCTGATGTCACTTTCTGTAATAGTTGACCTTCCTTCGTAAACTATAAGGTCTTGTGTGGGTGATCACAATAAACGAGTCGCGGATTAGACAAAGAAATGAGTAACTGTTTAATTAGTAGATATCGAGTTGAAAAGTTACAGTAAGACGTTTTATCACAAACTCTCGCGACACGTGTTTCGCACAACGGTCTCTCTCTCTCTCTCTCTCATTACTCTCACTTCGTCTCACTTATAGTTCTCTCTCACAATATATCAATGTTTGTTCTCTCGCGTTTCGTGGCATCTTCTCTCACTCTCATTGAACTGTCCTCTCTTCTGTTGTATTGTCTCGCAAATCTCCCTGGTGTTCCCCTCTGGAAACGTCCTCCTCGTCCTCTGCTTGTTATTGATGTGTTCTGCCTCGGCTCTCGACAATTCGCAGCAATGTGGTTAATCCCTTGGCAGTTGAAACATCGTTGATTTCGATGGCAATCTTTAGCCATGTGACCTCTCGTTCCGCATTTAAAACAATGAATATCTTTTCCTGATCCTTCTCTCACTTTCTTGACTGTCTCTTCACCTTTTAACGGTTTTTCCTCCGATCTTCTACCTTCCCTGCGGTATTCCTCTTGTTTTAAGGCGAATCTTATATCGTTTATTGATATGTTCTTTTGAATTTCCAGGACACGAACGTTTTGTTCATATTCAGATCGAAGTCCTCTAAACACGTACATTTTTAGTTCAA
This sequence comes from Seladonia tumulorum, assembly GCA_913789895.3. Taxonomy (NCBI): domain Eukaryota; kingdom Metazoa; phylum Arthropoda; class Insecta; order Hymenoptera; family Halictidae; genus Seladonia; species Seladonia tumulorum. Next base: position 389,871 of record CAJYYF030000013.1, on the reverse strand, counting down.
AGTCCTCGATATTCTTTCCAAGTTCTTTGCATTGATTCGCCAATGCCTCTGCTCTGTTTATATATGTATCGATAGTCTCGAATTTTTTCATTCTTAGGTTTGTGAGCTCGCTGAGCGACCTCGTTTTTTGTTCTTCGCTTTCGGCGGCCATGTCTGATTTTATACTTTCCCACAATTTGTCAGCACTCTTTTCCCCGCTGTATTTTAATATGTGTGCTCTGCTCATGGTGTTTATCATCACCGTCCTCGCTGCATAATTGTCGTCGTCCTACTCATTCCACTCTTTCAGTTTCTTTTCGTACTCTCCATCTTCTCTCCGTGGTTTCTCTTTTATTTTCACACCGATCACCTTTTTCCACAGTTTCTTTGAGCGCAGAATACCTTCAACTTTTTCTTTCCATAGAAAGTAATTCTGATCGTCAAGTAATTCAACTGTCGTGATCTTCCACGGGTCTGTCATGGCAGCCGACGAGTTCACCTGCATCTTCTCGAATTTTCTTTGTCACTTTTCAGTAACCACGCTCTGCTACCATTTGTGGGTGATCACAATAAACGAGTCGCGGATTAGACAAAGAAATGAGTAACTGTTTAATAAGTAGATATCGAGTTGAAAAGTTACAGTAAGACGTTTTATCACAAACTCTCGCGACACGTGTTTCGCACAACGGTCTCTCTCTCTCTCTCTCTCATTACTCTCACTTCGTCTCACTCATAGTTCTCTCTCACAATATATCAATGTTTGTTCTCTCGCGTTTCGTGGCATACTCCTCGCTCTTCCGGTTCTCGCTCGCAACGTACTCAAACATAAACATTATAGAACATAGAATGACATCCACACAGCATGCTTTCAATATATATAACCTAATGTCTTATTCTCATCGCGTCTCGCTCCTAAAACCTAATCCACAGTCTTGGACATAGCCTGTTTTGCAATCACAGAGTATGTATGATTTTATTCCAAATCGATTCCTTTTAGAGATAATGTATTTCTTGAAGGACAGGCGACCTTTGTATAACATCAAGCTTTCATCAATACAAACTTTTTCATACGCATAAAATGTGTCGCAGAACGATTTTCGCAGCATGTTTATTAGATCGCTTATTTTATATATGTAGACGATCATCAGCGCGCCCTTGTTGGTAAAATGTATCATCTGTATTATCCAAAGATACCGATCTCTAGTCATTATTTCACTAAAAATACTACTGCGTAAATATTTATCAGTACTTCAATACTCATGTAACGCTAGTTTTTTATCACGTGGCATGTGTAATGACAACGTAAAGAAACAGTACATTTCCTCTAGTGTCGTGATTTTTCGAGTGTCCATGTTGTTATTGCTCTTTTGAGCCGAGTAATAATTTGTCTCATCTACAATATATTCTACGACCTCTTGATAAATGAATAATTCAAAGTAGTCGATAATTTTTGAGGATCTTCCTATTCTCTTTTTCAGTCCTGAATTTTTTAACAAAAATTTATGAATCTTTGGTGTGAAATTTTTCGATGTCCACGTTGCGTTGCACTGGGTGTCCCTGGTATTATCTTCAATTAACTCTCCATATGATTCTGAAGTGCTGCATATATTTTCAGAATCGGTTACCTCAGTTTCAAACATAATACTTTTTTTATGCTTTGTACTCATTCTGAAAGGGCCTAAACTATTTTTATAAATACATTTTCAAACAAAACCCTAACCTGAAAATTCTAATTTTTAATAGTTAAGAATTATACCTTAAGCCGATCTATTCCTAACTCCTGTAAAAACCGAATATGAAAAATCGTTTACTGTCTGTTAGAGGTTGATGGAGAATTCAACGAAAGTTCTTTCTATTACGACTACACGTTCGCGACTATGTCCGAGAGTGAAAGATTATGATTCGAGTCGTACGCTATTTTCTCTTGATTCTGCTGATACGTTTCTACGCACTGTTCTGTATCTCGGATGAATTTACTCCCAAGAGCTCGTTCATCGAATCTGACTGATCTCTCCTCTATTATTATTCTCCTTTCCGGATCGTATATCCTATAGCTATATCTCTCTCTCGAGTATCCTACCATAATGCCGATTTTTCCAGGTACATCGAGTTTACCTCGTTTCTGTTTGGGAACGTGAAAGTAAGCGACGGATCCAAAGGTTCTTAAATAACTAACATTTGATTTTCTATTAAAAAATAGCTCATATGGAGTCCTATTTTTATTTTTACGTGGGGTAATGTTACTAATGTGGCTACTACAAGCCGCTGCCTCCGCCCAAAAATTTGTTGGTAATTTACTATCGAGTAACAGGATTTTTGCCCGTTCTAATATTGATCTATTCGCCCGTTCTGCCTTGCCATTGCTTTCCGGATTGTAAGGAACGGTTTTCTCGTGTGAAATTCCATTTTTCTCTAGCAATTCATCTATTTCTTTGTTGACGAACTCACGACCATTGTCTGTCCTCACCCGTTTAATTCGTTTACCAAGTAAGTTTTCGTATTTTTCTATAAATGCCGCTAAGCGTTCAACAACCTCATTCTTATGCTTTATAAAGAAAGTGAAATACATTCCCGAAAAATCGTCGACCAATACTAGCATGTACTTCGATCCGTTTAAAGAAGTGACTGGCATCGGCCCACATACGTCCGCGTGAATCAACTCTAAGGGTGCTCTACTTTGATCTATGGTTAATCGTTTATGCGTTTTTCTTGTTATTTTACCGAGTTCGCAGCTATCGCACGTGTAACTGTGGTTGATGCAATCAACGTCCGCTTCGCCTAACATGCCATTATCGTACATTTTCTTTAGGTATTCGTCGTTTATGTGACCTAAACGCTTGTGCCAGATTTCGTATGCATCTGTTACTTTTATTACATTACACGATAAACGCTCGAAATGTTTTGTCGCGCAAGGTTTCGCTAATAATTTTACTTGCCGATCGTACAGTTTCCCGGTTATAACATCGTTACCCTTACTGTCGTATACTGTGGTCGTTTGGCCTTTCTGCATAACGGTGTAGCCCCGCAACATTAGCGTAGTTGTGGATAGGAGGTTTTGTCTCAATTCAGGTACATACAGAACGTCCTCCATCATTATTTGAATGTTATCTCCCGCATCGCTAGTTACATTGATCTTGACAGTACCCACGCCTTCGTACCATATTTTAGATTTCTCTCCCGCCTGGCAGAGTTCGCCGCGCTGTAAATTTATATTATCGAACCATATTATGTCATTAGCCATGTGGTTTGACGCTCCGCTGTCTAGTACCCATGTATAGAAGGAGTTTTGGATATTACCTGTGTCGGTTGAGTTACCTATGTTAAACGCGTATACCTTGTTGTCGTCGTCGACCGTTTTTGTGACGTTATTTACTGTCCTTCTCTTACCAACGTCCTTCAGGGCAGGCTCGTTCTCTCGTCTGTTTCCTTTGTACCCCGAACGGTATGCTTGTTTGTTTTCCCTTCTGTGCCAGCATTTCTTCGCAAGATGGCCGACTTTTCCGCACTCGTAACACCTCTTGTCGCTTCTTCGATGTATCGCATAGGCGGCGCCTTCCGTTTCTCGTCGATATCCATCCCGCCGTTTCCTTTCCTTTTCACGTTCTTTCAGAATCTCCTGGATTTCTTCTATAGATCTGTCTCTTCTTGTGTCTTCAATATCTCACGAAGATCCTTATAATTGTCGTTTATTCCTCGCACCGTGTAATATGCGAGTTCTCTTGCCGATATTTCGACCCCCAGCGAGATACACTTCGTCCTGAGACCACGTGCTCTGGCAATGTAATCCGCTACGGATTCTTTATCTTCCATGCGTAGGAATTTCAAATCGTTACTCGTATCAATTTTTTGATCTTCCGCTTCTCCCGCATAAGCTCTTTTAATCGTGCACCACAATTTTTGCGCACTAGTAACGGTCGCGAACTGTAATGCCTGATCGTCAGACAGATGTAGTCGTATGTACGCCACTGCGTTCTTGTTCCTTGTTTCCCATTCGGTTCTCAATTTCTCCGTTGCTGTTTCTCCTGGTATCGTCTCGTATATGGCACGATCTAATCCTTTCAGGCTTAGAAAAGCTACCATCTTCATTGCCCATACAAGGTAATTCGCCCCGGTCAACAGGGGAATTGCCGGTAACGGCCCTTTGTCCATCTTAGAATTTCGCGAATTCACCACGTGGCACTTGCTTGTCGATTATTAACCGCGCTCTCTGCTACCACTTGTTAGAGGTTGATGGAGAATTCAACGAAAGTTCTTTCTATTACGACTACACGTTCGCGACTGACTAGCACATTCGATAATTGGTATTCGCATGTTCGCTCGCGCGATAGGTGCTCTACCTAGCGTATAACTACATACCTCATTGCGTCGCACGTCTTGACCGCGAATTACAACTCGCGCGGACTACACTGTCGAATGGATTCGATAGAATATTTGTTCCAAAAATTTATAAAAAATAGGAAAAGTTAATGGAAGGAAAATATTTTGAAAATTATAATAGAATGTTAAGTTTTTTGACGTCCAAGTTAATAAATGAATTATACTTACCTAAGAAGCATTGAAACGCATGTGCAGCATCACGTTTACTATAAGTATCTGGTGGTATTATTTCGTGAAATTTTGCAAACCGAGACTGTCCTTCGAGACTGTCGTGCCAATGGACTTGTACTAATGTGCGTAATTCTGTTTTAGTTATAGTTGCCTTGACACTGTAATGAAAATAAAACAAAAATAGTAGATATCCTACAGAAAAGAATCAATGGGAGAACCATCAAGTCTACGATTAGAGAGAGAATAAAAACTGACCTAGAAGAACTGAACTTGGGTGTATTGTTATGCCTTCTTGGTGATGATTTTTATGATAGTTCAGTAGTTTCCCTGAGAAAATTAATCAAGTATCGATCAGTTCAGAATGAAATTTAAAGTAATGATATATTTATATATTCAAATTCTCCATACTCAATTATCTTTTCAAACTCAATAATTTCCGGTGGAGCTGCCAAAGTTTCATCGATTTGTTTTCCTGAGGTTTCTATTTGTTTCTCAGGAAAGGCTATAGCCGGTTTTGGGGGTCAAATCTGCCCTGGAAGGTATTTTATTCTAGTTTGCGCCATTCGATAGACAAAAAAAAAGATACTTTTCAGCCAAGTTTTAGCCCGATAGCTCATCTGTAAGGGTAGTTATTGAGGAAAAACGAAAATTCAGTTTTTGGCCCATTTTTCCCATTTAATGACAATTTAAAATTCTGAAAAAAATCTGACACATTTCGGATACCAAACCACATACTTTGAGCCGTTTTCAGATTTTTCCGTTGCAAACTCTGGTTGTAAAAATCGAAAAACACGAAAAAAATCGGAAAAAAAAAGATTTCATATGGAAAGCTAAGAGACACTAGAACAGAATTAATTTAGCAATTAGGTATTGTCCTAAGTATTATGCTCAATTTTTTTCAAACCCCTGCGTGTGGTGCGTCATAGTAGGAAAAAAGAAAAACCGCTTTTTTCGGCGTTTTTTCCGTGAAAAAGTAAGTTATAATTTTCGTAAAAATATATTATGCAATATTAAACATTCCTAAGTTCAGAGAAACATCGTCCAGACTTTAAAAATTGCGTAGTACAAAAACAACAATTATACTGTGCAGGGTATATTCGAATATTTCGAAACTATTTTCAACAGCGCCGGTTGGTTCAGTGGCTATGGTCTCCGACTGCGGAACCGCTGAAGACTTTTTTGAGCTGGTTCGAATCCCGCCGCGGGCCAATTTTTTTTTTTCGTTAATCAGATGTTTTTTAGATTTCTAACCTTATGATTGTTGTTACGCTATTGTAAAAACATTTTTTAACTATGTTTAAACTATTTTTTAATAATTTTTCGGAAAAATATTTTTGGAGTACTTTCGGTCTTTAGTCGTTTACGGGCTGTATTACTTATCTACTTAACATTTTTTTACGTGGAATAAATGCATCGACTTGAGCGCGACCAAGTTTCTGATTTTTCTCATACAGTCAGGAATTGTTTTTTAAAGGATATTCTTCCTTTCCATTCTGGTGTTAGGATGTTTTCCCGTGAGCATATCATTGAACATGAAACTTCTAATGTCGCTAAAACATTGTATAATATTGACAATCAATATATAATCGAAAAAAAGTATCTTTATGTAATCCTTGTACCGTTTACACGATAAATGGATATATCATTGACATCTTCGAACCTTTTTATGCCAACCAGAATGATGCTGAAATCATACAGATCGCTCTTCGAGGTCCCAATGGCTATTATGAAACGGGGAGACGTTTGTATTGTAAATAGATCGCGGTTTTCGTGAAGTTAAATCACACTTAGAAGAGTGTGGTTTTTATGTTTTCATACCTACATTAAAAGGCAATCGTTCTTAACTAACTACTGAGAGGAGTTCAATTCATCTCGTAAAGTTACTAAAAGTTGGTGGAGTTTGTCTAGGCTATACATGGCATATTAGGGAAAAATACCTGCTTTTACAAAAACAGCTCGACAACAAACTTCTTCCTACAGTCAAATCATATTTTATGCTTCGCAAATAATAAGTTCGGCAAAAGACTAAATTCTGATGTCACACTTTTCGATGACATAACTGACACGATATTGAGGGAAGATAAAGTAATAAATAGTTTAGCACAAGTGGAAGCGCAACACTGGAACCGCGAAAAACTCCATTTAAAAACATATCTTCCACAGATATTTTTGATTTTCCGGAAATGACAGAAGACGATTTAAAGATAATTTTCAATGGTAATCGCTTTTCACTAAATAATCATTTAGACATAGTTCGGCCAGCAGAGATACTCACTAGAATTTTCAACAACGACCAAATAACACCGACAATTGACGAAGATAGCGACGAAGACTGAAAACGCCATACATGATTCCACCACACACCAATGCACCTACAATCATTACAGATAAGTATTCCTAATAATAATTCATGTATATATGTTCTGTCACAAAAATAATGAGTCACTTATTCCACGTAAAAAAATGTTAAGTAGATAAGTAATACAGCCCGTAAACGACTAAAGACCGAAAGTACTCCAAAAATATTTTTCCGAAAAATTATTAAAAAATAGTTTAAACATAGTTAAAAAATGTTTTTACAATAGCGTAACAACAATCATAAGGTTAGAAATCTAAAAAACATCTGATTAACGAAAAAAAAAAATTGGCCCGCGGCGGGATTCGAATCAGCTCAAAAAAGTCTTCAGCGGTTCCGCAGTCGGAGACCATAGCCACTGAACCAACCGGCGCTGTTGAAAATAGTTTCGAAATATTCGAATATACCCTGCACAGTATAATTGTTGTTTTTGTACTACGCAATTTTTAAAGTCTGGACGATGTTTCTCTGAACTTAGGAATGTTTAATATTGCATAATATATTTTTACGAAAATTATAACTTACTTTTTCACGGAAAAAACGCCGAAAAAAGCGGTTTTTCTTTTTTCCTACTATGACGCACCACACGCAGGGGTTTGAAAAAAATTGAGCATAATACTTAGGACAATACCTAATTGCTAAATTAATTCTGTTCTAGTGTCTCTTAGCTTTCCATATGAAATCTTTTTTTTTCCGATTTTTTTCGTGTTTTTCGATTTTTACAACCAGAGTTTGCAACGGAAAAATCTGAAAACGGCTCAAAGTATGTGGTTTGGTATCCGAAATGTGTCAGATTTTTTTCAGAATTTTAAATTGTCATTAAATGGGAAAAATGGGCCAAAAACTGAATTTTCGTTTTTCCTCAATAACTACCCTTACAGATGAGCTATCGGGCTAAAACTTGGCTGAAAAGTATCTTTTTTTTTGTCTATCGAATGGCGCAAACTAGAATAAAATACCTTCCAGGGCAGATTTGACCCCCAAAACCGGCTATAGCCTTTCCTGAGAAACAAATAGAAACCTCAGGAAAACAAATCGATGAAACTTTGGCAGCTCCACCGGAAATTATTGAGTTTGAAAAGATAATTGAGTATGGAGAATTTGAATATATAAATATATCATTACTTTAAATTTCATTCTGAACTGATCGATACTTGATTAATTTTCTCAGGGAAACTACTGAACTATCATAAAAATCATCACCAAGAAGGCATAACAATACACCCAAGTTCAGTTCTTCTAGGTCAGTTTTTATTCTCTCTCTAATCGTAGACTTGATGGTTCTCCCATTGATTCTTTTCTGTAGGATATCTACTATTTTTGTTTTATTTTCATTACAGTGTCAAGGCAACTATAACTAAAACAGAATTACGCACATTAGTACAAGTCCATTGGCACGACAGTCTCGAAGGACAGTCTCGGTTTGCAAAATTTCACGAAATAATACCACCAGATACTTATAGTAAACGTGATGCTGCACATGCGTTTCAATGCTTCTTAGGTAAGTATAATTCATTTATTAACTTGGACGTCAAAAAACTTAACATTCTATTATAATTTTCAAAATATTTTCCTTCCATTAACTTTTCCTATTTTTTATAAATTTTTAGAACTTCAATCAGAGAAACGTGTAGTCTTGAAACAATCTAGTCCTTATGCTACCATGTGAATTGAAAAACCTATCGAAAGTAGCAAGGAAAGTAGTGCAGAAACTCCGTAACGGTTACAAATATCCCTTCAATTCTAAGAATAAAAGGTGTTATTTATAAACATTACATTATTTATCTAAAATTCATTCAAGATTATTCACACTACTCTATTTCACAATAGTATATAAATCTATTTCACAATAGTATCACAAATCACATACTGTGATTCTTTGCATGATAATTGTAATCAGAGTTGGGCAAATTTTATTTCGAATAACGAATAAGGAATAACGAATAAAGTCCCTGGATTTATTCGAGAATAACGAATAAGGATATTATTCGCCGAGAATTATTCGTAGCTTGCGAATAACGAATAAATCGTTATTCGTTATTCTCGAATAAATCCCGGGACTTTCATTCGTTATTCGTTATTCTAAATGACGAGAATAAATGCTGCGAATAAGCGCAGCCTTTATGGTTACGGGTAGGAACCGACACCCGACGCCAACACTCGAGTGACTCGAGGCCGAGGGCCGAGGCTCGAGGCTCGAGGCTCGAGGCTCGAGGCTTTTCGAGACGAAATCTCGGTTGACGATTGATGACATATACAATAGATAACTAACAGTGACCGATCCTAGGTTCGGGACTGGGACCTTCGTTATCTTTACACACACATTTGTTGCCACGATTCTTCGCTTCACTCTCTAGTCTGCACTCACACATTTATTCATACACATACACGTCGCTGGTGCGTGGCGTGCGTGCCGCGTGCGATGTCGATGACGCGATGTCATTCGACACCATTATTCGCTGGGCTATTCGAATAAATTTTTATTCGCTGGGCTATTCGAATAAATTTTTATTCGCTGGGCTTTTCCGAATAAATTTTTATTCGCTGGGCTTTTCCGAATAAATTTTTATTCGCTGGGTTATTCGAATAAAAATTCATTCGAATAAAAATTTATTCGAATAAAAATTCATTCGAATAAAAATTTATTCGCAATTTTTATTCGCTGGTTATTCGAATGAAATTTCATTCGAATAACGCCCAACTCTGATTGTAATGTGTGTGGAACTATTACCGAGAGGTGAATAACCCAATCAAAATAAGAAAGATGTAGCAATCGCAATAGGGATTTTCAAAACATCGTTAAAAATAAAAGTTTTTGATGAATACATACATAGAGATTGCACCGATGGGTACAATTAGTAAACGATAATGTCAGTATGCATCAGACGAAATATCATATAACATATTCGCTAATGAAAACTTATTTCTATATATTTTTTATACCCACAATGTTTAATGAAGCAATTCATTTTAAATAGTATTATAAGCCAAATTTCTATTATGTACAAATTTAATAAATTATTACGACTACTTAAAAACTGTTTTCCAGCTGCAATAGAATATAACTTCACATAAAACAAATTACAATAAAATCTATTTCCAATAGTTCCTTACCTACGCAATCAATAAAACGATTGAAAAGTTTTGATTTTCTTATCATTAAACATTTAATTACAAACTTTTGAACAAATTCCTCTACACATTTATAATCCTTGAATTAATAGATAAATAGTTTATAATTGTTATAAATATAAAATGCAGATATCTTCTATATTTTTATACATGGTCCATTTTATACGTGGTCCACGCAATTGTTTCAAGTCATAACTCCGTTATTATTGCATTTACGAAAAAATGCCAAAGGAGACAGATAAATGGTTCGAAGAGCACTACATCTGTAGGCCTTTAAATTTTTTTTAGATGTAGCAGTGCATGTGCAATTAACAATTGCATCATTTCTTTAAATAGAAATGCATATTTTTTTTTACACAGATCGATTCTTCTGTTCATTCTACGTAAAAAATGATTCGGGTATCATGGCAAAAAAATTATTAGATCTCGAGTTATTTAAAAAAAAAATCAGGATGTTTCTCTAACCATGGCAATTGCACTTCATAACGACCCATGTTATTCATTTTAATCCCCAAAACATCTAATGTCCACAAATCTTCAATATTGTTAGGCTTAACAAACATTTTTTTTTTTTAAACTCCTTCGAACTCTACAATTTGTCCAGAGTGGACATTCGGTAGATTTCTCTAGCATGTTAAGTAAATTTAGCCCGTAGATATTTTCTCAGTAGAAAATATCTTTTCAGTGTTCACTACTTAAGTCGTGTGTAGAAGATCATTTGGGTGCTTCCTACGTAATCTTCTAGGCAGATTTTCTGAATAGAGCTTCTTTGCAGGTTCGCTTGGATGATTTTCCAGTCTGGATTTGTATCTGTTGGATAGACGGTTGATTTCCTCTTCCACGGAGTTGATCTTGAGGTCCTTGCGTGATTGGTCATTTCTCATATACCACGGCGCGTTAACAATGGTTCTAAGGATAATGGATTGTAGTGCTTCAAGTTTGGTTATGTGGCTTTTTGCAGCAGTTCCCCATATTTCTATACCATATGTCCATATTGGTTTAATTATTGACTTATATATTAATTGTGGTGTATTCACTAATAAAACAATAGTGGACTGGTTATATGTATAAGTATATTATAAGTATGCTGATGTATACAAGAGTGCGAACTGCACGTGTTACAATACGATTCTCAAAATATGGTGCGACGGACGCTAAACGTTTCCGCTAGGAGGCGCTGATACGTCACATCTGTAGTGGAACGGCTAGTCTGTTAGCCTGCGGACTACAACCGCAGGGAAGGGAAAACCGGTAGGAAATCACCGTTGCAAGTTTAAGAATCAAGACTTTATTCTGCGACTGGTTTCTTGGAGCGACAACGATTGAGTGAGAGTGATCGAATGGTCGATGGCGGCGCGATGCCGCGACTCCCTAAACGTGCAGAGTCTAGAGGGGCGACACGCTCTTGCCACTCGGCTGCGCTGGTGACAATGACGCCAGCGCCACGGCAAGGAGCGGAAACATATGTTGCCCCTACACATCCCTCCATCCCAGTCGGAAAGCCGTAACGCTCTGGAGGTTTAACATTTCTACGCGGTCTAATCACAATATTGCTGTTAGACTGTTCCAAAACTCCGGCAGCACGTTCCTCGGTTACAACCGAACGTTCAATTTTCTTCGGCCTACCTCTTTTACGGTTAAGAGTTACAGTCGAATCTTGCGATGCCGATTCTGCCGGTGCAACAAACGGTAATGCTGCCGATTGCAAAAAAATCCTCCTTCTCCGCCACTGCCTCTTGCAAGGTATCCGGCTGCGGAAATGTGGACCCCTTTTCCAAATTTGGTTCGACCTCCAAAACTTCAGGAGCACTCTTTGTACGGCTGGCAATGGTAGTAGGGCAACAAATAATGGGCAGCCCTTCCAAAACAGACTCACCAAAAACAGCATCTTTTACTTTGTCTGTCTGCTCCTCTCCACGAATCTTGATTTGGTCGATATGTCTTCTCCAAATCATTCCAGGCTCTACCTTGCATAAATAATTCTTTTTCCCTTCAAAACTTAACACTACCGCTTCTATCCACTCTTTCTTGTTGACCTTCCTATAGTCGCGGACATAAACTTTATCTCCTACATTAAAACTCTGCAGTCTTCTACCTCTGTGATATTTAACGAGATTGTCCCTCGCTTTACTACACGCATCACGATCGTTTGGTTTAAGCATATCTAATCTAATCCGCACGCGTCTGTTTAAAAATAATATTGCTGGCGATTCGCCCGTACTAGAATGTATTGCATTTCTATATCCTAACAAATATCTACTTAATAGTGTGTTTACATCTTTGGTGTTTCTCGCATCGCCTAACATTTTAATTAAACCTTTTTTAATTATTCCGACCGCATTTTCCGCTGCACCGTTCGTCGCAGGATGATACGGTGCAGAAGTTTTGTGTACAATGCCGTTACGCTTACAAAAATTTTCAAATTCGAATGATACAAACTGTCGACCATTATCGCTTACAATAGTTTTCGGAATGCCAAAACGGGCGAAAACTTCTCTTAACTTATCTAAAACGGTTTTGCTGTCAGTCGAACTCATTACAAAAACCTCAATCCACTTACTAAACGCATCGATAAGTATAAGAAAATTGTGCCCTCCAATAGGACCAAACAAATCTATGTGAACTCTTTCGAAGCTTTCCCTCGCCTTTGGCCATAAACTTAAACTTGACTTTTTAGGATCTGGAGACGCTAAATTGCAGGCTCTGCAACCTTTAACAAATTTTTCTATGTCCTGATCCAAACCGGGCCACCAACAAACTGACCTGGCCAAACTTTTCATTTTGACTACCCCTAAATGGGTACTATGTAGTTCCTCTAACACACGCAACCTTAATTTAGTTGGTATTATAACGCGGTATCCCCACATTACAACTCCTTCCTCAATTGTTAATTCATCCTGCCTAGAAAAATAAGGTTTCAAAAACTCTTCTTCGTTTGATATTTTACTTCCCCAACCCCTACTAACACGATCGTATACCCTGCTTACAATAGGGTCACGCCTAGTCTCTATTCTTATTCGAGCTGCGTCCACTACTAAAGCCGCTTGCTCATAAATGAATTTTAAATAATTATCAGACTCTTTAGTGTTAGGTTTCTTTCCGGTTGGCAATCTAGACAGGCAATCGGGCCTTCCGTTCTCTTCGCCCTTGATGTATTTGATAGAATAATTAAAATTTGACAAATAAACTGCCCAACGTTGCAATCTACTTGCTGCGAAAACTGGCAAACCTTTGTTTTCTCCAAAAATTGCTAACAAAGGTTTATGATCGGTTTCTAACACAAAGTGTAATCCCATTAAATAATTTTCGAATTTCTTAACTCCATAAAAAATTGCTAATGCTTCCCCATCTACTGTGGAATAGTTTTTCTCGCTGTCAGCTAGTACTCGAGACACAAAAGCTATTGGACGCTCACTACCGTCGGGAAAAATATGTGACAAAACTGCTCCTACGCCATCTTCAGACGCGTCACACGACAATTTAATTGGTAACTCAGGCGAGAAATGTGTTAAAACTTGATCTGAAGCTAACAAATGCTTTGCCTTGGCAAATGCTTCATCACAAAATTTAGTCCATCTAAATTCTTTGCCATCTTTTAACAAATCATAAACAGGACGCAAAATGGCTGACAAGTTTGGAGCAAAACGAGTATAATAGTTAACTAAACCTGCGAAAGCTCGAACTTGCTTTTTATTGATAGGCACAGGTGCTTCCAAAATGGCTTGGACCTTACTGCCATCTTTTTTTAATCCTTCTGCACTAATTATGTGACCTAAATATCTAATTTCTGAACTGAAAAATTCACATTTATCTCTATTTACCTTGAGACCTGCCTTTGATAATCGACTGAGTACTTCCCTCAGATTTTCTACGTGTTCCTTTCTAGTGCAGCCTGTTATAACTATGTCATCTAAAAAATTAATAACTGACTTACAGCCTTGCAAGGTCTTTTCAATCTTTTGTTGAAAAATGGAACAGGCTGGTTTAATTCCGAAAGGCATTCTATTAATCTTGAAAATACCCTTGTGAGTACTCCAAGACAGCAGCAGTTTTGATTGCTCATCTAAAACAAACTGATTATAAGCCTGAGAAAGATCAAGTTTGGTAAACTCTTTCCCACCCCTAAGCGCTGTAAAAAGTTCCTCAATTCGCGGTAGGGGGTATTTAACATCTTTCAAAAAACGATTTACCGTTGTTTTATAATCTGCACAGATTCTAATCTCTCCATTTTTCTTTAGTACAGGCACAAGAGGCGTGCCCCAATCCGAATCTGCAATCTCAGTAATAATACCTTCTTTCTCTAAACGTAACAATTCTTTTTCTACTTTCTCCTTAAAAATCAAAGGCAAAGGTCTTGGCTTACAAAAAATTGGCTTCGCATCTTGTTTTAATTCTATCTTAATTTTATCATACTTATAACGCCCTAAACCTGGGCTGAATAACTCTGGAAATTCTTCACAAATTCCATTTAATTGTTCAATGACCTTAAACACCGGTTCATGTCTAATCTTAATTAATTTAAGACTTCTTATCCAATCTCTACCTACTAGAGGCGGACCATTGGTATTAATAACTAATATCTCAAGTGTCTTTTGAAAATTACCAAACTGTACATTTACTTCAAATTTACCAATTGGAATCATTCTCTCTCCAGAATAACTTCTTAATACAATTTCTGTATCACATAATTCCTTGTGTTTAAAATCTTTGTGGTATAACCAGCGTGGAATCACAGTTCTGGACGCACCACTGTCTAATTCCCATTTAACGCTATTACCTTCTACCATTAATTTAATAGTCATTGGCCCTGAATTATTGTCCTTTAATTCAAATAAATCTAAATCGCCACTAGAACTTGACTCTTTACTATTATAATGACTATTGTCCTGACTATACATTTGGTTTTCGCTGACTACATTTTGTACAAAATGTTGAGACTGACTCTTAGTACATACCTTAGCAATATGACCTACCCTTTTACAAATTTTGCATTTGAACTGCTTATATTTGCAAGTCTTAAAGTCATGAGCTGTACCTCCGCACGCAAAACAATTTTTATCATCTTTAAACGCTTTTTCCTGTGTAGATCTTGACGTCTTGGGAAAATTCCTAGTACTACTCGCATGACTAGCTTCCTCTGCCTTCTTAGGATATTGCCTCAGCCGGTTTACCTCCTTGGTATCGCACATGAGCACTGCTTCCCTCTTAATTGCGATGTCAAACATCTCCTTGAGACTTTTGGTTTCGTTCTCCTCGCACACACGCTTTAAAATTCTGGCATCTGAGAGGCCAGTTACAAACTTGTCTCTTAAAATCGCTTCCAAAACGTTACCAAATTTGCAGGAAACTGACAAACTCTTAACTCGAGCATACCAATCAGCAATTTTTTCTCCACTCGCTTGAGTGGCTCTGTAGAACTTGATTCTTTCACGAAAAACTGCCTCGTGGTGTTTGAAATGATCCTTCAATAGTCTGTTGAGATCCTCAAACGACTTAGCTTGAGGTGCTTCCGGATGGCATAAATCTCTTAAAGTTTTGTACACAGCAGGGCTTATAACTGTTAGCAAAATGGCCACTTTTTTCTTCTGTTCCGTGATATCATTTGCAACAAAATATTGCTGCAATTGTTCTGAATACAGCTCCCAGTCCTCGTTCTGTTCGAATTTTGGCAAAACACCGTGTAAAGCCATGTTAAACAAAATACAAAGAAGAATAAATAATGAAATCACGCGACACCTTGCCACGTGTTCAGTATAACCTTCAAACAGAACTTCCACACCACGTGGAAGAAAAAAAAAGAATATAAGATTCTTCACTTCTCGTAACCAATTTATGACCTCGTCGCCAATTTATGTGGTGTATTCACTAATAAAACAATAGTGGACTGGTTATATGTATAAGTATATTATAAGTATGCTGATGTATACAAGAGTGCGAACTGCACGTGTTACAATACGATTCTCAAAATATGGTGCGACGGACGCTAAACGTTTCCGCTAGGAGGCGCTGATACGTCACATTAATAGTTTGTTGTTCATATTTAATCTTGAATTTTTGCATGTAAGCCAGTACATATCGCGTCTTTTTAGTCGGATTTGTTCTATCTTGGTTTTTATATGATGCTTCCAAGTCATTCTTGAGTCCAGATGCATGCCTAAGTATCTTACCGTTTTAGTTTGAGGGATAATGGTTCTATTTAGGGTAATAGAAGGAACACTGCCTTTTCTCAGGGTGAACGTGATGTGTTTGCACTTATCAGAATTTACTTTTATTTTCCATCTATTTAGTCACTGCTCGATTTTTAGGTGTTGCTGCAGTATAGAATGAGCTTTTGTAGGATCAGTGTGTACAGCTAATATGGCAGTATCGTCCGCGAAGGTAAATAACTTTGTTTCTGATGTAGTAGGGATATCCGCAGTGAATGGGCTTAACAAACATAGAAATTGCCATCAAGGTTGCGTTCTCACGCTTTGCAATTTCAGGCACTTTACCCATGAGCGTCCATCCCAGCAAAGTTTCTACAGCCACTAAACCGCACTTCAAAATATGTCTTCGGCCCATTAACAATTTGCCAGCGATATCGGCTCCTATGAGGATCGACACTGATGGAACATCACCATTCACGCCCGTAATTTTAATATTTAAACTCTTTAACTCGTGAAACCAAGCTCCATTTGTTATCGACGGAACTTCTCCACAAATAACCTTTTGTCCCAGCGCGGAAAAATTACACGCGTAGCTATTGTCCAAGTTGCTCAAATGTACGACATATTCCTTATGGTTCACTATGTCCGATTGCTGTCCCCCAAAAAGGGAATATGTCACTAAACGTTCGGCAGTCGGTTCATATTCCATCAACCTCGCCGCATCTTCCGTGATGTACGATCGCTGTGATCCGGTATCGATAACTGCACGAACAACATTCTCCACGTTTTCTCTCCGCAATTTAACGTGCAATGTTTGCATAAAAACTTCCGGAACACTACACGATTTAACTAGACTGCACTCATTATTCGTCGTTTCTTTAATTTTTGGTTCATTGTCTCGTTTTTCCATTTCTGGACACATTATAACTATACGTGCCGACGGGAGCACTAGGCACACTTTACATTTACGCGACACATTTTGAAACCATGACCTTTGTTAACACTTAGCCGACCACGCGCGCCGCAGCGAACTGTACGGTTTCCACCACGCTCGAGCAACCCAAACTACGCTGTCCACCACGCAGGTTTCGCAAGTGACGCGGACTGATATGCGGTATTTGAAATCAAAGTAGTTTGAAAATTATTGTCAATTATATCTTGGGGTAACAATTTTATTTTATCACATATTGTTTATACAAAACATGAAATTAAAAGTATATAACAATTATTTTTTGTAGTTGTTCAAAAAGTATAGGTAATAGAGTTTGAAAATTATGAACATTAAAGATGACTGAAGATAAATAACCCAAACATGAAATAAAACAATAGTAATGCATTTTAATATTTTTTTACAGTGTGGTATCGTTCAAAACATGTCAGTTTATGTAATGGTACATTACAATATTCACAAACATATCGTGTATATCCAGTTTTATTATTAGCAGAGCATACTCTACATGCTCGGTGAGGATATAATTTTTTTCCATTTGTTACAATTGGTACTAATTTATGTTTTTTAAAATCTTGAGAAAGCCTTTCTGGTGGGTCATATTTCGGTGCTCGTCTTGTTCTTTCTATCGCGTTCGAAGGTTCTGCCTCCTCGGTGGCTGAATGTTGCATTTCGGGTGTTTCTATCAATGCTCTTGCAACTTGAAGCAAATATTTTTTATATGTTACTATTAAATGAAATGCTTACAGAACTCACACGTGTTAGTCGTTACAAGGTCCAACAGAGAGTGAGGGCGCAGACGTCGCACGCACGCTCGCACGCGAATCCCCAGTTCGGCTCGCGCGTTACCAACCTATAGGACTTCTACATCCCTACTGTTTATTTCAATATCCAACAGTTACTTTATTATTATTTAGTTTTTTTTTACGAGAAATGAATTAAAAAGAGCAGCATTTAAAAAGTAAAGCACTGCTTTTTTTGTCCATTTCGTGGTTTTTCGAAGAATATTGTAATCAAACATATATTGGTCTGCACTGTTGGATCTTGGTTAAAAGAGATTTGAGACAGGTTTATTATAATAATGATAATATATTTAATAATAAGTAAATTGTATGGAACTGTTTAACACTCTTTTATGCACTCTGTAATTTCACTCTCAATCCCTCTAACCGTAGTCACTCGCTCAGTCCGCTTCACTCTCTCCCGCGCATCACACCGCGCAGCTCACACTCTAGCCTTCTCTCTCACTCATACTATTCGCTTTCTTTCTCACACTCCCAATCATTCTTTCCAGATCTTTCTTCATACACACACACATATACACACACAATAAAAACAATTACACACACACACTCCCCTCTTGTTTTTATTGACAATCTACTTCCAAAATATCCTTGACGTTTTTTAACAATTTCGGTCCGCTTAGAGCTTTTGTCAAGCAATCCGCTCGCATGTTCTCGCTACGTACATGTGTTATATGTATATTGTTCATCTTTACATTTTCTTTTACGAAATAACATCTTCTGTTTAACAGTTTGGATCTAGCTTTAAAATTACCTCCATTTGCTAACTTTACCACATTTAAACTGTCGCATTTAATTTCTGTAACTATATCTAATTCCCTAGTTATTTCTTTTATTATCCTTTCTAACCAGATGACTTCTTTCACACCCTCAGTTATTGCCTCCAGTTCACTTTCTGTAGATGATAGTGCTACAATAGTTTGTTTTCTACTCCTCCACTGAATTAAATCACCATTCCTATAAATCAATATACCTGTGAATGATTTTGCATCTTTTGTTGTATCCCATGAGGCATCCGTATGACAATCTATTCTATTTTTCACTCTGTTTCTACCAAAACATAATCGGTAACCTATTGTCCCTTTTAAATATCGCAACACTCTTTTTAATCCATTCATGTGTACTTCTTTCGGATCATTATTAAACTGTGATAAACAACTCATCGCATACGCTATATCGGGTCGCGTGTTTACACTCAAAAACATTAATCTACCAATAAGCTCTTGGAAATCTTTCGCATCGCACTTGTTTGAATTTTCGTCATTGTCCATTTTTATGTTAACATCTATTGGAGTCGATACGCTGTTACATTCGTTCATGCCATACATAATTAACAATTTTTCAATATAGTCTCTCTGGTGCACATAAATCATTCCTTTCTCATGTTCAACTTGTAGTCCCAAAACACTTTTCGCAACACCCATATTCTTAATATCTATTTTTTCACTAATTTTTCTCATGTATCCCTGTTCAATTTCGTTATCACTAGACACTATCACTATATCGTCTACATGAACACTACAATATAAAAATTGTTGTCCTTCTTTCACATAAAATACACAAGGGTCCTCTCTTGCTTGACATAATCCAGTCTTGATTAATTCTTCCGTCATATAATCATTCCAACATTTTCCAGCCTGTTTTAATCCATAAATGCTCTTATGCAATTTACAAGCTGTATCCTTCTCATATTGATATCCTGCTGGCGTTTTCATGTAAATCTCATTGTCTAACTTTCCATGTAGGAAAGCAGTCTTCACGTCATATGTTTTAACTTTTCTTCCCTTCTCTGCAGCAATACTAAAAATCAGTCTTATTGATTCTGTTCGAGCAACTGGTGCAAATGTCTCATCGAAATCATATCCTGGACGTTGCGCACATCCAATTGCTACCACACGAGCCTTATATTTTGTCTGTTTCGTGTTCGGGTCCTCTTTTATACTGTATATCCATTTATTATTTATATAATACTTTTTTCTTTTGGTCGCTCTACTATGTCCCACACTCTGTGTTTCTGCATACACTCCATTTCTTCGTCCATTGCTTTTTTCCAGTTCATCCATTTATCTGAATTCCTTGCCTCTTCAATAGTTTTTGGTATCTCTCTCTCTGTCACCAACATTGCTGAGTCTTTATTTCGGATCCTCAATGATCTTCTAACACCATTATCTTTGTTTCTTCGCTCTTGTTCTTCTTTCTCTAACTTTTCACGCATCTGTATCACTTCTTTTGTTAATCCCTTTGGTCTTCCTCTTCTTTTTGGTATTTCTTCTTCTCTATTATTTGGAATTTCTTCTTCATTCCTTACTTCTTCTATTCTTGTATTATTATCATCCCTTTCCTCTTCATTATCTGCTTCATCGTTATCATTTGTACTCTCTGCTTCTCTTCCGTTGGCACTCTCTCTCTCATTTTCTTCATAGTTCCTTTCACTATCTATTCCTACAAAAGTTAAATCCACTATTGTTTGTTCATCTCTGTTCACATTGACTTCCTCCTTTTCGTTTAATATATCACTTCCATTCTTTTCTTCGTCAAATCTGACGTCACAATCACATCTAATTTTTCTTGTTTGCGGTATGTAAATTCTGTATGTATTATTAGTTGCGTACCCCACAAAAATGCCTTTAATTGTTTTTGACTCAAACTTTCTCTTTTTAATGCCTTTCTCTAATACATAGGCAACACATCCGAATCTTCTCATATATTTTATATTCGGTTTTTTTCCTTTCCATAATTCATACGGTGTCCTTCCGTGAACTGATGACTTGATTCTATTCTTAATATGCACTGCGGTGCATACTGCTTCTCCCCAGAAGCCCATAGGTATTTTTGAATCAGAAATTATTGATCTTGTCATTTCGATTATTGTTCTATTAGTCCTTTCTACTAATCCGTTACATTGTGGGGTCCACGGTGGACTAAATTCTTGCCTTATTCCTTTCAATTCCAGCCATTCTTTTAGACTATTGTCGACAAATTCTCCACCGTTATCTGAACGTAGAGCTTTTAATTTCAGCCCAGTCTCGTTTTCCTTTTGAATTATCAATTTTTTCAATTTTTCCTTTGTTTCACTCTTCTCTTCTAATAATTCTATAAATATATATCTTGAATGGTCATCCACCACAGTCAAAATATATATTTTTCCTCCCAACGTGGATGGTCTAACTGGTCCAATTAAATCAATGTGCCATAGATCCATTATATTTGCTGTTTTTCTTATTTTGAGCCCATAATGTGTTTTTCGACATGTCTTTCCTTCAACACATGAGTCACACTGCCTGTTTCTCCTATCAGTCTCTTCTATTCCTTTGACCAAATCTTCATTTTTCATCTCTTTAATTAATCTTTCATTGGCATGTCCTAGTCTTCGATGCCATATTTGTATCTCTTTTGTAAGAGCTACCTTTTCGTCAGTTATGATATTTCCTTGAACAAAATATTCATTTCACGCATCAGACTGATTCTTCAGACTGGTAATAACTTTATCGTAGTTTTCACCCGTCGGCGGGTAACTCTTCACTAATTCCGCCGCACGAGAATCAGGAACCATAGCCTGCAGTAAATATTGGAATTTATCTTCCTTGGCTATGTTAACGTCCTCATGAATCTTTTTGAAAAGACTCCAGAATTGTAGCCAATTGCGTATATTTCCGTCAAATTTTATCAACTCGATCTTCGGCAGCTTAAATGTTTTCCGAACTTCGCCCTGCACAAGCGAAATAAGCACTGGTCTTGCTTCATTGCCTCTTGCCGCCAAGTAATCGGCAACATCGTGCTTTGCCTGTAAAAACTTCCTTCATATTCTCGTTGAATCTCCTCTTCTGTTCTGTCCGGGACATCGAACAACGAATCTAAAACACTCTTCGTGGTGACGTCCAAATCATTCGCCTTCTCTTCTAACATTTCAAGCGCCATCAGAATTCGCCGATCCTCGGATTTGGCTTCAATAGCCTCGTTCAACGCCTTCAGAGCTCTAGTAAACGCGGCACGCTGCGACGTTCTTCTTTTTTTCATCACATCCATGATACACAATTACAAAAACTTCACGATAACGCGAACCCACTGTCCTGTCACGGTCGCCAGATGTGTTAGGGTAGGACGGGTTCGAAAATAATCATGAAACACTACACTTTAAACAGAGCGTTTATTAAACGTGCGCGTGCCTCGCGGCCATCTTAGTCCACACACACACTCTCTTTCCCGCGCGCTCCCCACGCCACCACCGGCACGCAGGCCGATTCATGTCGGTCTCTCGATCGTCCGGCAACCGACCATTCCACATGAAGGCGCACAATCCAACAGTAATTAATAATTTTACCTTCTTTCAGAGTGATGTCGAGTTGGGCGGTCTTTACCTTGTTATTAATAATACTATCGTTGTTCAACATGTGTCTATACCGGTTGAGTAGACCATTAAGTTGACTCTTTATGGGTTCATCAAGGTCCACAGCTACGCAGGCGAGAGGTTGCATATCGCTCGTCGGTTCCTGTGGTAGCTTCGACGGGCAGCGTACGAGTCTTGAAGTCCCGTCCTCGTTGATCAACATTTGCAAGCCTCCTTGGGATAGAATATTTTTTCCGATTATCACATCGTATGGGATGTACGAGTCCGCCACAACTAGAAGGTCCATTTCTAATGAAACATCTTCGGTCTGCACTAACGTGGTGGTCACTCCCTTGGCCACGAACACAGCGTCATGCAATCCTCGTACAGTTATCGTGGTTGGTTCGATTTTGCAATTCGCTCGTTTTGCAATAGATTTTTTTTTTATGAGCGAACATGTTGCACCTGAATCGATTAAACAATTTCGGACAACATAGTCTCGGCTGATGCGGCATCGAATAACACGCATTCACTTCGGGTTTTCCCTTTTGGGTTCTGTAGGTTGTTTTCGATATATTTTCGGTCGGAGATTGTCCTGCATGGAATCGTTGGGCCCGTTGCTTGAGCCAGCAGGTATCTTCCTCATGTCCGCGTTTTGTACAATAGGTGCAGGTAGCAGTATGCTTCGATGGTGGTCGAGAACTGCCGGCCGCAATTTTTTGTCTTTTAGGACAATCGCTTTGCACATGGTCCATCGAATCACAAACAAAACATCGCTTTCCTGGACGAAAGGTGCTGTTTCGAAGGATTTTTACGATGATCCTGATCCTTCGGGTCCCGGCGTCGCTTAATGTAAAGGGCTATTCCTGTTAACAGATCAGCGGTGGTTGTGTATCGTGCGTTCGTCAGTGATTGCCGAGTAGTGGAGACCATAACGCTCGCGATTACAAGCCGCATTAGTTCCGTCGGTGTAAACGAAATTTTCGTCTGTATGAAATATTTAAATTTTGTACGGGCGTATTCAGAATAACTAGCGGCATCGTCGCTGGTATAGAGCATCGCACGACGTAATAACTGACCCAGACGGTCTTCCGTAGTACAGGGTGGGGCGAAAGTCGCGATACGATTTAAAATAAGAATAATTTACAAAATATTTCACTTGAAATTTATTTGTTTACACAATAGTAAAATACAATTAATGGAGTTTTTTTTTAAGCTAAGTGTGAAAAATGACATCATATAGGTGCTGGCCATTTTTGGCTTCACATAGTTGAGCTCTTTTAAGGACATTTTCCATGACATTTGTAAGTGTTTCTGGCATTATGTTCCGTATTTCCGTTCTAATGTTTTCCTTCAGCTGATCAAGGCTTCTGGGTTTATTGGCGTACACCTTTTCCTTAAGGTATCCCCAAAGGAAAAAATCCGGAGCCGTCAAATCAGGCGAGCGAGGAGGCCAGTTGAATGCCGAATTTCGGGAAATTATTCGTTCGCCAAAAATCCCTCTTAAAGTATGGTCCATGGTGGATCAGGCAGTGTGTGCAGTAGCACCATCCTGTTGGAACCACATCTCTTCATTGTCGTCGATAGCTGGTCTTAAAAAGGTTTCCAGCATATGGCGATATCGTTCACCAGTTACTGATTCCGCATTGTCATTGTCGTCTTCAAAGAAGTACGGTCCAATAATTTGCTGCGATGTAACAGCGCACCAAACCGTACATTTAATGGGGTGTAATTGTCGCTGATGGACAGCTCTTGGATTTTCAGTGCCCCATACCCTGCAGTTTTGTCGGTTTACAAAACCATTTAAGTGGAAATGAGCTTCATCACTCATTATCAAACGATGAATAAAATTGTTATCTCTGGCCACTTCTTGCAATCGAACAGCATACACGAGCCGTTGTTCATAATCTGTTGGCTTCAGTTCTTGAACTAATTGCACTTTGTAAGGAAACATCATTAAATCTTCTCGCAATATTCTTCTCAAAGATCTCCTAGAGAGTCCTAATTCAGCAGAACGTCTTCGCGTCGATGTTTCGGGATTTTCTTGAATACTTTGCTGAACACGTTCAATATTTACATTGTTTCTGACAGAACGTGGTCTTCCGGACCTTGGAAGATCACACACTGCACCATGTTGTTGAAAACGTTGCACTAAACGTTGAATCATCGACTTAGAAGGCGGATCTCGCACATTAAAATGTTGACGATAAGCTCTTTGAGTCAATATTACTGAGCGATGATTTTCAAAATAAAATTCAATAATTTTGGTACGTTGAATAACGCTGTAGGGTTCCATCATAAATCTCCCAGGTATGCTTTAAAAATTCTACAAAGAAAAAAAAGAAAAATATATAAGTTGAAGGAATTACGAATTTTTCCTACCGCTTCGCGACTTTTGCCCCACCCTGTATAAATAGAGCACAAATCTTGTCGAAAAATTGTCCATGTTCGTGGGTTTCCCCGCCACGTACGGTACCATTCTTTGGCCGAACCCGTTCACGCGTGCGTTGCACCACACAATCGTTGCGTCGATGTAAGGTCCTTCGTAATTTCTTCCACCATAGCACACCACGTGTCCGCACTTTCACCAAGTTCTTCACCACTGAATGTCGGTATGGCTTCTATCGGATGTTGTAGAGGTCGACTTATCACACTTACTTCACTCGCGACGCGTTCTTCCTCTAATTTTTGAATACGCTTTAGCAAGTATTCGATAGTCGTATCTTCGTTCGGATGGTCAGCCATAGCGAATACTATTTAAGGATTCTTCGCGTACAGGTTAAAAATCAGTGTGCGCGCGTAGTATTAAGTGAACAACTCGTTCACACGTATCCCGTTTCTGATGTTAAAGATATTAGAAATCTTATAAGGAGATTCTCTTACTACGAAGGTTCTGGGGTAAGTGTTGCGTGGTTCCTTACAGTCGTCATACCAGAAGGCACCCTCACCTTCCCCACTCCGTGGCCAGATCCTCGGGGCACAGGACCCCACTTTCTAAGTGAAAATTAAGGGGAGTTTAGACTCTCAGCCTCTCTCGACTTTCCCTCATCTGGTTGCAGTTGAACAACTCCTCGACGGATGACGGCGGAAAGACCCAACGTGGTCGCCTGCCATCGTCCATCGATGGTTCTGTTTTATTTTACTCATCCTCTTTAAGGGCCTCACGTAGCCCAGGACCGTATCATAAATCCATTCGAGCCTAAGGTTCGGCTCAGTGCGGACCCCTAACTTGGCTCGCACGTGTTGATGCTAACATACATATATTTACACCGGGCTGAGGTGAAACGGTTCCTCGCTGTTGGAGTTTGTTGGAGAATTCAACGTAAGCGTTGATGGGACAAACAATTTATATATATATATATATATATATATATATATATATATATATATATATATATATACAGTGACTCACGAAATTGATCAAATACTTTCCTTTGCCATACTTTTTATTTAATCAAAATGTAGTGACTAATTATAGATTTTTGGAAATGCATCTGATCAATAACTGAAGTTGTTCTCTTAATAAAAAAAATACAGAACGTATCGGAAATATTATTTATTAGAACAATAATTAAACAATAAACAGAATACTGAATTTGATCAATAACGTGACTTAGCATCTAATAGTTTTAATATTTTGTATATCCGCCTTTGGCATCAATAACAGCTTGAATTCTCCTGGGCATACTTTCAACGAGGTTTTTACATTGTTCACTTGTAATTTGGTTCCACTTGTTCAAAACATTTTCCCATAATAAAGACAAGTTGGAATTTGTCTCTTGGAAATCGGCCATGTCTTTTTTTAATTGGCTCCAAAGATTTTCGATTGGGTTTAGGTCTGGTGACTGAGGTGGCCATTCTAAAACATTAAACCCTTTACATTTATATTTAGTTGCCCTTATAT
This sequence comes from Seladonia tumulorum, assembly GCA_913789895.3. NCBI lineage: Eukaryota > Metazoa > Arthropoda > Insecta > Hymenoptera > Halictidae > Seladonia > Seladonia tumulorum. The sequence continues at coordinate 363,727 of CAJYYF030000013.1, read as the reverse complement.
TTAGTTGCAGCTTTTGCATACTTCCTACCAAGGAAGTGTTTAAAATATTTACATAATCCTTTGCCGTCATTCTCCCATCTATACGATGAGCCATACCTACACCTAAGGCAGTCATGCAGCCCCATACCATAATGTTTCCTCCTCCAAATTTTATTGTAGGACGAACAAGTCGCCGGCTTAACTTTTCATTTTGTTTTTTCCAGATCCATTCTTTTCCATCAGACCCAAATCTATTTATTTTAGTCTCATCCGACCAAATTACGCGTTCCCAGTCTTGTAAAGAAAAGTTTACGTAGTGTTTGGCAAATTTTAAACGTAACATCATGTGGCGTTTTGTTAAGAGCGGTTTTTTCACTTTGGCTCTTCCCTTCATACCAGCTTCTCGTAATGCTCTCCGAACTCCTTCAGCACTAATGTGTATGTTATCAAATGTTTTCAACCTATTTTTTATTTGTACGGCATTATCTACTTCTCCTGACCTTATAGAACGAATTATACTACGCTTAATAGTGTCGGAAAGTTTCGGCTTACGGCCAGCTTTATTCCTCGTGACATTCTCTGCATATTTTTTTCTAATATTGCTAATCATTCCTACCGAACATTGATATTTATTTGCTAGTGTTCTATGTGAAACACCTGCCTTAAGTTCTTTTACGATCTCTTGTACGACGTTTTGAGCGATTGGTTTCACTATACAAAATATTATTAAATATTAATAAAAAAATAATATCGTATAAGCTATTACACAATTCGTGCGTACTTACTGACTATTATATATTACTTACTGACTACAGTTGAATAATCTAGTGTATAATAAGCGAAGAAAAAGGTTAACAGGAACCAAACAAAATTCTTACACTTTGAAAATCTAAACTCACAAAATCGATCAAGTGCAGCAAGCAACAGTTCGGACACTACTAGCTAGATCTGAAGGACCAGATCAACTGACATTGTATTCAGCGTCAAGGGGAGATGTAAACAAACAACCTACGTGACTTTGTTCGAGCGTTAACTGTCCTAAGAAAACTGTATTTTAAGAAAAACTAGAAACAAACTACTATGTGATCAATTTCGTGAGTCACTGTAGAGTTATTGGGTGAAGTTTTAAAGGAGGAAATGCTTTTCGGATTGAGTTTTTGGTTTTGCAGCTCAGCTGCGATAGTTTCGGTGTCGATTGAGGGCAGACCTTTTAAAATGGCTGTGAAGGGTTTTTCATTAGGGAGGGCGAACGTATGGAACTGGAGGCCAGCCTTGTGAAAGGCGAGTTTGGCCTCAGAGAAATATTTGGATTCACTAAAGTGAAGACGAACTTGGTTCCCCAGGAATTTAAGATAGAAATTCTTCCCAATTTGAGCTTCCAATTCACTGCTAAATTTCAGGATCTCATTTTCGGCAAGACGCAAATACATTGGAGGTGGACGGGCGGGATTTTTAGGAACAGTTTGTTTCGATTGGTTGGGTTGCTGTCCATTGTTGGTTTTGGGAGTTTGATCGATGATTTGACCGGAGGGGTCAGCAAAGTTTTTAAAAGCATCAGAGGTGAAGATTTCAAACCTGTTGGAAGTTGTTATGTTTGAAGGATTAACCCAAGGATTACCAGGATTAGCCATTGAATCGATTCGCTGTCTCTTGAAGCAGTTATTCTCTTGAGGATGTTGGTCTGTAGTGTCGAGGATATTGTTATTGAGGTCATCCGAGTCCTGGATCTTGATTTTTTCGCCGGGTATACGGCTCACATGGTCGCTGGTTCCGGTATCTTCCGTTGCAGGGAGTAGTGATGCACTTAAGGCTGAATAAAACTAAAAACGTCTTGGAAAAGACAAATTTAATGCGCGGGGCGCAAGGTACCACCGTGCGGGCGGTCCTATACGAGGACCAATCGCGACACTGTTACGGTGGAGAGAACAAGACACGAGAGAGGGAGGTGTTTTCAGCTCGAGGGCTGAACGCAAACTGAAGAACAGAGAATGAAACACTTCTGATGAACAGAGAATGAGGACGAATTGATGAACGAGATCTGATGAACAGAGAATGGAAGCCAACTCTGTTCTACGCTTTTTTTTTTTTTTTTAAACAGGGCAGGCCTGTGGGTTGAACTTGAGGGTTTGTGGATTTTTAGGTTCCTTAGAGCGAGATGCTCTCTACCCTATTAACATGAGGATTATTGGTGAACAGCAGGATGGTTAAGTTTGGTGAGTCTGTCATGAGTGTAGGTATAAGAAAAGTTTCAAAAAACTTATAAAGGGAATTTAGCAGGTTTTGCTGACTGAAAGTAATAGATAGGAAGGTAGGTAGATAGGTGGTTGATATTGGTGGGTGTTTTATTCTGTGTTCAGTGTTAATGTGGTAATAGTAGGAGTCCCTCGATGATTCCCTCGATGATTCGAAGGTGGTTCCAGAGGTATTATTCCTAGTCTAGTCTAGTCGTTTTCTGACTGGTTTTCTTTGTCCTCGAATAATTGTAGGAGTCCTCCTGGTTTCCTAGGGCGTACTGGGAGGATCGCGCTGCTGGTGTTTTGTTGGTTGTTGTTTAATATTTCGTTTGGATCTGGTGGTAGGTCCAGCGGGAAGCGAAATTTTGGAGAGTATGGCAGTAGGTTTCTTTCAAAGAGAGCAGTGTTGCGTATAAGTGGGTTTGGATGGTCCTTTGGGTCGTAATTCTTAACCAGGGATCGGAAGACTTTGTCGAGCATTGGGATATTGGCTCTAATATGGATGTCTATTGTGGAGTGGTCCATTGGTAAACCTAATATGATTTTGATTGCTTTGTTTTGAAGTCTTTGTAGGGTGATTAAGTGGGAATTTGCAGCGATGTGCCAGAGGTGGACACCGTAAGTCATGACTGAGCGAATGCAGGTTTTATATATTAGGATTTTTAATTGGGTTTTTAATTTGGATTTTTCTCCAATTAGAGTCAACGAAGCTCCCAAGGCGGCCACTGTTTTTTTCCTTCTGTCGAGGACAGCGGGACCCCAATTCATCTTTGCGTCTAGGATAACGCCCAGATATTTAACCTCTCGGTTCCATTCAATATGTTCTTTCATGATTTTTAGGCGGGGGAGGCCCTTATCAAGGTGTTTACGTCTTCTTGTGAAAATGATTGCTTGTGTTTTGGAGCCATTTAATTTCATTTTCCAGTCTATGAAAAAGTTGTTTAGGAGGTCAAGGTGTTCTTGGAGAATTTCGACTAGGCGGATGTGACTAAGTGAGGCTGCCATTATTGCAGTATCGTCGGCAAAAAGTGCTAGAGACGTATTTTTAGAAAAGGGTATGTCGTTTATGTAGAGTAGGAATAGGAGAGGTGCTAGTACTGACCCTTGGGGGACCCCAGCCTTTATGATGATTTGGTTGGATTTTTGAATGCCTACCTGGACGAAGAATGTTCTATTTTCGAGATAGAAGTGTATCAATTTAATTAATCTGGGATGGAATTTCAAGTCTATTAGTTTGGCAATAAGGCCGTTGTGCCAGACGGAGTCAAAGGCTTTGTTCAGGTCTAATAAGACCATACCTGAGAAGCGTTTGATGTTCATGTGGTGTGTATGGAATTGGGCTGTTCGGATCAATTGGTGTATTGTTGAGTGTTTGTTGCGGAAGCCGAATTGTGGGTTAATGAGGATATCATTTTTATCGATGTGAGTCCTTAGGATTTTGTAAATTGTTTTTTCGAAAAGTTTTCCTAGGATAGGTAGGAGGCTTATGGGTCTGTAGCTAGAGGGTAATTTGTGGTTTTTTCCTGGTTTGGGGATCGGGATGACTTTGGCAGTTTTCCATGGTTTGGGAAAATAGGCGTGTTGAAAGCAAGCTTTGAATATGTAGTAGAGTTGGACGAAAACGTTTCTTGGGGCTTTCTTGATTAGGTTAGGGGCTATGCCATCCCACCCGCAGGCTTTTCTGGATTTTAGGTTGATAGCGGTATCTCTAATGGTTCTAGGAGAGAGAAGGTTGATGATGTCGATGCATGGAGACGGAGAAAAATGTTCGTTCAAGTGGAATTTTTGGACTTTTTGGTTTACTTGGATTTGCAGAGCTGATTTGGATCTATATGCCTCATTAAATATTGAGCTGAATTGTTCTGCTAGAAGTTGGGCTTTTTGTTTGTCAATATCATGATAATTTCCGGAATTGTCTAGAAGGGGGGGAATGCTTGTAGGTTTTTTCATGATCTTTCGAAACACGGCCAAAATGAGTGTGTGTTTTTAGTATTTTTTATTTCATTTCTTATGTAAACGTATTTAAGCCATTTCACTCTATTTTGAATGGATTTGTTTAGATTTTTGTAATGTTCAAGGTAGATTAAGTTATGGGAGCGTTGCCATTTTTTTCTTGCAGTATTTCTTAATTTGATCATGTATTTTAGTTTTTCGTCAGGGGAGATGAATTTGTTAGGTGTGTTAATAAAGGAAGTCGATTTGTAGAAGCAGGTTTTGAGCGAGCGTTGAAGTTGAGTGACTCTGAGATCGATTTCGTTGGGTGAGTTGATGTGTGGAGTGATATTAACTTTGTTGGCTTGTATTAGGAAGGTTTCCCAATTTGTGATTGGGGAAGAAGTGGCGAAGGAGTGTTTAATGTTGGGAAGCAGTAGGACAGGGCGGTGGTCAGACGATAAGTCTTCGGATACTTCACATTGAAGGTTTGTAAAAGTATCTGCCAGAAAGAAATCTATGGTGGTTGGGAGACAGTTTGGTCGGAAGTGGGTATTTGAAGATGGGAGAATTAAGGAGTAGCGATTGTCTGTGATGTGATTGTCGAGTACTTTGCCATTGGAGTTCGCGCGTCCATTGTTCCAGGAGGGGTGTTTAGCATTTAGGTCAGCACCGGTGATGAAAGGGAGGTTTAGGGTGGTGATGGAATCCAGTCCTGCCGAGTTTAGGGATTGATCAGGGCAGTAGGCAGAGATTACTATTAACACGTTGAGCGCCACGCGAATTCTTAAGGAAATTCCCGTCAGGCCACGCGCGCTACTTAGAACACCTGGAAAAGCTTTGTGTCAGTCACCGGTGACTGACGCGGCCTGAACGGAAAGTCTAGTGTCAACCACCGATGGCTGACGTGGCGCTCAACGTGTTAAGTTTAGGTTTAATAATTGGATAGCTACTGCTTGGAGATTTGATGTGTTATTTAGGTGGTAAGGGCGGAATTTGAGGTTTTTGTGGATAAGGATAGCTACGCCGCCCCGGGGTTTTCCGTTGCTGTTGTCTTTCCTTATAATGTTATAGTGTGGGAGAGAGATATTAATGGAAGGAGTTAGCCATGTTTCCTGGATCATGGCAATTAGGATGTTGTTTGTAATCATGAAGAGTTCAAGTTCATTTAGTTTGGGAAGAAGGGAACATGCGTTCCAAGTCATGATGGTTCCAGGTAGGCTGGGGGTGAAGGTAGTTTATGTGAATAGCTGTTGGGCAGCTTCAAAGATGATTTCGAGTTTGTCGAACATGGATGTACAAGTAGCAAGTTTGGGACGGATGGAGTTGACGATAGGGATAGCTTTTTTGATGAAGAGAATAGCTTCTTTGAGGAAGTCATTTGATCCAGATGGATCCAGGTATTCTTGGAATTCGTTGGAATTTTGGGGGGGAGCTTGTCCTTTAACCACTTCACTGAAGGATCTATTTCCTATCAAGACAGCATTTTGTCTTGGAGGGTCATTTCTGATGTGTGTAATTTGGTGCCCTTTGGGGGAACGGGTAGAACGGGGGGTGGATTTCCTGTTGATATAAGTTAATAAGCTGGGGCATTGGGAAAAGTTAGCTGTGTGCGAGCCATTGCAATTTGCGCATTTGGCTGGCAGATCGGGGGTCTTGGTGCAGTCTTTGGTTAGGTGCTCAAGGCCGCACTTAACGCATTTAGGCACTTTGAAACAGTTAGCGCTGGCGTGTCCAAAAGCCTGGCAGCGATAACATTGAGTATAGTTTTTAGTTTTTAGAAAACGTTCCCAGTAGATGCGGCAGTGGTAAATGAAACCTATTGATTTTATTTGGGACATTTTGGTTCCAGGGGGGAAAGTAATTTTGTATAGAGAATTTCTTGGTGAGGTACGGAAGGATGCCACAATTAACGGAGTGATGTTTGCTTGCTGGAGTTCAGTAGCGATTAATTCTGTTTCAATTTGGGGGAGACCCTTAAGGATTACAGTGAGGGGTTTTTCGTTTGGAAGGGCGAACGTGTTAAATTTGAGCCCTGCATTTTGAAATGCAATTTTGGCAGATAAGAAATATTTATTTTCGCTGAAGTGGAGTCTGATTTGATCACCGAGGTATTTAAGATAGAAGTTTTTTCCAATTTCAGCTTCGAGTTCTTTGCTGAAGTTAATAATTTCCTTTTCAGCGATACGGATGTAAATGGGGGGCGGGCGGGCTGTTATTGTAGGGGCAGACGTGGAGGTACCTGGGTTATTTGTTTTGTTAGGTCCGGTGGTCTTGACGTTGGTGTTGGTGGAAGTTTGTCCTGCGGCGTCAGCGAAGTTTTTGAAGGCCTCAGTCGAGAAGGCCTCAAATCTATTGTTTGTCGGAATTCCAGGGAAATTATTCCGCGTGTCTTGGATGTTGTGGTTGGCCATGCTGTTGGTCTTCTGCCTCTTGGCGTCAGGAATTAGTTGGACGTCTGGGTGGAGGTCCTCTAAGTAATTTTGATTTACTTCGTTAATGAATTTCCTCTGAAGTGGGCCGGAGATTCGGCCATCTTGAGTGATGGGGTCAGTAATATCCGTCACTATATGTAGTTTGTTCGCTGTTCTTTATGCGGAAAGAGCGAAATGAGGGAAACGGAAAACGCGAGGCGTTTTAAGCGAGAGATTCCGCTTTGCAATCCGAAGCGTGCGCGTGACTGTAGAGCGACTGTGCGACTGCGCGGGGCAACCGTACGCGTCGAGGTCTGCGGAACGACTGAGAGCTGAATGTCTCTAGATTTTTGAAGCCAACTCTGTTCTACGCCGGTTTCGCCGCGGTATTTATGCCCCGAGCGCGGACGCTACCGAGTGCCCCGCCGCGCCGCCGCGGATCGCTCGGTCGCGCTCGGAGCTCGCGGATTGGCGCGGGCTAAGACACGATTCGTGCCAATCGCCGCTCGTGCCGGCTTCGTGGTCTTGCGACGGAGCGAAACGACGGTCGCTCCGTCACATAGTAACGGCCAAAAAATTATATATTTCGGGAACTGTAATTGCACGTTGCTTGTTGTAGTTATGTACATTGCTTCTTGTGCTATTTTCATCATATTTATTACTACGTTCAACAATGAATTTTATAAGCTCTTCCGAAATGAAAATTTCAAAAATATCGAGAATAGATGATTTCCTGTTTATATTTGCTTTAACTCCACTATTCTTTTTATTAAATTTGTGAATTACAGGTTTGAAAACTTTCTGAGTCCAGGAAAATTCATTTTTACGTTTCGATTGCTTTGGTTCTGGTACAGCCACTGTACTCACTATGGACTCTAATGAAGAGGATATGACACGACATTTTTTATTCATACGCTTGTACAAAGGAACTTCAAAATCACTAGTTTCCTCAGAATCAGAACATGAATCATTTGTTAAATCATGCTTGTATGTACTTTTATTGGCGATTTCTTCACTTCTTTTTCTTTTATTATCCCTCTTGCTCATTTTAAGGATTAAAGAGAAAAATAACTGAAAATAAACATATTTACTTAACTTGATCGTAATATTTAAGTAATATGTGACAAACGGAATATGTAATTGTTGAATTAACATTCACTTACGCCTGTTTCAAATGAGATTTATTACAATTATGCTAGATAAAATTTCCCTAGCTCCTATAGGCGCCTCTCGTGGCTGTGAATCAAACTAAGTTAATCGAAATCGGTAATCTACATTACCATGAATGGTCTACATTACCATAAGAGCAATTATAAAATTTTAAAACGGGCGAAACAGGCGAAATTTGATCTGGACGCCTATTGGCGCCTACAGTACCAGGTAGTCAACTTGTGTCGGACGCCAATAGGCGCCTACAGTACCGGGAAGCCAACATGTGTCGGACGCCAATAGGCGCCTACAGTAGTCAAAGGGTTAAGGGTCAGGCCATATGTTCGAAAGGCCTCCAAAACTTTCCGTAATTTTTCGTTGCCTTCTTCTACCGTTTTCGATGGTATAATGACATCGTCCAAATAAGGGAATGCCACAGTGTCCTTCAAATTTCCCAGAACCTTATTCATTAGTCTTTGAAAAACGGCTGGCGCGTTTGTTAAGCCGAAAGGCATTCGTAAAAACTCGTAGTGTCCTTCCGGTGTGACAAACGCTGTCTTTGCAATGGAATTCTCTGCAACTGGTACCTGGTAATACCCTGATGCTAAATCAAGACCCGTGAAATATTTATTGCCTCCTAGCTTGTCGATCTGGTCGTCAATGAGGGGTAAGGGATATTTGTCCTTTATGGTTATCGCATTCAATTTGCGATAATCCACGCACATCCTTGTATCCCCTGTCTTCTTCTTCACCAGTGTGATCGGGCTCGCATACGGCGAATCAGATTCTCTAATTATTCCGTTGTCTAATAAATCCTTAATTATTTCGCGAACGACCTTCTTCTCCGGTTCCGCGAGACGATACGGGTGGTATACTACTGGTTCGTCCGTAAGACATTTAATTTCTATTGCAGCCGCGTTCGTTTTCCCTAAATCTTGCATTGACGACGATATGCAATCGCGAAATTCTTCGATTAGCGCGACGCAAAGAGTCTTCGCTCCTTTTTCCCGATGTTCCCTAAAAATTTGGGATCTATTTCGACGACGTAGATGTCCATTGCAGAAATAATTTGAGGAGTGGCCCAACATATTACAGAGGCCGCATTCTACTTTTGGTTTTCTGCAATCTCTTGCGATGTGGCGTGTTTTGCCGCAATTGTAGCATGCCATAGTACGTGCCTTCTCGTTTACACCTGACTTTGGTGCTGCTGGGCGAACCGCTACCTGGCGTTCCTGCTTCGGCTTCTTTTCGTCCTTACCGGACATATTCCTCATCGCACACATCGACGCATATAGATCGTTGGGGTCGGTGTGTTTCGCTGATCTCAGTGTCCTGGCGATCGCTTCATCCGGTACGCCGAAGATCACCATATCCACAATCTTGCTGTCCGGCAGATTGATGTCTAGGCGCCTTATAAGGTTCAGTTTCTGGAAGCAATAATCCCCCAAGGATTGTCCTGGTCTTGCTTCGTACAGATCTGCTTCCCGGAGCAATTTCGAAAATGGCATTGTCCGCCGAAATTGCGCAACAAGAAACACTTTCGTTTCCGCCCAGGTAGTCGCGACTCGCATACGCGTATCGTACCATTGGCGTGCATGCCCCCGTAAACGTGTCGTGATTAACCGCATCACGCTGAGATCGTCCCAACCGAAACGCGACGCTAACTCATCCAAGTGGCGAACCCAATTCTCAATCGAAAAATCCTCTTCCGATGGATCGTATATCGGGATCAATTGTTCATCCCCGGAACGCACATAATGCGATGACTTTGCGCGCGACGCGGAGCTACGCGTGTTCAGGCTGTCTTGTTCCGCACGATCAAACCGAACATCACGCGATTCAGAGCGTTGTCTTCGCGAGCTTCGCGACCGTATCCGTGAAGACCGTACTTCGGGGCTACGCGTGTGGGTGATCACAATAAACGAGTCGCGGATTAGACAAAGAAATGAGTAACTGTTTAATAAGTAGATATCGAGTTGAAAAGTTACAGTAAGACGTTTTATCACAAACTCTCGCGACACGTGTTTCGCACAACGGTCTCTCTCTCTCTCTCTCTCTCTCTCTCTCATTACTCTCACTTCGTCTCACTCATAGTTCTCTCTCACAATATATCAATGTTTGTTCCCTTGCGTTTCGTGGCATACAACTCGCTCTCCCGGTTCTCGCTCGCAACGTACTCAAACATAAACATTATAGAACATAGAATGACATCCACACAGCATGCTTTCAATATATACAACCTAATGTCTTATTCTCATCGCGTCTCGCTCCTAAAACCTAATCCACACGCGAACACGAGCTCGAATCCCGCCGTCGCACTGTTATGCCGTGCAGGAGGAAGGATGGGTTTCTCTCAAGAAATGATCCTTGTCTTCTTTATAACTGGAAGTTTTATTGGAAATAGGCCACACACACGCCAACAGATTATTTACAAGAACCCGCGCTTGGAGAAATTATACGTATGTAAGTGTTAGCTCGGAAGTGAACTCAGAAAAAGTGATCGCCGCTCGATGAGAAGGCTCCTTATATGGCTTTCTCAAAAAGGACCTTTGATACCCCAATATGTGTCACCGGACACGTAATTCTGCTGTTCCTAGTGTTACGTCCCAAATGGACTGAATTATAGTTTGAGGGGATAGTACGCAGTTTCGAACCTACCTGCATTCACCGGCTACGGTTCGGGAAATTGAGGATTGTTTAAATAATAATTATACCCTTTTAACAATAACAACTAATTTATAGATTTATTCAAAGTAAGATTCTGAATCGGATGTTAGAGATTACATATAATATTTAGGATACGGATATACAAGAGTGCAAACAATGGAGTTACAATGATACGAATAATAGTAATGTTACCGCAATACAATGTTCAGGAACTGGATCTTGTTTCCTGGCTCACGGAACTTAGAGTCTTTTATAAGAGTCTTATAACACCACTTGTTGACGCGGTTTCGCGGTTACGATTTTCTCGAACAATTAGAACTGACTGTAGTTGATTTTACGGTTCGCGGATATATGTCTTTCGGTGATGATGGTCTTGATTATGACTGCCTGTTGGGGAGTTGATCCCCTTATTTATAGGATGGCCAATTCTTTGTTTCCCAAAAATGCTGTCTCAGGAGTCTCTACCTTGCATCTTCTAGTCTTTTCTTGACTTGGTCGACTCCTTGTCGTCAGGGTCTTTTTACTAAGGAGTCGGCATTTTTTCTCATTGCTTGGCATGGTGTGATGCCTCTCCTCATGATTCTCAGGATGTAAACCGATCTTCATTTGCGCGTTTTGCAGAAGGCTGAGTTGCTGTTTTTGGCTTCTCGTTACTGCGTCACGGTGTTGCGCAGTTTGGGTTAACACAGTTCTCTCTCGAGGCATTATCGGATTTTTGTGATAGTTCTTTATTATATTGATTAATCATTGATGGTCGAACCACCGGACGTGACACCATCCCCCTTAGAAAGCAAATTTCCAAGGGAAATTTGTTGCAAGCTCCTGACAGTTCTTCCCAGTTTTGATGTGCTTGGGTCATTGGTACGAGGCAAGTTGTCGTTGGAGGTCGTCTCGTCAGCTGGTTGGGTTGTGTTTCTTCGCCTGCCGGCTCGTTGAACCAGGAGGTGTGTCAGCGAATTCCATGCGACAAGGTGAAAGTGCATCCGTATAGCGAGTGCAGCTGGTAACCTTGTATTACTATGTCGACAATTGTCTTTATAAATTTGAGTATTATGGAGACTGCTAATATTCTTGCACTGAACGATCCAATTGCAATGAATCCGTGCCAGAATTTTTCCGCCGCGTTTACTGCTATTTTCTTTATTCATCGTGTTCAGTTCTGCTGCTGATGTGAAGGGTCGCGTTACCGTGGAGTTGGCTTTCTTCCTACGGACATTGTACCGTACATGTGCATCCCTTTGCACTGTTCTTCTGTTATCGGTTCTAGATATTATGACCTTGCACTGGATGATGTCTGCGTAGCTGTAATCCAATAGTTGTAGTAGCTGAATGAAGTCTTCTTCCGTCCTTGTATTGTCGTTTTTGGGTCTCCTTGTCTACTTTCTCTATCGGATCTGTAATACCGACAACATCTAAACGCCACAGATCGGATAGCTCGGCCTCTTGCACGTACATTGACGTAATCATGACTGCTGCGTCACTTCGAACCGTTGTGTTCGGCAGCTTCCCCATAACCACCCAGCCTAATCTAGTCTCGAAAGCTGTTAGATCGTTCGATAGATCGCGTTTCTTCCCGGTAAAAAGTTTGCCCGCCACGTCAGCGCCTATTAATACGTCTATATTCCTATCCGAAACATTCGTAGTTTCCAGATCGGTGAGAGAAACGTTGGCTTTTCCCAATTCTTGTACCCAAGGACCTGATTTAATCGTTGGGATGTCCATACAAATCGTATCCTCGTTCATCACTTGAAAATTGCATGAATATTTCCCGTCTAAACTCTTCATCCGAATCAAATAAATATCGTGTTCTTTAGATCCGGAGTTCGCGCCGCCAAACAGTGCGTGAGTCACTGCTCTCTTTCCGAGAGGTTCATACCCCATAAATTTCGCTACCTCGGAACGGACATATGATCTGTGCGAACCCTGATCGATAACCACGCGCGCAACCTTTCTCTCGGTATCGGAATATAGTACGACGCGCAATGTTTGTAAAATGACGTCAGGCATATTAACGAAACTCGCGAGGCTCTGTTCGACGTTTTCTTTCTTATCACGCGTTTCGCTTTTACTCGGAATCGGATTTCGCGTCGCGTTACATAAACTCGGACACATAAGTACCGAATGACGGTTACCACAAAATGCACACGATATCTTAACTCGGCAATTACTCGACTGATGATTTGGTTTTAAACATTTAAAACAACATCTTTTTTGTTTTATAAAATCTTTTCTCTCGTTATACGTTAATTTCTTTGCTTTGTCACAACTTGCATTTTCGTGGTTACCGTCGCAAAATATACATTTAAAACGTTTTTCCTCACCCGAAAACAAAACGCTGGCGCTCGGCAGTTCCGTCAGTGGGCTGCTGGCCTTCTCCTTTCCCTTGCTGTCCCTACTTCTCTTTTCGGCAAGGGTTGATGATGAGAAGCCGCTGATTGCCATATTTATCCTCTCCTCGTTGTTGACCTCGGCCTTGAGGAACTGGAGAAGTCGCGACAGACGATCCGGAACTTCGCCACCGTCCACTGGTTCATTGTTGGTGCTGAACGCCGATCGTTGCCACGTTCGAAGAATCTCCTCCGGTAGCGAGGATTCGACGAGTGGGTATAACATTGTTGCACAATTGTCTGTTTTGACGCCAAGCGTCTCAAGTGCCCGAATATGTGCCGATACCTTATCATATATTGTCGAGACATCTACTTGCTTTCCTTTATTAGTTGCATTCTGTAATGCAAGCGAAAGTAGCTCTCGGGTGTAAAACTCGATGAGCAAATCATCTCGACCAAAGCGATTCTTGAGGCTTTCAAAAGCTTTGTCGTAATTTTCCGCTGTTGTCGGAAATCCGTTGACGACACTTTCCGCTTTAGATCCTTCTTCCATCATCTGTTTCAAATATTCTAGTTTGTCTTCCTGGGAAACAGATCGGTCCTCGTGAATTTTTCGGAAATGCGACCAGAATTGCAGCCATGTGCTCACACTTCCGCTGCATTTCACGACTTTCAGGAACGGCCTCTTGAACGGTTTCTCGGTCTGAGTCGCTGGTTGTCCATTCGTTTCCTGTCGATTGCTTGTGTTGATTTGCCCCAAAAACCTCAACTTTGCCTCCAGAAACCTTTCCTTGTATTGGTCCTGAGCCTCCATGTCCGTTACAATGTCCTCTTCGGTGTCCGTTTCGGATAGAAAATCCACATATTTCGAGTTAGCAAGTTCCAGATCTTGCATCCTTGACTCGAGCATCTGCAGCGCAACTTGTCGGTCTTCTAACGGAACAGTCGCGTTGTTGCATTTCGCAATAAAATTATTGAGGCTCCTTGTAAAAAGCGTGCGCTGGACCGTCCTTTGTTTCTTCGCCGTGTTCATTTTTTCCTCTTGAGGTTTTGCTATCACCACTAATCCTGTCACGGTCGCCAAATGTTTTAAATTGACAGGTTGGGAGAAATAACGGTTATAACCCTTCACGCACACGTACCGTACCAAAAGCAGAACAACTTTATTAGCCACGCTTACAACAATCGACAAACTCGAGACGCTCCATGCACCACTCGTCTAAACATCCGCCATAATCCCAAATCGCAATCTCGACGCCACACTCCTCTTGATTGCGCGCGCTTTTTTACCGCGTTCGCGGCAACGAAGCGGCGTCCGCTTCTTTCGTCACGCGCCCCATCTAACCCGCGATCATGATACTTTAACAGTCGTGGTCAGTGTTACAATCGTCGGTGGTTTTGAGAGATGAGGTAGTAACATTTTGGGTGGTGTCCATTACAATCGTATTCGATAATGGCACGTGAGGGTTGTATTAAAACAGAGAAGACTCCATAAATTTGATCAAAAGTCAAATTTTGCAAAATCTGTAGCTGATGAAGATTTAATTTTTTAAGTAATTGTGCCATTTGGACTATATTTTCATTTGGAATGTCACCTTGATAATTTCCCATTTTAATTTTAACTTCACCTCCCACCCAGATAATTTTAATGGGAGGAACTATAAATTCTGTTATAAGAGGGGTCGTTGAAAGTGGTTTTAGTCTAGATTGAGGAAGATCAGGAACTTTATGATCATTGATAACTTCCTGAAGTTGAATTAAAGTATCATGGGTTGATTCTTGCATGTGTCTTGCTTCTGAAATTAATGTTTGAAATTCTAAACTCTCATCTTTGGTATTTATTACCATTGATTGTATATCTTTGCAAGTATTGCGACACAGCTCTTTTAACTCTATTAGTTCTAGATCTCGATTAAGTTGTTTTTCCATAACAATTCCTTCCAACCTATAAAGCCACTTTTCAATAGTATTTGAAGAATAAGACTCCCCGATGTTTAATGTTAACCGGAAAATGTGTGCTGGAGCAATAAGATGTGAGTTAAGATTGTAATATGAATAAAGGCTCCCTAATTCGGGATGATTAATAAACTGAACAACTAAATCATTGGCTATTGATTTTTGTTCCTCCAAGGTTTTGTTTGCTGTAAGAGCTATGTTCTGTTTTATAATTTGAAAATCTTTGATTATTTGAGAAATGCCTGATTTTTTGCCTTGAGAAGATGATTGTGATGATTCTGATAATGTTGGATTGGTAGCTGATTCCTGAGGAATCTCATCCATGTCAGTTGATAAGTCATGATCTGATTGAGTTGACTCAAATCCTGTGCAGGATGGAACAAGGTCCTCCACTAATTTCTTGGATAAAGTTATTTTCTGTCCAAAGCCTTCCATTTTGGATGCCTAGAGAGGAGTGATTCAACTCTCGAAACTTGGTGCCAAGATCAGCTATGAAATTGTTACTTTCTTTGGCCCTTTTTATTTCTTCTATGGCCACTTTTAATACCTCTGATTCAGATCCAAGTAATTGAGATCCGTCACCACCGGGATTTGCCATTATAGTTTTAATATGAGAAGTTATGGGTAAACTGTATTTTCCAATCCTCAATTCTGCGCTCTATCCCACCGCTGTCACCAAATTTTGTTACGTCCCAAATGGACTGAATTATAGTTTGAGGGGATAGTACGCAGTTTCGAACCTACCTGCATTCACCGGCTACGGTTTGGGAAATTGAGGATCGTTTAAATAAATGTTATACCCTTTTATTGATAACAACTAATTTATAGATTTATTCAAAGCAAGATTCTGAATCGGATGTTAGAGATTACATATAATATTTAGGATACGGATATACAAGAGTGCGATTCGCGTGGTTACAATAATAATGGTGATGACAATGGTATTTACCGAAATACAATCTTCTTAACGAATTAGACTGACAATTTCCGCTGGTCTCCGGGTGGTGTTTGGTATTCCGTTTTGTTAGGCACGGCACTTCAATAACTTCGCGATCTAACACTTACTTTTCCCTATGACGTTATGACGTTTGTCGCGCGCGTTATGTACTTTGATGAATCTTTTCTAAAACTGACTGCCGCGGTGTTAGTCTCTGTTAGTAGCAGGTATATGAATTGGCAGTGGATGTGGGTATAGACGACACAGTAGTCTTACTTTTCGTACGTGTTTACTTTAGGAAGGTCTTAGAGCGACTGGACTAGGTCAACGCGATGTGCGCTGTTCAGACGCGTGTCAGTTTGAGTTCATAATTGTAAAGGTGTCGTTAGTCGGTGTTACATTGATTTCTACCTTATCAATGTCTTACAGTTACCACTATATACATATATATGTATATATTTAACACTTCCTCTTAATTGTAAGTTTCTGTTATTATTACAGAAGAAAGACTTGCTTTCTCCCTTTTTTTTTCTCCTTTTAACAACAATACTTATCCTACGCTATATTTATATAAACAACAGTTATATCTTACATACTAGATTTTTCTTTTTTCCTTATTATTACGTTGTATATATATAAAATGATTATTACAGTTAAGAATATTTTTCTGCTTTGAAATTAATTATTTCATTGACAAGTTTTCTAAATTTGAGTTTTTTCAACGGTTTCGTTAATACATCCGCTAGCTGCTCGTTTGATGGGCAATACTTGATTGTTATATTTTTATCTTTTACTTTTTCGCTAATGAATTTGTATCTGACGTCAATGTGTTTACTACGCTTATTCAACGTTCCATGTTTCATTATTTGCATTGCACTTTGATTGTCCATCAAAAGATCAATTTTTGGTTTCGCGTCCGTAAGTTCGTATATTAATTCCTGCATGTACAGCAGTTCCTTTACGCAGTCAGCTGCCGCGATAAATTCAGCTTCAGTGGAGGAGAGGGCTACCACAGGTTGTTGTCGTGAACACCAGCTAATCAGATTGTTCCCTAGGTAAATCAGGTACCCCGTGGTGCTTCTCCTTGTCTTTGTATCTCCTGCATAATCTGAATCGCTGAACCCTATCAGCTGTTTGGAGTTACTTTTACCCTGAAATATTAAACCATTATTAGCTGTTCCTACAAGATACCTTAGAATGGATTTTACGCTGTTTATGGTGTCTCTGGTTGGGTTTTCCACAGCTCTACTGTTTATATTGACAGCATAGGCTATATCTGGTCTGGTTTTATTGCTCAAGTAGATAAGACTTCCTATTGCTTCTCTATACGGATAACCCTTCTCGTCGCTTTTCTCCTCTATCATTGTTTCATTAGGTTTTGCTTCCATGGGCACATCTTTCTTCTTTGCTTTGCTCATGGAGAATTTCTCTAAAATGGTTTTACAATAAGCAGTTTGTTTTAGTGTTATTGAATCAGTCGTCCTTATCATTTCCATTCCTAAAAACGTCCCTAGATTATCATAAGTTTTTATTTCGAATTCTTTTTTAATGCTGTTGAGTAATATCTCAGTCTTTTTCTTATCTTGGCTGGCAATTATTCCGTCGTCGACGTAGATGGCTAATATTATGCTTCCATCTTGGTTTCTGAAGATGCATTTTTCAGATGGTATTTGTACCATCCCCAGGTTTTTTAAGGTATCGGTGAGTTTTTTGTTCCATACCATGGGAGCCTGTTTTAGCCCATAAAGAGATTTTCTTAGTCTACAGACTTTCCCATTTTTGTCGTATCCTTCCGGAACTTTCATAAATATTTCTTCCTGTATTTCTCCATGCAGAAATGCAGTTTTTACGTCAAAACCTGAAACTTGGTATTTCTTCTCTGCTATTAGTGATAGAAGAATTCTTATTGCTGTACTGTTCACTACAGGGCTGAATACTTCTTCGAAGTCTATGCCCTCTCTTTGTTCACAGCCTCTGATCACGAGTCTTGCTTTGTGCTTGTTGTCACCTTTTATTTTGAAAATCCATTTGTTGGTAAGCATTCTTCTATTTACAGCTTCCTCTTGATCTACGTAATCCCAGGTATGATTTTTCTCGTGTGCCAGTTTTTCTTCTTCGATTGCATCAATCCATTTTTCTTTATCTGTTCCGTTGATTGCTTCTTTGTATGTTAGATGCACATAGTAGTTCCCATATCTGTCTGGGATGTTCTTTTGTCTTGTACTTCTTCTTTTTGATTCACCGTTGTGGCTTTGTGTTTCTACTTCTGTTTCTATCACTGTTTCGCCTTCTCCTAACTCTTGTATGTCCGATGTCTTTTCTGTTTCGTGCATATTCAGTACATCATTAATTTCATTGTGTTCTGTCCTGATTTTTGCTCTTGGGGTTTTATTTTCGTTAATTGGCTCCTCTTTTGTTTCGCAGGTATTACCAAATATTACGTCTCTTGCAATTATTATTCTTTTTTTATAACCGTCCCATAGGCGGTATCCATTGGTGGAATATCCTACCATGGTATATTTTTTACTTCTTTCGTCTAATTTCCTTAAATATCCCAGTTCTTTTGCGTGGGCGTCACAGCCAAAGATTTGTAGATTAGTAAGATCAGGTTTTTTCTTTAACCAATTTTCTGCTGGTGTTTTATCGCTCGTAGTTGTAGGACTTCTATTTATTAGATATACTGCCGTTCGAACTGCTTCACCCCACATTACTTTATTTATTTTAGAATCTATCAATAGAGCTCTTACTTTTTCTAGAATGGTACGATTCAGCCTTTCTGCTTTACCATTTAGCTGCGGCGAATACGGTACTGTAAAGTCTAAGATTGTTCCATTATTTTTGCACCAATCCTGCAATTCTTTGTTGGCGTATTCTCTGCCATTATCGCACCTCAGCTTTACTACTTTCCTCTCCCATTTTGCTTGACACTGTTTTAGGTATGATTTTACTGTTTCGGTTACCTCATTTTTACCCCTTATGGGAAAAACGGCAGCAAAGTGAGTAAAGTCGTCGAGAAATGTTATAAAGTATTTCATCCCATCCCAAGTGGTGGGTTCTATGGGACCACATACGTCTGTATGGATAATTTCCAAAGGTTTCGACGCTCTATCTCTCTCTCCGTTAAATGGATTGCGTGTTTGCTTAGCCTTTATGCATATATCGCAAATTTCCGGATTATTGTTTAATTTAGATATTGAACTCATACCTTCGCTTATATTTATTAGTTTTTGCATGTTTGTGAAGCTGATGTGTCCTAATTTTCGGTGCCATTGTATCGTGTCTCTGTTCGTTGTCAACAGACTTTCCAAGGTGTTTGTTTCTTTCATGTCTATGACGTACAGGCCGTTCTGGCTTCGTGACCCTTCAAGGATCGTTGCTTCGCCTTTTCGTATTTCGACCTTGTTTTTAGTGAATATGACTTTACCATCGTTCTGTGTTATTGAATTTACTGACAACAGGTTTTTTGTTAGCTCTGGAATTAATATTACATTTTTTAATATACAGTTCTCAGTTACGACTTCACCTATGCCTTTACCTTCCATTTTTACGGACTTTTTTGCGGTGGAAATTTCGGTATTAAGCATTTTTACGTTTGTTAGCTGACTAATATCATTAATCATATGATTTGAAGCTCCTGAGTCGACTACCCATCCATTCGTTGTTGTATTATTATTAACAAAGAAACATACCTTTTCGTCAGTATATCTACCTGTTGCTCCAGTTTTATTTTTTCTAAAGTAACAATCTCTCTCAGCATGGTTGGTTTTCTTACAGATACTGCACCTTAGATTATTTCTTGAATGATTTCCCGTATTTGTTTTAGGTTTTTCCTTGATCCTGTCTTTGAAATAATTACGTTCTGCTGATTCTTGCCTACAATACTTTGCTATATGATTAAGACCATTACATTTGTAGCATTTTTTAATTGACGACTTGAAGGCCACATTTTCTTGCACAGTCTCATCTAATTTTAATCGGTTTTCCTCTAGTTGCAATCTAGCTATAAGATTAGTTAACGTTTTTTCTGCTAATGGCCTGGAATCCCAGGCACTAGCGAAATGTACATATTGAGGAGGTAACGTGGCTAGTATTTTTGTGATTAGCATTGTGTCATCTATCGTTTGATTTAAGTAATTTAGTCTATAGGACAGATTTTCAAGGGTACTCACGTGTGTTGCTATATCGCTCCCTTTTGCGAAAGAATGGTTGAAAAATTCTTGTTGCAGTGCACACTTCTTTTGATCGGTATCCTTCCCGTATATCGATGCTAATTTATCAAGCATCTCTCTGGAGGTTTTACAAGTTAGGAGATGCATTTTTCTATCAACCGACAAGATTATTGCCTTCTGCACTTTTGCGTCAAGAAGTTCCCATTCCTTCCTTTTGGCTTCAGTCCAACTTGAGTCAGGTACGTTCTTTCCGGTAATTATGTCGTAAGCGTTAATTGATTTAATCAGGATTGTTATTTGAAACTTCCAAAGTTGAAAGTTCGTCCCGTCTTTTAATTTTTCTATCTGATCAATTTCACTCTTATGCTCGTTACACGTAGCCATTTTTGTTCGTTTTTCAAACATGTGTTTTAGTTTTATTTTCTTCCTTTTTACTCACTCAATCCATTCCTCCGCAATCACTTTTTAAAGAAGAGATTTTTAATTTTTACTCGATGCCTGGGCCCATAACGTGTTAGTAGCAGGTATATCAATTGGCAGTGGATGTGGGTATAGACGACACAGTAGTCTTACTTTTCGTACGTGTTTACTTTAGGAAGGTCTTAGAGCGACTGGACTAGGTCAACGCGATGTGCGCTGTTCAGACGCGTGTCAGTTTGAGTTCATAATTGTACAGGTGTCGTTAGTCGGTGTTACATTGATTTCTACCTTATCGATGTCTTACAGTTACCACTAACAGTGTCCTTATTTATAAGATCGTCAATTCGACATTTCTCAGAATGCTGGCCCAGGAGGCTCTACCCTGCACCTGTTAGTCTTTTCCTGACTTGCTCGATTCCTTGTCGTCAGGGTCCTTTTACCTAGCAGTCGGCATCTTTTCTCATTGCTTGGCATGGTGTGATGCCTCACCTGTTGGTTCTCGGAGCATAAGCCGATCTTTATTTCCGCGCGTTTTGCAGAAGGCTGAGTTGTCATTTTAGCTACTCGTTACCGCGCCACGATATTGCGCAGTTCGGGTTAACGTAGTTCCTTATATTCTAAGTATGTATTTTACGCTGATTATATTATTGTTTTATTTCTAAGATTACCACTCTCGTGGCATTATCGGATTTCGTGCTAGTTCTATATTAGATTGATTACTTATTGGCGGTTGAACCACCGGACGTGACACTTCATTTTCGTCCGTTGGGAAGATGTATTCGAGTTCTTCTCCCTTTATTGCCCCAAGCTGCGACTTCTCGTTGAACGTGACGTCTCTTGATACAGATATTTTCTTATTCTGAGGGTTATACAAACGGTAATTCATCGAGTCGTTCTGATATCCAACTAAAATGAGTTTTGTGGCCTTCGGATCTAATTTCTTGCGAAATTGTTTGCCTATATGCATGTACGCATCCGATCCGAACACTCGAAAATGGGATACATCTGGTGTTTTTCCAAACCAGATCTCGTATGGCGTTTTCTCTTTACCGGTCGCCAATACTCGGTTGAGCACGGTCACTGCTGTACCGACTGCTTCTGCCCAAAGCGACAGAGGAAGTTTCTTTGCCGTTATCATTGTGCGCGCACTCTCGATAATCGTTCTGTTGTCGCGCTCGGCTTTCCCGTTCTGCTGGGGAGTGTAAGGTGCCGTGTTTACCAGCTCGATACCACGAGCATCGAGATATTGCTTCATTTCACGGTTGCAATACTCTCGTCCATTGTCCGTACGTAACACTTTCATCGGCTTGCCGAATTTGATGTCAATCAACCTTTCGTATTTCTTGAAAATGTCGAAAACATCAGATTTGTGTTTCATGAAGTAAACATACCGAAATCCTGATGCGTCGTCCTTGAAAGTTATGCAGAAGCAATGTCTTTAATGCTAACTCACCTTGCGTTTCATCATTTGAATTTTTCTTTCTCTTATATTCATCAATTAGTTTTCCCTTTACTAATGGCAACGTTAATTCGTTCTCTAATCGTGATTCCAGAGCAGTGACAAGGGTGTCATATGAATTTGGCAGACTTCCGAGTATTATGGCAACTTGTAACTTATTGGTAAGCGGTTTACCTAGAGCAGCATACTTATTAATTTTGTTTATAATAGTACTCACGTGCTCTTCCATGTCACCGCTCTCATCAAGCTTCTGGTTCACGATACTTTTCAATAGGAACACCCTTGTTGATAATGTGGATTTTTCGTGGTAACTTCTCAATGAATTCCAGGCATCCTTCGCATGAATTGCTTCCCTAATGTGTACTAGTTGATTGTCCTCCACGAGTAACCCGATCGTGGCACGTGCTTTATCATTCTTCTTCTGCCATGTGACGGTCTTGGGATTAGGTATTTCCTCAACAATTACATCCCAGCATTCTTCTTTCACTAGCAGAAGTTCAAGTTTATACTTCCATGTATAGTAGTTATCGTTATTCAGCTTTTCAATCACAACTCTCATTGCATCAGCCATTTCTACAAAGAGCTGGGCCCATAACCTGTTGCAGATCTATCGAAATAACGAGACGCAATCCGCGTCTATACCACGCTCTTGTAAGGTTGAAAGTGATTAGTAATTCACAGTGAACGATAAACTAATGATATTTATTCAATGGATAAGTGATTTAAACAATATTAGAATATAAGCAATAAGTGATTTGAACAATCGTAAAACACGAGAACATGGAAGTCACAATACGACGTGCTCAAGCGCGCAGAGACAATGACAAGAAACGCAGAGTGAGGGAGTGGGGAAAATCGGTTGGAATCTCCACGCTCGCTACAGTGCTGCTCCTCGCGATCCGCCTCTAGCCGCAAACCAGTATCGGCTCGACACCACCAGATGTCGCATATTCCAACAATATGTGGGAATATTTATGGTGATGGTGGCCGATGGCCACTCGGGTCCTCCCTCGAACGAGGAGAATTAACAGGAACTCAGATTATCCGTCTCCACGTGGTCTTGCGATATGGCCGAACCACGTGTAAGAGCACGGGAAGAGGTTACCTCGAACGCGCGTCCCACTCCACGCGCGAGGTAAATAACGAAAGCCAATTAACTATAACTTCGTATATTAAATCAACCAAAATATAAAGTTCAACTTGCATGAACAACGTTGTGAGAACATAGGGTCGCGGGTGCTCGATCACGAGGCACCTAAACTCGCAATAATATAATGATGCGCGTATGCGCTTGACAACCGTATAACGTACACGTCTAATCGCTAGAGCAGCAGGCGGACGAGAGAGCGATCGGAAATGTTCGACCGGCGTCTTGCCGGGATCGCTGCGCTGGCGCTTGCGCATTCGCGCACAGACACGCGCCAATAGGGCTCGTCCCCACAAATACATAGGGCAATATATATTTTTAGTTCATCACAGTCAACAGGAAACCAAGCTTCATCAATTTTTCTTCTTTTATTTTCATTGTTTATTACTTGTTTCGCGTATAGATTTGTCTGCGTCACAAGATTTTCCCAAAATATACTATTAAACATTATATTAAAACCGCCCATTTCCTTTTTGCTTGTACTCAACTGATCTAATGTTGCCTCTTTTATTCCGGGTATTTCCATATATTGCCATATTTTTGGTTGGTTCTCGTTTTTTTTCCAGACCCACAACTCAGGTGGTTGATAATAATCTTCATTATCGGATTCTTCGCTAATCACCAGTTGCTTAGTAGCTTTTCGTACGAAACGTACAATGTCACTACCACTGTCACTACTACTGGTAGCAATGTCATCACTGTTCTCAATTCTAATTTTTCTTTCTGAAGACATTATAATGGGTGATTTTATAATACTTCTTACATACGATGTAACGTCGAATGCGAATGTCTCTATGACCTATTATATTCATATTTGGGACGGCCGCCCCACCAAGTTTCTGAAATGTCTTGTTTATGTTTCGCCCGGTAGACTTACGACGACTCTGAGGCGTCTTATTCATGTTTGGTCCGATAACCTTGCGACGCCTCTGAGGCGTCTTAGGGTCGGATTTTACTAGACCGGGAAACCGGTCGTCTAGTAGGGTCGCTAGATTCGAAAACAGGGTCTAAGGTTTAAAACCGATGGGGCATCAGGGTTCTCGACTATATTTTTGCTCGCCCCGGTTGGGTCATTATTGGGCCTTTCGGGAGCTCGTTGACAGTTCTGGAAGCTAACCCCCCGTGGTGCGTGGCATTAGCCTTTGGTGCGAGCACTTGAGCGCCTCTAGAACACGGTGAACTCAGTATGGCATAGCCAAAACCCGTGCCCGTCCCGGCTACGGTGAACCGGTCTAGTAAAATCCGACCCTTATTCGTGTTTGGTCCGATAACCTTGCGACGCCTCTGAGGCGTCATTGTAAGCTAAGGGGTTAATATACTCTGTTGCTGTAGACGGACTTTTTATAATTGTTTGGAGAACTTTCGACGCGTTCAAATTTCCCGTTGCTCGAAGGCCCATTTGTGTAGCGTATGACAATTCCTCTAAAGCGACAGTAGATCGAATCTCTTCCGTTTTCCTTCGCTTTTGTTAGATTATTGAATATATATGAAACGGTTTAATAATAATGAACAGTACAGAAGTGATACATGTTACAACACGCGACAACGAACGGGGACCACACACACGGTTTCTGATGAAGAGCGGCGCAACGCTCATGCGCACATTCTTATTCGCGCATACTCGCAGGCGCACGCTATGGGATATGTGACAAACTTCCATCAATCCCCCACTTTTGGCACACATCTATTCCTCTCATACAATCTATGTCACATACAATCGCAATATCTTTACATGAACAGTCATTGTATGGTAACGCCTTGGTGAATATATCCGCCACATTATCGCCAGAACACACATACTTCAGCTTTATTAATCCCTCTTCACACTTTTCTCGAGTAATATGGTACGCGATATCTATATGTTTTGACTTCAATCGCTCTACTCTATTCAATGTGAAGTCGATAGCTGATCTATTATCACACCTGATAATATATGGTTCACGCGGTATATTAATTCTAATCAACCGCTGTAACTCTTTATACATCATATTTATCCATATCGCCTCTTTCACAGCACATTCCAACGCTATGTATTCCGCCTCCATGGTAGATGTGGATATGGATCTTTGTTTGTTTGATTTCCAAGAAATCGGATTTCCTCCTAGATAAGCTATCATTCCGCTGTACTAATGCCTATCGTCAATGTTGGCTGCCCAGTCTGCATCGCTAAATATCTCTATTTCACTGTCTCCTTGACTATATACCATACATCTCTCTTTTGTAGTGAACAAATATCTTAATACTCTTTTCGCTTGCATCCAGTGCATTTTACCTGGGTCCGATACAAATTGTGCTAACTTCGATACCGCATACATTATATCTGATCGAGTCGCCAACGCTATGTACATTAGTGATCCTACCAGCTGTCTATATGGCATATTTTTCATTTCCTCTCTTTCAATTTCACTTGAAGGGCTATCCTGCTTTGATAATTTTATACCTGCCTCGATTGGTGTTTTTGTAGTTTTACATTTTATCATATTGTATTCATCTAATAGTTTCTGTATGTATAACTCTTGTGATAGTTTCATAGTTTAGTTAGTATATTTAATACTTATCCCCAGTAAATAAGACACTATTCCTAAATCCCTTATTTCATATTGTGACGTTAATAATACTTTAACTCGTTTTACTTTATCTACATTTTTACTGAATAATACTATATCATCGACGTAAATAGTTAAAATGAGATCACGATCATATATGTAGACACAGTTATTGCTTTTTAATCTTTGGAATCCGTTTTTAATTAATTAGGAACTTTTTAATCTTTGGAATCCATTTTTAATTAATTAGGAACATATTAATTGCCTCATTCCAATTCCGACCTGTTGGTGAGGTCTCGTGTTCGAATAACCACGTTTCTTGTTTTGTAGGTTAAAGCAAGAAAATATATTTAACTCAATAAAGATAATAACAGTATAAGAGAAAATTAATTGTGATGCACTTAATATAGCGTAAGATTGCACAGTTATCTTTGGATATGCTTTTCAGACTTGCTTTTCATTTGAGAACAATAGAACCGACCATGCGGGCAAAACAGACAGACAGCGACATACAGCGTACTTGGCACGCACGTGCAAAACATGCAGAGCAGGCATACCAACGCACAGTCACACTACGGACGCAGTCATACCAACGCACAGATACGCTACAGACACAATCATACCAACACACAGATACAGAGTTTGTACATAATGAAAAGTGATTAACAGTTCTCAACACGACCTGATTGTTTTAACCCGTAAATTGGTCTATTCACAATTTTGCTACCTTTGTATCTGTTTCGCTATATCCTGGTGGTAACTTCATGTATATTTCTCAATTAGTTCTCCATACAAATACGCACATTTAATATCTAAATGATGTGCCTGCCAACCTTCACACATTGATATCGTCAATAGCAATCTAATAGTTGACATGTTGGCAACTGGAGCATATGATTCAAAATAATCTACGTTTCTCTTTTGACCATACCCCTGCGTTACCAATCTTGCTTTGTACCTAACAACTTTCCCAGTGGGATCCGTCTTAACCTTGTAGGCCCATTTACTACCGATACATGACATATTTTCGACTTTATTTACAACTTCCCACGTATTTCTACTTTCCAAGCTCTGTAACTCATCATCCATTGCCATTTTCCATTGTTCGGATTGGGGTAATGACATCGCTTGTTCGAACGTTGTAGGTTCGATTATCTCTGCTAGGTTTATTTCAATATTTTTGGGTTTACCTTTACAACCCCATGGATTTCTAATAACCTTTCCGCGACGTGGTGTGCTAGTAACAATTTCCCTTTTTCGTATTTCTTGCGGACTGCTAATGTCGCTATTAACATTGGTTTCTACTGTATCGTTTTCTAATTTCGGTATATTCTCTACGGGTGCACTCCTGTTGATTCATCTAGTTTCACTCCTTCCTTCTCAATATTTATCTCATCTGTTACATCAGTAGCTCTATTTTCATTGTCAGATGGTATTTCATATGTTCCTTTCCCATATATATATATATATTCGTCTATCGAAGGATCAAATAGCCTATATCCCTTCGTTTGTGTCGAATACCCTACAAATATACATTCTTTCGCCCTTGGATTGAGCTTATGTTTATCATATTCCGAGAGATGCACATACGTCAAACATCCATACGTTTTTAAATGTTTCACGCTTGGTCTGTTTCCAGTCCACATGCCTTCCGGGACATTATCGCCGATTGCCGAATGCTTGACTCTATTTTTAGTATAACATGCAGTAAGCAATGCTTCTTCCCAAAATCTTTCAGATAATTTTGCTGTCTTTAGCATCGCACGCACAAGATTCATTAGGGTTCGGTTAACCCTTTCGGCTACACCGTTCATTTGCGGTGTATATGCATTTGTACGTTCATGTCTTATACCTAAATTATCAAATAATGTTGCTAGTTCCTTGTTACAAAATTCTAATCCATTATCGATTGTTGGGATATTAATCTTGACACGTGTTGGTGTAAATGTATAATATATTTAGAGTGAGTGGGTTATTTACATGTCTTAACGTTAACAATTATAGTCTAAGCCTTATTCACTAACTGTTAGCCATCACGTGGTCTCTATGCAACTAACTTGCCCTGGCTTCCCTACCGTTTAGCAACGCCACCTTTACTTTTTCTATTCCAACATGTAATAATAACGTCTTGCGAAGCATCGCCCACGAATATGCACTCAATCGCCTTGTCATCCAACTTTTTACGGCCGTGATTACGTAGACAAACAAGGTATGGCAAACGGTATGATATGGTTACGTATGCCAAACAACCGTAAACCAATAAATAATGTACACTCCAATGTACACTGGGTTTTTAGTCCGTCAATATTGCCAGGGATACTTCACCTTTTGTTGTAGAATGACTAGATCTGTTCTTGATGTATCTGGCCGTAATGACCGCTTCCGCCCAAAGTCTTTGGAGTACAGTAAAATCTCGTATGCCAGTGCCAACCTCGCGTTCCTAAGTCAGTGGAAAACCTCACACCACCACGGGGAGTGGCCGAAGCTCAAGAGCCGTCGCAGCTACAACATTGTCGGCTGTATCGGTGTGAGGCCAGAAGACCACTACTAATCCAATTACAAAACTTCATTATTTTTCGTTATTTGTTTATGAAACTTTTACCAACATATTCGTAGCATTTTTTTTTTTTTTTTATCAAGATAAGACCAAATATGATATAATTCCGATGATATTTCCCTTTATTCAAGGGTTTTAATGCAAGAACACCGTTACTTATATGTGTCGTATCGCGAACATTTTGGCGCGACCCGGAGTTCACGCGTTTCATCTTCGCCTGCCGTGTTGTCGAGTGCCCTGACCGTTTGACTCTGCGGAGACGCTGATCTGGATCGTTCGAGTTCTCAACAAAATCTGCCGGCCGATCTCGGGCCATCGAGGGCTTTGCCTCGCATTTTCCCCCACTCCGCAGAGTCGCTCCGTCCACGTGCACGCATTCCAAAAGAGCCGATTTTGTTTGTCGCGGCCGCTCAAACGTTTCGGGCGTGCGCAATGGAAACCGATCCCAACTGTCGCGGCCGATCAAACGTCTCGGCCGCGCTACAATGTAAATAAACGCACGAGCACTCGACAACCGACTCCGGCAACTTTCAACGGCAAATGTTTAACCTAAAAAAAACGCGCTTAAATCTACGACATACGAATATATTCAGTGAGGAGACACGAACTATATATGTATATTAATGTCTAAAGAAAGAATGTATTGGTCGACTAACGAAATATGGTGTACTCCTGTTTTTCCAAAATTGATGAACCTACGAAGATATCAAAGTATAAAAAGAAATTTACATTTTTGTAATAATGAAACATTTCACCGAAATACTCATTCCAACCCAAAACTTTATAAAATTTGGCCTATTTATGAAATAATAAGTAATAAATTTTCTAGTTTATATATACCAGAACGAGATATAACGATTGATGAAAGTCTAATGCTTTATAAAGGTCGATTAGGTTGGGTCCAGTATATACCACTAAAAAGATCGAGGTTTGGAATAAAATTATTTTTGTCGTGCGAATCTCAAAGTGGTTATCTGTTTTCATTTATTATATACACAGGGAAAGGCACAGTAATAACTGACAAATATAAAGATCTGCCGGTTACTTCCCAAATTGTTGTGTCGTTGCTAGAACCACTTTTAGACCAAGGCTACTGTCTCACCACTGACAATTATTACACATCACCACAACTAGCAAATTTTTTAGTAAGTCATGAAACGGACACATATGGGACTGTAAGGAAGAATAGAAAAGATGTACCAAAATTTATTCAAAACAAAAAATTGAAAAAGTGTGAAATAGTAGCTGCTCGACGTGGAAAAGTGATGATAATGAAGTGGCAAGATAAAAGAGATATTTGTTTGCTATCTACAGTACATAACACCGAAAAGGCAACTACAAACAAAACGGATAAAGACGGTAATGTTGTATCTAAACCGAAAGTGGTCTAGATCGTCTAGATCAGCATTTACATGACTATCCCATTACCAGAAAAAGGAAAAAATGCAGGTGAAATAAAAATTTAGAATTCAGAAGCAAATTAGTAGAAAGGCTTATACAAAACTATCATAGTGACACAAATATAAAAAAATCGGGTAGACCAAAATCTTCTGGAATTCTACGACTGTCATCGTACAACGGAACGTCATTTTCCCAGTTTTGTTCCACCAACACCAAAAAAAGAAGCTCCCACAAGATATTGCGCTGTGTGTTGTGCTAAAAGGGATAGCAAAGGAAAAAGGAAAAGAAAAGAGAGTCGTTACATGTGTAATATTTGCAATGATGGGCTATGTGCTGCACCTTGCTTCGAAATATATCACACAAAAGAAAATTTTGAATAATTTTTTTAAATAAATACTAGTATTATTATTATTTATGTTGTAAAAGTATAAATAAATATTTTTACTGATAAAAACATGTTTTTTCCGAAATAGCAATTCGAAAAGAAAGATAAAAAAGTCGATGTACGTGTAACATTGCAGTATTCGGCTCTTTTCTGCAATGTGGATCAAAATCCAAAATTAAAATAAAAATTCTGATTAGTTTTGTATTTTTTTAATTTTGTTGCCAAGACAATGTTCTAAATTGTGTTTTTACATTTTAAAAAATTGATTTTTTTGGCCGGTTTTAAAAAAAAAAACTGTGCGTTAAGGGGTTAATGATTTAATTATTATACTTCCATTTAAGAAAACGTATGTCACTTTCATACGACCTCTACGTATCCATCTACAGGTAAATTAATTACAATACACTGTGATTCCCTCAAAATAATTCACTGCATATCTGAATCATTGTTTCTATAAAGGGTACTTTACCAGTAATACGCATTTATAGATTAAAATAGGACTCCCTGTACAGTAACTTCTACGATGTCCGTCTGAGAAAAGGAAAGATTTCACTTTCACGCTGTAGATACTTTTTATTTGTCTTACGATATATTTTTATTCTCCAGGAGGAAAGCTTGGACTTAATGGGGCAATATAAACCTGAAATATTCTGCTAGAAGGTAATTTTGCTTTGTCGTTTATTGCTTTGCATGTTTAAAATTCGTAGTAAGCATCCTATCTTTACATACTCTTATGCTTCGGCATCTATTGATTTCGAGCTGTAACACTATTCTTTATTCTTACAAAGTATAATGCCATCAGTAATAACGTTTGTTATTCATTACAAACGATATGTTAATAACATACTAAACTCTGATATCTAAAATTAGCTCACGGATTTTTTAACTATCCTAATAAAATAGTATCAAGCAATGGGCAGTAAATTTCTGAAGTATTAAAATGCTTAAATCGTATAAATTGGAGCGAATTTTTAACCGTGACGGCCGAGGATCTGGCAATTGTCACTTTTATTGCCTCCTTCGAGTTTTGCCGCACACGCTGTGCCCTTCGACAAAAAAAGAAAGCGTCCTACGCCAAGGCATCTCCTGCGCCAAACGCGACACCACAAAATTTAACATTATATAATTTAGAGCCTCCTACAACAAGGTTTACTCTGATGTTGCCCGATATTTACTCTTAGAGCAAGATTAGGTCCGCTCTTAGTCCGACCGACCTTCCTTTGTGAAGAGGGCAAGGTTTCGCCTCGATTTGGCATGGAATTGCGCCTGTAAACTTTGTACTCAAATATCGAGCCAGAGAGGGAATGAGAGTGCTCACACACGGAATTTTAGTGTCCCCACTTTTCCTGCATCATCTTTTTAGCCTGGAACAGAACCTGCATCAATTGTTTAGCCTGGACCAGAACCTGCATCATCTTTTTAGCCTGGATCAGAGCCTACATAGAAGAACCACATTTAACATAGAAATAGCATCCACTCTGGCGTTATTTGGAATCCGCTACTAATGATGCAGGTAGGATGATGCAGGTTCTGGTCCAAACTAAAAATTAGACTAAGGAGCAGTACTATACCGGGAACACTAAAAGCCCGGGGGTCTCATTTGCTCTCTGATCGAGCTTTACTTCTGCAAATTGGTAATTATTGGTTTACTTCTGCAAGTTGGTGGCAAATTGATAACAAGTAGAGACCAAATTCTGCCCCAAGCATGGTCTTGGCACCAAAATGACAATCTTTTGCTCGCAAAGTACGATTGATCGCAAACATTGATCAAAATTTGTTCGAAGCAGGTTTGACTGGGTGGGAAGTTTCTGTGCTCCTGTGTTTCTCTCGTTCCTTTTTTCTTTCTTCTTTTCTTGTATTATTTATCGTCATCCCGCCCTGTCATTCTTTCTCTCCATTCCTTTTTTCAAACACTTGTGCAGAGCAGAAGTCGGCAAGAACTTCACACTTTGAATTTCGAGGGCTACGCCCCCTTCTCTCGGCCGCGCGTCTCGCTTCCCGTTACGACCATAGTTCTCGAGCCAGGTCAAGCGCGTGCCATATGATTGGATGACACCCGTATCAATAGGTTTTCATATTACCGCAGAGGTATTATTGTAGCGGCTAGCTACCTACTATTGTAGGGCGCCGGAAGAGAAATCTTCGGCGCACAAGTGTTTAGCAAGATTTATGGTTTGCACAGAGTAAGACGCTATTTTTGAGAAGGCATCCTTAACGATTTCGGCCACTTGGCGGACAGACGTGTCCCTGTAGTTTCTTTCCACTAACTCAATAGCGCAAGTGGACGTCATAAATTTTGGGTAGTCGAAGGGCCCCCAGCTGAGAGTACCCCAGCGAACCGTGCTGGTTTCCATCAGCCCGGAGAGCTGGGCCTTCTTGACGAAAGCCAGAAGGTACGTACCTCACTTAACGCAGGGTCCGGAAGACACCCCGCAGCATCACCAAAATTACAATTTAAGGAAACCTTACTCTCACCCTTCCCACGCACGAGCGGCGTGGAAGTGGGAGTTTAAGGCAAAATTCGCTGATTGGTGGAAGTTCCTCAAAAGGACTTCCACCAATCAGCCGAGAGACTCGATAGGTATATATATAGACCAGCGAGAGACAAAAACGAACTACTAAGACTTCTACGAGTTCTGTTTGTTCGTTGCCGTAGACACAGTACATAAACCGCGCTAACCGATAACCGCGACCGCGACTAGTATACGTCGTTATAGTGAGAGTTAAAGACTGGCGCACGCAAGCGCCATATTGCCGCACTAGCTCAGAGCGATCCAGCCAAGGGCGCGATCGAAACTCGCTCTCGATCCTTCTAGAATGCTCTCCACTCATCAACCGGAGGCACCGGTGTGTGTCGGACGTTCCAGTACAAGCGAGACAATAAAATAGAGAGAGAGAGAGAAGCGACGGTTCTCTCTCTCTCTCTCTCTCTCTCTCTCTCTCTCTCTCTCTCTGTCGCTTCAAAACCGCACAGTTGTACATTACACAATCAAAGTTTTTCTTATATTTCTTTATACTTTACAATAGTTTTCGATATTCTCACAAACTTTCTGCTAATAAAGTGAAATTACATTTTAATTGAATTGTAGATTCAAATTTTCTTGTATTCTTCCCAATTTCTATAGTTTTCCGTTACGTTGAATCCATTGCTTATTTTCAAATTTTCTATTCCCGTAACAATTGTCAATGCATTGTTTTTTTTTTTGGTCATCGGTATCCCCTGTATGCCTATCCCACTATGTCAATAATTTCAAAAACTAAATTTAAAAAATAAACTCGAAAGATAAATTTGTAAAATAGTTCTTAACTTCATCGTCAAAATTTTATTCAGATGTGGAAAAACTTCGTGGACGATTAGACGTACTTGGTAAATTAGAAATATCGAATGAAAGGTTAGACGCTGCTGCTCTCATCGCAGATGATAAAGAAGAATCATTTAACCGGGTGTGCTTTTCCGTTTAAATATTCCGCATTTTGGTGAACGAATTATGCGACATAATGGAGTCGGTCTACGCGCCTGAACTGGCCCGAAAACTATGTAGTGCCGCCACCGGGAGCGGGACGCCCGGCCGGGACACGCGGCGTTTGCGTAGCCCTCGAAAACCAGCCGAAGTGTCCAGTTCTTGTCGACCTCTGGTGTAGAGGGTGATGCACCGAAAACGCAATTATCTGTATAACTTTGTTGTTATAGACGATAATACATACGAATGTATCAGACTACACTTACTGGTGTAGGGGGCACAACAACCTGATGTTAAAAATTTGTTTTGTAGGTTGAGAGGAAATTATGGAGATCCAGATTATGTTTAAAAAATAAGTGAAATGTTTTCTTACTTCAAGACGTGAATACCTATGGTTAACGTCAATTAAGGACGTTGAGGATAGACTACGGTGGGAAATAATTTACTCCCGGAAATTGATTGAACAATTCTCGATTAAGTTGCCATTATTCACTTGTATGTTTAATTTAAACGTTCAAAATAGTGATCTTGAAATTCGATGTATGTTTGAATGAGCGAGTTTTATATTCTTGGTCGTGAAACAATAAATTTTTTAAAATTTTGTAGGAAAAAACAAATAAAATGAATTAATCTGTATCTTTGCTTAAGTTTTTACTATATGTTGAGTTGTTAAATCTTTCCATTTTCGTTATTTTAAAAATACGTTATTTTAATAATTTTTTATTCATATTTAACATTTACACTGATAGGAAAAGTAAATCCTGTTTGTTATGCAGGCTCATGATAAAAATGTTATAACTCTTTGTTATGAGTCGGTATATTAAAATTTTTACAGCATCTTATTCGGTAAACATTATAGTTATAATTAAGTGAAAATTTATCTACGTGGGACAATTTTATGTTTCAATAAAATCATTTGGTAATAATTAGGAGGTACCTATCTCATGAATTACAATTGTCAATAATTTATGCATATTAAGATATTATTCGGTAATATTTCATTCTTTTATTACTTAACATTATTATATTTGGGATCAAACAATTATTTGCTAATATATAAGTTGTTCAAATTTATATCCTCAAGTTAGCGATGGGCGCGTATGCCTGCGGCAACAAAATGCTTCCTCCACCAATGTCTCTTTCGTGCAGCGCGCACCTTCGCTGCGGAGCGGTGCCTCGTGCCTCCGTCTCTCCCTTCGTACGTCCCGTTTTAGACGACCCTTTTTTTTTATCGTGAGAAAATGTTTTATACATACCCCGACTCTACATACGGACTCTACACTCCGGGAGATGTACATATATGCTACAGCCTATCAGGCTCATGGCAAAAGTTATCGACGAGAGTGTTCTGTCCGACAATTGGCGTGACGGCACGAAGGCAGAATGAACATGCTGTATTTATTTAAAAAGCTATTAACTAGAACTTTTCAGAGTTCGTCGTGGTAATAGGTGTGGAAAACGTTGGTGAGGAATTTAAGCATAGTAACAAACAAAATAGCAATTTATTACTGTGGTAACAAAAAAAGGCATCATCTGCCAATTTGTACGGTGAAACAATTCGTCTAACAACTCAAGTAAACACTGCGTAGGTTCTGAACTTCTGGTTCGTGGCCGTCCTGAGTGAAACGTTGACGGAGGACGCGCAGAATAATATTCTACCAAAAAATTTTCCTTGAAACGGCGAAAAACTGAGAGTAATAACCTATCACAAATCTCTCCATACAGAATAGCCCCGGAGACGGTGCATAAAAAAATTGAGCTAATCGATAGGTCTGCCTATTCCCACCTCAGCCACCCCCTTAATTTCAATATTTTGATGTCAAACGTTACACAGCTACCTAGTATGTGTGAGCGCTATAGCCAATGTTTCGACTACAGCCGAAAATGCGTGTGAAACGAGGCCTCTTTGACTTTGATCCAACCCGTGCGTATCTAAATACGTCACCGTAGTCCTGCCAGGGTATCTTGTTCTCACCTTCGCAACAATACAATGTCACTACATTGGACCCATACGAAATGGCGTCTTGCCACCCCCTTTTCTTTGCGTGGTGGTAATCGCATTGCGAATTTCCCGCCCATGTGGGACCTCCCCCACCACCCGAAGAGGATTATACACTAACTCCATCACGGTGAACTTCCTGATCTAACAGGAGACAGTTTGGAAATCGTATAGAAAAAAACTCGCGACCCCCCTCCCGACCCCAACAATAACACTCCGGAGGAAGTAAAGCCACCCCACCCCAATGCCTAATCTAGTACGATACCGCACAGCTCCTTCCCGGAGGGCAGCTCGGCTAGGCGCCGCGAACCTCAGATCGCGACACCCAGCTGCTCCCGGCGACGACCTACCTCGCTCAGGGGAAAGGGACCCTGTAGGTCCCCGCCACAGCTGAAGGAGGAAGGCACCGCTCGTGGTAAGAGGTGAATGGGGCCGTGTTCCGGCATTCCCCCCTCCACTCCCTGTAGACGCTCCGGAAACGAGAGGCCAGCCTGCCGAATTGACGGGAGGAGCAATTAAACGGCTCCGCTCGCCCGCACGGCCAGACCAACCTTGGAGGTGGCGGGGGCAATACATGGCACCCCCCATGGTGCAGTGTAGCCCGCAACGAGCCCTGTTTACCTCCTCGCGGAGAGAGAGTCTCGCTCCCTCTCCTTCGCCACCGCCTCCTTCTGCGACATTACTTCTTTGCAGAAGAAGACCATCACTTGACACGACCTCTCGCCGACCATGTAGTCGACCACAACCGGCAACGAGAGGTCCCACCCGGTAACGACCCTAAGGAAATGGCGCGGCACTGACCACGCTTGAGCACGCTGGGCCACTCCGCAGTGATGGCATTGCGCCGTCGGCTTCTCCTTCATCCGACACCGATACAGTAAATTCTTATTATGTGACAATGCCCATCTTACAATTTGAAGTCAGTGGAAAAACTTACACCATCGCGGTGAGTGGCCGAAGCTCGAGAGCCGTCGCGACCACAACATTGTCGGCTGTATAGGTGTGAGACTGGAAGACCACTACTATATTGTTAAGGACTCGATGGATTGGATATTGAGATCCTTTGGATATTGCACTTGGTGCCGACTGTTTTCGAAGGACCACCCACTGATGTGGGACTAAATGAATTACTCAAGAACTTGTCTGAATTCTGAATTTATTTTAACGCGCAACCTGAATGTTACGCGTATCTAATTGTGTGGTCGACTCCCCTACAACTCTACTCGTCGGAGTCTCTAATCTATCTGTGTTCACTCGATGAGGTCTATAATCTTTCTGTCTTGGGCCTTAAGGGCGGTTCCCGATTTCCCCGGAGTCGGAAAAACCCAGGCTACCCCTTCCAATGCGCCCGAAGCGCGTTGTCCTTGGTGGGGTTGACCGGGCCGCTTGCGCTCGCGGGTGGACGGGTGTTTCGGCAACGAGCGGAAATTCCGGCTGGCCAGGATTGCTGATCCCGACACCTGGTGGCCGATTCCCTGTTCCTTTATCCTTGGGACTTTATGGCATGGCTTCTTGGACCTAGGAGACTAAATGATGGCATGCACTTACAAAACCTTCTAAACTCTGTTTAATTTTATGTGCCACATGTTGGCTGCAGACCGGTCCGCTAAAGAAACTACAATTGCTTAAGTACCGTAAAGTCATTCCTAAGGCTCTTGCCTTAACATACCGCCCACCTTGAACATGCATCGCATGTTCAACTATATCTACATTAATAGCCTATATCACAACTGACAATTGAGCACGCAATTGAAGTATCTACTTATCTAACTCTTCCCAGTATTACCTATATATTCCTAAATATCTATGATGCGTTACACATAAGCTTATTTTATTATTATGATCTACGTATGCTATGCGAATATTAAAATATTTACAATGATCGAAATTTACACTATACATGACTGTGCTACACCTGGTGTGATAATTCTAAGTGATCCAAGGGTATTATACAAAGTTTTGTCACGGGTCGTTTAATTGTTCCGGTTGAGGTTCTGACGGTTGCAACACGAATCACTCCATCTGTACCAGGGTGTACCTGAACGATTCTACCCACACTCCACTATAACGGGGCTAGATTGTCCTCCTTAATGATAACCAAGGAATCCACGGCTATTTTCGAGGTTGTGAAATGCTGCTATTTGTGTCTTTGCTGTAATTGGTGTACACATTCCCTCTGCCATCTTTGCCAGAAATGCTGAACCATTTGCTGGATTAGCTGGTATCTATTGAGTCGAATGACCTTGATATCTCGTAGGTCATGAGACGGCAGTGTTGTAAGTGCAGTACCAATTAAAAAATGCCCAGGAGTCAAAGGGTTTAGGTCTGTGGGATCGGAGGATAATGGTGAAAGTGGACGTGAATTTAGACAGGATTCTATTTGCGTCAGTAACGTATATAGCTCTTCGAACGCGAGCCTCTGATCTCCTTTAACGCGTGTGAGGTGATATTTCGCAGATTTGACCGCTCCCTCCCACAATCCACCAAAGTGTGGAGAGTGCGGTGTAATTAATCGCCATTCGATGGATTCCTGACTTAATGCGTTCGCAATTTTCTCGTTGTGTCTCTTGTCTTTAACTAGTATGTTTAGCTCAGCTAACTAGTTTCGCGTGCAAATGAAGTTTGTACCGTTATCGGATACGATACAATGACATCGTCCCCGTCGGGCAATAAAACGCCGGAAACAATTGATGAATGCGTCGGTACTTAAGTCGGTAGCTAATTCTAAATGTACGGCTTTCGTAACGAAACATACGAAGATGCACAGGTATGCCTTGACTGTTACCTTACTTCTTGTTCTCTCTTTTGTAAGAAACGGTCCTGCGTAATCGACTCCACAGGTAGAAAAAGGTCGCGCTGGGGTGACTCTCGACGCAGGTAATTGACCCCATATGGTTCGTTTCACATTGTTTTTTGCTGAGATTAGCCAATACCTAGTTTGTAAGGAAGTTAATACAGCCTGACATCCCGCATGCATTAACCTGTGATGTTCGTGTTTGATTATTAAATCCGTTAACGGATGCTTTGATGGCAATATGATGGGATGTTTTGAATCATAGTCTATGGGCGCGTTCGATAGTCTTCCGCCCACCCTGAGTAGTCCGCTATTGTCCAGAAATACATTTAGGGACCGTAACGCACTGGATTTTGAAACTGCTTGTTGCGTTTTTACTAATGCGATCTCGGTCGAAAATGCCTCCCTTTGCGACAGTAGTTGTAAACGTGTTCGCGCTGTATTTAACTCTATCGTTTTCAATGGACCTGTTATTAGCGAACTTGATGCGTCACCTTCTGATTTTTTGACTCTGTTTCTCATGATTTTGGCAAATCTGAGACAGTATGCTATGCTTCTGAATAAGCCCGTATAAATTGAAAATCTCCTAATGATGCTATCCTCTGCAGTCGATGCAATCAACATGACCGGTTTCATTTCTCTCTCTTCCGGAACATCGATGGGTTTATCTGATGCCCTAGGCCATAGATTTGAGTTATGACGTAACCAAATGGGACCTACTGTAGGGGCAAGAAACTCTAAACGTATTGGTTTGAATATGTTTTATTTTTGACGGCGCGTGTTCGACGGCGAGATTTAGACTGAACATCTCGGACGATCCAGCCCTCTTAAGGTCGGCCCAGACAAGACGGGCAAGACGGCGAAGATGTTTGGGCACTTACATTTAAGAACACTGGTCAGAAATTTGCCGGTCGGAAAGTGGACTTCGTGCTGGAAATTTTTCTGGAAATTATATATATTTTTCGATATCTTTGACAACATATCGGTCGTTTCGCAAAACACGTGCCACATCGTACGGCCCCTTAAATTTCGGTACCAGCTTGGTGCAGTCACTGGAATTTACAAAATTTGCTATCATTACCTTATCCCTGACTTGGTACTGTAAGGCTGGTTTAAGCTTTTTATCGTACAACTTTTTATTGGCGTCAAAACTTTGGTGTATTCGTAACGCCGCCTTCTCGCGTGTTTAAATTTCGCTCAGTTCTTAAAGCTCCGGAAGCCTCGAGTATATTTCTGACGGTGTCGATCGCTTTTCCGTGTTGGGGCACTCCGTACAATAATACGCTGGGAGTTTCACCGGTCGACTTGTTGACAGAATTATTTATGGCTCTTCGAGTACTTCGTACCAATGCGCGTTACGTTCGTCGACTAATTTTGATATCATTGGAATGATGGTACGGTTCATTATTTCCGCTTGGCCATTTGCCTGCGGCATTGCGGTTGCGATTTTAATGTGTTGTACATCGTGATCTTTCAAAAAATGTTCGAACTCGTGCGCGGTAAAACAGCTGCCTCTATCTGACACAATGCGCAATGGTCTACTGTAGGTCGCGAAATGGTGTTTTAAGCACTTAATTACCTCGGCGGTACCCGTACTTTTTGAGGGGTATATTTTTGTATACTTTGTAAAGCCATCTACAACTAAGAGAATGTAGCGGTACTTTAGAGACTGTTTCTTCGACATAGGTCCTAGGTGATCAATGTGCAGTGTAGAAAACGGTTTATTATCTTTCGGTATTTCGTGTAACATGCCCTCTTGCCGTCCGGATTTCGGTGAAAATGCTATGCACTTTAAGCAATTCTTAACATGCTTCGTAACTTTTTCTCTCATGTTAGGGAACCATAACATTATTCTATTCATACTATTTGCTATTGTTTTCTCTGGTCCGACATGCCCTAGCTCATTATGGTATTGATGCATTATACTGCTTTCTAATGTTGCCGGAACAAAAAATAAAGCGCGATCGTCAATTTTGCGGTAAACCGACCCATTTATCATTTCGAAAAGTTTGTCTTCAGATTTTTCTGACTTCTGACGTATTTTCTGAATTTGTTCGTCCTGTTGTTGGCATAAGGCTAAATTTCTGTCTAAAGTGTTATCCTGCAGTACTAGAACCTGCCTACTTAACGCATCGACGTGCCTCATTCTTGTACCCGCTCTATGTTCAAGTTTGTAATCGTAGTCTTGTAATTCTAATGCCCACCGTGCGATTCTAGGGTTTGTTTCTTTTTTGTTAAGCGTTAGGCTAAGCGCCTGACAATCCGTGACTACCTTGAACGGAACTCCGCATAGGTACGGGCGGAATCTGCGCAGTGCGTAGATTATAGCGAGTGTCTCTAGCTCGAAACTATGGTACTTGGATTCGGTGTCCGTGGTGCGCTTTGAAAAATAGAAAATCGGGTGGAACTTTTGGTCGACCTTCTGTAACAGAATAGCGCCGAAACCTATCCCACTGGCATCTCAATGTAATTCTGTTTTGTCGCGCGGACAGTAAATGCCCAGAATGGATGCCTGTATTAGGCATTCTTTTAACGCGTCAAACGCTTCCTTTTCCTTGGGACCAAATTTAAATTTACATTTTTCCTTGATTAGGTCATATAGGGGCTTGGCAATGATTGAAAAGCTTTCGATAAACTTTCTGAAATACGAAGAGAGGCCTAGAAAACTTTGCACTTCGCGTACGTTACGCGGAACTCGGAATTTTTGTACATTCTCAATACCGCGTTCGGTGGGTCTGATGCCGTCGCTCGTTACCCTATATCCCAAGTATTCAATTTCTGTTTCCAAGAATTTACATTTGCCCATGCGTAGTTCCAACTTATTTGCGACGCATAGTTGGAAAACCTTACGTAAGATTTTTAGGTGGTGTTCGATCGTTACCCATGCAATTAAAAAATCGTCTATATATACCGACACATCCCCGCTGTTAATTAGATTTTTGAATATTCCTGTCACGTATCTTTGGAATCTTAGGGGACCCCCTTTTAAACCAAACGGCATTTTGGTACATTCATATTGTAGGAATATTTTAAGAAACTCCTACGTGTTCAGGTGTGGCGTATCGGATGGAATAATTCAATAACGATTTCGCCTAAAATAATATATTTCGCTAACGATTCGCTCAGATCTCTCGCTCCGACTCGCTCGACCGATCACACTCGCGCGACTGCCAAAACGCACGTGACGACAAAACATACGCGGGCACACACACACACAACATATATACTGTATATACATACATACACACTCGCATCCCTACAATATTGTCCGTACGGCGTAACGAACGAGGTATATTTGACCGAATCCTCGTGCATTCTGATATGAAAGAATCCGTCTCTCAGATCTAGCGATGCGAAGTATTTTTTCCCTTGTAATAGGTCTAGCTGATCTTCGATTAGGGGCAAAAAGTCTATACACATTTGGGTTTCCCCGTTTTTCTTTTTCGTTAAGACAATCGGTGACGCGTATTCGGATGTACTTTCTCTAATCGCGCCTTTTACCAACAAGTCGTCCAGGATTTCCCTTAATTTATCTTTTTCTACAAACGACAATCTACGTGGCGTGAAATGGAATGGTTTGCTGTCGGACAGTTTGAGTTCCAGCACGTTCTCCGTTTACGGATGTTTCGGGCGAGTTGGATTAACATACTCTTCCTCGAATAACCGGTAGAATTTTTCTTTTATTTCGTATGGTAACGTTCTATTGATCGTGGGACGCGACGCTGATTGACGGGTATCTGATGCTATTTCGATATTCATTATCTCCGAGATCTCTTTGTCTACCGTGAACGAGAGCTTAGCCAATTTGATAAAATCTGGCCTAAAACTAACGCACTTCGCATCGTCTCGTCCGTCACAACCCGCAGTGATATAACGAGTTCGCGTCGCTGGAAATTTATTTTCTCTTTGATGTCGCCAATAATCGTCAGAGTACTATCGTTCATCCCGGAAAATCTACCACTTTTCACGGTTTTTGTAACTAAATGTCGCGGGACCTGACCTTGTTTTACAAAACTTATTGGACTACCGGTATCAATTAACGCTCTTACTTCGATTGTTGTTTTGTCTTCGTCCCCCACCGTCAGCTGTACCGTCGGGTAGAAATCATCCTCCTCCTCCGCCGTTCGGTTTACGAAGTTCACCTGCCCTTGTGGTAATACTCGTCGCTCGTCGTCTGCCTTCCTATTGCTGCCGTCTCTGCGAGTGATGTCTCGTTCCCTCCTTGGCTGTCTGCATTCCGCCGAAAAATGCCCCATGCCGTTGCGATTGTAGCAGCGGACCTGCCTGACGTGTTGCGGCCTGAGTGGCTCCCCGGTTCTGTCCATCGGTGTGCCTGCGCGATGCCGCGTCTGTCCCGGTCGTCGTGATTCCGATGACAGCGATATTTCCGCGAATGCTTCCAGCAAGTCTTTGGTTTCCCTGAACCGCTGTGCGCGTGCCACTGCACGTAAATTTTCGCTGGGAATCCCGTCCACTATGTAATCGATGGTTTCATGGGCGGCTATAGGCACCCTGTTACCCAAAATTATTTTTTCGTGGGCGTAATCGGCGAACGATTCGCTGACCTTCCACGTTCGTCGTTCGAATTCGTTCCGCAGTGCTACGGTGTTAATTCGCTGACCGTACATAGCGAATAACTCCTTCAGCAGTTCCTCCCATGTCAGATCTATGCAATCTTCTCGCGAGTGGAACCATCGGAGCGCTTTTCCTTTTAGCTTCTGACAGATTAGGACCTTCGCTGCCTGGTCGTCCAATTGATAATTCCGGATCAG
Organism: Seladonia tumulorum; assembly: GCA_913789895.3. Taxonomy (NCBI): domain Eukaryota; kingdom Metazoa; phylum Arthropoda; class Insecta; order Hymenoptera; family Halictidae; genus Seladonia; species Seladonia tumulorum. Next base: position 321,022 of record CAJYYF030000013.1, on the reverse strand, counting down.
CTTACGCATCTGATTATCCCAGCCTCTGAATGTGTAACTGCTTCCATCGTAGTTGCCGATCATGTCTTTGATCTCGGTCCATTTTAACTCACGGGTACGGGTTGACACTGTACTGCCCGTTCGCGGCGTTTCTAAACGTGTAATTTCCAGTTCCCTTCTTAACAACTGTATTTCGCGCTCGGCTAAAACTCTTTCTCGGCGTAACAGGTCCACTTCGGAGATTAGGGTACTGTCTTCCGGTTGTTTCCGTGGCTGCATTGTCTCCTGCACCTCGGGGTCAGTGTCGAGGGCATCTGTATACTCTTGGGGAGTTGGTTCCGGAACGTCGGCTCCACGCAAACTGTGGATTAGCTCGCCTTTCGTCCCGGTCGTCGGCAACTCTCTTTCTCGCAGCATGTCTTTTAATTCGGCGACAGTACACGAATTCATATTGCACTACAACGCACCGTAAGAAGAGGAAGGAAAAAAATTTCAAATTTGAGGTTTATCTCGACACGCGATTCACTTGTTACATTATATCCCACTTCTTAATTTTGTAGGGGCGAGAAACTCTAAACGACAGCGATTTGAGACTTTCACGGCCCGGCATCATACAGTTGTATCTGTTGAGGCTTTCGGGTGTAAGCCGTGTCCTAGAGGAAGAGATTTCCCAACGTTTCGTCAGCATTGCAGCTAGCTTCATCAGGGGGTCGGAAGACACACTGATACTGATGTGTGTCGCATTACGTTCCACTTATATAGTGGGTTCGCTCATTGTTCCGGTTCGGTGAGCACCAATCAGAGTTGACTTTTAATAGGGCGGCCGAACAATTAAAAAAACTGGGAAGAGTGTGTGCCATATTGGGCTCAGGTTGTACCCTGTGTCCCTATTGATGTTATTAGGGTGCTTCTTAATTTCCAATGATTCCCAGTGTTTTCTGGGGAAGTAACCTTTTGTTCTTGCTAGAACTTTGGTCTCATTGAATAGGATGGTATGACCTGTTGTTAGTTGGTGTTCGGCTACGGCTGATTGAATGTAGCCCAACCTAGCGCACCGCTCATGTTCCTTAATGCGGGTGCTCACACTCCTCCTAGTTTCGCCGATGTAGACCTTACCACATGAGCATGGTATTTGGTATACCCCTGGTGTAGACAGCTGCGGCTGTGGATCTTTGGGGGAGGTGAGTACTTGTCCTATTTTGGTTTGTGTGGTGAAGACAGTTTTAATGTTATGTTTTTTAAGTATTCTACTGATCCGGTCAGTGGTGCCCTGTATATATGGTAGGAAGGTGGTTTTCTGGTTGTCATCAGTGTTTCGTGTAGTCAGTTTGGCTTTGGGTTTCATGAGTCGGTCTATTGTCCGGTTAATTCTGTGTTTATGGAAGCCGTTCTGTATTAATGTGGTCCTGAGGTGATCGAGTTCTTGGGAAATGTGTTGTGGCTCGCTGATGTTGATGGCTCTGTTGATGAGGGTATTGACTACTGAATTCTTATGAGCTGGATGGTGGTGGGAGGATGCATGCAGGTATCGGTTAGTGTGTGTGGGTTTTCTGTATACTTGATGTCCAAGGGACCCATCGGTTTTTCTGGTGACCAGTACATCAAGGAAGGGTAGGGATTTATTTTTATCTTCTATTTCCATCGTGAATTGTATGTCAGGATGTAGTGAATTAATATATTGTAGGAATTCATTAAGTGTATCCTTTCCATGACTCCACACCACGAAGGTATCATCTACATATCTGAACCATTGTGTTGGTTTCAGAGGTGCACTATTGAGAATTCGATTCTCTAGGTCTTCCATGTAGATGTCAGCGATGATGGGGGAGATGGGTGTTCCCATTGCTGCTCCAGATGCCTGTTCGTAGTAGGTGCCCTGGAAAAGGAAATAGGTAGAAGTGAGACAGTGTCTCACTACAGGTACAAGGTTCTCCGGAATTTTGTTCTTGATAATCTCAATACTGTCGGTGATTGGAACGTTAGTGAAAAGAGATTTGACGTCAAAACTGACCAGTAAATCTTCTGGTTGTGTTTGGATCGTTTGAATTTTATGAATGAAATGGGAAGAATTTTTTATGTAGCTGGGAGTACCGCCTGTGAGTGGTTTGAGAATGCTAGTTAGGTATTTGTATGTGGAATTTGTATGGCTAATTTGTATGTGGAACCGGAACAATGAGCGAACCCACTATATAAGTGGAACGTAATGCGACACACATCAGTATCAGTGTGTCTTCCGACCCCCTGATGAAGCTAGCTGCAATGCTGGCGAAACGTTGGGAAATCTCTTCCTCTAGGACACGGCTTACACCCGAAAGCCTCAACAGATACAAACTCTAAACGTATTTGTTTGAATATGTTTTATTTTTGACGGCGCGTATTCGACGGCGAGATTTAGACTGAACCTCTCGGACGATCCAGCCCTCTTATACTGCCTTCGTTTATACATTGTATGTCGGAGTCGGCAGATCACCAAAGGACGTCTTTGGCGGCCGCCGCGTTCCGCCGAGATCGGCGGTTCTTTTGGCCGGCATCTACAATATCGCACGTTGGCGCCACGCTTTGCCGATCGTACACGTGCGTATCCCTACACTACCCACCAAATGGTTTTATCGTCTAATGCTCTTGGTTTTGTGCCTCGCGAAATTAAATCTACAGGGTTGTCTTCCGAAGCTACGTGTCTCCAACTACGTGTCAACTATCCCTTGACGTTAAACTTTGAATTTGCGATACTCGATTGGCTACGAAGGTTTTCCATCTGTTTGGGGAGCTTCGAAGCCAAGCGAGAGTAATCGTCGAATCTGTCCAAAGATATTCCTTAAAACTTACTGTGTCTAATGCTATTCTAACCTTGTTTACTACATTTGCTAGTAATAATGCACCGCATAATTCTAATCTCGGTAATGAAATTATTTTGAGAGGTGCGACTCTGGACTTCGCACACAATAATCGCGTTATCCATCTACCTGACCGATCCCGAGAGCGCAGGTAAACGCAAGCCCCGTAAGCCCTCTCGGACGCGTCTGAAAAGCCGTGCAGTTCTATAGTGATGGTTTCTATTGATAAACACTGTACCGTTTGTTGAGATCTGTTGTGCCGCGAATGAATCGTTAAGGTTACTCTACCCTTTATATAGTTTACTGCCCATCCTAATCCTGTTACTGTTGAGTCTATTGTAGTCGGTTTGATACCGAGTCGTTGGCAAAATTCGGTGGTGATGAAATTTGCTTGGGATCCTGAATCTAATAAAACCCTGCATTTATGTGCTTGACCCTTTTTGTCCTTAACGTAAACTATTGCTGTCGACAATACGGTATGCCCTATTGTGTTTGCTACGTTAGCTACTAGTGCTGGGGTTTCTCGTGAATCTGGATCTGTTGTAACCGCGTAGCCCTCTTCTACGAGTTTGCTCTCGGAATTATGTAACAAGGAATGATGCTTCCTTCCACACTGTTTGCAATGGCTCCGTGTACACGCCCGTACTCTATGTTCTAATGACAAACAATTGAAGCATAGCCGGGCTTCTTGCACTATTTTTGTTTTTTGATTTAAGTCTGAGTTCTTAAATTTTTCACAATGGTATATCGCGTGATTGGCCTTGCATACGGGGCACCCGGCTGAGTTAACTACATGCGAAGCTATGTAGTTGTATCGAGGGCTATTATTTGTTACTCGAGGTCGCTGGTCGACCTTGGGTGCAGCTACCTGAACATTGACAGTGATATTTGCTAAGTATTTCGATCGTTCTTTTATAAAGGCGGAAAATTGACTAAATGTAGGCATTTTCGATTGAGATATGATTCGTTTTTCCCATTCTTTCATGGACACTTGGTCTAGTTTGCTGGACAACAACGGGACCAACATGGGGTCCCAAGTTTCAACCGGTTCACCTAAAGACATTAACGCTATCCTATGGTTCGTAGCGTCGTCAATAAATTCCCGCAAGGTGACTTCTGATTGTTTCTGAACGGATTTTAAGTCGAGTAATGAATTTACGTGGTGCCGCTTGAGACTTGTGGAATCTTTGTATCGCGACTTTAGTAATTCCCACGCCTGTTTGTAGTTTGTTTCGGAAACGCCTAACGCTTGAATAACGCGAGCCGCTACCCCCTTGAGCGATGTGTTTAAATAATGAAACCGTTGTATGTCTGTCAATGAATTGTCCTCATGAATCACTGATGTAAATGTGTCTTTAAATTTCAACCAATCGCTATAATTTCCATCAAAGGACGGAAGTTGCAATGTCGGTAGTCTAATACTTGTTGTAGCGGTATCTGTCGCCTGCGCGGATATCGGACTGTCGATGGTTACTCTACTCTGATTCGGAATGGAACGTGCAATGAATGTTTCTACTTGATCTATGAGATCAAAATACGCCGTTTCGAATTCTTCTCGCTCGTCGAGCGAAACGCTCTTCGATTCGCGTCTGAACTCGATTAAAACTATCATAGAGACCTATATTCGCGTCTAACCGTTTCTTAAGAGAGCCCACTGAGGTCGTGCTCGCTAATTTGCTAAGAAACGTCTTAAACCGCGTGAGCGCCGCCTTGACCGTTCCGCGCTCGATTACCAACGTTTTGAGATCTTCCGCCATAATGATTTACTGACGCAAATAGAACAATAAGGCACTTATTACGTGGGCTACGATACTTGGTACTGCTGTCGGTGCGTGATGGTTGCACTGGGATGCTGCGTTGTTCTGCAGTGATGCTGAGTTGCTGTTTTGATGCTCTGCTGTGGTGCTGCACTGCTGTGGTGTTGCACTGCTTTGGAGCTGTGTATTGCCCTGATGCTGTCACGTCGCTGTTGCGGCACTGGTGTCTTGCGATGCTGTTGCTGCGCTGCTGCTGCTGGTTTCTATGGATGCTAATGCCTCCGGAAACAACTTCTCGTCACTGAGCTCCTGAGATTCCTGATTGAAACCAGGTGTTGATGCTCTCGTGATACACTGTACTGCGTGGCTGTAGCCTCTGATGTTGAACTGCGCTCGCGTGGCTCGTCGTACAGAGAGTGCCTTCCCGCCGCCCGGCAGCGCCGCGCTCGGAGCGGTTCGGCAAGGCGAGGCCCGCGTGCCGCTAGCGACCGCGATATTGTCGCTGTGCGAATACATCACAATTCCTCCCCTGTTTCAAATGAGTCGCGCGGTTGCGGCTCACGCTCGGCGATTCTTTCGGAGCGGCGCACCGGCTTTACAATCTGATCGGTGTGCCGCTTCATCGTTGTACCTGTCTCAGCTCTAACTTCAAATGTCGACGGTGACAACGCTTTGGTGATTACAGCTTTAATACGTTTACCGCCGGTTGTCCCGTGATTGTCGACCATGACCGAGTCGCCCGGATTGAGAACTATATTCCGCGAATGCGGGCGAGCGTCAATCTGCGCCTGTTGTCTGTCGTACATCTCGTTTCTCAAATTGGGTCTTAACCGGTCGAAACGCGTTCGGAGTTCTCGCTTGTAAAACAGCAACGCTGGCGTTTTACCGGTTGTACAGTGAGGTGTGCTGCGATAGTCGAATAAGAAACTGTCCACTGCCACTCTCACGCTTTTCCCCCTTTGAACAATCTTCGATACCTTATCCTTAAACGTACCTTCAAAGTTTTCCGCGGCTCCGTTGGTAGCCGGATGGTATGGCGGTGAAAAACTGTGCTTGACACCGTGCCTTTTCAAAAATTCTTTAAATTCGGCTGATATGAATTGCCTTCCATTGTCTGTGACTAGATGATTTGGCAGCCCGTGTCTTGCGAATAGTGTTTCCCATACCTTAATCAGCGCGCTCGCTTTCGTGTTCTTTCCGAAATTAATGACCTCCGGCCATTTTGAGTGCGCATCCACGACTACCAAGTACATATCGCCGTAAAACGGCCCTAAAAAATCTGAGTGGACGCGCTCCCAAGGTTTCTCCGGCCAAGGCCATGGCGTCATTGGTGCGTGTGGTGGCGTTTTTTGGTTTTCTACACAAACTTTACAGCTTTTCGCTATTCTCTCGAGGTCCGAGTCGATATTTGGCCACCACACGTATGACCTCGCCCACGCCTTCATTTTTACTATCCCTAGGTGTGACGCATGAAATTCGTCACTCAGAAACGACTGCAAGGATTCGGGTATAATTATTCTGTTGCCCCAAAATAAACACCCCTCCTCTAACGCGATTTCATTTCTTTTGGTAAAAAAACTGCCCTCGATCGCTGACGCGTCCTTGCACTCGTTTGGCCATCCTAACACACAGTATTTCATTATTTTATTAAGCAACTTGTCCTTCTTCGTTTCATCTGACACTGCTTGCCAGTCTAAGTTCGCTATGTTATTTTTTACATAATACACTGGCGTAAAATCCGAATCGAACACATTAGTACTGTCACTAATTGGTAGACGCGATATTGCATCGCAATTTCCGTTTTGTTCGGATTTTACGGTCTCGATGTTGTACCTGAAACCTGACAAGAAATATGCCCAGCGCTGCAGCCTCGATGCTGCTGTTAATGGTATGCCTCGTTTTGACCCAAAAATTACTTCTAGCGGCTTATGATCAGTACGCAATATTATGTCCTGGCCAAACACAAAATCGTAAAATTTCATGAAACCAAAAACAATCGCACTCGCTTCTTTATCTATGATTGCACGGCCCCTCTCTTTCTTTGGAATCAGCTTCGACGCGAATGCTATTGGCCTTTCTGAACCGTCCTTGTATTTGTGCGATAAGATCGCTGAAAGCCCGTAGTCGGACGCGTCGCAGGCTAGCACTAACTTTTCATTTGGGTCATAGTGCGCGAGTACCCTTGGCGATATCATTTCATTTTTTACCCAACAAAAAGCCCCCTCACATTCCTTATTCCACTCAAATTTTTCTTTACTAGCGCAGTCAAAAAGAGGCTTAAGTTTATCAGCTCTAGGTTCTAGAAATCTTGCATAAAAATTTATTAAACCCAGGAATGAGGCAAGCTGCTTGCTGTTTTCTGGCCGTGGTGCCTCGTACATCGCCCTCACCTTGGATTTAGCCTTGCGTAAACCGTTTCTATCTATTACAAAACCTAATACTTCTATACGTTCTTTGAAAAAGTCACACTTATTTTTATTTAGTCGTAAACCACGCTCTTCCAACCTTTGACATACCCGACGCAAATTTTCCATATGCTCCTCATTCGTAGTTCTCGTTACAAAAATGTTATCGATGTACGCAATAGTGTTGGGAACTCCTTGCAGACATTCATCCATAATTTGTTGGAACTCGCCCGGCGCTGGTGCTGTACCCTCGGTCATTTTGGTATTCCCAAATAGTCCTACGTGCGTCGTGATTGTCAATAAATTTCGTGATTCTGCATTTACGGGAATTTGCATGTACGCATGCGGAAGATCGAGTTGTGAGGTCGTTAAGCCCTTTTGTAGTGTATTAAAAATATCCTCAATTTTAGGAAATGGACGTTTAGTGACCTCGATATGTGGATTGACTGTTACTTTAAAATCACCGCAGATTCGAACCTCCCCATTCGGTTTCAAAACCGGAACTATAGGTGTAGCCCAATCGCTTGACTCCACCGGCTCCAGGTGATCCAGCCCGAGCAACCTCTCGATTTCCTGCTCAACTTTTTCCTTCAACGCAAAGGGTACATGCCAAGGACGCAACGCTACCGGCTTTGTGTTTTCTTTTAAATGCAACTTGATTTCATTTTTATTGTACAACCCGGGTGTGCTGCCGAACAATTCTCCAAATTCTGTTAATATTCTCTCTTTCGCTTTCCTTACATCAAAGTTTTTCACCGCTTTAATACTGTTGTTTCCAGTATTACCTGAAAAATTTAATGGCCAAAGTCCGAATTCCGCCAGCCACTGCCTTCCTATCAGTGGTGGTCCATTTCCACGCAACACAAAACAATTCAAATTTTTCTTCTTCTCTTTTAGTCTGACTTGCAGATTTTTTAATTGACCTAGCGGCTTCATAGGACCTTGTTCATAATTTACTAAGTTTATAAATGCTTTATCTATTCTGCAATCCTTGAAATATTCGTCTTAACATTTTTCAGATACTACTGTAAAGTATGTGCCTGTGTCCACTTCCATTGAGACTACTTTACCATTGATTTCAACGTCTACGAATTTCGGATCCGCTTTAATTAAATTGTAACAATAACTTACGTCATCTATAAAAAGAAAAGGGAGGAGAGGAAAGGTTGGTGGGATGAAGAGTGTAGGGAAGAAAAAAGAAAAGTGAGGGAGGAGTTGAGGAGATGGAGGAGGTGGGGGGGGGGGGAGGGGGAGGAAGTTAAGGAGAAGAGAAGAGCATATAGGGAAATGTGTGAGGAGAAGAAGAAAAAAGAGAGAGAAAGATGGGAAAAGGAGATAGAAGCCATAAGGACGGAGGGACAGGTGTGGAGGGTAATAAAAAGGGAGAGGAAGAAGGGATCTCAAATAAATGAAAAAATAAAGATGGAGGAGTGGGATGAGTATTTTAGGGATTTACTGGGGGGAGTAGAGTGGAGGGTGAAAAAAGGAGGAGTAAAGGATAGGGAGGGAGATGGGGAAGGGGAGATAGAAATGGAAGAGGTACGTGGTGTGATAAAAGATCTGAAAGCGGGGAAAGCGGCAGGAGGGGATGGAATCTGCAATGAGGTGTGGAAAAATGGAGGGGAAGAAGTGGGGGAATGGTTACTGAGGATATGTAGGAGGGTGTGGAGGGGAGAAGGTTGGCCGGAGGACTGGACGGAGGGGGTGGTGGTGCCAGTGGCCAAAAAAAGGGAGAGCGAAAAGGTAGAAGAATACAGAGGTGTCACTCTGACACAAACGGCATATAAAGTATACGCGGCAGTTTTGGCAGGGAGGTTGAGGAAGGAGGTGGAGGAGAAAGATATGTTGCCGCCGAGTCAAGTGGGTTTTAGGAAGGGGTTGGGGTGTGTAGACAACATCTATGTGTTGAACTACCTGATAAACAGGAGAGTGAGGAGGAAGGAGAAGAAGATGGTCATTTTCTTCGTGGATTTAAAAGCAGCATTCGACTCGGTGGACAGGGAGGTGCTGTTAGAGGCGATGAGGGAAAGGGGGGTGAGAGAGGGGTTGGTGGGGAGGTGTGGGGAGGTGCTAGGAGAGACGAGGAGTAGGGTTAGGGTGGGGGAGGATGTAGGGGAAAAGTTCTGGACGGCGAGAGGGGTGAGACAGGGATGTCCGTTGAGCCCGCTACTGTTCACCCTTTTGCTGGCAGATGTGGATGAGGTCCTGGAAAGAGGGGGATGGGGAGGGGTAAGGGTGGGGGGAAGGAGAGTGTACACGTTAGCGTACGCGGACGATATCGCGATGCTGGCGGAGGATGAGATGGGGATGAAAGGGATGATGAGGGTGTTGGAAAGATATTTGGAGGGGAAGAAATTGATGTTAAATGTGGAGAAATCTAAGGTGATGAGGTGCAGGAGGGGAGGGGGAAGATGGAAGAAGGTGACGTGGAGGTGGAAGGGTAGGAATGTGGAGGAGGTGGGACAATACAGGTATTTGGGGTACATAATTAAGAGGGATGGAGGGCAAGAGGAGCAGGTGGCGGAGAGGGTGAGGAGGGGTGCGGCGATAATGGGTCAAGTATGGGGAATAGGAAAGAGGAGGTTTGGGAAGGACTGGGGAAGAAGAATTTGGCTGTTTGACAGGTTGGTGTGGCCTGTAATGAGTTATGGTGTGGAGATATGGGGATGGAAGGAGAGGGAGGGGTTGGAGAGGGTTCAGGAGAGATTTTTAAGGTGGGTGCTGGGGGTGGAGGGATGTACGCCAGGATACATGGTGAGGGAGGAGGTGCAAAGGGAGCTGCTGAGGGGCAGAGCGGGGTTGAGGGCATGGGCTTTCGAGAAAAGGCTGGGGGAGGGTAGAGGAGGGGAATTGGCGAGAGTGTGTTGGGAGGAGATGCGGGAGAGAGATAGGAGGGGTGGGGATGTGGATGGATGGGAGAAGGAAAGAAGGGAATTCTTCGAAGGGAGGGGCTGGGGAATGGGGGAGGTGGAAAAGTTGATAAAAAATGGGGGAGAGGGAGTGAGTGAAGAGATAGTGAAGAGGGAGAAAGAAAGGCAGAGAGGGGAAAGAAGGGAGAAGGTGAATGCTGCTAGGTACAATAAGTGGTATGGAATGGTGAAGGGAGAGGGGGTACCGGGATATTTGATGAAAGGGTGGGGGGAGAGCAGATGGCAGAGAGTGGCGAGGTTTAGATTGGGAAGTGAGATGAGGGGGGGGAAGTACTGGTTAGAAGAGGATAAAAGGAAATGCAGAGTGTGTGGTTGGAGGGATGAGAGTTGGGAGCATGTGTGGGAGGAATGTATGAGGGTGGATGAGGAAAGAGGTTGGCAGGTGTGGATGGGGGAGGTGCTGGATGATGATGGGGGAGGGGAGGAATGGATGAGGAGGGTGGAAGAGTGGAGAAAAAGGATGGGAGAGGGAAAGGTGTGAATGGAAAGAAAAGTGAAAAAAGGAAAAGGAAGTCCATATGGGTGGTGGGGGAGGAAAGAGGAGAGGTGTGTGTATGAGTGAATGAGAGTGTATGAGAGTGAGAAAGCAGAATGCATTTTTTGTTTGTTTTTATTTATGTTTTTATTTTTATGTATATCTTTATTTTATGTTATTTTTATTGTATTTTTTGTTATAATTGATAAGGGATAAGATTATCTCAATCATTTATTTTTGATAGGTTATTTTGTTTCCTATTTTGTAATATATATTATATAACGGATTTTATTTTATTTTTATATATATATATATTTGGTTATTTTTAGAGTGTATATGACCGTTTTTAGTTATAGTATATGCGATTTTAGTTTGTAAGAAACGAAGCTAATTTACTCTCTCTCTCTCTTACTGCGTAGGGGCGATAGGTTAAGTATAGGTGTAAGGCGGATATGTAAAGTGTGGTTGGATTTGTAACCCTAAGGGGAGCAAATAAAGATATTATTATTATTATAACTTACGTCATCTATATTCGCGTTAATCGAATAGAACTCTACATAGAGCTATTGAGTTATTTGTCGTCGTGTCGCCGTTCGACGAGTCCAGCTCAGCTCTTTCCTCCAGGAACTGGTTGGGCGTCTTCGTTCTGCTGGACAGGCATGCCTTCCGTAAATGCCCCCTCCTTCCGCAGCCATGACAGATCGCACCCCGGTGTCTGCATTTGCCTGCGAAATGTCCGGCTTCACCGCAGCAGTAGCACTTCCTCTCGTTCTGATCCTTCTCGTTATGTGTTTGCCGGTGGTTTTGCCCATACAGTTTTCCTTTGGCGTTGTGATTGGCCTTGTGTTCCATCGCGAATACCTCTTCTTTAATGTTACTCCTTATCAATGTTTTCTCAGCGCCTGCCGCATTTTTTACAGCGCTTTCTCGTGCGAGCGCTTCTTTCCAAGCGTTTTCGAATGTCAGGTTTGCTATTTTGAACAACTCGATTCTCGTGTTTTCGTCGTAAACTCCGCAGACGAACTGGTCACAAAGGGCGTCATCGAGGTTTTGAAACTCACAGTGCAGTGACAATTTTCGCAGTTTCGCTGCGAACTCCGCTATCGACTCGTTTTCACCTTGTTTCGCCTTGTGAAACATACACCGCTCCATGACCTTTGACGGTTTCGGATTTATGTGACTTGACATCAACTTAACCAATTCCGCATAGCTTATCGTTGCAGGCTTGGCTGGAGCGCATAAATTCCTAAACAAGATATAGGCTTCTTCATCCACACTTGTCAATAACATTGCGGTTTTCATGCCCTCTTCGATCTCTCTCAACCCGAAATGTAACTCGAGTCTCTCCGTGAACGCCTCCCAGTCGTCTGTATTTAGCTTGAACTCGATCTTTAGTTTGCTCGCCATCTCGTTGCTGTCGTCTAACTCACCGGTTTCACTACCCGAGTTACCGACTGTACCGATCTTGTCCGCGCTGCCGGTTCCTTTATTACCGACCGCAGCCGGCTTCACTTGTTCACTTCCTCGCGGGTTTTCAACGACCACGTTTACGGTTTTTGCCTTCTCAATTTCTTCCCGCACTAGCCCGACGAGCTTTTCTCTCAACTCGTCGCGTTTATCGCTGTCGTCGCACACAACACCACGTTTTCTTAGCTCTTGAATTAATTCCGGTTTCAGTAACCGTTGTGCTTTCCCAACCGTCAATTGTCCCTCCGAATTTCCAATGCCGTTAGCGGTCTTTCCGATTTTTTTACTCATTTATTGGCGACACTACGAATGAATGTTCGGCTTCTTATAGCCCGATACCCATTACACGCGTGAAGCACACTTGTTCACGAAAACACGTTCGTCGGGATACCACGCACCGCTGTCCGCCGTTGTGGATAACCTTGGTCGACCGCACGCCGCGTTTTCGCACTACCGTTCGGCTTTATCACTCCCGGAACTTTGTTCGATTACGCACATGAGCGTTTAATGACTCTCCCGTGCCCAGGTGTCACTTCCACACCCTTGTGTGTCGTGAAATACACCGTACAATTACACAATGTAGCGATTCTCCGCTAACCTACAAACTGCGCACGTGGCCGCTTGCTTCCGGCACGTCTCGCCGTGTTCTTCTATTGTTGTTTTCTTACTTCTTCTCCGTTGCCTCGTCGCCAGTTGCTACGTCTCGTCCTGAGGTAGTCGGGGAATGTGGGTGAAGGTGGCGAAGAAATATGACCTGTTATATTAACTGATATTTAGCATTTACTTGCACGTGCGCTCGCGTGGCTCGTCGTACAGAGAGTGCCTTCCCGCCGCCCGGCAGCGCCGCGCTCGGAGCGGTTCGGCAAGGCGAGGCCCGCGTGCCGCTAGCGACCGCGATATTGTCGCTGTGCGAATACATCACAGATGGCATGCACTTTCAAAACCTTCTAAACTCTGTTTAATTTTATGTGCCACATGTTGGCTGCAGATGGACCAACTCACAGATGGTCGGCCGTACCATAAAGTCATTCCTAAGGCTCTTGCCTTAACAGACCTCTTTGATCATCTTGGTCTTGTTCTTTTGACATGGGTCTTTCATACTCCATGCCTTCTTAATTTCGTTCGAAGTGAACTTGGCATCCTCTAAATTAGCCAGGGACATTGTCAATGCATCGTAAGAAACTGGTAACCCTAAGAGCATTGCATAAGCCACATCTTCATTTCATCTTCTTTCTTCATTTCTTCATCTTCCTTCATTTCTGATCCAGCATCTTGCAAATAGTCAGTAATTATCTTCACTCTCGATAGATATGAGGCCATTGTCTCTTTTTCTTTTAGACGAATCTTTTTACAAATTCTCGCTTAAGCTGTATTATTCTTTGTCTAGACTTTGGCTCATACACTTGTTGAAGTACATTCCATTCCTGTGCTGCGGTTTTACAATCCACTATGTGTACTTGCTGATCTGGTTCAACAGCCAGTGCTATGGTTATTTCATGGCCATCTCTAACCTCAATACGATACCTAGGCTTATAACCTTGATGGCGCAATAGGGTTAGAGTGAACGTGTAGTTTATATGCACACAGTTTACTTAGGAAAAACAATATAAAAATCATTATACAACCTGAATAACATAATGAAAGCACATGAGAACAACCAGCTTTACGCAATCACATTTTAAACACGCTGTACAACAAACAACGTAACCCAGCATAGAGCACTGTGGTGGTCCCCGGTACTATTTGTGGCGCGAATTATAACCTATTCACAATAGCGACCACTTAACAGTTAAAGCGGATACCGTTTACATAAGCGTTGACAAATTGGAACAACCGTTCATGCTCGAACGAATGATCTAGAACACAGGCCGATAATTTGGTAATTATACAGATATATCGGTACACATATCTTACTTAATGATGCTCTTCTTGGGGACTCACTGACCCCTTCTTTGGAGTCGGTTTCTTGGCCAGAGGGCTTCACTCCGCCTGTGGTTTTGCCGCTTTCCTTGTGGCCGTCTTTGCCCCAAGTCTGTTCCGACGTCAGCTATAACAATATGTAGTAAAAAATACATAGTGACATTTAAAAAATAAAGGTGACCATAATTAAGACTGTCAAGCAGAGTGCATACAGAATTTAGCAAATGGAAAAATTTCTACAGTTGAGAGAAGACAATGTATTGTCAGTGTTTCATAACGTGAGACGCGGAACGGAGCGAGGGGAGTGAAGTTCACCATCACCCGATACATACACTCCGCGACAAAAAGATGGCACACCCGTAAATATTGCTATTCCTGAAAACTGTGATAAAATTTGATATGTATGTCTCCGTGTATGTATTTCGGTGGAGCTTCGAGGCTACTTACACCGGCGGATTTAAGCGCAGGTTACAGATTCTAGTCTAAATGTAAACATCGGGGGTCACCAAAGCGACAAAATGATGGCACAGTCTTAAAATTCTTTCTCTGCAGTTGACACTAGACTGTCAGACTGTTTATATCGTATACTGTGTTACTGTGCATTAAATATTGTGTGTGTTTCTCATTATCCTCTATTGAAACTACACTATAGGTAGTGGAAAATCTTTATCCGACGCTGAAATAAAAACGATTTTGACATTGCGTAAAGAGAATTACTCAGTTTCGAAAATCGCACGTATTATACATCGGAGCAGAAAAGTGGTGTATAATTTATTAAAAAATCCCAAAACATACGGTACAAAAAAGAGTTCCGGTCGACCGAAAGCAGTAAGCAATCGCGGAAAACGTGCAATTTTAAAAGAAGCTTCGAATTCTTCGGAAACATCACGACAAATTGCTAAAGCAGCTGGCGTACACACAAATGTACGTAATGTGCAAAGCATAATAAAAGAATGTCCGCACTTAGTACGAATGAAATTGAAAAAAAAACCACCTTTAACCGCTCAGCATAAATCAGAGCGTTCGAAATTTGCTCAAGAGCATATACATTGGAGAAAAAAGTGGCGTCGTGTTATTTTTAGTGATGAAAAAAGGTTTAATCTAGATGGGCCGGATGGTTTCACACACTATTTTCACGACCTGCGAAAAGAAGAAAGGATATTAAGCCGCAGACACATGGGTGGCGGAGGAGTAATGCTTTGGGCCGGAATTGGGTATCGAGGAGTGACCGAAGTAAAATTTATAAACAAAACTATGAATAGCAAAATTTATATAGATTTGATAGACGAACAATTAACTAAATTCGGACAGACAATTTCCGGGGAAAATTGTATATTTCAGCAGGATAATGCAAGTGTGCATACTGCGAAATGCGTTAAGCAGTACTTTGAGCAAAACAAAATTAGTGTCTTAACGTGGCCAGCGAGATCGCCAGATCTCAACATAATTGAAAATTGTTGGGCACAACTAGCAAGGCATGTTTATGAAGGCGGAAGACAATTCCAAAGCCTTGCACATTTAAAAACGTGCATACAACAAAAATGGACAAAAATACGGCCAAAATATATTAAAAAACTTTTTAAGTCACTTCCGAAACGTATGTTGGGTGTTCTAGCAAATAAGGGTGGCCACACAAAATATTAAACATAATGTTATATATTTTATGTACGTAAATCACGTATTTTTTTGTATATGTGCCATCATTTTGTCGTACCAATTTTTTGTTATTTTTTGTTTCCATAAACAAACGGACATTTTCTTTAATTTTATTGTTTGTAATGTAGTTTATTTTCCAATAAAAATGTATAAGTACCAAAAAAGGCTAGATTTATTATGTCCAAATGATGAAAACATTGAATTTTCGTGGTGTGCCATCTTTCTGTCGCGGAGTGTACACCTAGAGACGTAGAGTACTAGTGGTAATGTTCTGAGCGAATAGCGAAAATGCGTGTGACTCAACTATATGCGCCTGATCAATCAGACGATTTCTTTGCGAATTTCTTTCGTATTCCTTCCGAGCACTACGTTATGAGACATCGATAATACCTGCTAGCCAACCGCTGTGCTGTCACACATTCTTCTCGTGCAGAGAGTCGTCAGAGGGATGATGGAGAGGGAAATGATAAATCAAAACCTAACAGTATTTTATACTGTTTTAAATCATTTTAACGTAAAAATATACAATAATACTTCAAAATTACAATTTTAAATTATTCAAACGAAAAAATGTTCACAATTTAAATGAATGTCCAAATATCTATTGATTAGTATTCCAGTTCCATTTTTCAATATTTTTATAAAGACTGAAAAGTATTAAGAGGAATACATATCTAAGTGGTATCCGATTGAATACATAAGAGTTAACGTGGAATTGGTAGCAATCGAACAAGTTATACAATAGCAGTTTTAATTTAACTGAAGAATAATTATAATTAAAACAATTGTTGCATGTATTCTAATACTAATACTCTAAATATTTTTTTAATTGTTTAGGTGGTGTCGTGTCTGGGTATGCGGAGAGATTCATGCACTGTGTGTCGACTTCCTGTGTTCTTGGCGGAGAAATTGGTAGTCGCCCATCTGATTTATCATCGAACATGTTTCCGCTGCGCTCGTTGTAACAATCAATTAACTCATGGTAATTATTATGAAACTGAAACGGGTGAATTCTGCTGCGAAGCATGTCCTGACGAAGAAGTTTCATCATCTGAGATACAAAAATATAATAGTACTCCAACAATTAGTACAACATTGGGAGAGACAAAAAAAAATGAGATTATTTCGGACTCCAGTGATCAAGAATCAGCAAGCAATCTGGAAGAAAGAGATCAAAATATACTTAGCCATAATTCCATTAAACAATCTCAGCCAGAAGATCCAGTAATATCTAAATTGGTTGCAGAAACTTCGCGATTAAGATTAAACTTCATATCGAATCATCTACTCTCTAAAGAAAATGATGAAATTGTTGTTAATGATGATTCGACAGATGGAGAATCAAAGTCTTCTGAGAAACATACCGCGAATTTCCAAATGGGAACTGCACACGAATTAGATTCAGTAGTTTTAGATAATGATGAGATTATTACAAAGAAAGGGATTGGGGAGAGTACCAATTTCGTCGACACTTGTTTGAACTTTGAATCTCAAAGTGTAGAAGAAGATACGTTGAAACAAGACACGAGAAGTTCAACGAACACAAACTCTATAAGTGATATATTAAACTGCAACGTGGAAAAAAACGTACCAAAGTTAACGTTTTCGTCCATTTGTGCTATAGATAACGATAAGTTTAATAAGGTAGTTACTAAAACAAATAACACAAAAGAACAACTAGATAATACTGATGAGCATGAGAGCACTGAAAGTGGTATTTCCTTAGTTCAGAAAAGATTAAAACTATTTGAAAATGGTGATAAAAAAGATCACATTAAACGAAGAGAGAATAAATCGCAAAATGTTGAAGTAGAAACATCTAAAATGCAAAGTAACAGACATATAGAACTAACAAGTGAAGATCAGATAAATTTAACACTTGGCCTAGAATCGGAGAAAGAGCAGAAACTTTTAGATGACGGAATAGAAACTTCAAAAAATAATACGGTCGAAGGTACTAATGAAAATTCTAAAATATGCAGTACAGAAAGCTGTACTATATTGAATTCAGAAGTTGTTGGATCAATGAATGCTCAAGCAAGCAATATTACAGATAATATTAGGAAACCAAATATAGAGGAAAGTGAAAAGAATGTCATGTTTATATCTGAAACAGCATCAGTGTCCCCATCGAAGTTGTCTAAAAACTTGAAAGAGATTCAGGAGATCATAGATACAGGAAGTAGTGAGGATCAAACAGCTAACGATACTACAGCACAAACTAACCAAAGTTATGGAAATAAGAGTGTAGATAGGGATTACCCGGAGGATTTAAATCCCTTTAAAAGCGATGATGAGGATGTTGACGATCATCCTATCAGTATAAACACTTTTAGAAGTTCTACAGATTTATCAAATCCATTTGAAAATGGGGCACCTGTGAAACAAGAAGTTACGCCACCAAAACCCGCAAAGCGAACCAACCTTAGTAATACATCTAAGCAACAGCCATCTATCAATGTACAAACAAAACGGCGTTTGCCTGCACCTCAAATTAATCTGAATCCTTTTTGGAGTGACGAGGACGATCATGACAGTGATTTGGAGTGCCAAGAGAAAACGTCTGAGCAAGTGCCCACTCCTAAACCACGTACTATCACGTATGTATATGAAACAGTGAATTATGTAGTTTTAATAAGAATTTTCGTATTATAGTATTTTAACAAATTTGTATAATTTATACTTATACAAAATTTTTATTTGTATTATTTACATTTTAAGTAAGGCATTATAGTTACTTACACTATCCTATTATTCAAGTTTAATTGTTTTATTTAAGTAGTTCGTCTAAGCGTTTATTTTTCAAAATTATATAGCATTAAATGATGAACTTCCGAAATTCAGTAAAATCGGATTGTGCTCAAATTTTGCACATAGCTCCATTTTGCATTAAACACGTTTTCCAAAAGAATTTTAGGCGATTTGAAAAAAAATTTGTATCACATTAGTATCATTTTTCACCTGACTGACACAACATTTTCTACCTTGCCGGCATAACGGTTGGATTAGATGCCGTTTCTGAAGTATTGCATGACCGAATTTGCACTTTAGAGCGGTGGGGGGTGGGGCTGCCCTATCTTTCTGCACCCCCACCCGAAAGAGCCTAATCAAAACCTAGTCAAGATTCCTTTCAAATAGTTATACGAATCTAACCTTCCGTGATCTTCGACAACTCCAACAAAAATTAAAATGTTTGACCTAAGTAAGGTTTGCATAATCATTTTGAATGACTTTTGATTAGGTCTGGGTTAGGTTTTTGGGGATGGGGTGCAGGAGGATCGACTACGCGTCTAAAAGGCAAATTTGGTCATTAGGAAATGTGGAGTTCGCTATAGTCGTCTCAAGTGATTTCTGCAAATATCTCGCAAACCAAGGACATCCGGAGGTGACATTTACAGGAAAAAGTTGTTCAGAATGATAACCTTCATAATATATTTCAAGGTCTTTACTTTGAGTTTCCTTTACCTTTTACCGCCAGCGTCGAGCCGTGCGACTGGGTGAGATAGTACTAATTCAATGATAAAACTTTTTTATTTGTAATAAATGATTACTAATAATATTATTACTAATAATGTTTTTACAAAACTTATATCATAATATTCGTGACATTTTTCTGAGTAAAATAATATTAAGTACGATATAATTACCTCTTCAGAATAACCATATTTATAGCATATTGACAACAATGTCTCAATTAGAACTCGAACACGTTTCACATTCATCGTGTTGCAGACACGATTCAAGGACCTCTAAGGCTGGGAAGGTCAACCGTTCGACTCGGCCAAGAAATTTTATATGATACGAGTTAGATATATCAGTGAGCCAATACTAATGCAATAACAAAACTTTTTTGTTTTTTATTATTTTTTCATGAAAGTTTTAACAACACATTCGCGACATTTTTCTGATTAAAATAATACACAAATTAATGAAAAATAAGCAACTTTTATACAACTGCATTTATCAGTCAAACTTTTACTTACATAACGCTGCTCTGAATCTCAATAGTACTGTGGGCAGAGTTCCGTCCATTTGCTGTTACTGTGTACCTTTATGGCAGTTTTTTAAAGTTCTGTGGAAGCGCTCTATTTTCATTTTTTTTTATTCCTTTCAAGTTATAAAATATAGAGATGTACTTCACTATTGAACTTCACGTTCAGCGAAACCTCACATGCAGCAAAAAAAATGAATAAAATATAAACAGGAATAAACATTTCTGTCATTATAAAAAAAATATATTATGTTCAGGGTAGCGTACGATTTTTCAACAATTTTGAAAAATGTGGAAATGGTTTTGCGAGTGATAAATTTTTAATATTGCATAATATACTAAAACATTCAGACAACACAAGTACAAATTAGGTTTTCGCACAGAAAACGTCGAAAAAATTGGATTCTAGTTATTTTAACTGCGGTACACCCGAGCAAAAAATATGACGAAATTGAGAATAATACTTATGATATTACCTATATTTATTTGTTTTTTACGTATTATTTACACCATCCATACAATGTAGTTTTTAGCTTATTCAAACACAGTATGTCCATTCCTTTGAGGAATATCGAATGCATAAAATCAATTTCAGAACACGCTCCATCCCAGGTAGCACGCGACGTCTTAAAGACGTCTGTTTTACGTCCATTTTTGGTCTGAACGTCTTACGTCCTAAAAAGACGTCTTATTTAACTTCGCCTTATGAAATAACTAGGGTTGTGCGAGAACCCAAAATATCGGGTCGGGTCGGGAACACAAAATTTTTTCGGGTTCGGGACGGGTACCTGAAAATTTCAAGATTCTCGCAAGAGTGTCGGGATTCCCAAAAAAGTCGGGCTTCCCGAAAGAGAGAGAGAGTCGGGATTCTCGTATTTATCGGGATTCCCTAAAGAATCGTGATTTGCGAAAATTCCGAGAACCCACTAACCATTCATATTCGGTTTAATAAATACATTCATGATTTCGGATTTTTTATTTTAATTTTGTCAATGCATTTTTATTATCAGCTGTAAACAATGTGCAAAGCAAGGTATTCTTGATCAATCTGTTACAAATATGAGAGGTTTGTTAACTTTGTCTAATTTACATGTACTTAAACACAATAATATCTGATTTTTAATATTTTCAGCAGTATTTGATTACTGCAAATTGTAGAAATTTAACATATAATTGCATATTTTATAGTCTTTGTTGCATAGTGCACTGTTAATGATAGATCACTGTCAACGCTTCGTAACGTTCACCCGTCGGTCGTGAATGCCAATACTGTGTATATCAATTTCATAAAATATGAATCACAAAAATGAAGAACTTAACAGTAATAAGTATGAGAAAAAATAATAATTCTTATAATAATAATAATGATGCAATAATAATAAAGTATATTACCTTCTGCAGTATCTTCATTTGTTTTATCTAAAATTTACTTTTTCTTCGCGTATTATTTTGTATATGCAATCAATTTTTTACCGATTCAGTTTTTTTTCTAGTACGTATACTTATGTTTGAATACATATGCTTCAAATGGTGACAATGTGTACATTTCGCCTTTGTATTGTTTTTTCTGAAAATGTTTCCAAGGAGAGCTTGTCTTTACATTTCTTCTTTGCACGACGTCTTCTGTACTACTTTCTGCTATCAGAACTTTACTCTCATTCTCATTCAACATTTTTTTAAAAATATTTTTAATCTTTATTAAATTCACAAAGATTTTGAAATACATATACGTCTGAGTTTCCCGAATCTCCCAGCGATACTGCTCAACAACGTACACAATGTCCAAGTAGTAAGCACGCAGTCACATGTTTCTTTACATCAGGTCACACGATCCTTAAAATCCGTGTTTCCAATAACTTACTAAATACCCTAGTAGCACAAAATATTGTATACACATTCATATAATATTAAAAAGAGATTCAATTTTTTTTAATATTCAAGTATACATGCAATATTTATTTTATATTACGTAACAAATATTTCTTTTTAAATATTCAGGAAATATCTATGTCATGTTACGAGAAAAATATTTTTTTCCAAATATTAAATGAATCTATTTCGCATTAGAAGTAGAATATTTTGGTAATTATTTACATTAGGGGCTTCCTCACCGATTTTGATGACCTTGAAATATGTTG
The DNA here is from genome assembly GCA_913789895.3 of Seladonia tumulorum. Lineage (NCBI taxonomy): Eukaryota > Metazoa > Arthropoda > Insecta > Hymenoptera > Halictidae > Seladonia > Seladonia tumulorum. The sequence continues at coordinate 299,470 of CAJYYF030000013.1, read as the reverse complement.
TCAAGGTCATCATTATGAACAACTTTTTCCTATACATGTTATCGCCGCTCAACTTTAGTTTCCGAGATATTCACAAAAAAGTTTTAACATCTCAAAAAGTGATCGGAGTAGGTATGGGTTAGAATTGAAGTTGCAAAATAAGAAAGAAAACCTTGCATCCAATATTCTACATGCGAATAATAAAATATAATACTAATGTACTGCAAACTACATTATAAAATACTAATGTAAAGTGTACTTACTTCTGAATCTTCTGTATCTCCATCGGATCCACAGCACACAATTATTGACTGACGAGAATAGGTCCGAATAATTGAACAACAATCACTAAACAACATTCACAACACACACACACACACACAACACACTTAACGAAATAGTGACAGCAGACGAGAAGATGTTACTCCGACCACGAATAAAATAATACTGCGATTTTAACCGCCCCCCTCCCACGGACGTGTGATACGAAAACAGGGAAGTCCGGGAAATAGGGCCGGCGCCCCGCCATAATTTTTTATTGACGCTCAGCGTCTAACCTTCCTATGATAACCTGACCGTACCACCTGCGTGGAAGGGATCATTGTTAAAATCGCAGTATTATTTTGTTCGTGGTCGGAGTGAAATCTTCTCGTTCGTTGTCACGATTTTATAAAATGTGTTGTGTGCGTGTGTTGTTTAGTGATTGTTGTTCAATTATTCGGATCTATTCTCGTGAGTCAACAATTGTGTGCTGTGGATCCGACGGAGGTACAGAAGATTCAGAAGTAAGTACACTTTACATTAGTATCTTATAATGTAAGATTAGTATTCGCGTATGTGGAACATTGGATACAAGGTTTTCTATCATATTTTGCAACGTATATTAACGATCATTAATGATTTGGTATATAGTATAATTTAATGTGGTTCAAATAAGATACTACTTTAAATCAAATATTTTTATTTTGATAACCACAAAGATAAAATTAAATATTTTTATTTTGTATTTCAAATATTTCCTTGCAATGAAAATAAGTTGAGCAAGTAGTTAATATTATAAATCATAATTTTTAACATGAGAAGCTATAATAGTTAGCAAAGTATTATGTGTACTTTAATTACGAATATGTAACATGTTGATAAACAGACTACAATATCGTAATAACATTACAGGCAACAAAATATCATAAAAATATAAGTTACAAGTAATACATATTCATAGTTTCTAATTTTTGTTATAATTTGAAACTTCTTAAATTTGAAAATTTTATTGAATGTTTTTTAAATATTGAATTTATATTTTTCAAATATTGAATTCACATTTTTTTAATATTTACTTTATATTTTTTAAATATCTAGTTTATATCCTCAGAGTTTAGCTTATATTTTTTAAACATTCAATTTATATTTCTTGTACATGTATACAATATTCAGATCCAATATTTTTCTCATATGTTAGGATTGAGCACTCACGTTAATTATTATTAATAAATGTATTTGAAAATAATTAATACAGAAAAGGAACATAATAAAGTAAGGAACACCAAATCATACACGCTCATACTCGCACGCGTCTAGACATACAATGCCCATATATTACCAACCGGATAAACTCCTCGCATCGCATAGGTGTCGCAATCGCCGCATAGAGATTTTCCCTATACACTACATCGATAATCGATACGTGTGCACCAATCGGTGTTAGTCACATTCCAACAATCCCCTCTTTGACTAATACCGATTTTACTTTATTTTTAGACCTAATTTTTCTACACATTTCTGGTGTTTGTCAAATGTTACACCTTTTGTTAAAATATCTGCCTCCATATCCTCTGTGCTAACATGTTGTAACTTGACGTTGCCCTTTTGTACTTCATCCCTTATAAAGTAATATTTTCTACCTATGTGTTTTGTCCTATTAGTAACATTATTCTTGTTTATCCAGTCTATCGCCGATTGGCTATCAGTCTTCAACGTAATAGGAACTTTACACGCTTCATACAATCCTAAACTATTTAATACCGCAAATATCCACTTCATCTCTTTTACTCCCTCACAGATCGCTACTATTTCTGACTCACAAGTTTACAACGTTACTAACTTCTGTTTCTGACTCCTCCAAGCTATGAGACAATCCCCTATCTTTACTGTGTAACCGCTATATGACTTTGCCGTTCTCGTTGTTCCCCAACTAGCGTCTGTACTTATTTCTAATTCTACTCTATTTTTACTATATACTAACTTATAATCTTTGGTACCTCCTAAATATCTATATATTCGCTTAAGTGCTATTAAATGTGTTTTCTTTGGTTTTTGGCTAAACTGCGATAATCTCGATACCGCAAACGATATATCCGGTCTAGTACCGACTGTTAAGTACATTAATGATCCGAGCATTTCTTGAAACTCCTTAGAATCTACTGGCGATGACTCCTGACAGTTGTCGAGATCTTGTTGCACATCTAACGGCGTTTTTACTGTGTTGCAGTTTTCCAGTCCAAATTTGTCTAGTATTTTATTTATGTAGTCCTTCTGGGATAACTTTATGGTCTGGTCGTCCCTTTCCAATTTTATATTCAAAAACTTTAGTTCACCTGTTGTTTGAGTCATTCTAAATTTTTTCTCCAATTTTACCATAAATTCATCAATAATTTTATCATCTGTACCTGCAACAAAACAATCGTCTACATAAACGCCTAATAATAAGATCTTACCATCCCTGACTAGTTTGTAAATGCACGGGTCCTCTGGTATCGGCTCTGGTCCAAGTTCTCTTATCGTCTTATCAAACATCTCGTTCCAATGCCTACCTGACTGAGGTAGTCCATATAAACTTTTAGACAATTTGCATACATAACCTTTATATTTATCGTCTACAAAACCCTTTGGCTGTTCCATATAAACCGGTTTATCTAATATACCGTGTAAGTATGCCGTTTTCACATCGTATTGTCTTATCCGTAGTTCTTTTATAACTGCCATGGCTACCAAGGCCAGAAATGATTCTAATCTTATAACGGGTGAAAAGGATTCGTCGTAATCGATGCCCCCCCTTTGGGAACACCCCACCGCAACCAGCCTTGCCTTATACTTCTCTTTGCTGCCGTCTAACGCTCCTTTTATATTGTACACCCATTTGCTTTTTATTATTTTCATTCCTTCTCCTTTGGGTACCAGCTCCCAGACATTGTGTTGCCGTAACGAATCCATTTCGTCACTCATAGCGTCTAACCATCTCTCACTTTGTTCAGATTCTATTGCTTCTTTAAAATCTCTTGGAATTATACTCGATTCTTGTCTTCTTACATCGACTTGCATGCATCTATCCTGTAGTCTCTTTGATCTTCTTACACCTTCGCTCCTCAGTTTTTCTTCCTTCTCTCTTAGTTCGATGCGATGCAGAGAGAGGGCCCGAATTTCCTCATTACTTTTCCCAGGTTTTCTACCTACGGTCCGTCTCTGCGTGGGAACTTCTTGGTCTTGCCCTTCTGTTTGTGTATCAGCTGCTTCTTGCACTGCCTCGTCCTCACATGATCTTATTTCATTATTATCACCATCCTCGTTGTGTGTTACTAATCTTTCTATTTCGCAATCTAAATCTGCGTTGTACTCCAGGTTTTCTATTCCTGCATTGTCATTATTCTGTACGTTCAGTAATACTGATCCCAATTCATTTTCTTGAAATTTGGTTGACCTTGTTGTATACACCTTGCCATCTTCTGGGTTGTAAACTCTATAAGATCTACTTTCTAGTGAATAACCTATAAATATTCCTTTCTTCGCTTTCATTTCTAGTTTGCTTCTTAAATTCTTCGGTATAAAAGAATACGTCAAGCAACCGAATACATTTGTATATATTACTGTGGGCTTCCTACCCGTCCACTTCTCGAAAGTCGTTTGCTCTTTTTCTTCTTTGTTCAATGTTAAGTTCTTTAAGTAAGCTGCAGTTCCCACTGCTTCAGCCCAAAACTCGAGTGGTAATTTGGCGTCATAAAGCATGGTTCTAGCTCTTTCCAATAACGTGCGATTAGTCCTCTCAGCAACCCCGTTGCTTTGCGGGTTGTATGGTACTGTCTTTTGATGCTGTATTCCCTTTTCCTTAAATAAGTTTTCCATTCTATTGTTTACAAATTCTGTCCCATTGTCGCTTCTAATCTTTTTAACCTTTCTATCTAGTTCATTCTCCCATCTATTAATGTATTCACACAAGCTTTCATACACTTCACTCTTATTTTTGATAAAATAAACCATAGTATATTTGCTGTAGTCGTCGACAATCACAAATATGTATCTATTGCCACCAATGGATTCTATTGGTAACGGGCCACATACACCCACGTGTAGTAACTCTAGTACACTGCTCGAGGTATTCCCGTGGGTTGGTTTGTGTGGGCGCTGTGAGAGCTTCCCCATAGTGCACGCCTCACAAGTTTCCATCTTTTTCTGTGTATAACTGAGATCCCGTACTGCGTCATGTCTCTTCATATTATCTAGGTAATCTTCACACACATGACCTAATCTCTTATGCCAGAGTACTTTATCTTGCAGCGAATAGTACCTTTCCACCTGTACGCTCTCTGGCTGCTTCTCCGTCTTTGCAACCTTTTCACTTTACTGAGTTATATTGTAACTTTCTTCAATGGCCGCTACCTTCAGTACGTATATGCCATTCTTTTCCTTAGCTGTCCCCAGTAGGGTTCCGTTATGGCTGCAAATCTGTACTCCGTCAGGGTCGAAAATTACTCGATTTCCATTCTCTATTAACTGACTCACAGATATTAAAGTTCTCAAGTTTGGTACGTATAGAACATTTCTGATTCTTATATTTCTTGTGCCCTCTTTCGTCCAAGTAGTTATTTTTACATCTCCTCTCAGGCTTGAGCTTATTGACCTAGCCTCTTCTGCAAGGTTCACTTCCGCTTCATATGGTTCTGCATTTACTAGCCAATCTTTGTAAGGGGTCATATGACTTGTTGACCCTGAATCTATCGTCCAGGCACGATTGGGTTTGTCTCCTTCCCTATATGGAAATGTTCTACTGAATACATTGAATGAAAACTCTGTTTTTCTCGCAGTGACAATACTCGCCTGCTCTTTCCTTGGGTTGTTTTGCTTGAAACGCTGGCCTTGCTTATGGTTATGATTCTTCTTTGATTCATAGTTGTTACATCTGTCACTATTACTTCTATTACTACTGTCTCTATCAGTACCATTGCCATTTTTGTCTTTACGGTAATAGCAATACTTAGCCTTATGGTTCCTTTTCCCACATATATAGCATCCAGTGTTATAATTGCTTTCTCTACTGTGCTCTTCGGTTACTCTATAGGCTTTCTCTCCCTTCCATGCTCGATGGTCATGTGGAGTTGAACCACGAACCTGCGTTAACCTATTTTCTTCTTCTAACAAGGTTTGCTCCACATCTTCTATTTCTAGGTTTCTTTGCGTTCTCAGCACCGCAGCTACTTTTTCCATTTTAGGGTGAAGGCCTCTTATCAAATGATAAGTAATTTCTCTATTAGACATGACTTGGCCCAATGTCGCACTACTGGAAGCTATATTCTTCACTCTTGTTACATACTCTTGGATCGTTTCTTGATTACCCATTTTACCATTTTTTAACTCTAGTCCAATATCTATTCTCCGATCTTCTATATTGCCGGAATATCTTTTCTTTAATTCGTCCCACACCTTTTTCGCATTTGTTTCGCCAAGAAACTGACCGGCTTGCTCCGCCGTCAGCGTCAGTATTATTATACTGAATGCTTCGTCCTTTTTCGCCTCCCAAACCGCTCTTCTCTTCCCTGTTTCCGATCTTGGATCTGGATCTTCCGCCGGTTCGATGGTTTCTATAACCTCTCGGAAAAGCTTTCTATTTCGTAGTACAGCGGAAATTTTTAATGCCCATACATAATAATTTTTATCATTAAGGGATTCTATTTTGTTTATTGGGAGCGAAATATTGTCTGCCATTTTTGTTTTGGACGTACCTTTTAGCGATTTCTATTTCCGTCGGACTTCTTACCGAACACGTGGTGTGGGAACCTAACCTCCTTCGCAACTCGAATCGCGCTCAATCTTCTATTTCACGTGTTCATCTTCTTCTTATCGAACCATGCTCTGCTACCATTTGTTAGGATTGAGCACTCACGTTAATTATTATTAATAAATGTATTTGAAAATAATTAATACAGAAAAGGAACATAATAAAGTAAGGAACACCAAATCATACACGCTCATACTCGCACGCGTCTAGACATACAATGCCCATATATTACCAACCGGATAAACTCCTCGCATCGCATAGGTGTCGCAATCGCCGCATAGAGATTTTCCCTATACACTACATCGATAATCGATACATGTGCACCAATCGGTGTTAGTCACATTCCAACATCATATGAAAAAATGTGGCTTAAAAAATATTTTTCCAATATTTGAAAAAAATATCTATCGAATATTTTTGTGCTACAAGGGTATGTATGTTATTATTTTCCCTTAAACCGAAATAAAATTCTATTTTGTTATAGTTCATATACATCTTTGGGAAAACATAGACATACAATAAATATAAATTATCTTTTTCTTCAACTAGTCGTTAGCTACTGTACCTTCCTCTCCCGCATATTCCGCCTTGTTTACTTCTTTCCGCTTGCGTGCTTGCTCTGCATTTCTACCTACTAATTCCATGAAATGCTTGTTCCACCTCCCAACATTTATGATACTCCCTACCCTTTTTTACCGGGCCTGAATTTCCTGATCGCCTTTCAAAAATTTACAATATTGGTACTTTCTTCTATCGCTTTCTATTCCTTCTCCCATTTTCTCCGTTTCCTCTGCTTATATATTATTGAAGAATCAATTTCAAAGGTATTACTTGCAAACTTCAATATGGATTTTGTATTTTTGTGTTTTTCACTTTTTACAATCAAAGTTTACAACTGAAAAATCGAAAAAATTCTCGAAAATGTAGTTCGATATCTTATACGTGTCGGCACTTTTCTCAGAATTTTTCAGATGTGACTTAAAAACAAACTAAAAAATTTTTCTATTTTATTCCATAGCTATCCTTTCGGTCATCATTTTACAAAATATGTTTATTTCTTGGAGCCCCATCAACGGCGTCCATTAGACTAATCAGATATTTAACTTAATCCTTAGTATTTTTGTGAATATTATAAACAATCGCACTCAAAAAGATTTGCGAGCTTACCCACAATAGACTAGCTATGCAACAAAAATAGTTCGTAAAAAATTGGGTTTTCATAGTAGGAGCCTGTATGCATCAAGTACTTCTCTGACAAGTTCCGAATTTGGAGGAACGCCTGGTGTAACTCCTCGGAAAAAGCAACCAGCACCATTACCACCAAGCAATAAGGATCTACATGTACCCGAGCAACGCACACCTCTAGCAGTCGATCTACAAAATACTTCAGCCGAATATCACGTAATTACACAACAAAGATATTATTTAATTTGCTTTAGGTTTATTTCTTATATTAATTGAATGATGTATGCATGCGGTCTGGAATGAAAAATGGAGTATAGAGTCCCAAAATTCAATTTTTACTGTTTATTAGATTTTTATAGAGACAATGTTGAGTCGTAAGTGATACTTTTGTTCAATGAAAGAGCTATAAAGTAAAGAGAATACGTGGTTACAGCCCAAGATTTGATGTATTTATTATTCTTGCATAGTACAGTGAATTATCGATATATGTCAACACATGGATCTTGCCAGCGTCGTGCATCGTCCAGGTAACACTTCTCTTAGATCCGCGCCGAACGTAGAAAAGGATAGCAATGCTCGTACCCAAAGCCTCAGTCGCCGAGGAATGTAAACGTAACTGTCCTACACGCTGCATGTCAAAAACACGGCTCTGGCAGCGACAAATGCCGTCTAGAAGATTGTACTATTCTTTGATACGCGCCGAACGTAGAAAAGGACAGCGAAGCTCGAGTGGTCTCGGGTGCCGAGCAGTGTAAACGTAACACGAGTCGCATACAGTGAATACTCATTTTAAGGCAGTGCCAACCTCCCATGCGTAAGGCAGTGGAACACCCCACACCGTGTGAGACTAGAAGACCACTACTAAACCAATTACAAAACTTCTTTGATTGAAAATGATACCAATTGTACGCCTTCTATCCCTACATTATGCGGTGACATTTGAGACATAATTTCTTGCATTTCTTCAACAATGCAAGTTTCTTTGTTTTCTTCTTCTGCTTCTCCTTCTAATCCGGCTTCTCCATGAATTCGTGTGTACGGAAGAAGTTTATGCCAGCAATTTGTGATGTTATCACTTGTTACATCTGCCCAGGCATTAGCTAGCAGAATTATACAGTCTTTTATGGTGTACATTTTATAAAATTATGTACCACCTCCCATTCTTCCACCTGCGTATGTTATGACGCGTCGCATTAACTTATTCCTAAATCTTTGTTTGGTTTTTGCAATTATGCCTTGATCCATAGGTTGGATCAAGGACGTTGTATTTGGAGGCAAATATTTTATTTCGACATTGATGTTATTCGTATAATTGATGGGAAGCTTATGTGCCCCACAATTGTCAAGGAATAAAATTATTTTGCTACAAATTCCTTCGCGTAATTGAAATAATTTTACGCTTTCTGTAAAATAGCTAAAGCATTCCATAAATAATCTTTGGTCCATCCATTCATTTTTTTGTGATGCGTAAATAACTGGGAGCTGATCTGTTCCATTTCTTAAAGCTTTTGGCTTCTTATACTTGTGAGTAAAGAAGGGCATAAGTTTATGTGTTCCAGTTGCATTTGCGCATAAAGCAACGGTGACCCTCTCCTTTTTCTCCTTGCTGCCGCTCAAATTGACCTCTGCCTTTCGTGCAAGAGTTTTCGACGGTAGAGCCTTCCATAATAATCCAGTCTCATCCATATTATAAATACACTTTAAATCGATATCCTCTTCCTCAATTTGTTCTTTTTTTTTTTAATTCGCTTATACAGCTTTGGGCTGCAGCTTCATCGGCACTTGCTTTTTCTCCATACAGATGGACTAGACGAATATTTTTGAGCCTTTTAAATTTTTGAAGCCACCCAATGCTTACGTTGCTAGCATTCAGTTCACGAGCTTTTTCTAAAAGTAGTGCATCGGATAGCACGTCTCCCAAAGTTCTTCTTTCAACGAAACATAAATACAATTGCTCCTCTAACCCAGGAAATTTTGGTTTGCTTTTCTTTTTGATTTTACTGCTGTTCGCACTCTCTACAGTCTGAGCTATGTTAGCGACCTCCTTCTTTATCCGGAAAACTGTTCTTATACCTATGTTGTGCGTTACAGCCACTTGTTTTATCGATGCTGTCTCCAAATCCTTGAGTACGTCCATGCGTTGTTTTATGGATAAAACATTGCGTTTGACAACTGACATTATGTAGATAGTATGTATAACACGTAACAATCACTGCCACAACAACAACCACGATAACGATAATAAGAACTTTGGAAGCAAACTCGATAGCGAAATGTATGTCCACACTGCGAGAAGTCGTGAACCTGACTGATTTTAAATCGTTTAGGTCTCTGTAGCGGCCAGCTTGAGACATCTGTTTATGGCAATTGCTTTACGCTCTTGGAACGTGACTTTTGAGATTTTTAAAAATTAGGTACGGTGGCCTTGTCACCGTAAATTTAGTTAATCGTGTCCGTTCTCAAGGCGTAGAGTTAGCAATTGTATTTAGTTTTTTAGACCCGTGCCATAAATCTGCCGTAGGTCCCATCCTGCCCTTTTCTAGCTTTGCGTCTGACGATTGCCAGACGCCCTGGGGTTTCCCCAAGCGCAGGCTCTGGTAACTCGTTGTATTTGTTAAGTGGTTGATGGCCCTTGGTTCATCGGGATGGCCTTGGGGCCATCAGGATGTTTCTCGATTCCATCTCCCACTTTCCAACCGTCCACCCCCAATTGGTTCTTATCCTGGCCGTGTAAATATGTACACATCAAAGGCTCGAACATCCTTTGGATAACCAAGCGCAATTAACAGTCTCGGTGACAAGAGTGAAGTGTTTAGTGTTTCAATGCACAGTTTCTGTTGGGACCACATCCCGTAAAGTTATAAAGACCCGCGTGAGCTCAGGCCTTTAAATTAAAACTTAAATATTTTTATTATTAATTTTTTTTTATGAAACTCGCACCAGCATATTCGTGGCATTTTTATTATGAAAATGATACCAAATATGATATGTGTAATTCCGATGATATTTACGTGTGTAATGAACGACGGAAGTCTTCCCATAACAATTACATTAACTGAAAATTAGTGTAAATGTGATCCGAATTATATCGCGTTTGGTATCATTTTAATCAGAATAATGCCACAAATATATTGGTGAAAGTCTCATAAAACAATAATTAACAATAGAAAAGTTTTATTGTTAGATCAGTAGTGGTATCTTGGTCTCACACCGATATACCTGACTCGTGATATGTTTACACTTCTCGGCGACCGAGGTCTGCCGAGCTTCGAAGATCCTCATGGGGTACACCCCGCGGTAGTAAGGTTTCAATTCCGCGAAATCACTATATTTGGTGAATTAAGAAACAAATAACTAGTGTTAGCAAAAGTTACATCACATGAATGTCGAATCTCTATCAATGTATAGATTCAATTTCAAAATAAGGACAGTGTGCCCGAATTATAAAACAAATTTTTTAGAAACAGATTTTTCAAACATCGTTAAATAACAAACTCGTTTTCTGTTCCACATCATACATGCAATATTTATGTCATACATACAATATTATCGGAAAGAATACTAAAATTTTCGTGTTTTTCTTTTTTGACATTAGAAATCACATCAACGCACAACATTGAAGGCGCGTAAAACAAAACCCGCTCCTCCACCACCGATAGCAACAAGTACTCCATATAATGCGGCTGTGGTTACTCCGCTGACACTTGAAGAATCCGCAATAAATGAATCATGTAATGTTACTGGTAATCAAAATTTATGGGAAGATAAAAAAATGGATAAGGATGAAGCAAACAGAACTAAACAAAGTTTGACGCACATTTCATATGCAGACAATCCGGACTATCACTCGCCATATACAGACAAAAGTACACAAGGAAAATGGAAAAGAAAGAAAAATCCGGCTCCTCCATGTCCAATACCACATAGAAGGAAAGTAAGTATTTTTAATGATTTTGTAGTGGTAGCTATTTGCCATAATAATTACGTGGTATTTGATTTATAATTGTTGATTTATTAAAAATACATAAAAAGGAGGAGTAACTACATAATTATCGCACTGAAAACTGATGAATTTCCAGGAGAGAAAAAAAAGCTATTTACCATGCGAATATCTCCGCAAAAAAAATATTTTTCAATTGTACTTTGACACATTATGTACTCACTGTTAGGCTATACAAAAATAATGTATTTTTCTAAAAATCGAAAATTTTTAAAATGGATTTTTTGCCGCCTTGGCACCACTGTGGGGCGTAGCGCCCTAAAAAATCAGCCGAAATGTGCTCGGTCTTTCCGATCTCTGCCATACGTAACAGTTTATAGGGCTAAACGAAGGGTTATCTAGGATGTTTCCTGTCAAAGTAAATTTTGCTGTCAACTTTTTTAACAGACTCCACGTATCTGTAGGTGTAGAATGCATCTACGATTGTTATGGCAGAGCACTTCTTAACACCCTGTACATTCCTGTAGTATGTGCAATGTCGTACCCTCCGCGTCTGTGCGTGTGCAAGTATTGTACACTGCATCGCTTAGTATAATCCCATAACAAAAAGATGAACAAATAACCGGCGAAAAAGCGTGCATATAATTAGCGTTCGCTCATTAACCGTTTGTTTAAATTACCCGTTTTTAAAGTCCCGAAAAAGACTACGAACTGCGTAGCACTGCTTCGACTTCGTTGTTATCGAATGTCAAAGTACATACAGTGAGTGTAAAAAATATTCGTACACCTCTTGTAGGCTTAAAAAACCATCTATTCCTCTATGTAATTGCACACATGTTTATAAAACGAAACATAATTGTAATTTTTATATATTTTAACTACATACTGGCATATAAATATACATGAAAAAGTTTAACGTTAACGAGAAAAATTAGAAAGTATGAAAAGTGTCTCTAAATTGGCGCGCAAAAAGTATTCGTACAGGTACTCGAATGTACTTGAAAGGCGTCCGATTGTTTATATTATGGTTTAGCGGAATCAGAGAGGTTTTTGATGCACAGTCTAGTGGCAACCTTCTGCAAAACCAGTCAATTTTTGTAACATTCGGTAAAATGGGTCGTAAAGGTAAGGAAACAAGTGAGAATGAAAGAAAAATATTATACGACTGCACAATCAGTGCAAATCATTGCGAGAAATAGCAAAAAGAATTAATAAGCCACATAGCACTAAACAAGGAATTATAGATCGATATGCTGAACGAAAACCAATAAAAATAAAGCGAGATCTGGTCGCCCTCGAAAACTTAGTTCACGCGATGAACGTTTTATAAAACACTATAGTGCGTGAAATAAAAACAAATCCTAAAATTAGTGCCCCACAGATCGCTGCTGAGCTTGTAAACAACGCTGGAGTAAGTGTATGTGCAAGCGCTATTCATAATTGTTTACGAAATAATGAATACCACGGCCGAGATGCTCGCAAGAAGTATTTCGTGAATGCTGCAAATAGAAAGAAGAGACTTGATTTCGCGAAAGATAATATTAACACGATAAGATAATATTAACACTGGCATCCGCACGTTTCGTAAAGATGGCTTGGCGCCGGCACCACTACCTCTGTTATTTCGCTTGTCGCCGGCTGGTTTTGAGGTTATTGGGAGATGATTTTCAAGTTTTTCTAATCTCATTGGTAGTTCTCACGAGTTTTCAATCCGTCTCACAAAAGCAACAACAGAACCCCACAACAGTATTGTCGTCGGCCACTGGACGATATCGTGCGCATGTGGGGATAATGATGATGATGGGTGATCCTCCACTAAAGTGGGGGACCACGGTATGGTCGGTGGCCGATGGCCACACGAGTTCTCCCTCGAACCAAGAGGATGCAGAGAGGAGCCGAGGTTAATCGCCTCCACGTGGTCGGTGCTCAATGGCCGAACCACGTGCAAGAACGAGGGAAACCGTTACCTCGAACGCGCGTCCCACTCCACGCGCGAGGTAAATAACGAAAGCCAGTTAACTATAACTTCGTATATTAAACCAAAATATAAAGCTCAAATTGCATGAACAATCGTTGAGAGAACAAAGCTCGCGGGTGCTCGATCACGAGACACCGAAACTCGTACTAATACAATATGGCGCATAAGCGCTAGTCAACGGTACAACGTAACACGTCTATTCGATTTGGCAGCTGGAGGACGAGAGAGTTCCGCGACGCGAAATACCTCTACCCGATAAGGCAGCTGGCGGACGAGAGAGTCTCGCGACGCGAAAATATGACTATTCGTCTTGGCAGCTGGAGGACGAGAGAGTTCCGCGACGCGAAATACCTCTACCCGATAAGGCAGCTGGCGGACGAGAGAGTCTCGCGACGCGAAAATATGACTATTCGTCTTGGCAGCTGGAGGACGAGAGAGCGAGCGGAATTGTTCGACCGGCGTCTTGCCGGGATCGCTCGCTGGCGCATGCGCAATCGCGCGCACACACGCGCCATTAAGGCTCGTCCCCACACGCACAACATTACAGTGCCACCTGCCGTCAGGCAATACATTGCGAAGGTCACCACTGTGGTGTCGCCGGACGTCGTAGTGTTGATAAGCCTATCGAGTTTTGGCGAAGAGTCATATTTACTGACGAAAGTAAATTTAATGTTTTTGGCTCTGATGGAAAGTGTACGGTCTGGAGGAAGAAAAATACAGAGCTACAAAAAGAAAATCTACGTTCCACAGTAAAACACGGCGAAGGTTTGATCATGGTTTGGGGTTGTATGAGTGCTGCTGGAGTGGGCTCATTACACTTCATCGAGGGATTCATTGACCACAAAATATACCCAAACATATTAAAAACCCATATTGTAAGTAGTGCAGAAAAAATGGGTATAAAAGACAACTTTATCTTCACTCAAGACAATGACCTCAAACATACAGCACGCAACGCAAGAGAGTGGTTGCTTTATAACATACCACAATATTTTAAGACACCTCCGCAATCACCAGATATTAATCTGATCGAAAATTTATGGGATCTGCTTGATAAAAAGATTCGAACCCGGTATATTTCAAGTAAAGAACAATTAAAACTTGCTCTTCAAGAGGAATGTTGCAATATTACACACGAAATCATATCCAATTTAGTGGATTCAATGCCAAGAAGACTGGACGCAATTATACAGTCGAAAGGCTATCCAACGAAATATTAATTAAATTGATTTTCGCAAATTATAACACATTTATTGCTAAATTTGTTACGTGTACGAATACTTTTTGCGTGCTAATTTTGAGAGACTTCAGACTGTTTTTAATATATCTCATTAACGTTAACTTTTCGTTAATTTATTTATGTCACATTTTGTAGTTAAAGCATATAGTAATCGTAATTGTGTTTTTGTTTTATAAAAAATGTAGAATTACATAAAGAAATATATGGTTTTCTAAAACTATAAGAGGTGTACGAATACTTTTTACACTCACTGCACATACAGAATTTTAGCATTCCGATTGATCTGATATTCCACGGACTTGACGATAACAATACAGATATTGTTATAGTTACAAGAATTTGTAAATTGTCTTGTTTATTACAATGGCTCAGTTTATTTCGTTAACTATATTGATGAATGTTTATGTATATTTTTTCAGATAAAGGTAATGTCCCTTGAGGATGTCAAATTGGAATTAGACGAAATTGAATTGCAGCAACTAGGCTTGGAAAAACAGGGCGTACGATTGGAACAATTAATTAGAAATAAATGTGAAACAGAACCCAATAATGATGGTAATTATATTCTGGTTTTGTAAACAATATTTGTAACATATGTATACGTGTATTTCTTACGTTACTGGTAGAAAGGTTGGATACAACAACAGGTTATTGTAATAAAATACATCTTTTATCAAATACTTACATCTTGTATTCGATATTAGATAACTGTTAGATTTTACTGCGTAGTAGTAGAGGTCACATGAAAGTAAACAATTGGTTAAATCATCGCTCTGGTCGTTCCGTAATTAGTTAGTCTTGCGTTAGATGCGTGGGCAGTAGGCATGTGCGGGCCGCCCGATATTCGGGTTCGGGTCGGGTTGCAGAAAGTCGGGCGGGCTCGATTCGGGCGGCCCGAACGTTTCGGGCTACCCGAGACTTTCGGGCTGTCTGCTCGACTTCGTCGGGCGGGTTCGGCAAGAATCGGACAAGTTCGAGCCAGCGAGTTATCGCGATACCTACTCGCTCGCTCGAACTTGACCGATTCCTGCCGAACCCGTCCGACGAAGTCGAGCAGGTCGCACGAAACACTTGGGCAGCCTGAAACTCTCGGGCCGCCCGATGTGTCACGAAGTATCGGGCGGCCCGCACATCCCTAGTGGGCAGTAAAGTTTTGCGATCGACTTTTGTCTAATCCTCAACTACATTTTTATGAGAAACCGTATGTCGCAAACAAATAGTTATCGACATTATAAGTTATTAGTTATTCGGACTTAGTCTATAAATGATTATCATTCGTTTGTTTTTTCTTTGGTTTTAACTTTATTGCACAAAATATCTATCGGCTGTCACGCTCGGTGAACGCATGTACGCGGTGTTTAGAATTTTTAAACATTCTTTTTTTCTCATTCTTCGCGCAAACTTTGCGCTTTCTTTCCAAACAATCTACATTCTACATTCATTTCATGCTTTCTATCGAATCATACATTCTCGTCAGTCGTTCCACTCACTTAATATTTACATTCGATATTTGCACTCCGCTACAAAGTTCTATGGGCTCTATGGGCCGGATTTTGTTCCGTTGGTTTCTATTTGCAGACAACTTGCAAGGCATTTACTTTGATATTTCAAGTTGATGATGCTGCTAACCGTCATCAATATTGTTATTGGTTATGTCAGAGACATTATATAATTAAGACGATACGTCATCCTGTGAAAAAACTGAAATTATTTGGTAAAATGTCGATGTATTAGCATGTGACCTGAAAGTTACTCGGGCCCGTAGAGGGTTAATAAAGTTCCGAGGTTTTTTGATTCTGTAGAGATATACGTATTTTTACTATAAACGATTGATGAACATAACAATATATGATAATTATTATATAATTTAATTTTAGATGTATCTATGCGAGCCGATGTAGAAGAATTGGTTTTAGAATTATTCGCTCTAGTAAATGAAAAAAATGAATTGTTCAGACGACAAGCTGAATTAATGTTACTTCGAAGGCAACAAAGATTAGAAGAAGAACACGTTGAAGTAGAATATCAAATTCGATGTTTAATGTCGCGAAGCGAATCCACGAAAACGGATTATGACAAACAACGGGAAGAAGCATTGATACAGAGGTAAGCGACGTATACAATGTAACGGCTAGATGCATAAATTAAGGTATGAGAAGGGCGTGTATGCAGTTAGTCATGAAATATCCACTATACATATTAATTATCATGTCATGAATTTTTCGGGCATTCGGGAGAAGGGGTAGAACAATGCTCGACTTAGGGTTTTTATAGACCCACATCAGACCTCGTACACGGTCCACCCTAGATAAAAATGATTCGTAAAGGTCCGATGTGACATAAAATTGTTTGTATTTCGGCTTCGAGCGCTACATTTTTGAAAAATGTCGTTCAACAAAGCTAGAATATACTAACGACACGAAATCTTCGCCAAACGGATACTCAAGAAACGCGAAATTGTAAGATAGCTATGCAGGTGCAAACGCCCCTGCAGTAATAGGCATAATTGTTGGTTTTAGGAAGCAGGTATACTCGTGAATAAAATGCAAATACTTTATTTTATCCGTGTTCTCCCGTGTGCTGCCGGATTCGAACTGAGAGTGAATCGTTATAAAAAAAAACAAACGCGTCGTGCCGAGATGCTTGTGTTCAAAAACGCCTAGGACATCTCTATAGGCATCTGACGCAGAAACAAATGAACGACGTGCCCGTCACGTCGGCTAACATTCATTATTGATTTTTGTATACATATATATATCTATATATCTATAATAATTATCGAATAATATTGAAAATCTAATGAAATGATTAATGAAGTGAACGAGGGAAAGAACATGTCTTATTTATACATCATGACCATGAGGTGGTGGAGTCACTGGCGCAATTTACAGTTCCATTTTCGATTGAACGACTCGTAAGCCTCAGATAGAAAGTAATTCTTACTGTGTGACTATGATAACCGATATTGGCTGCAGTGTTTTAACTCTGTGTACGTAGCGGTGGGGATCAGTTAGAGTAGTACCGAGCAACGTTTGCCACAATTAAGATAGGACCGTCCCCACCATAGCGCCCACTGTCCCCTTCCAGACACGAGCGAACACGATGATGGTGCGCGTTGCATGAAGGAGGTTGGCGGGGGAAGCAAGAGTTTGAGGGGCCCCGACCGTGTCCAGCACTGAGCTAGAGCGAATATCAATATGTATTTGTGGAATATCAACGTGGGTCACAAATAACTTCGGCATTCGCTTATAACTGGCAGAAGTCCGACAATTAAAGTAGAGCGAAGAAGTTCGCGTTTAATTCCCCCTAGAACTTTTGATCTTCGAGTTGTCACATCAACTTCGGGAGTTGGGGTTCCTGGTTCCCACAATTCTTTTTACATATTTATGTTGAAAAAATTTGTTTCCTAATGAGAACTTTGAGGAAATATTGACAAAAGGGGACTTAGCTCCAAGGACGTTGACTGGCATATATGTGTTGTCAAGCCCAACATTCTGAACAACTTTTCCCTATACATGTATCCGTCGCTCAGTCTTATTAGTTTCAGAGATATTCGCACGAAACTTTAAATAAATCGAGATTTCGAGTACAGTTCATTCTCCAAGTTTCAATACAGGATAGTCAAAAATAGAATATTAATATCTTGAATCGATTGTTTATTGGATACATCCTGCCAATTATTTAGAAAAATATATCAAATTAAACATAATTTTCAGGAGTTGGAAAGATTCCGAAAATAACTGTTTCAAACTGTTATATATCGATTCTGACTGAAACAGTTATGGAGAACCGAAAAAATCTCGCGGCTGTATATGGGTTCTGACTTCTGTCGGTTAGGGTTCCGCTTCTTTAACTGTTATTTTTCGGTTCTGGGTTTCGGTTATACGTATTCTATAAGCTTACGTGTCTATCACACAGAAATATGTATAAACAAATGGAGCGCTCTGCCCTTGGTGACGAGAGCGCAGGGTCACCAGAGAGCATGAACAATGAACACGTTGACTGCCGGACGGATTTTCCATGATTAGTCCCAGGCGCCAACATGAACTTTTCATTATGCGATGCATATTATGATGAAATATAGTTCCCAGCAAATAATATGAGTTATAAAATCATGTTTGAAGCATTTTTTTGGTGGGGGTCACCGGTGCCCCCCACGGCGCTGTAGGCAAGTATTACTTTTTTTTTTTTAACAATCGTGCTTCGGTTGCTAAGTGATTACTCTCAGTGTTTCGGGAAAAAAAAAAAAAAATTATTTTGTATGTTCTATATTGCATTAATTTCTTCAAACCATTATAGTAACAATGGTATTATTGAAAAATTGATCAGTATCCATATTTACTATAATTATGTACTTTTAGTACATGACCACGTACGTGTGGTTATTGACCACGCCGCCGGTCACCGGTGGCCCCCACGGCGCTGTAGCAAAGTCGAGTGCCGGTCACCGGTGACCCCCACGGCAGTTAACGTGTTAAAGTTATTATAGAGAAAACCTAAACCAGGTCTGTTCGATCAGCGGCCCGCGGGCCATATTTGACTCATTCTCCCACTTCTTCATTCCGCTAAGGTGGGAAATGATGTTCCCCCACTATTTGATACGGCCGTATCGCCAGAAGCTCATGGCATTTGTTTCTATCGCGGACCTATTCCCATCGTATATAGTAACATAATGGACTATAACTCCAGGAGTTTATAGGCTCTGATGCCGGGCCGCGCACGGCCGTGCGTACGCGGTCCCCCCGGTACAAACGCGTCCTCGAAGGTTCGTAACGAAAAAGAGAGCCTTTCGCTCGGGCGCCAGGCACCGGAAGGGTGCCACGTAAAACACGAAGATTTCTCGCCCTTGGACGAAGCGGAGTGCGGAGGTCGTTCCGTCGAGAACCGCAAGACGGAAGGGAGACGCGAACGGTTCCAAGGTTCGCACACGGGAATAACGGGGATAGCCCTCACGGCAGGGCGGATCTCGCAGGTCGAAATAACGAATTACGAAATTGGCTCTAGTTATGTATTCCATGTCAGGATTTACAAAATACGCGTCCACGTGGTCGCACCCGAGGGCCCGCGCTCTTTATACAAGATCAGCGAATAGTTAGGGTTTCGCAGCGCATAGTTTTCGTACGATAAAATCTCCGCGCACGTACGATAATTCGGTACAATACAAATCTCTCGTCGAGACGAGACTTCGCGGAACGCAGATGGACAGCGTGATTACAATGTGACTGTCGCGATAGTTCCCGAGATGAGACGGATTTGACTCGGCGGAGTTCGCTGCGAGATACGCGAAAATGGCGAGATTGACTACACTTGCCTACGACCGCGACTCCTCCGAGGAAGACTTCCGGATCCTTTTCTGACGGGAAACGGCCGTAATGCTCAAAACGCCTACGACTTAGGTGCAAGCGAATCGCTCGAGGCGTAGAACGCCTCGGCACGCGAAGAGGACGACACGCGTCTCGTTTCGTTCTCTCGCGAAAATTCCTGAACCAACTCGCGAAACCAATCAAAGAAGGAGAGAGGACCACCACGTGTACTTACCGTTTCCGCCGTTCTCTGGTGGACGTCCGTTTCAGGCCCGCGGTTCTGTTACGGAAGCTGGGTCACGACACGGAACACAATACTTCGTCACGAGACGATAAACGAGAATTCTTCACGAGACGATAGTCAACATTCGTGGAACACGATAGTGTATTGGCAACGGAAGCTACCACGACAGTAATCCTTTGGTTGACGGTAACGCCACGAGGGGGTCCTCGTTAGCTCCACTCTAGGCCTTAGTCCCGATTTTTCCTAATGGGGCGCACTACGCACGCGAAATCCTAAAATGCAGCACCGTGCCCTCGATTGGTCCTCGGGCGCCGGACTCAAATGTTTTGCCGGATGTTGAAATGATTAGGTCTTTTCCTCAACAATGTTAATTTATTTAACAACAGTGCACGGCATTATCACCTGCCGAGTTAACTTTCGGTGATTAATTAAATTAGGAACAGTGGTAGCAGTGTGTAAAATAACGGACTGTGTGTGTTTATGCGCAAATGTTTCCCAAGCTGTATGTGATGTTCTGAATTGTTCAGATGCGCGAATGGTTATGACTCTGCTGTCCCGAGATCTGCTCTCTCGTCATCTCGTGCGACGAGGAACATCGTGGGCACAGGCCCAAATTTGGGGGAAAAAGCACGCCATTCGAGGTGGAAGCACCTCCTCAGCCAAAGACGGGAAATTCCGAAAAGTACGCATTTTAAGGATCTCGGAACAGCGCATCTGTTTTTCGGCCTAAGTGCCCTTCGAAATTTATGGCCTGCGTGGCCCGCGTGTTGGCTGGCCCAAGTGGGCCGAACGTGGTTTATTACCCCCTAGGTCTGAGTATGCTCACGAAACCAAGGGGATGCGAAAACTTAGGCTCGAAGCCGAGCGTGTCTCGATAGACACAAACCATGTGCCCTTGTGATATATGGCCTGTGAGGCCCGGCGATGCGGCGCAAGGACTGCGTTTCCTTGGCCGCTGCGTGCAACGGACATACGTCCGTTGTAGTCCGAATTCGGGACCCTCGCGTACCTCGCGATCGATACTCGAAACGAGAGTCTTACGAATTGACTTTATGGCCACTTTTCCAATGCCGTCAACTTAAACCCTCGAGTGCACGTTTTCGACACTTCGAGGACTAAGCATTCTTCTAAGTAAACGGAGGACGGCAAAAAATCGGAAAAGGGCCTCATGTATACAAAATACATGAAATCGAACACCGGACCATACGCGAAATATTATCACAACTGCGCCTAGCGGTCGGGGAAGTAGGCGAAATATTATCACGACCACACCTCGCGGCCGGGGGAGGTCCGAAACCTCCCCATGGTACGGCTGCAGCACCCACGCCGAGGCCCCATTTCAATTAACTGGATGAGACAGCGGCAGGATCGCGAAAAGAAATGTCCGGTGTTCGGCAGAGGACCTCCGTCCGGCTTCGTCGCCTCCGGGTTGTCTGGCTCGAATGCAGTGATTCCATTTTCCAGGTACCCGTGCGCACAGGAAGTTTTCACGCAATGGTCATGGGTTTGTCGTCGGGCGGTCCCACAAAGCGGGGCGCCCTTCGTCGGGGTCGGCAGGCTTGGTGGTGTGCACAACACGTCCCTGAAACTCGGCCGTGCTCAGCGCGCGCGAAATACGTCAGAAATCGATCTATGATACGATACGGAAGTTCCTTGGGGAGTGCTCCCTAATCCTGCTAGTTATCGTTCGACGCTATAGCGGTCCCATTTAAGGCCGATCCATACTTGCCGGAGACGCCTGTTAGTATGGACTCTACCACGTTTTCTATGTTCACACGCACCGGAACCCTAGCAAGGCCACTTGAGAGGCGCACGAGATGCTCGCAACAAAAGCTAAGACCCGCACACAGCGGAGGTTTTCTACCTAACACCCGAACAGTTTACTCCCCTCTACACCACGGGGGTGCCAATCGGGGATGGGTATCCGATCTTCACCGATGCAGCCCGCTTGCCGGCGGCCGGTGCATCCGATCTCGGTCAGCTTCCCTGCTGTGCGGGGCACAAAAAAAGTAGGTTTACGACCATCCACAGAGTTCGGCATTTGGCCTAGAGTCCGTACGTAGTACCCTCTTTTTCCGTGAGGAAATGTTTTATATGTACATACCCCGACTCCCTGGGGGAAGCCGGGGTTATGTGGGACTCTCCTCGGGGGGCGAAACACCCGGAGACTACCCACTAAAACCTCACGCCCACCTAAGCTACACGGGAGGTGCCTGGATCACGCGAGTACTCAACAGGACACCTCCCAGCTAATCATACTATCCCTGGGAGAGGGGGTGTACCCCTCTCCCATGCCCTACGCTATAAGACCCCGGGCGGAGGATCCCGCCCGGTGTCCCTATCTCTGGAGCCTTCGAATTTAGCTTCCCGAGCCCCAGCTCGGTCTACTCACAGCTTCCGGTGCCTCCCTGTCTCGTTCGGAGCCGGTATCCCGGAGGAACCAGCTCCGGCCGAGTGAGGAAGGCGCCGCTCCCGGAAGGAGGGGCCGTCGGAGGCGCGATCCGGCACGCCCCGATCCCTCCTATCCCCATACCCCCCACTTATCCCCCTCCCCAAACCTTCTGGGACGGACCGGCACCCCCACCACACCGAGTTTTATCTCGGGGGGTGCCGACCGATCTCGGAAGGAGCTGAGCTCCCCCCAGGGGGCCTAACCCGCCCCACTTGGCGGGGGCGCATCGTTTCTCCGGGAATCTCCCGGAGAGATTTCCCTCACGCCCCCCGCCGAGTGGGTGGCCGGCGTGGACGCGGAGGACGGTTCCGCGCCCACACCCTCCGGTCCCGGCAAGTATGGATCGACCCTTACCGGCAGATCGCAGCGGGTAGAGAAGTGACGTCGCAAATTTTGCAACGTCACAATACGTATGTACATATGTGTGTATGCAATGGTCTGATTATGTTTTCCTGGGTTTCCCTAATCCTAAGCAACCATATGTAGTTAGCCTCAGACGAGACCCCTTAGCTTACAATGACGCCTCAAAGGCGTCGTAAGTCTACCGGGGCCGACCTTGGTGTCGCTTTGGGAACGCACAGTTGGAAATTAAATCGTAAGGCAAGGGGTTAATTAAATAATAGATTTATTTTTGAGGGGACGTGAAATATATTGGAATTTATTTCATAAATAAAGAACAAAATTAATCTATTATTTTTTTAGAAGGTAGGATCGATTAAATCGACTCTTGATCTATATATGTGTAGATTGTATCTACAGTCAATATACATTACATATATTGTACATATATTGTCCCCAGCATGGGACTCTCGAACCTCAGTTGTTCATACGACTGTTACTCTTCTGTTTTTGACCTAAACGTTTCTTATTTGCCACGTTTCTTTCGAAGTGTAAAGACGTACCTCTCAACGTGCCTCAATTAACTGTTTTAATTTTATAGTTCTTTCCATAAAAAGTGTGGTTTTTATATACTCATAATCTAACACTTTCGTTGGCTCTAAATGTGTTTGTTCGATAATGTAGTAAACATTTTATTCTTATTCATTAACAGGCTTGTACAAATTGTTGAAAGACGAAACGAAATAATCGAATGTTTGGAAATGGACCGCCGCAGAGAAATAGAAGAGGATAAAAGTATACATAAACATATGGGTCTCTTTGCTGGTAAGTAAACTTGTCGTTTGTAAACCTATTAAAATACATTATAATTATATTATTCATTGTTTAATAGCTAAAACCAAAAGTGAAGCTGCAGATAACGATACGAACCTTCCTTGTTGTTCAGAAATGAAGAAAGGCAAACCAAAGAAAAAAACAAAGGAAAAGAAATCGAAAAAAATGTCCAAAAAAGATATCGATAAGGATATAGACGAGGCTGAGATAAACCACAAACGATACAATAAAAAAAAATGGTTTTAAATTACATTATTAGTTAAGTTAAACATCAAGTATTGCATTGTATATCTTTAGCATTTAAAAAATGACTACCTCGAGTAACTTAAACATTTATAAAATTGTAACGAACATTTGAGAATCTGCATCCTGTTTACACTATGGCTTCATTAAGCTGGATATATAAGTAAATAGCTTGTGTAAACGGGGCATCTTTGTTCTGATTTATGAAATAATGCTTCGTAAAATTTCAGCTTGTATACCATCAAATCAGATTGAACTCAAATTTACATACCGTCTCATTTATCAGTAAAAATTTGTTTCCCAGAAGCATTTTCGGCGACTGAAAAAACAATTTGGTATCATACTAGCATAATTTTCTACCTTACCGACATAACACTTGAATTATGTGCCGTTTCTGAACTTGTTATTGCTGTACACGGGTTGGGTCTGGTGTGGGTTAGATATGGATGATTATGTCTATTCCTTATTGTTTCATAGGCATGGTTGAACGTGGCAGTAGATATCGCTTGGAAATGTATCCAGACAATAACAGAGGCACGGTTTGATACAAAAACATGCTGAAATTGGTACGGAAATGCCGATAAAGTAGAAAAATGTTGTGTTATGGTAGAAAATGAAAATAAAATGATAAGAAAATATTTTTCGAGTCGTCGAAAATTCTTTTGGAAAACATGTTTTTAATACAAAATGAGGCTATGTGCAAAATTTGAACTCAATCCGACTTGTCGGATTTTTGGAACTTTAGCCAGACAAGTTCATATATATTTTTGGAAGACTAGATTAAATGTAACCTATTTATAAAATACATCAAGAAAGAGTTGAGTATCCATATTATATAATTTGAAAAATGAATAAGAAAACATAAAAAATTTAAATTTCGTTAATCGAAAAGTAATTTAAGTTGATTTCGCAATAAAAAGTAAGTTAAACGCCTTAATTAATATTTCACAAGATATTATTTTGATATTATAATTGTTTCAACTGTTCAATTGAGTTAACTTATTTCAAGATGTTATCTTGTTCTACTTCACTATGGGAGTATTGTTCAAATCTTATCAACAGGCTGAAATTTAAATTTGTATCTTTATAAATATTCGTTATCCTCAATCTTATATTATGTACTTCTATGCTTAATACTTTAGTTACAATTTTATGCTCCAGTTGTACTACAACTCCGCAATTGAATTGACAACTGCTGAAATAAGAATGTTTCCTAACACTAATTACAATAATGATCTTTGTTAGTCCTATATCACCTTTCATAAGGTTGTTCTGTAAATAAGAGTATTACGTTTGATTGTTTATACTCCGTTCAGATTATTAATGCTTCATGTGATCCGCGAAAATCAAGAAAGTGGTTCAAAAATTGTCCACCTTTTTTCTTTGTATTAATGGATGGGGAAATACTTTTCGTAGGTAAAACATGTCGATATTATTGGTAAATAAAAGTTTTTTATTTTGGAAAAGTAAAAAAAAATTAAGAAAAAATGGCATACAATGGCATATGGATGTAATTTATTACATTTGTAGGTATTAAACATTTGCTTGGATGCGTCATTCGAGCCCGCAATTGTCGCGGGCTATGTACGTAAGGGATTAAGGATATTTTGCAGTATTTACCATATAGTAGATGGTAAATTGTTCCAATTATATAATCTTGTTTTCACCGTACTAACGAAAGTTAAATAATAAATATATGTGGAATTGGTTTATCAGGAGAATGCGGAAATGATTCTGAATATGTTAGTTAAACGATATTTAATAAATGAAGTATGAGGATATGTGAAGAATAAGAAAAATGTAAAGAATTTTCCCAGTCAGCCAAACCTGCAGCAAGCAAATTTTGATCAATGTTTGTAATCGTACTTTGCAAGCAAAGGGCGGTCATTTTGGTGCCAAGGCCATAGTTGGAGCAGAATTTGGTCCCTATTTGTTATGAATGTTCAAACCAAAACTTGTCGACAAATTCCGAGCCTAATGGGGAAACAGATGGCTCGGTATTTGAGTGCAAAGTTTGCATTCCAAATCGAGGTCAAACCTTGCCCTCATGAAGAGGACAGGTCGGTTGCTCTAAGAGCGGTCCTAATCTTGCTTTAACTGAGAATAAATATCGGGAAAAGGCGGAGTAAACCTTATTGTAGGAAGGAAAACGGAATATTATTTAAATTTCTAAATTATATTATTTTAAGTTTCATGTATTTTTAATAATTTAGTTCCGTTTTCCCTCCTACAGCAAGGTTTACTAAGATTTTGCCCGACACTTATTCTTACAGTAAGGTTAAGCTCACTCTTAGTGCGATCGACTTGCCCTCTTCACGAGGACATGGTTTGGCCTCGATTTACCCTCGATTTGGTATAGATTTCCGCTTGAAAACTTTGCTCTCAAATACCGAGCCTAACAACGGAACAGATTGTCGGAATTTGTAGACAAGCTTTGGTGGCAAATTCATAGTAAATTCAGAGCAGATTGCTTACTGGGTATATATACTAAGTGTAACACACAAAAAAGTTTGTGAATCCATGTAAAGATAATGCTATTAATTAATGTTTTTTAATGGAATACATTATAAAATATTTACCCTTATGATATAGTACTAATAAGCCAAACTTGCTTATATATCGCACACACACAATATGGAAGAAATAAATCTGCGTCTACTATCGCCAACGCTTGGAAAACAAATTACTCCGGTCCACACCTTACATCCACAATATGTTAAGAATTGGAATATGTAAGATACGTTTAATATAATAGTTGCACGTTTTCTCTACTGAGATTCGAGTATGTACAGCAGTTGTTTGGTAAGTATCATCAATTAACTCTCCGGTGATATTTCTCAGATGTATTATGTACACACACACGCAATCCTACTCTATCATTTAGCTAAAATGCATACTTTGTTACGTACGATTGCAGCGATTCGCACGCAAACGACAAGGAAAGTGTACGTGTCATTGGTCGTCGGCGAACTGCCTCAAAATTGTGAACAGTTATTAATTGCCTACTGTATTTAACCTAAAGATACATTTAAATGGAAAAATTTAATAGCAGATTGACTACCTGTTACTGAAGTCTGGCAATA
This sequence comes from Seladonia tumulorum, assembly GCA_913789895.3. NCBI lineage: Eukaryota > Metazoa > Arthropoda > Insecta > Hymenoptera > Halictidae > Seladonia > Seladonia tumulorum. Next base: position 272,604 of record CAJYYF030000013.1, on the reverse strand, counting down.
TAACGTGCTGCAACAATATATATAAATACTATTTCAGTGTATATTAAGTTAAGATTCAATTCGTACACACTGATGACAAATTGATTCAATTTGTATAAATACTATCCGTCATTTCTATACCTATTGTAATGCAAAACTAGCACTTGAGGACACGATACAGTTACATGTGACAGTTAGAATGATTCCGTCTACATTTTGCACTCAAATACCGCGACAAAATTCGATGTCAAATGGGATGCAAATTGAGATCAAACCTAGGCTCCCTTATAGGGGGCAGGACAGTCGCACTAAAAGTAAATATCGGGCAAAATCGGAGGAAATCTTGCTGTAGGAGGGAAAATGAAATTCAAAATTAAATAATTCTAAGTCTTATTTATTTTTTAAGATTGAAACATTTACAAATCTTAAAATTATAGTGTTAAAGAAGGGAAAGCGAATTTTTAATGAAAGTATATTGAAGGGACTTGTGGTTAGCGTGTTCTTTTATTAAAATTCGGCACAAGTTATCAGTTTCAGCATACTTTATTTTTACTAAGAGATACCTGAATCTCGACGCGTCTCGGGTGTTTCTCTCTTCTGCGTTTTTCGCGATCGTACAGGAAAACTCCACAGGGCGCGTGCGGAAAAATTCGCTAATTGGACAGCGTCCAATCCAGTTTCTTTCTTGGGCCTGAATCCCCCTACCATCTTTTGCGTTCGAGGCGTACTTTTATGATAATGGCGGGTTTTTCTTCGGACCTCGGTCGGCGCGACCCTTCAGAAACTCGGGGTTTATGATGGCAGCATTTGCTATTGAGGCCGGAAACGAAAGATTTTCAATCGGCGAAAACGGCTTTCTCAAAAATAGTTTCGCTGACGCTCGCCTCATAAACCGACCCGACCATTTGCACGCCAACTGTTTTATTGTACGTGCCGATGACCGCTACAATATATGTATTATTTTGAAAGATCAATGAAAAAATTTAAGTAATAAGATTCTATTTTAAAATGAATGAATATATAAATGAAAAAATGGGCTGTTTGGAGTACTGAATCTTTTAATAACACCTTTTAATATTTTAAGAAGGGACAGGAAAAATAAAAACATTTTATTGCATAGAAAAATCATGAATCGAATGAAATTAAGCACATTTCTAGAAGACTCCTTAATGCAGGAAATTAATTTAATTTCGTTCTATTTCATCATTCATTCGATCTATTGTACGGTGACTCACGAAAGAAAGAGAAAAAATTTTATTATGTATCAATATGTGCACCGGAGCATGTTCCTTCGTTACAATGATTTAATAATTTAGCACAGCACTGCCCACAGTAGTGTTTAGCACTGAAAAATGCTGTTTTATATTTTTCTTCATCTTTTCTTTCTTTCTTTCTTTTTGCCTTCTTTTTCGCTGCATTCCTTCATGTTCTTCTCGGCCTCAAAAAGTCTTAGGCCTCGCGGCAGGATCTGTTAGTGCCGTCTCCTTCTGCTGGGCCCTCTCCTTTTTGAAGTTTTCAGCGCTTCAAACTAAATAAGGACAGCAAATAATCCAGTCTTACATTTCCAAAATATTATTCTCGTCTTCAACCATCGACCATTCGTTGGAAGCATTCATGACCTCCAACGGGATTCCATAACATTTTGCCCTAACATTTTCCTGGCTAACATAGGTTATTTCAGTACTCAAAGCAGCACACTTAAAAATTTCTAGTGCTGAAGATGACAAGACGATATCATAAAATGCATTAACATGTAAAAATTTTTGTACACCTAAGCGAGAAGAATGTTCATGAGGAAAATATGAAATTATACAAACTGTACCGTTGCGTAAAATACAGCAAATATCGCGATCATCTACGTCAAACAATAAAAGCTACGAATTTCAATTTTGCGGTAAAAAACAGCACCACACTACTATCATGAAACATCATGGATGCACGAAAGGTGGTTGAAGAATCACCACCACCCTTAATACTGGTTGTCCTGGCTTTATGCAATATTTTCTAAAAATTGACATATTGCTTTCATATGGGAAAGCAGAAAATGAATCTAATGTGCCAAAACGTTCGACGTCATTCACCAAGTGGAAAAGACCATAGATGTTCTGTGTAGGAACTATTACACGTCGGAACGATCCCGCACGCTCCGTGGTTTCGCTTCACGTGGTCGAATAAACAACACTTTTTGAAAGTACGGTGTCTTTATTAATCAATTTGTCGAGTTTGACTCGCGATATGCCAGTCTATAAAGTTCTGGGTTAACACTCTTTTACTACGCTTTACGTTTATACGCGTACAAGTTGGTTCGAAGTAATCGCGAGAGACCGTTGTATTCTATAAAAGTATACGACTGAATTTCGTACGATTCTCGCTCAGATATAATGATGGCCTAATCGTTCAGGCGAACTGAGTCGCGGCCCGCGGCCGCGCTCCATATATTCGCGCTCTCTCCCTCGAATCGCGATCGGCAGATGTTTCGTCGCGATCGTCGGACCTTCGTCGTCGCTGTCGCTGCCCTATTACCTTATATGGTCATTGGCGATTCCCATGACCATATAAGGCTCGACGGTTTCCCGCCAAATCTAACGGATCGACGAAACGGACGGATCGCGCGCTCTTACAGTTATTTGTATTTCGTATAATCGTGTGTTTATAGACGTTACAGGCGGGACTTGTTCTTCGCCTGACGCTAATTCGTATACGTGTGCACACTGCAGGTGGAACGTGATCTTCACCTTATCGTTTATATTGATATTTATATGAATTAGGTGGAACGTGATCTTCACCTTATGATTGTTCGCATGAATGTATGTATGTTGTAGGCGGAACGCGGTCTTCGCCTTGTTTGGCTGTTAGGCCCGTTCGATGGTGTTATAATTTATCGTGTCGCGACGCGACAATAGACATGATAGTATACTTAGGAATAAACAACGTAACCAGCCGAGACGCGTCTCTCTCATTCGTGTGTTACGTATGGAGATGTCTCCATCCAGATGTTTCGTTTACAAAACTCTAATCTCTTTTCCCAGAACGAAAGACGTCCCAACAGACCCCTTTTTAAAACAGTACGACTGTTTATGAAACTCTTGATAACACTCCCTTCTGGCATCCGTTAATTATTTGGAAATAGCCCAGATAACCTTCCATTAGCCCTTTTAACGAAAAATCTAACTGAGGCCTGGTTTCGTTAGAACTGACAAAAAACATCTGTGTGACCCCACGTGACATTAAACATTAACAGAGCACCCCTTTCATTCTTAAGGTATATAAACCCGCTCTTTTTCATCCTCTTCGGTTCTGTTTTAGTTCAGAAACGTTAGACGACGGTTCAGTTTTAGTTCAGAAACGTCTGACGACGGTTCGGTTGATCTTAGTTGCGTACAGTAACGGTTCCGCAAGATTCAACGATCGTGCTATCACGTTAGAGTCACGTCGCGTTACACGCTCAAGTGCAATTCTAGTGAGATCGGGTTAAAGTCCCTTTCGAATCAAACATAACTCTGACCCCGCATTGCCAGTGTGTCAAAATCGTGCAAGATAGGTAAACATATTCAATTGTAAACCATCCTTAAACTCATTCGCGACACAGACATTTGTAACAAAACTTATAACAGAATATATTTGTCTTGTTATCAAATCGTGAAATCTATAAACCCTTAATTATTGCTGAATATCCTAATCTAGTAATTGAACGTTCCCACACGATACAATCTTACCGCTCGGATTGTATCAACTAAAATATATATATATATATATATATATATATATATATAAGTTATGTAAGGGATTCGAGGGATTGCGGCCCATGAGGCCCGCAGCTGAGTATCGCGGACCAGCCACGGACGCAGTTTATGTTTATGGTACGGACGTGACTTTAGGCTATTTTTGAGATTTAGCGGAACTTCCTGTTTTTCGGTAACTTACTAGAGATGTCGTATTTTAGCTAAAGGTCTCAATAGCCGTGACGTACCATAAAACATCTGCGAACCAAACGCGGACCGTTGAGGGTCCCACGTAGGCGACGAAGAGGGTGCAATGGAAGTGGCCACTTACCCTTGCCTCGCCGCCTCTTCGAGGGCGTGCATGAGGCCCAAAGCAAAAGTGTGATTGGTCACTAAAAGCGACCGCCCACATCGGGAAAATAGATATAACGAGCAGAAGTAAGAAGGTTAGAGGTTGTTGTATAAATAGCGCGAACGGTTTAAGATACTTACGAAATAAACATACTTTACGCAAAACCTTGTTAAGTTCATTTCGGCATATCCTTACAGTTACGAGGCTTACTAACAATCATAACCGTAAATCCAATAAGATTTCTCCAACCTAGTGGCTCCCCGATTTCGCATTGGGTTCGTCCACGACTTTTATACCATCCTAACGGCTCCCTACTTTCGCATTGGGTTCGTCCGTATCCTAGCAACTCCCTGGTTTCGCACCAGGTTCGTCTGTGCTTTTTACCCATACTTGTTTACACAACCTCCTAGCAGCTCCCCGGTTTCGCACCGGGTTCGTCTGCGTGTCTCTCCCAGTGACTCCCCAATTTCGCATTGGGTTCGTTCACGAAGTTTCACCCTCCAGCAGCTCCCTGGTTTCGCACCAGGTTCGTCTGCGTTTGACTCCATACCTAGAGGCTCCCTGATTTCGCATCAGGTTCGTCCTCGACGTCGACTATCCTAGCGGCTCCCCAATTTCGCATTGAGTTCGTCCGCGTACCTCACTAACAAATTGAAACCATATTCCTGGGGCAATAAACCCCTCGCCGGCCTCTCGCGTTGCACGAAGCCCTGGCTCGTAACACGTGCCTCAGGGACCCCGGACGGCCGACTGAGCCTGCACGCTCTTCCGTACCGCTGATCGTTACAAGGTTATTTCGCGCCTAATATTTCGTTTCTGCCTACTGCTTAATTTTTCATTTAATTTTTGCGAGCTTGACAACTTCAAAATTTTGCGATCCATGGGGATAAAGAGAACTGGACATACTATGCAAAATGTATTATAATACAGATGAAATATATGTTACAGTTAAAATCAAGTATGAAGCTTTTAAAGCAAATATGAATTCCTACTGTTTCGGCGTGAACGAGAGTTCGAGATGCCTGAGGCCGGGACCACTCAGAGTTGAGCGCTGAGGAAAGTGGTGACAAAGGACGGCGAAAGAGATGACCACCCAGTTTGTTGGACCAAACACTTTATTTTGGCTCACGATGCCAAATCGTCAATAGATTACACGAAATAGAAAAGAACGCGAGATATAAGGGCGGCGAAGCCGCGAGAACTATATCAGATATGAGACGATGTCACGAGAGATTTTAATGTGCATGCGAGCGCTGCGAGTTTGGAACGTATTCTGATCGTGCGTTCGCGCACGGTAAAGCACGAGACCTCGGGAGAACCGTTGGTCGTAGTTTTGCCATAGGTGAATTCGGTTCACCTTTGCTCGTGAGGTGAGATTCAAACGAAGGTGTTTGTCGCTGGTGACACGGCTGTTTACGCGACCGAGACAACGGCTGCTCCGTTTCGCGCTCGCAACACGAAAACAAGTATGAACCGGTCACCAACGGTCGGAACCCCTTCGTTTGAATATTCACAATTTTAGGCTAATCCTGAACACCTACAAATACTTAACTTAGGTAGTTTCTGCTTCCTTCCTTCCTTTCTAACCGTAGAAAATTGTGGGCGCGAATTTTATGGCGCAGTATAAAGTTCAGAGGCAGTAACGTATCTATATTGTGCAGAAAGTAACAGGGCATTATTATTGACGGAAAAGTGCCGGAAGAGTCCAGGACGAGACGACGGGACAAGCGTACTACGAATTTTTATTATTAATATTTGATGGGCATACACATACTATACATACATTTTTCAAAATCATATGCGGGGTGACCGAGGTACCAGACTGCCTCGTCGGACGAAGCCTCGATGAAGAGGCGTCGCTACAAATTACACTGTCCAACGAAATAAAACTTTTTTCGGTTTTTGCAATATCTGTTGCGTGATTCTTATACACCTTGTCATTCTAAAGCCGAATCCGCAAACAAAATTTCTCTATCACGCAACGTTTCGTAAAAACTTGGTTTTTGTAAAAATGCATAATTTTGATAAAGAATGACGTGTTACGCAAAAACTAAACACGCGAGAAAGTTCAAGTTTGAGTCAAGAGATAGAGGGGACTCTCCTCTACATATACATGTAGTCAATTATATTTCTATGTACTTCCTAATAGTTGTAGATGGTTGTTAAAGTTTGAAAATGTGCCGACGCGGCTCGTTTTTATGCTCTATTTTTGTATTTATGTGAAAAATCCTTTAGCTAGCAGAAATTTACTATACAGGAATGCATTCGACAGACATTTCTGGTAAAAAAAACCATTCACGAAAAGTATTTGGTACCCTTAGTATACGAGAAGATTAAGATACTATTCATTGACAGCTTGTCCGCGACGCGTTCGCGCCAGACGGCCATTGCAGCCTTTTCTCGACTCGCCAGGGCCGACGCTATACGTATTCGACGTTGGTACCACTCAAATGTGTCTTTGCTTACTATTACATAGTGTACATTACTATTTTGTACATTTACATAGGATGTACACATATAATCAGGTTCGCGTGATGTATTAAAAATCCACGAATTAAAAATTTAAAAATATTTAACAATGTTATATTCGTATAGAAAGTTTAAAAAATTAAGAAGATTTTTAAACAAGTCAACGAATATTCAAATGATCGTTTAATACAATTATTTACAATTGAAAATTCCATATTTTAAATTAAGAAAGAATAAGCCTCCTAATTTCGACAGATCCGAAAGGAAGAGAAGAAACCGCTCGAACCAGCTCGAACGCTTTCGATGCAAGCATCGATGGTGTTTGTATTGTAGCGTGACCCGTTGATCACGCGAACACAGCTACGAATAGCGCTACTGCTCTGTATGTTCGGTAAATGACGCTGAGAGGGAAATTTGAATATCAAACGTAATGTTTCAAAGCCGTATATTTCATATACATATATTTTATTCGGGTACGATAGCTTAGGCTTAGAATAGGTAAGGAAACGAGAGATTTCCACAGAGATCCTTGACGAAATCAGATGAGCGAGACTAATCGAGGAATTTGGGTAAAGTCACGTAACCTCTTGGAGGAGCTTCTCCAATTTCGCATAAATAAACAGTCGAAGTTTATAATCGGTCAAGAACAGGAAGTCGTAAATTCTCTGTCAAGGACCTCTTGGAACTCCCTCGGACCTCTCTCGGTCCCACGACCCTTGTTTTGGCGGGCCATCACCCTCGCGTGTACCCCACTCTCGTGCGCGCGCTATTGAGACACCTCCACCACCAATCACCATCGAGCTGCAACCAAGGATGAGCCACCCGACGAATCAACGTCCAGCGAGAAGATCCGAATTTTCCTATTGGCTAAGGAAAAGGAAGCTGGAAGAAGATAAAACCTCAGGACGAGAAAATACAGATAGATTTACATTTCTGAGATCTTAGAAGCAACATCGAGTCCTCTATTAAATAAAGTCTATTTCTTTTCATTACATTTTCTTGTCAAAAGTTTATTCTAAAAACCTTCCGCGAGCAGAGTGCTTCAGCGCTCCACGGGCATCCGAACCCTATAAATTCCCCAATCCCACCACACTGCGACGTAACAGTATGAATACGATGCGGCAACATTGCCCTTTTGAAAGCTGACAACGCAGTAAAATCTAGCTTCCTCGTCACACACTTCTTGTGTTGCAACGTCACTCGAGTTCCTTTTCTGATTAGAAATAGAATGCGACGGTAGCTCCATCTCGTGTTCATCAATCAGCTACACGTTTGTAGGTAATACCATTTCTGTAAAGAAAACTGTACGGCAGATACCGACCTCCGAATCTTGAAAAGTCACGTGACTCACCCTGACCCTTAATTAAATCATTTTTTTTTGTCTTTTTGGTTGCCAATCATTACACAAAATTGTTAAAATTCGAGTTATATTCACATTTAATTGTAGAAATGCTTAATAAAGAAAATTCACCTATTAGAACAATAAAACCAACCGTTCTCCTGACGTTTCATGCGTGATCGTGCGCGAACGACCGATCAGAACTCGTTCTAAACTCGCAGCGCTCGCTTGCCTCTTCAACTCTCTCGCTTGATCTCGTCACCGAATCTTAAGTTTTATAATCTCTATCACGTGACTTCGTCACATAATCGACATAGTTCATTTTTTCGCGGCATCGCCGCTTTTGTATATTGCGCACATTTTATATTGCTGTACTTTGTCGACGGTTTGGCCTCACTGGCCAATATGAAAGTGTGTTTGAACAACTCTCGGAGTTCCCGTTTATCGCCTCCTGTCTACACCACCTTCCTCAGCGCTCAATTCTGAGTGGTCCCGACCTCAGGCATCTCGAACAATCGTTCACGCCGAAACAATTAAGTAGAAAGAAAAAAGAAACACAATAAAGAAAGAACCGGCAGACCCCGAAAGCTAACTGTGAGAGAGGAGCGTAAAATCGTCCGAATTATTAAAAAAAAAACCAGATACATACCAGTGCATCGGAAATCGTGACACACCTTCAAGAATATATGCACAAGGAAGTTCATCCGAAAACATTACGAAGAGTGCTCCATCGAGGAGGATATAACAGCAGAGTTGCGAGGAGGAAACCACTCATCAGCAAAGTAAATAAAAAAAAGAGATTAGAATTTGCAGAAGAATACATAAACGCTAGCGACGACTTCTGGAAGAATGTAATATTTTCCGATGAGTCGAAATTTAATATTTTTGAATCGGATGGTCATAAAAAAGTGTGGCGGAGAGCTAATACTGAATTGGATCCCAAAAATATGCAACCGACGACGAAACACAGAGGTGGAAGTGTAATGGTGTGGGAATGTATTGCTGCTTCTGGAGTCGGAAAATTAGTAATGATAGATAGAATAATGGATAAACATTTATATTTAAATATTTTAAAAGAAAATTTACACGAAAGTGCTGATAAATTAGGTATTGGGAGAACATTTTACATTCAACAAGACTGTGATCCGAAACATACAGCCCATATAGTGGGTCAGTGGTTGTTTTATAATACTCCCCACATGTTAGTAACTCCTCCGCAATCACCTGATTTAAATTCTATCGAACATGTATGGGCGAAACTTGAAAAAAATGTACGAAAATACGACATAACATCGAAAGAATATTTAAAAGAAATATTAAAAAGAGAATAGTATAGTTTAGAACCTGACTTCATTAAAAGTTTAGTATTATCCATGCCCAATAGATTACACGAAGTAATTCGTTAGAAGGGCTGTTGGGACGCAACGAAATGCGAGACCCATAAAAGAGTTCTCGAATTTGAGACTGAATACAATCACTTCGACCATCCGCAATACATTACGTCAAGGAGCGAAAACTCTTAAGTCCGATGCGACGGGACTCTTCCTAAACTCTCACGCCAGAACAGAAACAATTAAAGACTGCGCCTGGTCAATATCCAATCCTCAAACCAACTTCCTCCCAATAACATTTAACACACGCAACGCCAACCACTTCGAACCCCGACCAAAGCCATAAATTAACCTAAGGGTCGAAGAGTCGTGAACCCGAAGCGACGGGACTCGTCCGAGTTTTCCACGCATCTTAAGACAGCGCGTCTGGAAAATCTCACCATCCTCACCCCAATTCTGTCCTCTCATTTTACCACCTCCACCATAGAATTTCAGCCCTTAAATACCCATCTTTGCGTGCGCGCACCAGTCTTCAGCGAATCTTCCGTCAGTTCAACATATACTCCTCGTTTCCGCTACATGTTTTGTACAGTTACTATTATTAAAGTTATCGTTATTAACAAGTTGTTGATACTCAAAACACCTCGTGAGGAAAGCCGAAACCACTGGTCTTTCCCGTCCATGCACGAACAAGTACAAGGGCTATCCTACTAAGTATTAATTTAGAAAATTCCCGTTAAATTAATTGCAACACTTGTAATAATGAAATGTACGAATACTTTTGTCCCTGCAGTTTCTCGCCATTTTGTGAAATTTTTGTCATTGTAAGTTACGAAATAATGTAATTAAGTTTTGTTTTTGCTTATTTGTTGTTATAAGTGTTGTATACAATGTAAAGCTACATATGTTTAAATACAATTAATAACATAAAAGATATTGTTGCTTTTATTTCTATATTCCAAATGTACGAATACTTTTGTCCCCCACTGTATATTATAGAAAATACTATTATTCTTTCTCTTAAATCATATTTCTTGGGTCAAACAATTATTTGTTTCAATGTAATAATGTTAAAAATGACTTAATATATACTTGCGGTAAAATCAACAAGTGTAACTTTCCTTCTAATAGCAGAAACGTCGAAAAAATTCGGTTTTTCTTGTTTTTGACAATGATATCCCATAAAAAAATCTATAAAAAATTGACAACACTGCCTGTTATAGTACTATATTGGGGAACTAAACAGTAGAATAGCATGTTTTCATATTTTTGAGAAACCTGTATTTTTCCGATATTTTGGGGGTTTTTTAATTAATATTTACGCCTATGTAACCGTCAGAACAGACAATACTTACGCCTATGAAACCGCTGAAACAAATAATAGTCATATAAATTCAATAGAATATTTATACTCACGCTTATTAATGTACAGTAGAATAATCGATACTAAAAACCTATGAGATCACTGCAACAAATGATACTTACGTCTATGGAACGCTGAAACAAATAATAGTTATATAAATTCACTCGAATATTTAATAGTCATTATGAAAATAAATATAATAATTGATACTCTTGCGGCCATGGGATCACCAGAACAATACTTACGCCCATGGATGGCTGAAACAAATAATATCCGCATCAATTTAACAAAGTAATTAACACTTACAGCTACGAAATTAGACACAATAAATAATACTTACCTCCATAAAGAATAATTAGAAACAATAATACTTACCATTATAAAACCAGTAGAATAAATCACAGTTACCTCTATACAATCACTAGAACATATACAAGGGAAACAAATAATAATTACAAACAATTAAATAAATAAAAATAATAGTCCAAATAGATAATTACTACAATTTAATAATAAATAAATAAATAACATTTACAATTTAATAAATAATTCAAGGAATAACAACTACAATCGTTATGAATAAATAAATAAATAAGATTTGCAGTTAAAATAAATAATAATCCTAGTTACAATTGAAATCCGATCAAATACAATAAATATTCACTAAATGATATCTACAATCTCATTAAAATAATTAATATTTACAACAACCAGAATAAGTATTAATAATCATAACAATTAATATAATTAATATATACAATTTGAATAAAATCCTAATTATAAATAATCATAATTAATGTATACAATTTAACTAAATACTAATTACAAAATAAAAGTAACGGTTAAAATAAATAATATTTACAATTTGCATAGATATAATCACAAAATAATAGCAACGACTAAAATAAATAATATTTATAACTTAAATAAATACTAATTACCACTAAGAATTACAATGAATGATGTCATGAAAATAAGTTACTGTTACGCCAATGATTCCAAGTAAGGAACAATTACGCCGAAGATCTCATTACATAAGTAATTATTATATGCGATATTATAGGAATCAGTAACGGGAAATCGTAAATTCTGCGTCTGAAACATAGTAAATTATAAATAATTAATTATAAGTACACAACCATCGTAACGCAAACACGTTATCCTATAAGCGTGCGAATTCCGTATCTTCTCCATTCCTTAAGTAATCAGAGCGGAAACCGTACTTCCGGCAGAAAAATTATTATTAAATTCGGAAATTAATTACTATAATTTATAAACTATAATTAATTTCCGTACTAAAATAGCTTCGAGCATGATTAGAAATTCGAAATGATAAACCGTACGAATATTTGATAATTACGCCAATGACATTCCTTAGCGCGCGACAAACAAAGACATTCCTGAGCACCTCGGCGCTCTTTGTCTCTCATCCAGCTCTTCAGTCAGTCTCGTTTCAGCTCTCGTACCGGCCGCGTCGTGTAGTGCAGTGCGTGTGTGAACAGTGCCAATTTCGTTCGCCGTTTCCTATTTCCTATTTCTAATTCAATTTCCAATTCTATTCCATTCACTTCAGTTTCGGGTTTTCCTGCTTATGGTTCGCGACTCGTGCGCGCCGGGCGTATCGGACCGCGGTTTCTCGCGGCGGTGGTTTATCGCGGCACGCGTGTTATCAACGCCGTCGGTCGGTCGGTTCGTGTTTTCGGTGTTCGGGACGGACGGGAACTCGGTGCCGACGGCCGTCGGCCCGAGCGGATTTTCGGGGACCGGCTCGTCCTGGCCTCAGCGGCAACAGTCGTCGCCGCTGTGTAGCACAGGTCGTCGGATATTCGGACGGGCCTCGGCGGCGACCATAGTCGCCGCGTCGTGCTCCTCGGGTCGGAACTACGTCCCGAGGTCGGTGACAACGGCAGTCGCCACTTCGTACTCAGGGGACTTTTCCGGAACAGGGAAAACGGCAACGGCGGTCGGGGTTCGTCAGGATACCTGGATACTTACGATGTTGTGTTCTCGGCTAGGATCGCGAAACGCGGAACAAAGGACAAGTCTACCAGGAGGTGCTTCGTGAGTGAGACGGTAAGCGAAAGAGGGCCGGTCGTGTGCGTGGGTTCCCTTTATGCCCTTGTCGGCCTAGGGCGAGGGATGCGGCGCGGGGTGGAATGTGCCGGCATTTCCGGGGTTGTTTCTCGTCTGGTTCGAGTGTTTGTTCGCGATGGCGGTTTCCGGTTCTCGCCAAAGTCGGTCGTTAGACGCGGGGGCGCGATGTACGGGGATCCTACGACGTTCGGGATCCGTCGGAATCGTTCGGCGGTGGTCGCGATTTCGCGAGACCGGTACGGAACAGGTCTGGCGTGTTCAGGTCTGTTACAACCCCCCCCCCCCTTCTGTCGCGGGAACGTGAGAACCGTAACCTTATTTTATTACAATTAAAAAAAAACTATATTGCTAAGTGTTATTTTTGGTGTTATGGATAGATGGGATTTTCAATAATGATTATTACGCTTCTCTCATTTTATGCACTCACCGTGAGAATGCCACCGTTTCGCGCAGCTTGACTGATCGCGAGAGGCGCTGCGAACCTCTCAACTCCCACTCCACCATCCACTCTCCACTGTGGGTTTCATATACGCGGTGTACAGTAATGAAACGGATTAGCATGAAAGGAAATCGTGACCATTTGCACATGTAATGAATAGACAGCGGATGTTTATGCAATTTCCAATTTTTATAGAAAAATTTTAAGAAAGTGGAATGAAATAAAATCCTATTTTTAATGGGAACAGCCTTTCTAGATCCAAAGCAAATAAAAATCGTATTAAATTCTTTCAAATTTTATATTGTAGCATTTTTTGAACATTTCCATAAGCCATAAATGCATAAAGATTCGCTGTCTATTAATGAATTATAAATTTAATTTAAATATAAAATCTGTCATTTTATTTAATTTAAAACATAATTTTGTACATTATTTATAGGGAAAGGGGCTTTTTTTGTCATTATTTATATTATTATTTACATCATATATTTATATTCACAAATTATAACTTACAACTATTTACAAAATAGCTTACAACTATTTACAAAATGGCTTATAACTGTTTACAAAATAACACAACTATATTTTTATTTTTTTTTTTTTTTTTGTTTTATAGAGATGGGGGAAAACCTTACATAGGCACCCTTTAACCCTTTGCACTCGAGTAGTGATAGTTACACAACAACGAGTGCAAAGGATTAATAGGGTAGTGCCGGATTCCTACCGGCTAAAAACCCCCGCCTCTCTTACACATACAATTTAACAATAATATAACTTAAAACTATTAACAATAATATAACTTAAAACTATTAACAATATAACTTAAAATTATTAACAATAATATCACTTAAAACTATTAACAATATAATTTAAAACTATTAACAATAATATAATTTAAAACTATTAACATTATAACTTAAAACTATTTACTGTCACGTGCAGTGGTTCCACTGCCAACAACCAATCAATTATATAAGATAATAAAATAAACAGCATAAAATAGTCAAATAGTCGTTGGCAGTCAGACCACCGGACGTGACATTACAAAATATTTTACAATATTCGCAAAATAACTTATAAATTACTCTCATCGATGTCCGAGTCATCAGACGAGTTTGACCACATGTCACGTTCCTCGAGAACTGAATCCGTGACGATTTCGAGGTTTAGAAACCTCTCTTCCTCCTTTGTTACATGGCTTATGAAATTCTTCCAATTTTGGGGGGACACATTTGCGACGGCTTCGTCTACAAATTGGCGGACATCTGCCAATTTATAGGACGTATTGCGCGACCGGATGAATGCTTTCATCTGTGCCTATGCCAGCTCGATAGGATTTAGTTCACAATGGTAAGGGGGAAGCCGTAGAACGGTATGTCCATTCTCACTCGCGAAATTATCAATAACATAATTGTTATCTGGTTGCTTGTATTTTTCAACAAGCTCCAGTAACCTAATTTTACCAAAACGTGGGTCGATCGTTTCCCCCTTGCCCTGCAGCCACGTGATGATATCGTCCCTTTTCCAGCTCTTGACAGGATATCTTTCCTTCTTGACGCTGTGGTAAGGGGCGTTATCCATCACGATAACTGACCTATCGCGCAGCATGGGCAAGATTTTTTGAAACTATTCAAAAAATGTGTCCCCATTCATTTCTGCATGATAATCGCCAGAACGAGTTCCGGCTTCAAAACAAAGGAGGGCCCCAGGTACAAACCCGTCTGATGACCCGATGTGAGTAATTATTAACCGCTTACCTTTTCCGGCGGGCGCAGGAATCCCCGTTGTTAATCCCCGTCGTTCCGCGTTGGCCGGGCAGGTCACGCTGGTGTCTACCCACAGTCTTCTCCTGCAGTCGCCAGCGTTCACCCAGGTCTCGTCCAGATAGTAAATATGCCGTCCTTGCATTCTGCAGTTCTGGATTTCCGTGATGTAACTGCAACGTAGTAAAAAATAAATTTGTGTAATAAACGAGGATAGAAACTGAGTTTTTGGGAAAAAAATTTTAGGATGTAGATTGTTACTTACTTTCCCCGTCTGGAGATGATGTAGGGTTGATCAATTAAGGCGCTATTTCGGTTGCGCTTTAAAAACCGAAATTCCATTCGATGCAGCAGTTTGTGTAGTGAAGTTCTCTTGAACGATGGCAAGGTGTCATCATCGTTTACTGCTTTCAAAATTTTATCCAAATTTGGAATTTCTCGACGTAGCCAAAAGTCGTGTACTTTCTTCCTAATGGCTACGACGTCGGCTTCGAGAGTCTTCTCTAAAATGTTTAGCCGACGCCTCTTCTGGTTCGGAGATGTAACAAATCCTTTGGATTTGTATTCCGCCAGCGTTTTACATATGGTCCTCTGACCAATGCCCAACTTCCTCGAAAGATTTTCAACGAGCGGCCTATACTTCAGGTCCGAGTTTTCCGCTTTCTCAGACTTGTACAGATTTACAATCATCTGTTTCTGAGCGGATCGGACGAACTAGAAACAGAGAAAAGTTTATTAAAAAACAGGAATTGAAAACTGTTATGATATCGGTTCCGGTTCTCGAAACAGTTATGAAGAATTTTTAAACAAATAAATTTTTCTGTAACGACCAAGCAACAATTGGCGACTGTTCTTTAATCATTTCGATATGAATTATTTTAACAATAAATTATTATTGAATTAATAATGAATATATAAACAAATTTCTATACATTATAAAAATTTATTTATTTAAATAATTATGTTAACAATAAATTATTATTGAAATTATAATTCAAATAGTGAATACAGAAACATTATAAAAATTTATTTATTTAAAAATTGTGTAAATAATAAATAACAATAAATAACTACTTAAATAATAAATATATAAGGCCGAACACAATACAGAATTACAGAATCGAAACCAGAACCGCGCGAAATCCAGAACCGAAAAATAACGGTTATAGAACAGAAATAATATTGGTTCTCCAACGGTTCTCCAACGGTTCTGGAGAACCGATAAATAATCCTCATGATAAATAATTATGTATAATGTAAACTTACCTTTCCTTTCGGATTTCTCTTTACTGGAGACTCATGCGACGAGCCAGGAACTTGATTTTCCATTTCTTCAGAACTTGTGATTTTGAGTACACTTTTAACACTGCTGCTGTACAATTGTGTACAATGTAAATTGTGAAACAAAAGACCGCGCAAACACCCGGTATACTACGAATGTGGCCGCATGCAGCGCTGCAGTACGTGGCGCCATTTCAATGCCACTGCGCGCATGCTCTGTGCAATGAGAAGGGAGCGTGCGTACCACCAATCAGGGCGAAGATGCGCAGCGACGAACGAAAACTGGTCGAAACGCGGTGGCATTCTCACGGTGAATAAAGTGTAGGTTAATATTTCGTCCTCGTTACTATTATCTTCGTCATATTCAAATGAGGTACTTTCAACAATTGTAGTACTATTTTCTTCATTGTCACTCTCTTCGAAATCAGAATCAGAAGTTTCTAAATCCAGAGTATTTTGCTTCTTCTGCTCTTGATTTTGTTGATATAGCACACTGATTACTCCAAGTTGAATTCCATGAGCATAGCACAATTGCTGATTTGCATCAATCAACTTCCCAACTTTTTTCATCACCGTTGCTCCATCAGTAGTTATGCAGACAATATCTTCTTTTAGAGATAATCCATGTTCCTCCAATTTGCAGTTGACTACTTCTACACATTTTGTAGCTGGCATACTTCCTGAGACATGTGTGAGTCCTATATTCCAAATTTTCTTTTCTGAATGAATATTTATATTTAAATAACGTCTATTTCGTACACTTGTCCATTCATCAAATGTGAGACTAAATTTTGTACCATTTAATTTTAATTCTGTTAATTCTTTTTTCAGAGAATTGCGAACACTGTTACTATAGTTTATAACAGTTCTTCTTATAGTATTAATAGATCTTGGAATATTTTTGAAACCTCTTGCAATCAGTGACTTTCTCAATTCAATTGAAGTACAAAACACTCTGAACGGCAAACCATCTAATGCTGTCATTCTAGACAGAACTTCATCGAAACAGTCGGTTTTTCTATTGAAAAAATCTGTAATTTGCGATGTCTTTGGTTTCGTAATATCATTTTTAGGTGAGTTAGAATTTGTCTCGGATTCTTTTCTTTTCTTTTCAATAAATTAATATTATGTAGTGTTTTTAAATGTGTATGTAGTCCGCTTGTACTTCCTCCAAAAACTTTAATTATCCTCGAACATGTTTTGCATCTCGCCAGCATATTTTTTTCATCATATAAATAGTAAAACCAAGCCGAAGTATTATCGGCAGATTTTCTATGTTCTTTGAAGTCATTCGTATTATTCATTACGGATAAATGAAACTAAAAACATATACATACGTTACACGTGTAAATATTTTGAACAATGAAGCATAATATATAATGTGTCCTTACCTATGAAAAAGAAACTCACCAATTTAAAAAATATCTAAATGTATAATATAAATATTTAAAACACTGCGCACAATTTCACTAGGACAAACGGAAGAGACAATTAGTTCGCAGTCGAGCGACAACTGAACTGTGTTCATCGAGATACGCGCCTTTACAGGCAGAAAAATGCCTCAAACGTTGTCGTTCATCGCCACAATGTTGCAAAGAATACAGCGGCATCGATACCACGCCGAAAAGAGCGCAGCGGCATCGGTACCACACCGAAAAGAGCGCAGTGGCTTCAGCAGTCACCGCGGCAATGTGCTTTGATCGGCAAGCACAGATACACACATCATGAGCGGCGAACGTATTTCAAATAAGAGCAAATGCCCCAAAAAAATATTTATTATTTATAGCTAATACCGAAAATACCGGTATTTTAGCTTAGCAAATACCGGTTTCACGAAATTGCAAAATAGCACGAAATACCGGTATTCGGTATACCGGTATACCGGCATTGCAATCCCTAGTGTGCACCGTCGCGGTGCTGGTCCTGCACCTTCGTTCTGCGTCGTGTCATTCGTTGGCGGTCGCGATCGCCGGTTCTTCTGGTGTTGCCGGTCCTCCTCCTTGCTCCCGACTTCTTGATTGTGCTTCCGCCGTGTCTGGGGGCTCTGTCTGCTGTTCGTGGTACCGTGCTCGTCGTCTGTCTTTCCTTGTTTCGGTCGTTCGTAAGGGACCTTCCTGGTTGAACGACTTGATTTGGTCCACGTGTCGCTTGAAGGTCTTGCCCAAGTACTCGATCTCGTAATGGATGTCACCCAATCGGGTAATTATTGTTCCCGGAATCCATTTGTCTAATCTGGGGTTGCCAGCAAGAAAGTAGACTGATTGTCTCGGCTGGAACGTTCGGAACGTTGTTGTAAATTCTTCCGTTTGCTTTTTTGTGATCCTCGTCTGTACTGGTTCTGGTCTGACCAGGTCGAGGCGCGTTCGAATATTTCGTCCTAAGAAGAGTTTGCTCGGGGCCTGCCCTGTGGTTGCATGAGGCGCTTTCCGATATTGTCGTAGAAACTCGTTTAAATTTTGCTGAAGTGATCCTTGTGTCGTTTTCATCTTGTATAGCGCATCTTTTACCGTTTGGACATATCTTTCTGCTTGCCCATTCGTAGAGGGGTGATATGGTGCGATGCGCTTATGGAAATTTACTCCACTCGTTTGTAAAACTGATTCGAACTCCGCTGAGATGAATTGCCTCCCGTTGTCCGATACGACTGTGATTGGTGCTCCATAAGTAGCGAACAGCTTATCTAGAATTGCAATCGTTGCATTGCTCGTACTTGACGTGGTCGGTCTCACCTGGATCCATTTGCTGTACGCATCGACAACGATTAATAACATTTTCCCTGCTACCGGACCTGCATAATCAATGTGGATACGTTCCCACGGTCCTTTCGGGTATTCCCAATGATGTTCTCGAAATTTTGGGGGGCTATACGCTCGTTCCGCACATTCTGCACAGGAACCTGCGGCCTGTTCGATCTCCGCATCTATTCCCGGCCAGTAGACAAATGAACAAGGCAACCCCTTCATTCTGACAATGCCCGCATGAGCAGCATGGAGGTCCTGCAGGATTGTCTTCCTGAGCGATGGTGGCACGACGATTCTGTGTTCGAATACGAGGCAGTTCCCTGTTAGGTTGTAGTCGCGCTCTGGTGCCTTGTATCCGTAGCGCGCAAGCTCCTGCCCTGTCTCCAGGAGTTGTACTATTTAGCTCAAATGCTAGCTTCTTATTCCACTTGAAAGTTTTTCTCAAGGGACTGCTATATGCGCTCATTTGATCTGACAAATCAATACTAGTCTTTGCTGTATTATATGCAGCCACAATTTTTGGTTTTGGCAAAAATCCTCTTTTTGTTTTCACAGTTATCATTTCGCTTGAATGTTTTGTGGACAGGACCAAAATATCTCTCTTGTCTTTCCATTTCAAGACTGTGATACCCTGATTATTTTCTTTGGCGATAATTTCTCCGCGTTTCAATTTAGTATTTATTGCTTCAGATGGATTTCCTTTACGATTTGTGCGAAGTGTACCCATTAGATGTGTGTTTTTGAGTATTAGGTTATTTGCCAAATCGACACTGGTGTACCAGTTGTCTGTACACAACGTATGACCTTTATGAAATAAATGTTTGAATAAGGACATTACAATATTTGATGGGGTTGTATTCTGCTTGTCAAGAGCTTTTCCACTGTACACATGAAAATTGTATTTGTATCCGCGATTACAGCATAATTTAAATATTTTTATGCCGTATTTGTTTTTTTTGCTTTAAATATTGTCTGAATATGATTCGCCCGCGGAATGGGATTAGCGATTCATCAATGCATAATACCTCAGGTGGATCATAATATTTTTGAAAATTTTTATTTAGTTCGTCTATCATAAATTGACAATTTTTCGTTTCCATTTAATTTTTGAACTCAAAGGTCATTTCAAGGTAATGTAATGTACATAACTGAACGCAAAAAAATTGATAACCTTGTAAACTCCGAAAAAAAAATTACCCAAGAAAAAAAAATTTTTTTGCAATAGAATGGTTTTTTCATACCATTCAAATAGCATACAAAATATTTTTGTAACCCCACAATTAGAGGAGATAGGTGGCCTTACTTAGGTGGACCACCCTGTATGCTTGTTGATCGAGATAAAATATTCCATTTGACCTTTGGCTCACCGAGAGCAACAATCTTAAAAGACCTCTTGATCGCTTCCTCGGCTTGATCCATCAAATTTGCATTGTCTCCAACTAAAAGTAGTCTACGTATATGATAAGAAATAATTTTGTACTTTCACTCATAATATAAAGGCATGGATCAGCATCGCTTTGTACAAAATTTTCCTTTTCGAGAACCCTTTTTAACTCATCATACCACGCCTTTGCTGCTTGTTTTAGACGCTAGATGCTTCTTCTTAACTTGCATACTTTTGTTTCTTTGTCAGGACTAATGTAAAACTCAGGTTGTGCCATATATACAGGGTGCGCCATTTGTAGGTACCATATGTTAAATGCTTATAAAATAGTGAAAACGTAATTAAATCGAGTTCGGTTTGCGATATTTATTTACTTTGGTTTATACCAATACAAAAAATTCATTTTTTGAATACAACGTCGGGCAAGTAATCGCCTTTATGAACGACGCAAAGAAATGCTCGTTTTTGGGCATTTTGCATAACTTTTTGCAACGTTTCGGGCATTATTTCCGTTATTTCTTTACGGATTACATCTTTCAGCTCCTGGAGGGACCGCGGCGCTCCAACATAAACTTTTGACTTTAAATATCTCCACAGAAAAAAGTCTGGAGGCGTCAAATCGGGCGAACGTGGAGGCCAATCGTAATCGCCATTTTTCGAGATTAAGCGATTCAGGAACAATCTTCCGAGGAGAGTCATTGTTTCTCGCGCAGTGTGACATGGCGCGCCGTCTTGTTGAAACCACATTCTCTTTGAATCATTTGCAGCGATTTGCGGCCAACACCAATCTTCAATCATGCTTCGATAACGGTTTCCATTGACGGTTACTGGGACTCCTTCGTCGTCCTCGAAGAAGAACGGTCCGTAGATTTTTGTGGCACTGACGCCACACCAAACAGTGACTTTTTGGTCGTAGAGAGGCTTCTCATGAGTTAATTCTAATCTTCCTTCTGCTTGTATAATAGTTTGTGCTCTGACAGTGTACAGATCATTTATTCTGTCAGCGACGCACATGAGTTCACCATTTTTTGTATTGCGAATTTCTGCCTTACCATTACGTATGATTATTTCTTTTGATCTTCGCTCTATTTGCGAAGCAGATAAGAGATTTTTCCTTATGTTTGGCACGTAATAAACATTGTGTAAGGTCACGTATCGTTCTTGTTTGCCAATGAACGTCTTGATTTCTATATCGCCAATACCTTTAGCTTCAAGTTTGGCGCTGGATTGTCCATGAGATTCTGCTGCAGTGTTGATTGGTTCTAGTTTTACCTCTTTAAACGTTTTAAACCAATCTCTTTTCTTACAGACGTGATGTGTGCACCCACTGTCTAAAAGCCAAGAGTCTCCCATATCCATATTATTGAGCGAGACAAGAAATCCTTCATCGTTCTCTTTTCTTCCATGGCTAAATCTTGGATTATAATTCTGATTTCTTGTTCGATTCTTTGACCAACAGTTCTTTATATCGTGTCCTTGCCTTTTGCAGTGCGAACAAAATGTAGGTTTTACCTTATTTGTGGTCATTGTATTTGAACGTGCATACTGTGGTTTTCTTCCGACTTGAAGTGCTTCTTTTTGGCTTTCATTTTCCTCTGGACACCTAGATTTACGTCTGTCATATTCTGACAAAAGTGCTTTACAGATTTCTGCTGTCGTAAAGCTATTATCTGGCAGGTTTGCCAGTGACGTGTTCAAATTTTCATAGGAATCTGGCAATCCAGCCAGTAAAATATATGCCAAATCTTCATCTCTGATCTCTGCGCCAGCTTCTCTAAGGTTATTTGCTATGACTTTAATGTTAGATATATATGACGACATGGAATCTCCTTCTTTCATTTTACTTTGATATAATTGTTTTTTCAATTGCATTATTCTTACCCTTTAACATAACGTCGCGTATGTTGGTCGGCGACAGAAATAAGACGCAACTCATCGCATCGTTAAGATCGACCTCTGGTAAATAGGAATGCCACACGGTGGACCCTTCGATCCTGCCGATCGCGCCAAGGATGGCCGAGGTCGCCACTGGGACTTGCGAAACAGTCACGAGTATTTGTCGGACTTCCTCGCTAAAGTAGACAAGATTTCCGAGAGGGTAAGACTGCATCTCACTCTGTACAAAGCGAGATTCACAGATCCGGAAGTAGGCCAAGTACAAACCAACTCGGTAGTACCGGTAAATAGTGCAAATTTCGGTTATCGCCATGAGATTCCAGGTTGTAATAACCCGAGAATACTCGATCGTAGAAGCGAATCCCACACCCCTGGTGGATACGGTTAATGGGACCGCATATGACTGGACTGTCAGTGACATATTCGTCAACGACTTTTCCAGCTCGGCAGCGTCCGAATCGAACAAACCATATTTTCGCGCTATATTATCCCTTAACTCTTGGTTCTGTTTTGTCCCCACTTTCTTGCGAAAGGCCTCAGATGTCCGCTTCCGCGAGGCTTTTCCTGACTGTTTCTTCTTCGTAGCAAGCGATGGTTTAGCATCACTCACCTTATCGGTAGTGCTCTCCGTTTGCATAGCCTCCATAATAATAGAGATCTGAAACAAAGTACACAAAGCTCCGTCTGTCTCGAGACGAAATTTCGCGCATTATTCTTACCCTGGACTTGGGTTGGTGGACTTGTTCCAGCGCTTTCCATGCTTCCTCAGCAGTTACGCAGTCTTCTATATGTACCTGCTGGTTTGGTTCCACGTGGAGTCCTATCGATGCAATAGCTTTGTCGTCATTAATTTTAAATATTCTTCTTTGTTCTGGTGTGGCTTCGTCGTTCACTTTTATTACACCAGTCACATAGTCTAACAAACCTTTGCTTTTTAGATACCACTTCATTTCGATTTTCCATGTTCTATAATTGTTATCCGACAGTTTATGAATGCGAATGTCTGATCGTGAACTTTCTTCCATTTTTAACACTGATTAACAATTTATCTGTCGGATTTATGTATGAAGCCACGTGGCGTATTTTTAGGTTATGTAAAGGTTAGCGCAGTGTAGTACGTCTGGGCCCATAACCATTGAAATGGATGGTTATTAAACTAACCCTTTTAATTATGAACATAACCCAGTTTATTATAATGATAAATGTACTTTTATAATAGTGAAAATAATAATATGTTTAATATGTAAAGAAACGTAATCTCGCACGTGGCACACGCATCGCGTTGCTCAACTCACACACACACACGCATACCAACTCGCGCAGCACCAACGCCTAAGCAAGCAGGGAAAAAGAACGAGGAACATACGAACAATCAAATATATTCGTTGGGAGGAGCAAACTTCACTTCAAAAAATACTATATATATGTAATGAATGCAAAATAACTCAATATACATTTTACCACGCAACCGGCCATGTGCGTGCTACGAACAACGACACATAAAAAAACGCGGAAGGACCAGAGAGAGTTTTACAAAGAGTGGCAAACGAATGAGCGATAGCGCGCAACGCCCTCGTGACGCGCGGACTAATAGAGGAACTTCCATCAATTCCCCCACTTTCCGATATTCAGTCCCATGTATTCTATACATCTGTTATGCGAAACTGCTTTTAGTCCTTTTGTCTACATATGTTGTTTTACATTGTTGACATATGTACATTAGGGTGGACCTCAGTTGCTCTTGTGCAAAATTTTTTTTTAAATTCATTTGATGCGACCCTTGCAATCTGTTCTACTCGGTAAAAAACTAATTCCCTCCAAATTTCAAGTCGATCGGACAAAGGGAAGACGTGTCGCAACGAGTTTGTTTATGCAAAAAATTTTAATTTTGCGAAAAATGAAAAAGTTCACATTTTTTCAATCCCACTGGTCATTAAACACTATTTTAATGTAATATTCTTATTATATCAAAGCAAAAATTAAATTGTTTAATGAATTTGTTTAAGCAAAATTTTTAATATTTATTTTTTAAATATAAAATTTGATCTCACATTAATATAAGGAAAAGTAGAAAAAGACAGTTAAATACTTATAATTAAATATTTTATTTATAGGCCTAATTATAATAAGAGTATAAATAATTTAAAAAAATCTGTACTTAATGTTGTTTTATCAATTTTTGGGTATTTTTCCCTATAATCGGTTACAATTTGTAATATGAATTGTTTTTCTTCTTCGTTTTTGCATAACGTTAAATTATAATCTTTCATTAATTTTACTGCTCTTTCTGCAACGTCATTCACAACTTCTAATTTTGTTATAATACCTATCGCTTCGGTATAATTATTATTAGTTTCCCATAGTGCTGGATCAATTAAAAGAAAATCTGAATTTATATTGAACCGTTTGAAAAAATTATTTGATTCAGATGATACGAAATGTTGTATTTCCAAATTCGCAAGATTTTTAATTTCTATAGTCGTTGTCATGTAATTATTATTATTGTTTACATTTTGTAGTGCTTGCACCATCGATCTTTTTGTTTCTACTTCTTTCGACGCTCAGGTGTCAAAAAATAAAAAATGTTAAAAATGAACGACGGAGAACACTGTATCACTGAATGGTCGTAAATCACTCAGGAAAAACGCTGTAATTGCTTTGGCGACTGCGCAGCCGTGCCCCCACACCACGACAAGGTAGCAATTTTGTGGGGGGTATGACCCCCGAAGGGGAAGGGGAATGCACACTAGGAGTCACCAAAGAATCACTTGAAATCGAATTTCAACACTACTGAAACTTTTTTATCAAAAAACGATAGCGCCGCATTCTCCGGTGACAAGTACCATAAATGGTTCACAATTTTTTTTAATGTCACATCGCTTATTTCTTCGTTAACATTTTTTTAATGAATTATATTTTTGATGAATTCTAGATCTACACGTGGCGCCATAGCAGCCATTGGGGTCAAAATCCACGGCTCAATATAAATGTTAATTAGAAATACACATGTATCTCTAATGCTACTATACTCTTCCTGGTTGAGAGGAAATTCGTTTCGAAAAATAAATATTTTTAAAGTGTATATTATTTTAGCCATCCACCTCGCATGGTGAAATGCGCCAGGCATTTTGAATGAAATGCCATCCAAAGGAATCCCCCCAAGAAAAATTATTGCTAATTCTAAAAGTTCTTTGTAGTCATCTCTTGGGTGACTCATTTTTGTGTAATTTTTAAAAATTTCGATTTTTTTTTGTATATCATTAATATGTTTCAGAACGTAATCGTCGTGCGTTCCCGGGATGTAATTATTTTTATTAATTTCAGGCCAACTATTTTGAAATTTTTTAAAAAGTTGAATATTCGGGCCTGTTGTTTTCGGCATTTTTAATTCAAAGACCCCACGCAACACAATTTCGTATATGCGATGGCGACAAGGAAAATACAAAAGATCTCTTTCAATTCTTTGTTCTAGCAACACACATGCGCCCTGTAATCGTCCCGTATTTGACGAAGTCGTGTCACAGCATAAAGCTTCTACGTGTTCCGTTAAATTCCATTCTTCTAAGGTTGCAAATATCGCCAAGGCCTGATCGCTTCCACTACTGGAAGAAATCGCAGGTATCCCCAATAATTTTCGTACACCGTTGCACGAAATTACCACTGGAAGTCGCTCCACAGTTTTCTTGTCCAAAGTAGGCAACATCGCGCCATCCCAATGTACAGTTATCCCCCTGAGATTAATTTCTCCGAACATTTTCCGCAGATGTTTGGCGTGATCTGCGCGAAAATTATGGCGAAATCGCCGAAGAGAAGTGCGATTAATAATTAATTCATTTGTATTGCGACCTAAGCTCTCTGCTGTTGCCATAATAATACGAACAGCATCGCGATCGCTGATTTTGCACGCATCTAAAGCTGCAACTAACTTTGAAGAAAATACTTGGACTTTTCCTCTTCTCCTTTTTCGGTCACTCGGCCTAGGTATATTCGAATCACCTTCAACTCTTATCATTAAAACATAAAATTTGAATTGCCTGTATAATTAAAGGGAAATTACTGAAATTTTCAAACTTCAAACCGATTGCGACACCCTTTCCTGTTGTCCAATTGAGTTCTTCTTTTGCAGAACTTATTTTTTTTGGATCTGGAACAGATCTAGGGGGTCGCATAAAAAAAATCAGATGGTCGAAAAATAAGGTCCACCCTAATGTACATACCACGCATTACGAAACGGCTCAGTGCTGCCAACCTGAGCCAAGATGATGATTATTTTTCACAATTTGCTGTATATGTTGTCACAACGACAACTTATTTATAGAGATTTCTGTCAAATCACCCTCCGGTAGATTTGTAAGCGAATCTCGTATTAGGATATGCCCAGGAATGTGGGCAATAAGATCGTTTGGATCCGAGGAGATTGGAATAATAGGACGAGAATTCAATACGGCTTCTATCTGAATAATTAAGCTCTTAAACTGTTCATAAGTGAATAATGCCTTACATACTGTTTTAAATACATAAATGTCTCGTAAAAGATTTTACCGCCGACTCCCATAGACCACCAAAATGTGGGGATCGCGGAGGTGAAAAATGCCAATTTATATTGTCATTACTCAAAATATGTGTAATTGTATTATTAAATTCCTCAGACCATATCAGTGATTGTAGCTCTATAATTTGATTGCGAGAGCCAACAAAATTGGTACCATTATCTGTATATATATTTTTTGCCTTTCCTCTTTGAGAAAAGAATCTTCCCATTGCTCCCAAACATGTCTCAGTGGTTAAATCACTACATAGGATTTAACCTTTAATCTAATGCGGTTCTTTTTCTCTTTAATAAAAAATGGACCGCAATAGTCTGTGCCTACATTTTCGAAAGGCCGTGATTGAGCGGCTCTAGGAGTAGGTAATTCACCCATTAACGGGGCAGAAGTATTAGGATTAAACCTATGACATTGCATGCATTGCCCGATAATCCGCTTTACTATTCCCTTAACACTTATTGGCCAATACCTTTGACGAATCAAATTCATGGTTGCATGAACTCCAGCGTGCCAGTGTCGCGTTCATGGTCATATTTAATTATCAAATTCGTAACGTGGAATGAATATGGTAAGATTAGGAGGTGTTTCTGAGAAAAAATAATAGGAGCATTTTTTAATCTATCCCCTACCCTGAGTAACCCATTTTCATCTAAAAACGGGTTTAAATTTCATAATTTATATAATACTTTTTTGTAAAGAATATGAAGGAGCATCAGTTGATGCAATAAAAAATATATGATTCCATTTAAAAAAACATTAATGACCTTCATATGTCCTAAATACTATGTCCCTAATACTTAATACGTATTATTTTTAAGAAGATTGTGCGTGGGTACGCACTAATCTTACTGATTTTGAAGAAGATTGTGCCGTGGGTACGCACGAATCTTACCAATGGCAGGAAGTGCTGGCGAGTACCGCACGTTCTTGAGGTTTTTTACAATAGTTTGTGAAGAGCTGTGGCTTCCTGCCACCCGTATTTACACTGGAATTTCCGCCATGTTTTGTCCATTTTTAGATTTTCTAGGAATTCTTCTCCTTGCCTAGTTCGTGTATGTTTTGCTCGCGGTGGTGAGCTCCTTCGCAGGGGGCCACCCCGCGATGAGGACGCTCCGCGGTGGGGGCAGCTCCCGCTAAACGCGTTACGCGTGAGCCGGGAGCGTCGCGTTCCCTTGCATAGGGACGTGACAGCCATATTAAATTCTTTGTGGAAAGGTTAAGGGAATGAAATAGAAGTGGCTGCGCTCACCGATTGATGACTAACAGAGTCGCTGACAAACCGATCTAGTTGCCAGTTGCGTGATGATTTCAGTCCGAAGTAGACTTGGTCCTCTCGGCTGGTGTCGATGCTTCAATTACAACGCTGAAGGTCAATCGAAGGATGCAACTGCTCGTCGACTTGCTCGTCCGACTTGCACGATGAATGTTGTTCCTTCTGTTGACTACCGCTACTACAGATGGTCCACGTTCCGTAGGATGGTATCCTCAGACGAACTTCCGTGGACCTGTTGCTTCTGTGTTGATGTCCTCAGGTTGTGTGATGTTCCACAATATTGATATCACTGATATCCGTGGTGATGATTACCGGAATCCAAGTAGTGACTTAACAAGTCAATGTGCTTCAGCCCTTTTTCCTGTAACAAAATTTCCTGGTTTATTTCGAGAATATCCTATTACAATAATCGCTAAAAAAAAAGAAAAATCTAATAAGTATCCTAAAACCTATAATCTCTTATGTTCTAACGCCGCTACCCTATTTAGTCGGTAACTCGATCCTTAACTCCGCTAATATTATTTTATATTAAATTATTATATCGCACGCCGCTTATACTTTAATTACCTAACTGCTAAATCGCTCCTATTACCTAATCTGTCAATTATTTACACTTTTATTTATTTTTTTTCTAATTCCCTAAGAGGGAAGTTGGGTTTTTTTCCCAATTACCCCCTCTTTTTTTTGGCCCGGCTGGATAGCCCTTTGACCACCCTACCCTCGGCCCGTGGTCGGTTTTTTGTAAAACCACCCCTTCACCCCGCGGGGGGCTTTTTCTCGGAAAGGGGGGTGGGGGGATTTTTTCGACAGGGAGGGGAACTCCCTCTTTGCTCTCAATATTCCTTCAATTTTTTCCTTCCATAGAACATAGTTTGCGTCATTGAGTGGTTCGACACTCGCAAAATTCCATCCTTCTGCCATTTTTTACCACTTTTTTTTATACTCGTAATTCTATTTTCCTCACAAAAAATTTGCACGTGTTTTTCTAACCTCGAACCACGAACCACGAACCTCTCAAATCACGAACTATCAATTATGAATCTTCAAACGCTCTGCTACCATTTGTTATGAATAAATGGGTTTATTAGTCCAATCAGATCAATGTGCCATAATTGCACTCTAACATTTGTGATCTCATAAATTAAATTACTTAGGAAGTTAGCTTCCTTACAAGCTTCTGATAGAGCAACATATTCAGCCTCACAAGTCGAAACAGAAATCGTCGCTTGTTTTTTGCTTTACCATGACACTGCTCCGTTCCCTAATAAGAACGCGTAACCACTATACGATCTGCGATCTCATATGTCGCTAGCAAAATCCGCATCGGCGAAACCTATAACCTCAAGATTCGATTTCTTGTACGTTAAACAATGGTTTATGGTTCCTTTTAGATAACTTAGAACACGCTTGGCAGCAAGTCAGTCTTCTTCACTGTGTGAATTATTAAATTTACTCAGATAGCTTATCGTATATGTAATGTCGGGCCTAGTGCCCGAAGACAGGTAGTTTAAACAGCCTATTAATTCACGATAAGCGTGATCGTCAGTCGCGATCGCGGAATTTAATTGAGAGCCGACTGCGTACGGAGTGGCTACTGACTTACAGTCATACGTGTTAAATCTACGCAATATTTGCTCAATATAATGTTTTTGATCTAAATGAATCTGATCTTTATCTCTTGTAACTCTAATGCCTAATATCATATATCGATCGAGATATCGAGATATCATATCGATATATCGTCGTTCGGTGCTAAAACGATTAAAAATCTGTGCATCCATGCCGCCGAACGAATTAATTTTTCATAGGACGAAAATTGATCGCTATAAACGAATCCTGACTTCTCCGCGCTCAGCATTTGCACCAGCGACTTTTTTTATATCCGATACCACGCCTATTTCATATTCTCGGAACCTGTTTAACGTCGTAGGTACTTTTTTTTTTGTATTGAAGGCGATGGGGAAATGCATTTACGCACACCCTCTCCATAAGTGACGTCAAGAGAGGGTAGTGTGGGACTCGGCACCCTCTAAGATGGAATGCGGGGGAAACGGGGCTACAAGAACCATCTTGTACCCCTGCCCATACCCACTAAAACCCCACCGCCTAAGGTCTCATGACCCTTCGCCTCAGCGGAGTCCGAAGCTAACGTGAATTGCGCGACCAACTGTTCGTATTACTACACAACGCACTACTTCGGATGTTAACTACACCTGTTCTTGGCTTACATAACGTCGTAGGTACTAATTCGATTAAATTGGGTACCATATGCCTTGATTACCGGACGATGTGGCAAATAATGACTGAAATCTGCCTTCTCGGGCTCCGAGATTTCTTCGATGATGCCTTCTGACATCCACTCTTTGCACACCTCGCCATACACACAGAACAAATTTTGAACGTTAAGCTTCTCCACAGTTCGTGTTAACCTATTGGGCGCAATTTCATAATTACTCGACATGAGTGTATGATTCTCTTTGAGCGGCAATCTGACTTCGTAACGACCATCCGCGGTCAACCGTACAGTTTTCTGCAAAAAAACTTGTGTCTCCTTGTTTTGGATCGCCTTGTCTACTTTTTCTATCGGATCTGTAATACCGACAACATCTAAACGCCACAGATCGGATAGCTCGGCCTCTTGCACGTACATTGACGTAATCATGACTGCTGCGTCACTTCGAACAGTTGTATTCGGCAGCTTCCCTATAACCGTCCAGCCCAGCCTAGTTTCGAACGCAACGAGACCATTCCGTAGGTCGTACTTTTTAGCCGTTATCAAGGAAGAGGAAGAGGAAAATGCATTTATGCACACCAGCAGTTGTTCGACTGGTAGTGTGGGACTCAACGCGAATACGCAATACAGTAAAGATTCTACCGAAGTCAGTACCGACGTTCCCTACTGATGTCAGTGGAACACCTCACACCACTCGAGAACCGTCGGTCGCGGTCACAACACGGGTCGGCTATATCGGTGTGAGACCTGAAGACCACTACTAATCCAATTACAAAACTTCTTTATTTTTCATTATTTTTTTATGTAACTTTTACCAACATATTCGTGGCATTTTTCTGATTAAAATGATACCAAATATTATATAATTCCGATGTTATTTACTTGTGTAACGAGCGATGAAAGTTTCGAACGCAGAGGAGGACAGCGTATGGGAAAGAAAGAGACGCAGGTTTGTTCTCTGCCGGCGGCCGCGACTCTCTGCGTCTCTTTCTTTCCCATACGCTGTCCTCCTCTGCGTTCGAAACTTTTATCGCTCGTTACACAAGTAAATAACACCGGAATTATATCATATTTGGTATCATTTTAATCAGAAAAATGCCACGAATATGTTGGTAAAAGTTTCATAAAAATATAACGAAAAATAAAGAAGTTTTGTAATTGGATTAGTAGTGGTCTTCAGGTCTCACACCGATATAGTCGACAATGTGGTGGCCGCGACGGTTCTCGAGGGTCGCGGTCAGCACCTCATGACGTCAGCGAGTACCTCCGACGTTCCCTACCGAAGTCAATCGAAAAGAACCAAAAGACTGACTTCGGTAGAATTTCTACTGTACCCACTAAAAACCTCTCCTCTTAAAACTATCTACAAACTATTTTCAAACTATTTAAAACTATTTACAAACTACTTAAAACTATTTACAAACTATTTTACAATTTACAATATAAATAACACTAACACTAACACCAAAAACACTAACACTATAACACTATTAACACTAACACACTAACACTATAACACTATAACACTATTAACACTGAAAACACTAAAGTCTAATGTCCCTAATGCCCTAAAGTGCAAAGTCTTGCTCAATGTCCGAGTCGGTATGTGAACCGTCAGACGCGGATATCCAGTCTTCGTTTTCATCGAAGACTGAATCAATTGTCCGATCCACTTGTTTAAACCTTTCTTCATCCTTCTTGACATGGGCAATATAATTGTTCCAGTTTGAAGGGGACACGTTCTCCAGGGCTTGGTCTACAAGTCGCCGGACATCCGCCAACTGGAATGTCGTATTACGCGACTTTATGAATTGTTTCATTTGAGCCCACGCTAGCTCAATGGGGTTCAGCTCGCAGTGGTAAAGGGGGGGGGGGGGAAGGCGCAATACTAATTTCCCGTGTTCTTTTGCAAATTCGTCAATCACGTAAGTCTTGCCATGCTGCTTATATTTGACGGCAATTTCTAACAATTGCGTCTTTACCAAATTATCCGCATCAAATCTTTCCCCCTTACCCTGCAGCCACTCCACAATCTTGGATTTCTTCCAAGTCACTGTTGGATAACGCTCCTTTATGACGCTGTGATAAAGAGCGTTATCCAAGACGATTACTGCCCCATTTCGCAGCGTGGGTAAAATTTTCCGGAACCATTCAAAGAACGCGTCCCCGTTCATTTCTTGGTGGTAATCGCCGGTGGTTTTCTTCGACTCAAAGCACAGCAGGCCCCCAGGTAAAAATCCGTCTTCTGATCCGATGTGGCCGATGATGAGTCGCTTTCCTTTGTGGGCGGCGACAGGTATCCCGGTCGATAGTTGCCTTTCTTCGGCGTTCCTCGGGCTGGTGACGGTGGTATCCACCCATAAATGGGATACAAAGTCCCTGATGTTATACCAGGTTTCGTCCAGGTAATAAATTGGTCGTCCTTCCTCGCGCAGTTCCTTGATTTTCGAAATGTAGTTTTGTCGCCAGTTGACAATATGCGCTTTATCTATTAGGGCGCTGCTCCTCTTCCTTTGCATAAAGCGGAACTCCATTCTCTTCAGCAGGCGATATAAGCTTGTTCGGCTGAACGACGGGAGTTCTTCGTCGTCATTAACCGCCTGCAAAATTTTATCCAATTTTGGCAGCTCGCGCCGCATCCAAAAGTCGTGGACCTTTTTCCTTATTGCCACAATTTCCGCATTTGATGTCTTCTCCAAAATGTTGAAACACCGCCTCTTCATATTTGGCGACGTGACAGCCCCTGTACTCCTGTACTCCGAGATTGTTCTTTTAATGCTGCATTTTCCAATCCCCGTCTTCTCCGACAGCGATTGAATCATCGCCGCGTAGGTGGTACCGGCGTTTTCCTGTTTCACCTCCTTGTAGAGATTGACAATGATCTCCTTCTGCCCAGGTAAAACGTACTAAAAACAGAAAAAAAATTGAAATAAAGATTTTTAATTCATTAAAGAACAGCTAAAGAAACGTCTCATTTACATTGTCATGCATTGCAACAATGTAACAGCCCAAATATATAATCGAAATGCATTATTAATATGTACAATGCGTACGTACCTTTCCTCTTGGATTCCGCTTCGGTGGAGATACATTTGATGGCTCTCCTTGTTCCATTTTCTTTTCAAATAAACACTGATTTAAAGAAAATCGCGGAAAAATGAGTGAAACAACTGTGGTATAGCGTGCGTGGTAAATAGGACACCAGGTATAACGCAAGTGAGGCAGTTTTCAGCGCTGCACGCGTAGCGTCGCTTCAGTGCCACTTCGCGCATGCGTTGTACATTGGGAGTTCTACCAATCAGGGCGAACCTGCGCAACGAACGACGCAAACTGGTCGTATGCGAGGTCTATTCTTGCGTGAAACAGACTGTAGGTATAGTACGTCTCCAGCTCTTTCGCGATATCCTCATCGCTCATTTCCGTTGCGAAAAGCTCTCTGTTGTGCGCGGCATGCACGATATCCAGCTCCGCCATCTTTGTTTCTAATAACTGGAAATCTACTAATTTATCTTCTACCGCTCCCACGGCATCCACATTCCCTAAAAACATGTTCAATGCCTTCGTGAAGGAGCCGCGAGCTGCTTTCCTCTGTCTCTTGGTAGTCTCCATTTCACCACAAGATACCAAATTGTACAGCACGTATCACTTTATGATCACTTTATGTGAAACCACGTTTCACACCTTTTCCGAAATAATTCTCACCGCGTCCTGTCACGGTCGCCAAATGTTTTAAACTGTCAGGTTGGGAGAAAAATAACGGTTTTAAGCATTCACACACGTACCGTACAAAAGTAAACCAACTTTATTAGGGACACGTACAATAATCGAAACTCGCGACGCTCCATCCACTCTCGTCTATTCATCGGCCATATTAACATAACCTAATCTCGACGCCACACTCCTCTCGATTAAGCGCGCTTTTTTCCACGATCGCGGAAACGAAGCGGCGTCTGCTTCTTCCGTCACGTGCCCCATCTAGCCCGCGATCATGGTACTTTAACAACATCGTTTAAATTTCTGTTGTAGTTTTAAGAAATTGAATTCTTGTTTCCTTCCCTTAAATTCATCATGAAATCATTTCATCGAAGACCGTAGAATGTTTGACTAGTGACGCGTCATTTTGAAGTTTTAGTGTTAATAGTTTTTTTCACACTGCTAACTGCGTAGCAGTACTCTTTCGCTCATAAATAGCGTCCACGCTACACAACACTTCCTTTGTATAATTTTTTTTTTATTTGTCTTTACTAAACTAAGTAATGAGTCTGACAAATATTCTACGATAATATTTTTGGCGACATTCTCAGTCCGAATCTATTCCGCAGTTAGCTTTCACGGAGTGTTGTCATCGAACTCTAAACTTAAAGTGGCCGTCTGCTTGACCATCGACGAAAAAAATGCCTGATGCTCGCTATGTATTATACTAACGGTGACTAAAGTCATCCGTGAATTTTCACATTCAAGTTCTGAGCTATGTTTAAAGTTTCAAGTCTCTAGCTCATCGGGAAGTTAGTTTAAAATCAATTGCTAAATTTGTACCGAACAGACAAACAGACAGTCTCGAAGAAAGCGAGCTAACAAAAACGTGGTAAAAATGAATATGGTGGTTTGTTCATAATTTAGTGTCACGTAGGGCCACACTCTCGTTTTTTCTCGCTTTTAATTAAAACGGGCCTCAGTTGGATCTCTGTTAAAAAGGGTTACTGAGAGGTTATCTAGGCTTCTCAAGATTTCCATATTAAGAAATATAGTACGGTATCTCTTCTGTACAAAGGGGGGTGTATTGGGACGCTTTTTATTCTCCGAAAAAAAGATTAGAAAATTCTAATCGAAATGAACGCGGAGAGAGCTTCTCCAGACGTAACAGTTGGTTCTTACAAAAAATGGTTGTGTTTAAATACAATTTAAATATTTACATGCAATGTGGATTGCGCATCGGTAACCGTGTTTTCGCACCTGGTAACGTCCAGTAATTTGACGTCTTCTCTGTACTAGCACAGACGAGGTATAGGAGTAGACCAGGCTTCGGAATTAATAGCAATCCTCGAGGCCGTTTCGAATGTATGCGTCATCGAAAGCCACAAATAAAGTTCGTTGGTAAACTTCGAAGGAAATATTTCAATACTGCAACCGTATTTTCATCAGCCAACCATTTGCAATTGATTGATAATATTTCCATGGCAGCATGATGAATTGTAACAAACATTTGATTGCTATTAATAAG
The DNA here is from genome assembly GCA_913789895.3 of Seladonia tumulorum. Classification (NCBI taxonomy): domain Eukaryota; kingdom Metazoa; phylum Arthropoda; class Insecta; order Hymenoptera; family Halictidae; genus Seladonia; species Seladonia tumulorum. The sequence goes on along the minus strand of CAJYYF030000013.1, from coordinate 237,177 downwards.
CGATGGTGAAACGCTTACATTGTTGTCAATATTGTCGTGATTCAGCATCAGAGGCAACATTGTATCGCACAACGTATTGGCATTTCCTAACTAAACCCAATTATATATTATTATCGTTATCAGAATGATATCATCACCTATCGATTCAAAATGTTTCCACGATTGAAATAAACCGAAATAATATAGTCAGGTTGAACCGAAATATATCATGCGAAACATTTCCGGCGACAAAATCTGTCTGTCAAACCGAGAAATCTGAAAAGTCTCGAGCTCAATGACTGTGGTAGTGCGTGTACGTGACAACTGTTGCTTACGGCATTTGTTTTCGAACACATAAAGTGGCTCCTAAATGTTCAATAATATTGTAAATTTTCGCTTCAATATTGTCGCTCTATATTCAAGCACGCATCAGTATGCTTCAATATAAGCGCATCAATATTCTCACTCATTGTCGCAAAAATATTCATGCTGCATGGTCGGGGCTGTCTCGGTGATGTTTTTGATGCGAATTTCGAAACACACGAAGAGAAACAAAATTTATATCTTTTATCAGCCAAATATACTATTTCTCTACATATGTATTCTGTGATAAAGCAATGTTTCTTTGAACGAAGATGAATTGTAGTAATACAAAAGAACATTTGCTTTGGCTTAGTATTTTGATTAAAAAAATTATAACAAAAATGCAAGCGATTACATTCAACTTAAATTGTTAAAATGTAGTGAATTCTTATTTGTATACACACACACAAAAGAAAAACAGAATCAGGCTGATTTTCTTAACCCATTTGCATCATTAGCGTATATATGCGCTCAATTTTCCTGGTCGCTATCAGCGGAGCCGTATGCACACGCTCAACTTTGTTGGTCACTATTCGTTAGCTAAACAAATAGAAATATGTAGTATTTAGTAATAGAAATATGAAATATGTAGTTCTTTTACTTGTAGTCATTTTTGTACTAAAAAAAAAAAAAAAAGTTTGGTGATAAAGGCCTTCTTGTCACATTTCCTTGTGATGCAAATGGGTTAAACTTCGTGTGTCATTTCGTGTGAATATATCTTGTAACTAAATTTAAAAAGAAATTAATTTAAAATTTACTATATATACTTCCTATACTTTTACTATATAATCTTAATTGTAAAATTAGAAAGAGTTAGGAAGTAATTAATTGATGATTACGTAGTAGATCGTTTTTTACGAGATGTAATGTTGGATATTATAATCGCGCTCTACTTTATCGACGGTGTATGTGCGTGCAGAGAATGGCGTGGTGTGCGCGCTAGAGCGTAGAGGGGAGAATGCTGTAAGATTTGAAAGTGTGAACACGTGCAGTTAAGTCTTGTCATATATACATACAGTATACATACATTAAACTTGTTTATTAAAGTACAAGGTAGTGGGTTAGTAGAATCTGTTCCACATTAACCCTTTGAGCGCTGAGTTGTGCGAAGTTAATTGTGTGCTGTGAACCACCTACTTTTTATGACAAATCACTCGCGACAATTTGTAAACCAATGCGCAATAAATGCACACACAAGTCTAATGAACAACACATATTTGCGTTCATGACCCAAATTGAATGGCTGTGTGAGAATCCAGATATGCGTTCATGGCCCAAATTGAATGGCTGTGTGAGAACCCATATATGCGTTTATGGCCCAAACTGAATGACTGTGAGAACCCATATATGCTTTCATGGCCCAAATTTAATGGCTGTGTGAGAACCCATATATGCGTTCATGGCCCAAATTGAATGGCTGTGTGGGAACCCATATATGCGTTCATAGCGCTCAAAGGGTTAAGAAAGCACTGGGATTAGAGCTCCAAAAGTAAAACTTCAATAGATGATGGGCCCAGTCGATCAAGCCTGTTGACCAGACTACAGACCAACTGCACGTGTTAGTAAAATAAACTAAAAAATCTTAAAACTAAAGAAAATAAAGTAAAAGTAAGAAAGACGTAAAATGGGTGAACCGTGAGAGAAGAAAGAAGAGTTTGAAAAGTTGGAAAAACTGAAGGATGCGGATAGATTTCAGTTGTGGAAATTCAAAGTGACCATCTTGTTAAAAGCACTCGGTTTATATAACCAAGTAGTAAATATTGAACCTCCAAAGGAAGAAAACAGGGCAGCGCAATGGAATCAAAACGATGCAAAGGTACAGAACGTAATAGTCGCAACGATAGAAAATGGTCCTCTCTTACAAATTACCACATGTAATTCAAGTGTTGAAATGTGGGAAAAATTAAAAGTGATTTATGAGAGAGACAACGAACAGCAAAAATGTGTGTTAATGCAGGAATTGTTTACATATCAACACAAGGGTGTTTTCGACGTAGCGTCACACATAGCCTATCTAAGAAACATAGCATTTAGGTTACAGGCATTGAGAAGTGAAATAGAGGACAGAATGCTAATGACAAAAATATTAACCACTTTACCAGAGAAATATAGGATATTTGTCAGTGCGTGGGACGCAACCCCAGAAGATGAAAAAACAACAACCTTACGGCAAGATTGTTAGGCAGAAGAATCAAGAAATTTAAAGGAGACAGGAGAAGAACCAGTGGCATTTCAAGCTATGGAAAGGAAGTGCTTCAAATGTGGTTCAACAACACATTTTGCTAACACATGTAAAAAAGGTACCGACAGTGAATGGCGTAAAAGTAAAGAAATGAGGTGTTACGCGTGTGACAAAACGGGCCATATAGCAAAAGACTGCAGGAACAAAAAGGTGAAAACCCGAACGGGATATTCGGGATATAAAATTAGTAAAAAGTCCAACCTTACGGAGAAAGACTGTTATATTAGGTTTCATAAACAGAGAGAGGATAGAAGGGAAGACCAGAAGGTATGCCTCTTGACGAGAAGTATGAACTCGGTGACATGGATGCTAGACTCTGGATCGACCTGTCACATGGTGAATGACCATATACTGCTGAGAGACTGCGAAGAAACTGAACTTGTAGTGGGAGCAGCGAAATGAAATACCTCCATGAAAGCAGTAGAAAGAGGAAAACTGGATCTGGGGAATTGCACTCTAAAATATGTTCTTTTGGTTCCAGATTTAAGACAAAACTTAATATCGGTAGACCCAATGACCCAAAAAGGAGAAGTGTGATTTAAAAACAAGCATGTAAAAATTACAAAAAATAATGGAAAAGTTCTCAAAGGTGAGAGCTGCAAAAATGGACAGTACTACAAAAACAGAAGCGATGCTGTCTGCGGAACAAAACAAGGTACAAGAGTGGCACAGGAAGCTCGGGCATATGAGCTACGAAAAGATGGTCAAATTGTTGGAAAGAACAACATAGATGAATGTCTCGAAAGAATCCATAAAAGCGGAGATACAGAATTGTAGAATTTGTGCAGAAGCAAAACAGACAAGAATTCCGTTTGGAGAAATAACAGGTCGAGCAACAAGACCATTAGAAATTGGACGTTTATGGTCCAATAGATCCTATATTGTGAGACAGAGAAAGGTAATAACCTTTATAGATGATTACACCAATTTTGTAATGATTTATTTACTGGAGACAAAAACAGAGACATTCGAAAAGCTGAAGCAAAATAGAATCTAAGACCGTCAAAACTACGCTGTGATAACGGTAGAGAATGCCCAAGTCACTGCGTGAGGAACTGGTGTAAATCCAGAGATATAATTCTGGATTATATAACACCGCATACGCCTTAGTTGAATGAGAGAGCTGAGCGAATGAATAGAACTGTCTTCGACAGATCAAGAACTTTAGTATTTGGTAGTAATTTTAAAAAAGAAATAGAGGTAGGGGCAATACTGGTAGCAACGTACCTGCAGAGCAGAAGTGTAACAAAACAGCGGAGAAAACTCCATTTGAAATGTGGAATGGCAAGAAGCCAGACGTACAGAATCTACAAGTATTTGGAACAACGGCTTATAAAAAAAATTTGTAGCTGGATAAAATTTGCACGTTATGCACAAAGTGCGTATAGACTCTGGGATTCTTAAAGAAGAAAAATAACATTGTCCAAATGTGACATTTGCGAAGTTAGAAATAGAAACCAGATACATGCAAAAGAAGAGGTCAATAAACATAATAGAAAGCGAAATTGAGCAAGAGGAAAAGACAATAGAAAATCAGTGGTCTATGGAAAGTGAAAATGAAGATACTGATGACAGATCTGAGACAACAAAAGAAAATGAAGAGAGTGACTTAGAGCAAGACAGAAGGAATATAGAAACAGAAGATCAAGAAGTTGACACACAAAACGAGTCAACTGAAACTAAACATAGCGCAAGGACAAAAAGGATTAGAAAGATTCCACAGAAATATCATGACTACGTTCTGTTAACGCATGAAGAAGCAGTAAAAGGAGAAGAACAACTAAAGTGGCAATGGGATAAATGTAAAATATTGTAAGTCTGCAGAGCAAACTGCAGACATATTTACGAAGCCACTAGTGAGTAGTAAGTTTTTGTATCACAGAAATTATCTTATTGTTTAAAACAGTATTGTTGAATTTTAAGAGACGTTTGATTTCAGAAAAGTACAAAAACTGGCTGTAAGACTGAATGAGTATGCTGGAGTGAGATCGCGATTAAGAGAGAATGTTAGAGATTGTAATAGCGCTCTACTTTATCGACGGTGTATATGCGCGCAGAGAGTGGCGTAGCGTGCGCGAGAGCGTAGAGGGGAGAAGTTGTATATATATATATATATATATTAAAGTTATATATTAAACTTGTTTATTAAAGTATAAGGTAGTGGGTTAGTAGAACCTGCCCACATTAAGAAAGCACTGACAACGGCTGATTAGAGCTTCATATTTATTATATTTTAATAATAAATGTAAATTTATTATATTTTACCATTTAATTAGAATGTAGTTGTATTGCTTTCTTTCACGTTTGTGGTGAGCAAATAAATAACGATCAAATTCGACCAGTGTCCAGTACCAGAGTAGGAAAGATTCGTTACCGAAACCGTTTTGCATGAAATTTTTCAACATTAATTTAATCTTTGTCATTCTTCGATTTCTACCGAATTTGGATTCGTTTTCACCAGAAAAATGTCTCCAGTCAGCTGATAATATTTTCATTGTGATATTTTTAATAATAAGAGGGTTTGGATCTAGTTTGTTCATTATTAATAGGCAATTAAAATAGTTACAATGTTGCCTTTCGTACTCTCTTTCAATAGTGATCTTGAGAATTTCAGTGGTTCAGATTCTCAGACAAGCGGCTACTGGACACAACAACGTAAGCTCCTAAGCATTGCTTATTAATGACAATTAATTTTTTTTTTTAACAATTTATTATTGTGGTATGAAAATACGACCAATAAATTATAAACATTTTTTTTATGAAATGAGTTCAAACACGCCTTAAATGGAATAACCTTTTATTCCTTTTACTTCCTTAAGTTGAGGAAGTGTGGAGGAATAAAGTGTAATTAAATGTAATTATACGTAATATTTACAAAAAAAGTGACATTAATAATAGCGTATTTAAATAAAAGCGAGAACGCAGAATAATGTTTTCAGTCTAAATTTCTCTGCAATTCTGCGTGTGTGTAAAGCTTCCCAACGTAGATACGTACTCGCGTAATAAGCGTAAGGGAATCAAAAGGACACAACATTCTTTCGCGTGCTCTATTATTTATAGTATCCCCGATATGAGATTTAAAATTCTATCAGCCACATTGCCGTTGAAGTGTATTTGTTCTGGCCGATACGATACGATGTGACGCGGAATGGTAAGGGGACTCTAGAGACCCCCGAAGGTGAGACAGAAAAATACATTGGGTGATTGTTCTACTCCTATACCTGGTCTGTGCCCGTATGCAGGTAGATAGATGAAGACTTTTGCGGGGGAAAGTATTATTTCACGCATACGCATACGCGATAGCTTTATGGCAGCCGGATTGCTAAACCTATCCCAGATCGATACTGTGTCCTAAAATTTAATCAACTCTGTAAAATGGGTGGTTCCTGAGGTCATTTGAAGCGACATTTTCCTTTGAAAAAATGTCCGCCTCGGCTTTGTTAAATAGTTATTAACGATGTCACGTCCGGTGGTTCGACCGCCAATGATTAATTAATCTAATAAAGAATTATTGCAAAGTCCGATAATGTCACGAGAAAGTGACGCATCAACAGGATGCCAAATCAACAACTCAGCCTTCTGCGAAGTGCACAAATAAGATCGGTTTGCATCCTTAGACTAACATTTAAATTATATACAATTATATTTACATTTAAAATACTCAACAAAGGTTATTCCTTTGGATGTAAAATACACGATAATTTATTAACTTCTGTAACCGTATGAAACGGTGTGGTCCTATACATTTCTAACTTAAGTAAATCTCCAGACGAATCATATAAAGATTCGCTGTATTAAGGAGGAACGTTAGCAAATCCGTTCCAATCATAAATTGACCATGGGTGGACGTCGCCATTCAATACATGCTTTTGAAAATAGCGTGCTGATTTCGATGCGACGACTACAGGACCTGAGACTTCTATGCCATATACGGCAACCATCAAAGATAAAGCCTCTCTTACAGGTGTAACGCCACCTGGAGTCGTAAGCGTAGTTACAGACTGCGCTGCAGAACCAGTCTCGTCTGCTGTTAAAGGAACAAGTTTACATCTAGTTCCAGTCAATTCGGTTTGAACTGCCATGATTAAAGATAACATCAGTGGCATGTCACGCATTTCCAGCGTATATGTACCAAACTCAGAGAAGCCAGCTTCAACTAACCACTGAGTCTGAATAGGTGTTAAAACACTCGCTGGGCCATAGCCCAACAGGTTACGGGTAGGATGACCAGATCCATCATCATCTGGTACTATATCTTCAGGTAAATCCCATTCTTCGGGTAAATTTCTATTATTCGTTCGATTTATATCTGATTGTATTCTTAAAAGATAGACTGCCAAGCAAGGATATGACATGTACAGCCAATGTGTTTTGCGATTTATTTGGCCAAACCAGCCAAGTGAACCATCATCGTCCGATTCGACATAATTGAGATGCTTAAATTTAACTTTAATTTCACGTCCATTTAAAGTAAAATTACCAAAACCGGACAGGTAATAATTCAGCATATGCGGTATTTGTAAATTTGCTGAATAAACAGCCTCCATAAAGGCTGACTCCGATGGAGTAAGAGTACCGCTCGTAAGTTTCTTAACTTTATACATACGCGCGGTCGCTATAGCAGCACAATAATAGTTAAACGCCGATTCAGGCACACGGCGACTGAATCCATTGTCTATGGCGCAAAGATGTTGGTGCAGCTGCGTAGCGATAGTTGGTAATGCGCAAAACGTCGGGAATACTTTCTGCTCTTGTGCAATCGGTCGCCCCTCTTGCAAGAACAGAAGCACCAAGGCCTCAAGGTGGAGCGGATCGTTCCGCGGAGTGGAACTCGATGACGCCAGGTGAGTTGGCTTCGGCGCACCGACCACCTTCTCCCCCTCAACCAGTGGGGGACGGGTATTAGCTTGAGCTTTCGGTTTAGGGACTGGACGATTTTGTGGCCGTTCTTCGGGCTCTCGTTCCCTCTCATTTCGTTGACCGTAAGCTCGGGGGTAGCGAGGGTACGCATTTCCGCGCCTCTGGCCACGGAAAGCTCCTCTTCCTCTACTTTCTCTATAGAATCCTGACATTTTATTTATAGTTTTCTCCTCCGGATACCCCTTTTAAAACTTATTTAAAACCTTATTCGTTATTTTTCTTTTTTAACCTTTTTCGTTAACCTTTCCTTATTTGTTTGGATAGAGGACCAAAGTTTGTTTACATATAAGTAAGTAATGAAATTCACAGGGATCGACTACGTGTTGATTGACTGTGATATTGCAAGATAATGCTGATTAAATTCAGTTAGTGTTTGGCACATAGAAGTCAGCATATGTATATGTCGTAGTGTTCGCTATCATTCGATAATATTCTGCTATTGGAGCAGGTATAACCATATCCTCAGGAATCAAGTTAATAGGTGATTCCTCATCAGCAAAGCGGTCTTCCGCATTCACTGTTCTAACATGATCAATCAGATGCGCGTTTAATATGCTGGTGTAAACGTGTTGGAACGCGCAGAATGGCACCTCTCGGCGTAATCGCGGATTTTCCGCCTCCAAATCGCCATATACTCGCTCACATAACAGTGGAAATGTTGAAAAATCTAAATTCTGCGAATATATTCTCGCGACTGGTGTAGTGCCGGTATATTGCCCTTCCTGCCACATAGGTTCGTCACGTAATACCTCCTTACTAGCCTTTACGACTGAAGGAGTAACTTCAGCTGGATCTGAAATGATCGTCGGCTTTTTGTCAGGAACTAGGGGTTTTCCACCTCTCTGACTCCAGCCCTTTGACCGCGCGGTGGGTCTTCCTCTTCCCGCGGGCCTTTGTTGAGGAGGTTCTGGCTCGTCTGCCCAATTCTCCGCAACTGGTGCTTGGTTATATCGTCTTGTATTGAACTCATACATACGTCGGGCGTTTCTATTCATTACAGGATTTCCTGTAGCATTAGAATTCCTAACCCTCTGGTTTTGCATTTTGTATCAAATATGTAAACGTTTTCGTTTAAAATTGCCTTTTAACGACTGAAGGAGTAACTTCAGCTGGATCTGAAATGATCGTCGGCTTTTTGTCAGGAACTAGGGGTTTTCCACCTCTCTGACTCCAGCCCTTTGACCGCGCGGTGGGTCTCCTATCGGTATTTTGCTGCCTTGTAGCCAGCACCAGCCTGGATGTAATGAAAGGCGAAACATAGCATTCATACTTATTGTGATCTTGTGCGCCAACTCTTCCAAAGCTTCCCGATGGTACACGTAACAGGTTATCCTGCTCGGGGATGGGTATTTGCGGTATTCCTGCATCGGGGATATTAACCTTAATTAAATGCTTAGTAGGTTAAGCATTTGCCGTTAGAAGTTGTCGGAGTCGGTTGCCGACTCGGTAGGGTTGTATTTGCGTTTAGCGCTGGAAAATGCCTTCAGTTCCTGCTGCAGTCTGCTTCTGGTGGTGATGTCATTCGTGAAGGCCAGGTGGTGCAGACGCCGATTAAATTGTGCAGTATGCGCAAGCACAACTGATACGGCGACCTCCTCAATGGTTTTCTGCGACCAGCTTGACGTAAGGGTGGTCATAAGGCGGCTAGCGTATGCAGCAAGACACTCGTCATCCTTTGGCCGACCGTTCAAAAGGTTGATCACTGTCGCGGCACATGTTTCGACGCAACCGTAGCGGGCGAGAAAAATTTCCTTAAATTGCGCCCATGTCATGCCAGCGAATGACACCTGCGACAGCCACGTGGATGCCAATCCCTGCAACGCCTTGCTCAATGCAATGACAAGCGCTCCTCCATCCAAGGGTTTTTCCGCCATGCAAACGTCGATCGTTGAACACCAGGCACGTGGATCGGCGTCAGGTGATTCCGGATTGTACTGTGGTAACGAGACCACCGGCGCACTAGGGAGTTTGATGGACTCGATAAGTCGCACCATGTTCTGGTTTTGTAACTCCAGTAGTGACCGTAAAATATCCGAATTTGAAAATTGTGAGGCTTGATCAGATCCCACTTCTGATGTCGTATCACGAGCGTCGTGACGCGTCCCGGAATTCGCGCGTTTCATCTTGACGAGATATCGAAGTATCGAGCTACTCTGACCGATTCACTCTGCGGAGACACTGATCTTGATCGTTCGAGAGCGAAACAAAATCTGCCGCCCGATCGCGGGCCATCGAGGGCTTTGCCTCCTATTTTCCTCACTCCGCAGAGTGACTCCGTCCATGTGTACGCATTACAAAGAAGCCGATTTTGTTTGTCGCGGCCGCTAAAACGTTTCGGCCGCGCGTAATGGAAATCGATCCCAACTGTCGCGGCCGATCAAACGTCTCGGCCGCGCTACAATGTAAGTACACGCGCGAGCACTCGGCAACCGACTCCGACAACTTCTAACGGCAAATGCTTAACCTACTAAACACATTTAAATCTACGACATATATATGTCTGAAAGGCAATCGTCGCAGTGTGAATGGTAGTAATGATTATAGACTCCTGATGTTTCTCCTCTACTTTCCTGATATTTCTTTCAATTCCACTTGACCATTGATGCACTGAGTTAGTTAGTTTCCCTAGATCTTGGTAGAGGCTCTTCTGGAGATTGTCTATAGCTTGAACAGTATGCACACTTAAACTTGAAGTCGCATTGTGAAGTGATTGGATCTCATCGGCATTTCTAATTGTAATATTTTCTATGCTATTGATCTGATCAGGTAATTTATATTTAACGTATATATATTTGAATAAACGACAAGGTACAGAGAGCAGTATAGAACATGGCCGCCACGCGTGCTTTCTTTTATAATAGTAGTGGCTTCTAAGCAAGAAGACCATAGACTCTTCAGTGTGAAGAATACGGATGAATACCGATGAACACAGCGACCAATCCCAGGCTACAACGTCATCACTAGATGAGAACTCTCCGTACATCTAGTTTCCCATAGCCGCCATCTATGTCAGGATTCGCCCGCACGCCATGAACAGAGCGCACACTTCAACATGATCTGTTGTAATTTCAACTTCTCATCAGTGGCAATATCAAACAATTTACTTTGTATATCACCGATAAAGTCAAACAAGCCTCGACGTTGTCTAATTGAATTGCTGCTACATGTTAAGTAATTTTTGGGATATGGGGTTTATTATAATAAACACACAACTAAATTTGAATAGAAAACTAATATATTATAAGACTCGGAGGATTCTTTTTAGCTCTCGATACCTCGACACTCTGGACGAGACTGACGAAATGTACAACGGAAAACCGTTGCTTAGGTTTGAAACCAGAAACGCAATAGCCTGGGCCTGCAATGTGTTTATGATCCCCCCGACCCTTAAGAGTCGGGGTACTGCCAGAGACCCATTGCTTTATTACACAGTTGATTCGAAAACCCTTAAGTATCTTAATTGAGGCTTTTTGATTCTGAACGTAAAATATACTATACAATTTCTATATTATTAAAAATATGTTCACTGTCTTAATAAATTCGATTGGAACAGATTAAGCAGAAATGAGATGGAAAGCGAGGAAATATTAGCTCCGCGTTTAAGGTGTCAAGCATTGTCACGCAACGGTGTTAAATTCGGAATTACGTTTTGTGCTTGTACGCGGTCTTTTTAAGCTCCCTCACGACCTGTTCGATCTGCTTATGGGTCCTGGTGCCGTAATAGATCCTCGATAGCTTCATCTTCTTCCTAAAATTCATTAACCAAGCTTTAGCAACTCTGCGCCGCGTTCCAGTCGGACGAATCTACCGAAAGTATTCTCACTGGTCTTCGACGTTGTTGTAGCCATTGTTGCATTCTTTCGCGGAATCGCAGCAGCCCGAAGAAGCCTCTTCGTCAGGAAAATGCTCGAAATCTGTATAACAAATATGTAGACGTTAAAACAGCTTCTCCCCAAAAAGCTTTGTCTAAACCAGATCCAGCTACCATAGCCCGAGCCTTTTCCGTTATGGTTCTCACCATACGTTCAGACACACCATTTAACTGTGGAGTACGTGGAACTGTTAAGTGGTAGCTTATGCCTTTTTCAACGCAATAATCTTTCATTTCATTTGACAAATACTCCCTATCATTATCACTATATAAATTTACTAATTTTAAATTAAAATGAGCTTCGCTTTTGGCAACATAATCTCGAAAGACAGAAAATACATCTGACTTCCGAGCAATTAAATATATAACGCAATAATGAGTATATTCATACAAAAACAAAACAAAATAATTTCTTTCATTAATTTCTTTCTTTCATTTATGAACAATGAATAATGGGCGTCGTAAATGGTAGTCGTGCTTGTTTTCCGTTTACACAAGCTTCACATAAATTATCGTTTACTCTAACTTTTTCTATTTGCTTTATATCCGCAAACATTTCTTTATTCTTTAACTCTAGGAACTTATTTTTGTCGATATGCCCTAAACGCTGATGCCATAATGTACAATCATTTCTTTCAGCACTAGTTGCTTGAGCAACACAATTTTTAAAATTCATATCAAGCATAAATTCAATAACAAAAAAAATTGTTCAAGGGCTTACATGACATTACAATGTTACCACTTTTACGTATTTTTACTCCCAGTTCGTTAAACGTCAAGCTCATTCCTGCCTGCTGAATTCTTCGTACCGAAAGTAAATTATACGGTACATCTGGACAGTAGTATACATCCTGCAGCGTCCCTTGAATACCCATGTTTATGGTGATATTTATGGTACCCTTCTTTTGTTGCACTAATGTGTGTACCATTTTTCGCAACGGAAATTTTTATTGGTACAGGAAGTTTGTCAAAATTTTCGGCTACATCTTCTTTGTTGATTATGTGATCCGATGCACCCGAATCCAATTTTGGTTAGGTCGGTTTCATCCTGGGCCGCCAGCACCGACTGCATAGTAACCGGCAGCCTGCTGAGCCACAGCGTCCTTATGAATCCCTCTGGCACCTCGTTGCCCGCCAGGCTCCGTATGTGCCTGAGGAACTGCGACGGCGTTCTGTCCCCCATCTCCTCGTGCTCCAGGAGCTGTTTAATTTTCTTTTCCTTGGACATGGAGAGGCGTCTTATCAGCTCATCACGCAGCCGTGTGTATTTGCCGCGTTCTTCCGGGTTTAACAGGATATCTTCCACTTCGTCTGCCGCCTTTTGTGTGGTAAATGAATGGGAGAAAAACTTTAATTTACTATATAATATGTATTTAATAATATATTTGAACGTATGGATATCATATCTCTCTTCTTCTACTCACAATCACATGGCGTACATCAGGACACACAACGACAAGCTACGCACAACGTGGTACGAACGTAACCTCACTCTCGCGTCACACTCGCGCATGCGCGCTCACACACAATACAAACAATCACCACTCACATTTTGATCGAGTCGGGCCACCACGTGGTGGTACTTCGTTTCCTCTTGTATTTATTGATTGAGTTCTGATTGCCGTGTTCGCCATATGCTCTATGCCAAAGCACCATACAAGTTAACCAATCCCTCTTAGGGCAAATTGCGATTCCAGCTGGTTGAACCATAACGCCGGCTTGTCCGACCAAAATTTGGGCATATGCACGGCCACCGCCCAATTCTGCGCTGTCCCTTCTTGATCCGTCATGGTTCGATGTCTTATCTTGATCAGATTTGTCCTTCTCTTCATATTCTCCCACCATAAACGCAACACTTGATGGGTCATAATTTGTTGAAGATGTATTATAATTTGCTGAAGATGCAGATGGCTGTATTACTTCAATTGTTTGAGCCATTTTCTCACTTTGAATGTTTGCGTTTTTCACCTGTCTTTTATAATAATAACAGTCCCTTTTTATATGTTTTGTTCTCCCGCACTGATAACATCCTTTAATTTGTCCTTTAAATTTAGACGATTTAATTTTATTATTATTAACCCTTTGCCCTCGAGGCCTTTTTCGCTCGGGCGAACCAGCAACTCGAGACGATTTCGGCTATATTAGGGAAGCGTCTTACAGGCACTTTGAAATCATTTTATACTCAAACAAACGTATACAAATAATAAAATTTTGCCAATTTATTTATCTTTACATTGAATACAACAAAATCTGTTAAATATTACACTCTGTAATTATTTTTTGTGTGATATTTAGTGAAACAATCCCCAAGATGCATCCTCGGTTTGTCAGAGGGCACGTATTACAATAATACGAGGTTTCTCGTCAACCGCTAGGCTTGTTACGGTCAGAGCAAACCTTGCAGTCCCTTTTTGCTCCTTTTAGCACAATATGGAGCTTTCCGTTTAGTCGGGGTTCATCGGTCGACGCCGACGTCGACGCTTGCTCACGATGCTGGCGATAGGCTCCCCTCAATTGCTCCACAAGCGTTTTTAGAAAGCGCAAATGATTGTGTGGCCTTTCGCCCCTTTTCTTTTTTTCTAGTTTATACAGTATGTAGGAATTGATTAGGCAAATTTCCATGCCCCAGAAAAACAGCTTCCGCCAACATTTTAACGATTTTCGGAGAAAACAATATGTCGATGCATATTGGTCTGCCCGATCAACACCACCCATATATTTTATATAATTCGATATAATGTTTGGTTTCTTGATCATCATTTCAACACCACCTCGTGTAATCCTTCTGACGGTCTCCATTCCTGTGTCACCTCTAGTGGTCAAACAAGTGACCTGTCTTTTGTCCTTCCACGCTAAAAGTAAGGTCTTGTTTTGTCGGTAAGATACCGTGGATTTTTTTACAAACTTTGGCTTTTTTATTTCACTGGGCAATTCTTTTCTGTTCGTTAGAATCGTTCCGGTAATATGGCATTTCAGTTTGGCTAGTTCTTGAGCCAAGACATAACTAGTGTAGTAGCGGTCGGTGTTCATATGGTGACCCTGAGCACCTGGAATTTTGTCTAACAACATTTTATATAGGTGTATCGGAATTCTTGAGGAAACAGGTAAATCAGGCCTGACCAACAGCTCGGTTGTGAGTGATCCATAATATGGTAGAATGCAACAAACATAGCCACTATTTGAGTCAGCTAGAGTATAAATTCTGATACCCCATTTTGTCGGTTTTTTGGGATTATAAGTAATAAATGAAATTCGGCCCTTGAATTTTACAGTAGACTCGTCCACACATATTTGCTCGCCCGGTATAAAATAATCCAAGAATTTTGAATTTATATAGTCTAAAAAGTAACTTACTCGTTGCAGGTGTGATCTCGGATTCGTATTGTTTGTTGGAATGGTCGACAGATGAAGCATCCAGAATACTTGATTGAATCTGTCTCTTGTAAATGTTTCTGGATAGAAAGGGATATAGCTGGCACTATTTCTTGACCAATATTCTTGTAAATTGGCCAACGGCATTGTGCCCATATTGATCAAAACAGCAATAAATTCCCAGAATTCTGCCTTCTCCACATCACGCCAACTTCGCCATATCGAATTTGCGGATAGTGTTCTCCCTTCCAATTTCTTTTTCGCATATCTATTCGTTTCACAAATTATTTTTTCAACGATTTCATCAGTGAAAAACAGTTTAAAAAAATCGACCGGTTCTGTTATATTTGAAGATACGTGTGGACCGGTGGGGTGTTCGCCAGATATAAATTGTGCTCTTCGCGGCACTTCTTCGTATTCTCCGCAAAGTGCCCATTCTGAACTGCTTGCATCTTCCGCAGTTTCACTTTTATAATTCTAATTTTTCGATGTCTCACACCTCTCACTTCGTCACTATCTTCCCCACTTGATTTGTTTGTTTCGAAGCGTAATCCATCGTGAATCGATGAAATTTGCTCGTTCAGAGTCGAAAAATCGAATTTATCTGAACTTGAGCTGATCTGATCTTTATTCATATTTATAGGGCTCAAAAACTTTTAAACTGCTATTCTCACTGTCAAGATCGTTTTAGGCGAATGCTACGTTGAGACTAACTAAGCTAAGCTGAGAATCGGCTAAGAACGCAGGCTGAGTCTGGCCCACGAAAGTGGCTGCGATAAGAATATCTTATCGCACATCGGAAATAAACATATCGAGTTCCAAACCGCCGGATCGCCGATACGGTACATATCAAGTGGACGCATCAAACCTTGTCACGGTGCGCGGTGGTAACGCGAGCACTACTAAGACTTCGGAGTTAGTAAGAATAAGACATATCTTATTCTTGGAAGATTCAGGGTAGACATGGTACGTTCTAGAGATTTTTAGAGTGACAACTGACTATTGCTTTATTTGAGGGTGCTTATATACATGGATTTTGGGCGAGAGTGGCGGTTCTTTCCCATGTCTTGGCGGATAGGGAGGTACCGGCGTTCTTATCTTATCGGTTTGGAGAAAGCGGGGTGTTCTTATCTTATTATCTAAAAAATAGTTTTAAGAGAAGACCGAGTGTTCTTATTCTATCTTATCGGAGGGAAAAAGGGGCGATTTTCCTTATCTTATCTAGAAATAAGATTCAGAGGAAAAGCGGGTGGTCTTTGTGGGTAGGAATAAAATGGTGAATGGTTAAACTACAAATGTGGTATATTTAGATTATTAACTTTTACACTCTCAGTTGGGTTTTTGTCTCTTTCACTCTCTCTCATGTCGGCAGTCGAACCGCTACTAGCCGGGGGACCATCTCACGCCCGGCGCCCCCCGCGGACAGCGCCCTCTCCCATCTCACAACCTCACACAATTAAAAACAACCTCACACACACACCCCTCTTGTTTTTATTGTTAATCAGTCTTTATGATTTCTCTTACATTCTTATATAGCTTAGGTCCACTCAGAGCTTTCGTTAAACAATCCGCACGCATTTTTTCGTTAGAAACATGTGTTACAATTATATTATTCTCTCTCATACTTTCTCGAACAAAATGAAATTTTCTATTCAATAGTTTTGATCTTGATTTATAATTTCCGCCATTCGCTAGTTTAACTACATTTAAACTATCACTCTTTATCTCTTTGGTTATTTTAGTATCACCTGTTATTTCTTTTAATAATCTATCTACCCATATTACATCTTTCATACCTTCAACCATTGCTTCTAATTCGCTTTCTGTTGAAGATAAAGCTACTGTACATTGTTTCTTACTTCTCCATAATATCAAATCACCATTTCGATAAACTAATGTCCCTGTGACTGATTTGGCATCTTTCGTCGAATCCCAAGACCCATCTGTTTCACAATCGACTCTATTTTTTATATTCTTTTCGCCATGACATATACGATAATTTATTGTTCTCCTCAAGTATCGTAACACTCTCTTTAATCCCCCCATATGTATTTCTCTTGCATCATTGTTATACAGGGTGTCCCACCCGATTTTGACATCTTGATTTTCTCGCTATTGTTACTCGTAGCAAATAATGTTTCAGCGGAGACTTGAATGGTATCGAGTGGAGCATATTTTGAAGTTATTAGCTTTTTCGTGAGTGGACACGTAAAGGTCATATGAAGGTCAACTTTGTTTTTTTAAATGAAATGAGGTATTTTTTAATAAATCAATCGATGCAGCTGGACATTCGTTATAAAAAAGTACTAACCTAAGTATGTCGAAAAGTAGTTAGTAGTTCAGGAGATATTTCAGTTTAAATAATTCTAAAACCAGTAAGTTGGGCGAGATCGACTCATGTATGCATTTTATAGGAAAAGCATGCCCGTGAAGCCAATACTGTTCTCGCATAAATACAGGTGGTACGTTAACCGAGAGTAAGCCTAAGTCACTTTTAAGTACTGGAGTAGTAGGTGAGAACACCTTGTTTGTTAAGTCGAGAGTCAATCCACAAGTCACGATCACCCCTAACACCACATAATAACTGGTGCTGTTCTTGTAGGAATCACTACTCGTCGGAGCGATCCCGCACGCTCCGTGGTTTCGCGTACGTGTTCGAATAAACAACACCTTTTGAAATATGTAACTTTATTTATCGAAATAATCGCTAGAGACGATCGTGGTATTCTACAGAGTATTCAACGATGGTTTGTACGATTCTGCTGTTTTGCTCCGAGGTCCGCTTGCTCGTCACCTCGGTGGTGACGTGAATCTTTAGCCATGGGCCCGTTTTTTGGGGGAAGAATCATCCCCATTCGTTGCTTGACTTGAGGGAGGAGGATCTTCCGAACAGACCTCTCCGGTGGAGGAGGAAGTTCCCACCTTCAAGTCAAGAAGGGAAAATTTTCCCAGGATGCGATTTTATGGGACCCCGGAGCAACGCGACGAAGGCCTAAGTGGCCCATGAATGCGTTATTGTCTCTCGTTTCGTCCGCTTGACGAAAACCAGAGACACGGTACTTCGGGTTGTAGCAAACTCGGAAAGGATTTATGATCCCGGTCGCTGCGCGTAGTGGGCCATGAGGCCCGTTGTGTATGAAATCGGGAAAGGGGCTCGCTCGCGGGGTCTCGTAGTGGTGTCCGATGACTCGAAGGAACGCATATTTCCTTGGGGTCATAAATTACGCTACAATGTACTGCCGAAAACCCGTAACGGTGGGTCTCTGATTGCCTGAAAGCGGTCGAGTCTCGTTGTTTTTACATTTCGTATAATCGGGTGTTTCTAGACGTTACAGGCGGGACTTGTTCTTCACCTGACGCTAATTCGCATACGTGTGCACACGGAAGGTGGAACGTGATCTTCACCTTATCGTTTATATTAGTATTTATATTAGCTAGGTGGAACGCGATCTTCACCTTATCGTTTATATTAATATTTATCTTAGCTAGGTGGAACGCGATCTTCACCATATGTTTGTTCGCACGAATGTACGTGTATGTTGTAGGCGGTACGCGATCTTCGCCTTATTTGGCTGTTAGGCCCGTTCTGGTGTTACAATTGATTGTTGACACTTCGAAGTGTTGCGACGCGACATACTCCCCCCGTTGAGAGGGTACGATCAACTATTGCGCCTTTAGACGTGACTCAGAAATGTACAATGTTTATATGGAGTCGGTGGTATATGTTATGCATAAGTCGATAATCTGCTAACGATTGCGGTTTACGAAACGCTTGTGAAGAGTTTATTCGGACGGTAATGGACACATGATTTGTGTGGTCCGTTTGAATTCCCCGTTTGCGGTTTTTACCGTGGCTGCTCGCGCTACTCCGTCCTCACCAGGATGTAGGGCCGTGATTCTGCCTAGCGCCCACTGCGAACAGGGTTGATTTTTGTCCTTGAGCAGCACGACGGCACCGACCTCGATGTTTGGGCTGTCCTTAGTCCATTTCTGCCGTTTTTGGAGCTCGTTCAAATATTCTTTGTTCCAGCGTGCCCAGAAGTCTTGGCGAACCTTCGTAATGTGCTGCCAATTGGATAGGCGGTGTGCTGGAACTTGTACCAAGTTATCTTCGGGAAGGGTGGTCAATGGTTTCCCAATTAAAAAATGCGCTGGCGTAAGTGCGTTCAAATCGTTCGGGTCGGAGGATAGTGGTGTTATGGGTCGGGAATTCAGGATGCCCTCAATCTCTATACAGAGCGTATTGAGCTCTTCGAAAGTAAAAAGCGAATCGCCGACAACCCGTCGAAGGTGATGTTTGAACAGTTTCACCATTGACTCCCACAACCCGCCGAAATGGGGGGCCGCTGGTGGATTGAAATGCCACGTGATCCGATGGTCACTGGCAAATCTTTGAACGCGTTCTTGGTGCGTGTCTGATTGGAGCAACGCGTATAATTCTTTTAATTGATTACTCGCGCCTACAAAATTTGTGCCGTTATCGGAGAATATATGAGCCGGTACACCCCGTCGCGACGCGAACCGTCGTAAAGCTGCGAGGAACCCCTCGGTTGACAGGTCGCTAACGACTTCTAGATGTACCGCCTTCACGGCCATACACACAAACACGCACACGTACGTTTTGATTCGCGTTCTGTTTCGGTGCTTGCGTTCTTTTATGAAAAAAGGCCCGCAGAAATCTATGCCGATGTTTTCGAAAGGTGTCGCCTCGCGTACTCGAACCGCCGGTAAATTGCCCATTCTATATTCGGTATTAATCGCGTTGAAACGGAAACACCGTGTGCACGAACGTATTACCTGACGTACTTGGTTACGTCCGTCAAGCAACCAAAATCTTTGTCGGAGTATATGTAAGGTGGTTTGTATGCCCGTGTGATGGTATCTCTTGTGCGTTTCCCGGATGATTAGGTCAGTTAGCCGATGTCGACTCGGTAGCAAGATCGGATGTTTTTGATCATAGGGCAGATCTGATTTTTGCAGGCGCCCACCGACCCGTAGCACAGTGTCGTCGTCCAGAAAAGGATTGAGGCTCGCGATTCGGCTTTTCGACGTCGTATTTTTGGCCTTTAGGCACTTAATTTCGTTTTCGAATTGCGATGCCTGCACGTTTCGGATAATTCGAATCTCGGCCATCTGAATTTCTCGGGCGCTCAGCGAACCGCCGCGCGGGCCACGTGGCCGGAACCGTAAACAATATGCGATTACCCTACGTAACGTGGTATATGAAGAGTAACGCGTGAATAAATCGTCCGTGCTAGTGTTCGCGACGAAACAAGTGACCGCCTTGAGTTCGGGAATCTCGATGTTCTGCAGCACTTCGTTAGGCCATTCGTCCGAATTTTTAGTCAGCCACGACGGACCGACGAACCATGCACGATTCTGCAGAAACGCGTGCGGTAATTGGCCTCGGGATAATGCGTCTGCCGGATTGTACTCCGAGCGGACGTGTCGCCAGGTATGATCACCGGTGATCGATTGAATTTCCGCGACTCGCGTGGCCGCATACATTTTTAGTCGATGCGGTGCTGTTCGAATCCAATGTAAAACCACGGTCGAGTCGGACCAAAACACCACCTTATCAGGTGAGATATTAAGCGCGTCGCTCGCCTCGCGGTATAGTCGCGTCAACAATAACGCGCCGCATAATTCTAATCGGGGAATGGTCACCGTCTTGAGCGGCGCAACTCGCGATTTAGCGCACAATAGATGACATTTGACAATCCCGTCCTTCCCGGTCGACCGCACGTACAAACATGCACCATATCCAATGGTGCTCGCGTCGCAAAACCCGTGTAATTCGATATTTTGCGGTTGCTCCGTTAAAACTCTTCGGTGGAATGCAACTGCTCGGAGTAATTCTAATTGCTGCGTGAACTGTGTCCATTCCGAATGAATGGACTGCGGGACAGATTCGTCCCACGCGACTCCCGATCGCCACACGTCCTGCATGATCTTTTTTGCGTGTAACACGACCGGACCCAACAAACCCAAAGGATCGAAGATCCTCGCTATTTCAGATAGGATCGACCGCTTCGTCGCCTTGCTTCCGACGGCGTTTGTACAGGCGGTGTAACAAATCTCGTCCGTGTTCGTTTTCCACGAAATGCCTAATGTTTTCAGCGACCGGTCGATGTTTACTATGAAGTTCGCGTGCAATTCATGATCCGGAAGATCGTCTAAAATGTCCCGGTTATTCGATGCCCATTGTCGGATCGACAAACCGCCGCGACTCAGGGCGCCCGACACTTCCCTTCGTATTGCGCGAGCTTCGTCGATGGTGTCAGCACCGGACAGAAGGTCGTCAACGTAAAGGTGTGTCTTTAATATTTTCGCGGCTCTCGCGTATGACTCTCGTTCGTCGTCAGCTATTTGATGTACGGTCCGGATCGCAAGGAACGGTGACGATGAAACGCCGAAAGTGAGCGTATTTAATTGATACGTTTCAATTTTATCATTCCGGCGCTATAATATTCTTTGGTACGGTCGATCGTCTTCATGCAAGAGTACTTGACGATACATCTTTTCGATGTCTGCCGTTAGCACATATTTATACGTGCGGAAGCGAAGAAGATGCGCGAACAACTTCGGTTGTATGGTGGGGCCGACCAGAAGAATGTCGTTCAGGGACGCGCCGGACGTTGTTTTCGCGGACGCATCGAATACCACGCGAACTTTGGTGGTGCTACTGGTTTCTTTCACTACCGCGTGATGCGGCATATAAAATCCCTCGTCACCAGGAGCCTCCACCAAAGACATATGGCCTAAAACTAAGTATTCGTCGAGAACGCGCTGATACTCGTCTCGCAATGCTTTATTCGCGTTTAATTTGCGTTCGAGGGATAATAGTCGTTTGACCGCGCCATTGCGCGAATTGCCGAGCCGTTCGCGGGTTCCGCGAAAAGGTAAACGTACCGTGTACCGACCGGACGGATCGCGACTGACGTTTTTTTTGAAAATGCATTTCGCACGCGACTTCTTCCTCTGACCGCGGTCCTTCCGTTTCGACTTCTTCGATCCGCCAAAACTTGTCGAGCTGCGTTTCCAGCGTCGACAAGTGGCACGCGGCTCTTGTTGCTCGCTGTTGCGCAACGCCACCGGTCACGACCCAACCCAATCGCGTCTTTTGCAGATATAAATCTTGTCCTTCGCGCGAGAGATTAATTTGCCCCACCTGAAATAGCGAAACTGTCGCTCCAGCGCCGATCAACAAATCTACTGGACGCGGCAGATGAAATTCGGCGTCTGCTAGGCGGATGTTACGCGGAATCGTCATTGAATCGCGCGGAAACACCTCCGACGGCACCAAATCCGTGATATTCGGGATACTGAGGCACGTCAATTCCCTTTCAAATCCGTCGAAGGTCGAGCGTATCTTTAATTTAACTAAGCCTTTCGACACCGTGTGCATGCCATTTAACGCACCGATGGGGAACGATTGCGCGGTTACCCGTAGACCTAATCGCCGTATGAGCGCCTCAGTGACAAAATTGGCCGTTGCGCAGGTGTCTAATATGGCTCGGGCTCTTATTACCGATCGGTTTTTACTAATGATTTCGACTATGGCGCTCATTATCAACTGCGGTGTTGCGGTAGGAAGTACGGTCGCGAGACTAATCGTCGGCTCCCCGCTCGGTACGCGTAGTCATGCTGACTTTCCGGCGTCCGCGTTGTCGATCGCGGGTTTTGAAGTATCGGCTCTGCTCGAGCTCGCAAATTCGGGGTTGTGGAGCAATGTATTATGCCGTCTCTGACAAATCGTACAATTGGAATACCGGCATGGAGCGTCGCGATGGGAACGTAGGCAATTAAAGCAAACCTTCGCGGCTTTTACGAGCTCAATGCGCTTCGGAACGGTCAGGCGCTTAAACGCGGCGCACGTGAAGAGGGGATGGCAACTAATCTTACACGCGAGGCACTTGCGTTCCTGGGTGACGAATACGCGATTCGGCGGATGTATGCGCCGCCGTTTGTGAGCGCGGTCGTCCCTCTCGCGCTCGCGGTCTCGGTCGCTAGATCGCATCTTATCCGTGCGCGATACGCAAACCGCGGTTTTGTATAAGAATTCCAGCATTTCGTCTAAGCTCGGATATTCTTGTCGGCTTAAGCCTGCCTGCCACTTCTCATACGTAATTTTGGGCAATTTGCTCTCGAGCAAGTGTACGACGGTCTGGGTGCAAACCGGTGCTCCCAGCGCGTGTAGAGACGCAAAGTGCTGTTGAGCGTCGTCGGCTAACCGCGTCAGGCCGCTCGTGGACTCTTTATCTAGCGTCGGCAGGTCGAACAGCATGGACATGTGTCGTGATACCAGAACGCGTTTATTTTCGTATGCTCTTTCTAAAATATCCCATGCTTTCGCGTAATTGATTCCGTCGACGTCGAAGAGCCGAATTTTGTTTGCCGCTTCCTGTACTAACGCGGACCGGAGGTACTGTAATTTCGCCACGTCGTCTAGTTCACTGCGCGAACCGATCATACTGTTAAACGCGTTTTTAAAAGACAACCACCTTTCATAACGACCGTCGAAAGTCGGTAATGAGGCATCGGGCAATTTAACGGGGCGACCTTTCGCACTGTCGGTGCTTCTGCTATCATTTGCAGTGTCGGTATCTGCGCGCGAGATGTCTGGGCGATTTAGAATGTTCTCGGCCCGGCCCGCGAGATCGTAGAAACGGGTCGTAATCTCCGCGAAGATGTCGTCGTGACCGTTGTCCGGCTCTAGCAACGCGATCTCGTTGTTAGCATCCTCGGCCGCGTGAAATAAATCCGTCAACCGGGTGACGCGTAATCTTAGCGTCGCGTTATCTAATTTTCCCTTTTCTACGAGATTGTCGACGATTGTAATTTGCGTTTTGAGGGCTGAACGCTTTTGGATTAATAATTTTATATTGTCGGACATGATGGTAGGATAATGTGATGAACGAACGACTCACGTGACCTGATGCAGGCGGCTACTGTACTCCTTGATCGTGGCAGGGCAATCAGCTATCTGCTTTGTGGCACGTGGTCGTCCTCTCAGTGGCTCGAACTGTTGTTTTCCGTGAGATGTAGACACCTCACAGGAGGCACCAAATGTTCTTGTAGGAATCACTACTCGTCGGAGCGATCCCGCACGCTCCGTGGTTTCGCGTACGTGTTCGAATAAACAACACCTTTTGAAATATGTAACTTTATTTATCGAAATAATCGCTAGAGACGATCGTGGTATTCTACAGAGTATTCAACGATGGTTTGTACGATTCTGCTGTTTTGCTCCGAGGTCCGCTTGCTCGTCACCTCGGTGGTGACGTGAATCTTTAGCCATGGGCCCGTTTTTTGGGGGAAGAATCATCCCCATTCGTTGCTTGACTTGAGGGAGGAGGATCTTCCGAACAGACCTCTCCGGTGGAGGAGGAAGTTCCCACCTTCAAGTCAAGAAGGGAAAATTTTCCCAGGATGCGATTTTATGGGACCCCGGAGCAACGCGACGAAGGCCTAAGTGGCCCATGAATGCGTTATTGTCTCTCGTTTCGTCCGCTTGACGAAAACCAGAGACACGGTACTTCGGGTTGTAGCAAACTCGGAAAGGATTTATGATCCCGGTCGCTGCGCGTAGTGGGCCATGAGGCCCGTTGTGTATGAAATCGGGAAAGGGGCTCGCTCGCGGGGTCTCGTAGTGGTGTCCGATGACTCGAAGGAACGCATATTTCCTTGGGGTCATAAATTACGCTACAATGTACTGCCGAAAACCCGTAACGGTGGGTCTCTGATTGCCTGAAAGCGGTCGAGTCTCGTTGTTTTTACATTTCGTATAATCGGGTGTTTCTAGACGTTACAGGCGGGACTTGTTCTTCACCTGACGCTAATTCGCATACGTGTGCACACGGAAGGTGGAACGTGATCTTCACCTTATCGTTTATATTAGTATTTATATTAGCTAGGTGGAACGCGATCTTCACCTTATCGTTTATATTAATATTTATCTTAGCTAGGTGGAACGCGATCTTCACCATATGTTTGTTCGCACGAATGTACGTGTATGTTGTAGGCGGTACGCGATCTTCGCCTTATTTGGCTGTTAGGCCCGTTCTGGTGTTACAATTGATTGTTGACACTTCGAAGTGTTGCGACGCGACAGGTGCACTTCATTCTAATGACGCAATTCAACCACTATACATAAGAGTTTTTAAGAATTCTTTATGTTTTGTTGTTTTTTCTTGTCATTCCTTCCCAAAAATATGATTGTCGAATTCGATGATAGGTTTTTGTTATGCCTTTATGTCCACCTATAGCTGACACGTGCTTTTCTTCGATTATATCGAATCTATCGGCCTCTGGGGGTATTGTTACTTGACCTGTGCATATGGTTATTGTTATAGCTTTATTCCAAAATGCTTCTTTTAATTTATTCATGATGAATTTCCAAGGTATGTCTTCGATGTTGTTTGATTTCCTTATGCTGAATGAATTCAGGTTCATTTCTTCGACTACGTCTAGTAATGAGGCGATGCAGTTGACAATGTTTTCTGGTTTGATGGGAATGTGTCTTTCTTGTTTAACAGGTAGACCAATTGTATAGAATTTGTCCCATGGTTGTAATCTAGCTCGTTCAAAAGTTAAGTCAACGAAAGTGTTTAATAGATTAGCTTCTTTTAGTTCCTCGCCTCCTTTGTCGATCGGATTACCGTTCATGTCAACGAATATTACTTTGTGTGTTTTAGCCATATATAGTGGTTCGTGACTTTCTCGAATTATAAAGTGTAAAGAGATTATAAAAGTGTAAAGAGCATTGTTAATAGTTGGTTAGACATAAGTATAAGAACAGATGCTATGTTAGATGAATGGAGTCAATTATAAGAAGACTAGTAGGCGATATCATTTTACTTAACACCTATACCATCTTAGTATAATCGTAAATCCTATCACTGTCTGTATTCTGGGAAATAGAGATACTCGTGACCGTCTCAGCTTCTGCTGACCACCAGAGCCACGGTAGATGGGATTTTGTGTGGCAGTACATATCTGCAGACTTGATCTTTATCAGAGGTGGGAGCTCTTGACATGTGTCTATCTCTTCAAAATCCTTACATCTAATGCAAATATTTTTCCAATTAATTGAGAACACTGCATACTTGGACCAGCGATTAAACTTACCAGTTATAGATCCTTCTGGCACTGTTCTTTGATCTTTGATATACCAGCTGTTAGGTCTTCCAGGCAATGTGGCAACCTGAATTACAGACTGACGTCTAATAACTCTCTGGCCACATATTGTAGTAAACTTCAGCAGAATGCCCATAATAATCTTGTTTTCTCCTACATGTTGGACAGTGTTTTTGTTCACCGGTACCCATCCAAGTTGATTCGCGAGTTTTGTTCTTGTAGTACTGAGTGTTGTTACAATGTGTATATGAAAGATAACCATTACTATTAAGCAAATAACAGGGACCCACATTAGAAGAGATCCTCCTGACTGTTTACTAGGGTTCTGTCGTAAAGTGTCTAATATAGGTTGAGTAACATTGGTTGCTGTTATTACTGCAGCAAAACTTTGGTGTTTCATTAAAGATTCAGGCAGCAGAGCCATTGCTGCACCAGGTGGTGAAAATGTTGTCCTAGGTTTGAGTATGTGATACGTTAAAGCTATCAACCATATAAGGACACATATGTTATACAATGATGGCACTGGTACTACAAGTGATGGCCAGCTAAAACTTTTGAAATATGAAGTAACACCACTCAAACTCATATTAAACGCCTTCTCGTCTTCTGATAGCTGTGCGCTCATCTTGTCAATCGTATTGGCATACAACTTATTGTCACTTCTCATCTTTGTGTTCACTTGAGATATCTCAATGATATCATTTGCGAAGAGAGTATCATCATTTATTGGTGGACGCGAGAATCTCTGTACATGGATGTCCTTCAGAAAAGGTATGTCTACAGTCAGGTTATTCACAATGGCCTCGGATATGCCTAAATCTAGACGATCAAGAATCTCGTGCACCTCTGCAAAGGAGGATCCCGCAGACTCATATGGACTGTGTATATTTCTTCCTTGCATGGAGAACCGACAGTGGGTAGGAACTTGGATCAAACCAACAGATGGGATTAACATAGAAAACCTTCGAGATGGCAAGCTACCACTTCCCACACAGTTCACATCGGCTATCATATCATCTCTGCCTGATGAGACTAACCATGTTCTGTGATCAGACGGAACTAAAGCAGGTAACATACCCTTCTCAATTGCAGTCTCTTTAACGAAACATACTTTGGTGGTACTTTGTTGATCCAGGTGTATTGACAAGTGACAATTTTGTCTATCAAAGGTATTCCAAATTATTACAGTGTTGCATATAAAGTTGTGTTCAGCCCTACAGAGGAGGTAATCTAGTAATCGGAGAATTCCCCATTCTTTAGAGTGACTATTTATTACAAGAATTTCATGCTCAATGACTAACGTATAAGCTTTCTCTTCACGGACTATTGGCACAGTTCTTGGCTCCCAAAATAACAGATTTTCAGATTTGATGATAACAGGTAATCTTATTAAAACAACGATATGGGTGTTAGTAGAATAGATTTGGAAGATACTGTTTTGAGCTAATTCGACTTTGAATATTGTTCCTGGTAATTCTAGACCGTCATCTAAAACACTATTGACCTTGTTCCACAATTTACTAAGGTACCTAGGTGTCACAAGTGAGGGTGATATAATCCGGTGGGAAGCCAGCTCACTTAGCTTAACATAGTACCTCTCTATCTGATCGAGAGTCGTTAGCATCCTAGTTAGAATGTGGATGTATGTATGTATAGTAGCTGTGGATGTGCTGAGTGATGATAAAAATGCCCCTTCTTGCGAGTTTTCCATCATTCTTCTTACATTATCTTCCAATCCCGTTGACCATGTATGTATAGAGGCAGTTAATTTATCCAATTCTGAGTATATACTAGTAGACAAGTGGTCTAAGGCATCCATAGTGTGTTGACTTATGGAGAGTGTAGAATTTCTGAGAATCTCAATTGATTCCGCGTTTGCTAGGGATATATTACTAACATCATTAACGATATCATGTAATTTCTTGACTTGTTCTTCAGTCGCAACGCCAAAAAGAGAGTTTTGCATATCCCCCAGGAAATTCAGTAATCCCCTTCTTTTTCTCATGTAATTAGGTGTGCATTGCATGTATTTACTATAGCAAGTTGCCTCTGGTCTGTTATAATCACTGACACACGTAAGGTACTTCAAACGATTCTCGGGTGATACTATGCAGGATGGTGGAATGGACTCAGATGCCCCCATCGCCTGATTCTGTAACCTTGAGAAGATTCTGCCCTCACTTAATTTGAAAGTGTTAGTTGGTGGCACACCATTGGAAGGTGAATCCGAGCGGAGATTAACATCCACAACATCAAACTTCCCGATCGAAGTATGATTATCTGCTGGAGGACTCCCATGGTTAAAAACAAAAGTATGGCCTGTTCCTTCAATATTAAAGACATTATGTTTTTTTGGATCCAGAATACTGTTAATGTCACGGCGTTCCCTATCTTTTCCTCCTGCTGATGTGCTTACTATATCATCTTCTATATCATTGGTAGCACCTTGGTCGCATCTACCCTCCTTAAGCAATCCCCAAAGCTCTAGAGGTATACCCGATATCGCATGATATCTTGATCTAACTTCTAAGAGATGGTCTAGGAAAATTTTGTATGTTGAATTTACAGCTCTGATCGGTCCTAATATTCTCTGTTGTCCGTCATCTGATAGAACCGTAATATTGATACTAGATATCATTTTCATAATAGCTGTTGTGGAGAAATTCATTTCTGATGATAGTACCAGGAGATTAGGTGAAATTGATTCATGCAGGCACTTGATAGGGAAGGCATGACTATGTAACCAGTATTGCTCGCGCATAGATACTGGCGGGACATTTACAGATAAAAGCCCTATGTCACTCTTAAGAACTGGGGTCGTTGGCATAAACTCTTTGTTCGACAGGTCTTTAGAATAGACTATGGATAAGAAGATGCTTAGTGCAACAACACTATTGAATATAGAATTCATCATGACAAGTATTAACACACTAGCATAAAGTTTTAAAGAACTCTTTATGTTGTTTGTATTTTCTTGTCATTCAAATTTTGTTACGTCCCAAATGGACTGAATTATAGTTTTGAGGGGATAGTACGCAGTTTTGAACCTACCTGCATTCACCGGCTACGGTTCGGGAAATTGAGGATCGTTTAAATAAAGATTGTACCCTTTTATAGATAACAACTGATTTATTTATTCAAAATAGGAAACTGAATCAGATGTTAGAGTTTAGAGATATTATTTATAAAGCAGATATACGTGAGTGCAAATAGCGTGATTACAAAATTAGAAAATATAATATAATATTACCGAGATACAAGCTTCTTTCGGATAGTCGCAAAGAAAGTATCCTGGGGGGGTGGGGTAATGTCCTTGGATATCCAGGGGGAGGCTCGGGGTTTCGCACTTTAACTTTGATTTCTCGCACAACTATAACTTTGTGTTTCCGCACAATTTAAACGCACGATTTTTACTAGAGTGATACGAGAACTACTGTGTTGATTGCGACTGAACTGAAAACTGACTGACAACTGGTCTCTTGAGGCGTTGATTCCCTTATTTATAGGATAGCCAATTCTTTGTTTGTTGAGGATGCTGGCTCAGGAGTTCCCACGTTGTTCTCTTAGCTGCTCGACTTCATGTCGCCAGGATCCTTTTTCTATGGAGTCGGCGTCTTTCCTCGTCGTTTGGCATCATCCGATGTCACTTCTATTGCGCAGTTTGGGTTATCATAGTTCTCTCTCGAGGCGTTATCGGATTTTTGTGATAGTTCTTTATTATATTGATTAATCATTGATGGTCGAACCACCGGACGTGACAATACCATGTTCATAATGGCATTAGTAGAGTAATTAATTTCCGAGGCTAAAACCAGTAAGTTGGGCGAGATCGACTCATGTATGCATTTTATAGGAAAAGCATGCCTGTGAAGCCAATACTGTTCTCGCATAAATACAGGTGGTACGTTAACCGAGAGTAAGCCTAAGTCACTTTTAAGTACTGTAGTAGTAGGTGAGAACACCTTGTTTGTTAAGTCGAGAGTCAATCCACAAGTCACGATCACCCCTAACACCACATAATAACTGGTGCACTTCATTCTAATGACGCAATTCAACCACTATACATAAGAGTTTTTAAGAATTCTTTATGTTTTGTTGTTTTTTCTTGTCATTCCTTCCCAAAAATATGATTGTCGAATTCGATGATAGGTTTTTGTTATGCCTTTATGTCCACCTATAGCTGACACGTGCTTTTCTTCGATTATATCGAATCTATCGGCCTCTGGGGGTATTGTTACTTGACCTGTGCATATGGTTATTGTTATAGCTTTATTCCAAAATGCTTCTTTTAATTTATTCATGATGAATTTCCAAGGTATGTCTTCGATGTTGTTTGATTTCCTTATGCTGAATGAATTCAGGTTCATTTCTTCGACTACGTCTAGTAATGAGGCGATGCAGTTGACAATGTTTTCTGGTTTGATGGGAATGTGTCTTTCTTGTTTAACAGGTAGACCAATTGTATAGAATTTGTCCCATGGTTGTAATCTAGCTCGTTCAAAAGTTAAGTCAACGAAAGTGTTTAATAGATTAGCTTCTTTTAGTTCCTCGCCTCCTTTGTCGATCGGATTACCGTTCATGTCAACGAATATTACTTTGTGTGTCTTCATATGTATGAACTGTACTCCATTATTCACTGAAAGAATAAAGACAACAATAAATAAGTACCACTGGCACTTTTTCCCCTCTGGTGTTGCTACCTTGCGCTGAAACTATCTCTGCATGTAGCATCTAAAAAATTTGGGTAAACCGCTCTCTCGAAAATGTATTCGAGTAAAATGGAATATGACTTGTAGGGTCTTTTGACCAATATTCCTTCAGATTGGCCGCTGTTATTGTCCCCATATTTACTATAACTGTGATAAACGCCAAAAATTCTGCATTCGTGACATTATACCACGTGTGCCAAATTGATCGCAAGGATAACGTTGTTTCCTCTAACTTTCTTGCAGCATAGCGGTTTGTGTCTGCTACTACCTGATCCACTAGCTCGTCGGTAAAAAATAATTTGAAAAAATCAAGAGGCTCTCTCTACAACACTCGAGGGTACCTGTGGCCCTGCAGGTCTTCCGCCGGGAATGAAATTTATCCTGGGTGGTATTTCCATAGACTCGTCACAGTGTCCATTCCGATTGATCAAAGGTGTGTGAGGCATCACTGTCATCTTCAGATTCGCTGTCTATTACCCTTATTTTTCGTTTCCTTACACCCAAGACCAGGTGTGCAGATGTTTTACGGTACGTCAACGGCTATTGAGACCTTTAGCTAAAATACAACGTTTCTAGTAAATGATAAAAAAAACAGGAAGTTCCGCTAAATCTCAAAAATAGCCTAAAGTCACGTCCGCACCGTAATCATAAACTGCGTCCGTAGCTGGTCCGCGGTACTCAGCTGCGGCCCTCATGGGCCGTAGTCCCTCGAATCCCTTACACTTCCATGTTTATTTGTCCCTTTCCTGTTGATGTTACTTTTTCGTCCGTCGCTATGAAGATATCTGTTTCATGAACATTGATTCTATCGAATTTTTTCTTTTTATTAGTGTTGGAGTTTGTTTGTAAATTCAACGTAAGCGTTGATGAGACAAATAATATATATATATATATATATATATATATATATATATATATATATATATATTTTTTTTTTTTTTTTTTTTTTTTTTTAGAATATGACGATCACACGTTACGCATTAATACGTGTGTAATGTATATTAATGTTTACAGCTTATGTCACGCAGACTGTTCCATTTTTGTAAACCTGATCTCTCAGAGTATAATAATTTTCTTGGTTTCTTTCAAAAATATTTCCCGAATCTGGTTTCTTAGTTTCTTATTCAATTTATCATCTTTAGTTACGAATTGTATTCGTTCATCTAACTTTTCCTCATTACACGTGCTTAACCTCAACCACGTGAACATGTGCTTAACCTCAAATTTGTCACGTGCTCTACACTAGCACTTTACCACATGTTCTAGTTTCCGACTTTAATCCACTAGCATCGCACTTTTATCTTGAGTATTTTTTATAATTCTTTTCATTATTCGATAACTGGTGACTTTTCCTTCGTCCTTGTGTATATAGTTTTCGACTTTAATTATTCTTGATTGTTACTGTAACTTTCATCACACAAAATTTCATGCTCTGCGAGCATTTAGCTTTTCCCAAGAAATTTTCTCCTTTTATTTCACTGTGCGATTCATTCTATTTACTTTATTTTATTAACAATAGCCGTAAGCTGCTTTCCACGTGGCATTTTCTAACCTCACTCTGTCGCATCTATTGATTTATGTTTCTCGAAACGTATGCACAAAATTAACTGTTAAAAACTAACCAACCAACGAACCACGCTCTGCTACCATGTTTGAATATCGTGGATGGGTGAGAAAATAACACTGTTTAAATAATACTTTAACTTTAATTCTCAAGAGCCATGTTTATCACACGTGTTGCTATGTAGGAATTCTTTTCCGAAGCGAGAGAGCCCTCTCGTAGAGAGCTATATAATACATATATATATAATGATTTCCTTGATATGCAGGTTATTGGTAGATAATAAGCAGAATCGTTTCTCCGTAATAGCAAAGATTTTATTATTTTGAACAAAATAACAACATAACAACTTAGATTAATTATTAATCCTACCTGTAATAGCAAAGAAACAACATTCAATGCTATTATTCACACCGTTGTTTCTTGATTATTATTCTTATATGTACTTTTATAGTCTTTATGATTGCACTTCGTGGCTTATATTGTCGTTCTGACGCCACATGTCTATTCATTAGGTTGTCTTGATACAGTTGGAGATCTGACTTATCGACCTATTTACGCGCTAAATTCAATATAACTAATTGTAAGGATGCTTTCCTTACATATATATACATATATAGTGGCGCAAGGCGCCTGCGCTCGTCCTGCTGCACGACATCTTAAGAATATAATATTTACTATATTACAACAGTATTTATTTTAAGAAATTCTCTAAAAGCGCGTTGTCAGACACGTCTTTACGGATTGAGAGAAACGTCAAGAATAAAACACAAGGATTTGAAAACAGAGGAGCAATAGTGCAATATGAACAGTGCAACATGAAGGGTTCGATGCCGGGGACAACATACAATGTGATCCTTTCTTTTAAAGCAATAACAGATTAATTTTGTTCTATTTATGAAATAAATTCCAACACGCCCCCTCAAAATAAATCTACTATTTTAGTAAAGACATGTCTTCCTCGTGCTTTGTCTGGGGCTAATTACATATGGTCCAACATTTGTTGCTTAGGATTAGGGAAACCCAGAAATACCTAATCAGACGATATAAAACAAACGTACTATTGAAACTATAATTTTACATTCATTATTTATTCCAGGCCCATCTTTGCTCTAAGTTCCTCAAATTTAGGTGCTGGCAATGGTTTCGTTAAGACGTCAGCTACTTGATTTTCTGTAGGAATATATTTTAATTTAATAACCTCCTTCTGTATTTGCTCCCTAGAAAAATGATACTTGATATCTATATGTTTCGACCTCTTGTGATTAGTTGGATTATTTCTGTTATTTCCGTCCGAGCACTAAATTTTTCTGCATGGTTCCATTTGGGACCATAATTGAACGTCGCATTTCTGCTTATCTAAACCGATCGTTGCATTTACATTGCCCAAAACGCGAAGGTGACTGTTATTTATTCCGCAAAAATCGGTCGTTGGAACGGTATTTCTTTGAAAGCTTTCTGGCACGAATTTGTCTTTAGTAAAACTTACCGGGCTGCCCGAGTCTAATAACGCGGTTACGGAAAAAGAGAGTTCATTTTTGTCACCCAGTCCTCGCGTTGTGCTGTTACGTAGTTCGTCGCCTGGTGCCCAAATTGTCCGCAGATGTAACAGGAACCTCGTTCCCTCCTCGGCTTCGGACAATCCTTTGAAAAGTGTCCAGCCCCGTTGCAATTATAACACCGTAGCTTCGCATCGTCCTTCAACTCCTTCGAGATCCTTGGCAGCCTCTTTGCCACCATCGAAGCATCTCCTTGACGCCCCATTTCTCGTCGCGTCGCAAGATCTTTATTGCATGACGGTTTTACGAATTCTACTGTTACACGGTTCACGCGAAAACATCAGGTTGTTATAAACAAATCGATCGTCGGCTTGTAATGACAACCGGTTACCAGTGAGACGAGCAAACGAGTCAAACGGATGACTGTCAGATCGTCCCAGCTGACTAACGAACGATCGATCGTCACCAACATTAATGAATATATATATACAGGGTGGAGCATTTTCAACAGGTCACCTGAATAACTCGCTTGTTTTTGAAGATAGGATAAAATGCATTAGACCAAACTTACTTGGTATCGGGGGGCTCATAATCTGGTATTACCAATTTTTCTGTAGGTGGAGGCGTCAAGGTGATATGAAGGTCAACTCTGTTTTTTTAAACGGAACAGTATATCTTTTTGCTTATATTCTGATAGTGTTTCAAGACGAATACAATGACCTATTCATTCCTGGTCATTCAAGGTCACTCAAGGTCAAATGAAAGAGAAAACTGATTATCTCAAAGCACACTTCGAATACATGTATACTTTGATACTGCTACTACAGGTATTCAAAATGGAGACCTTGAACATGGATACATAGTCTAAATCGTTGCAATACTGATGACACTGCCTGGCAAATTTCATTTGTATCTATTACAGAGCAAGCTCTTCTTATACGTTCTTGCATGTCAAGTTTGGTAGTTGGTTTTTCGCGGTACACTTCTGCCTTTAATTTTCCCCACAAATAAAAATCGAGAGGTGTCAGGTCTGGGGATCGTGCCGGCCATTTGTTACTTCCTGATCGACCTATCCAACAATCTCCAAATTTTCTATTTACAAATTCTGTAACATTGCGTGCTGAATGAGCAGGACATCCGTCTTGCTGGAACCACATGGATTGTCGTATGTCCAGTGAAGTGTCTTCTAACAATTCTGGCAAAACTTCTTCTAAGATTCTCAGGTACTTACTACTATTTAGCGTGCCATCAATAAAATATGGACCAACTATTTTATTATGAAGAAGGCCGCACCAGACGTTTACAGACCAAGGTCTCTGTTTGTTGACTTCTCTCAACCATCGTGGATTGAAATTTGCCAGGCAGTGTCATCATTATTGCAACGATTTAGACTATGTATCCATGTTCAAGGTCGCCATTTTGAACACCTGTAGTAGCAGTATCAAAGTATACATGTATTCGAAGTGTGCTTTGAGATAATCAGTTTTCTCTTTCATTTGACCTTGAGTGACCTTGAATGACCTTCATAATAGTTCATTGTATTCGTCTTGAAACACTCTATCAGAATATAAGCAAAAAAACATACTGTTCCGTTTAAAAAAACGGAGTTGACCTTCATATCACCTTGACGCCTCCACCTACAGAAAAATTGGTAATACCAGATTATGAGCCCCCCGATACCAAGTAAGTTTGGTCTAATGCATTTTCTCCTATCTTCAAAAACAAGCGAGTTATTCAGGTGACCTGTTGAAAATGCTCCACCCTGTATATATATAACAAACTCCTATAGTTCGGCCAATCCTGACCATGATGACCGTCCTCGGTCATCGATGCGTCTTAAGGAACTTTACGCAGGACTACAGAGTAACTATATGCAAATGTAAAATTAAAACTAGAATATAACGGAATATAAAATCGTACACAAGGTAGAATAATACAGAATAATTAAACAATACACAGCTGACGCAAATGCAACGCAATAATACTATACAAACTTATTTTATATAATTAAACAATACACAGCTGACGCAAATACAACATAATAATACTATACAAACTCATTTTCTATTCAGTATCGTTTTCGATTACGGTTCCCGATCGGATCCAAAATTTCATCTGATCAGGGCCAACAACCCCCGTAAATGGTACACGCGATACTTGGTGCCCTTCTACGTCTGTTATGATATATCTGTCTTTGTCTAATATTTTTTTAATCTCATACGGGCCTTTAAATTTTGGTAACAATTTTTTATTTATACCCGGTGTGGTATCTGTGTTGCGAATTACCACATAATCCGCCGCGGCGCCGCCCAGACGCAAGGCGACACCGACCGCACGCACACAACAATGACCATTCACACTCTAAACATTTGCTTCACTCAATAGGCATCTCGCCGTGTCCATAATCGAGTGGTTAAATCTTTCAGCTGTTCCGTTTAGCTCGTGTACATACGGCGGACAAGGATTAATACATATTCCCTTTTCTCTGACAAAATGAATAATCCGTGAATTCATGTACTCCTTGCCATTGTCGCTATTCTGTGTAGGACTACTACACGTCGGAACGATCCCGCACGCTCCGTGGTTTCGCTTCACGTGGTCGAATAAACAACACTTTTTGAAAGCACGGTGTCTTTATTAATTAATTTGTCGAGTTTGACTCGCGATATGCCAGTCTATAAAGTTCTGGGTTAACACTCTTTTACTACGCTTTACGTTTATACGCGTACAAGTTGGTTCGAAGTAATCGCGAGAGACCGTTGTATTCTATAAAAGTATACGACTGAATTTCGTACGATTCTCGCTCGGATATAATGATGGCCAAATCGTTCAGGCGAACTGTCTCGCGGCCCGCGGCCGTGCTCCATATATTCGCGCTCTCTCCCTCGAATCGCAATCGGCAGATTTTTCGTCGCGATCGTCGGATCTTCGTCGTCGCTGTCGCTGCCCTATTACCTTATATGGTCATTGGCGATTCCCATGACCATATAAGGCTCGACGGTTTCCCGCCAAATCTAACGGATCGACGAAACGGACGGATCGCGCGCTCTTACAGTTATTTGTATTTCGTATAATCGTGTGTTTATAGACGTTACAGGCGGGACTTGTTCTTCGCCCGACGCTAATTCGTATACGTGTGCACACTGCAGGTGGAACGTGATCTTCACCTTATCGTTTATATTGATATTTATATTAATTAGGTGGAACGTGATCTTCACCTTATGATTGTTCGCATGAATGTATGTATGTTGTAGGCGGAACGCGGTCTTCGCCTTGTTTGGCTGTTAGGCCCGTTCGATGGTGTTATAATTTATCGTGTCGCGACGCGACTGTCGCATCTTAGGTACTTTATCCTTTTTCCGCTTAGGTTTTCCATTTGATTTACATATTCCACAAAGCAATCATATACCTGATCCTTAGACTGGATGCAATATACTTTTCCTAATTTACTGAAATCATCAATAAAAGACAGAAAATATTTTTCCCTACAGTTTCCAGTTGTAGTGTGAGGACCATTTAGATCAGTATGTATTATTTCCAAAATGTCCTTGGCTCTGCTCCTATTATTATGAAATGGTAAGTTACACATTTCATTTTCTATGCATACAGCGCATTTTAGATACTCTGATCCCAATTCAGTAGGCAGTCCGCTCAATAACTCGTTTTTGCTCAGTACATTTAAATAATTGAAGTTTATATGTCCAAGAATTCTGTGCCACTTCTCCTTCTGTGGGAGCATTACCTTCTTACTATCACTCATTATGTTAGTGTAGGCTTTCCTACTACAGGGTTTTCCAATAAGAGCGGGTCGATGTTGAAATGGAATAAAACAAGCTGTGTGTGAGGTATTAACGAAATTTTTTTTTATTTGAAAGCCCCATTTATGCCATTATGTATGGAATATGACATAAGCAGTCCGCCGGTGAGGTCATATATCGTATTCGCTGTATCTTTCCATTCATCTGGGACGTTCGAGAATCCATCCCATTCATACACGGACCATGAGTTAACGTCATCGTCAACGACGTGTTTATGTAAGTAGCGTAATGATTTTGACGCCACAACCACAGGTCCTGAAACTTCAATTCCATAAATCGACACCATTAAGGTGCGAGCCTCTCTAACAGGTGCTATTCCACCTGGAGGTGTTGTAACAGTAACAGACTGGGCAGTAGACCCAGTTTCTTCAGCAGTCAAGGGAACTAATTTACATCGTGTCCCGCTAAGTTCAGTTTGAACAGCAACGAGCAGGGTAAGCATCAACGGCATATCACGCATCTCTAACACGTAGTCGCCGGCTTCGTTGAATCCTGCTTCAACTAACCACTGTATCTGTATCGGTGTAAGTACACTTGCTGGGCCATAGCCCAGAAGGTTTTGGGTTGGAAAACCAGCATCCTGGTCTTCCGGTCGGATATCATCAGGCAGTTGCCATACGTCTGGCAAATCTCTATTTGTGGTGCGAGTTATATCCATTTGAATCCGCGACAAGTACACAGGTAAACACGGATATGACATATATTGCCAATGTGCTCGTCGATCCTACCAAACCAACCGAGCGAATCATCGTCCTGTGACTCAATATAATTAAGATGTTTAAATTTGACCTTCAGGTCACGTCCATTTAATGTAAAATTACCAAATCCAGATAAATAGTAATTCAACAAATGCGGAACTTGGAAATCTGCGGAATAAATCGCATCCATAAAGGCGGTCTCTGAAGCTGTAAGTGAGCCGCTAGTCATTTTCTTAACCTTATACATTCTGGCAGTCGAGATTGCTGCACAGTAGTAGTGAAAGGCTGATTCAGGCACGCGTCTACTAAATCCATTATCTATTGCACATATATACTGGTGCAACTGTGTTGATACACTAGGCAGCGCGCCGAAGGTAGGATAGACCTTTTGCTCTTGTGCGATGGGTCGCCCCTCCTGTAAAAACAACGGAACTAATGCCTCTAGGTGCAATGGGTCGTTCTTCGGAGTGGAACTTGCGGTGGCCAAGTGTGTTGGTTTTGGCGCACCCGCTACCTTCTCCCCTTCTACCCGTGGAGGACGGGTGTTTGCTTGTGCTTTAGGTCTTGGTTTTGGGCGAGGAAACGGCCTATCTTCTGGCTCTCGTTCTCTATCCTCCCTCTGACCGTAGGTGTTTTCAGGCGGGGATAGCGTGGGAAACTTGATCCGCGCCTCTGGCCACGGAAAGCCCCTCTTCCTCTATTATTATCTCGATAATAGCCTGACATATTATTATTTCTCCTTCCGGATACCCGTTTTAATAATTTAAAAGGGCGAGTGGTGGCTCGTCCGGTGGTGTTGTGGGATGGTGATCGTGGAGGTTAAGCGACGTTGGTTTGGGGCCCGTCGAAAGATGGGTGAACGCGCATAGGTTAGGTGTGAACCTATAGCGAGGATTGTAACCCTGAGGCGAACAATAATAAAAGAATAGTATGGAATATGACATCGTTCAAATGTCCGCCGCGGCTTCGCACCGTGGAACGGATCCGAGAGGTCCAATTTTCAATG
This sequence comes from Seladonia tumulorum, assembly GCA_913789895.3. Classification (NCBI taxonomy): domain Eukaryota; kingdom Metazoa; phylum Arthropoda; class Insecta; order Hymenoptera; family Halictidae; genus Seladonia; species Seladonia tumulorum. The sequence goes on along the minus strand of CAJYYF030000013.1, from coordinate 198,000 downwards.
ACACTGTCGCATAGATCCGGCTGAATTTGAGCAATGGCCTGGGCTATGTTGACTTTGAGGGCATCGGTCGATTGCGGCTTATTCGCATAGACCTGCGACTTCAGAAAACCCCACAAGAAAAAGTCTAGCGGGGTCAAATCGCTCGATCTTGGTGGCCAATTCACGTCACCTCGGCGAGAGATAACCATACCCTCAAATCGTTTATGCAGAATGTCCATCGTGGCGTTCGCTGTGTGGCTCGTAGCGCCGTCCTGCTGGAACCACAAATCGTCCACACCCATATCGTTCAATTTGGGCCAAAAGAAATTGGTTATCATCGATCTGTAGCGCTCGCCGTTGACGGTGATAGCCCCACCAACGTCGTTTTGGAAAAAGTACGGACCAATGACGCCGCCGGCCCAAAATCCGCACCAAACAGTAACTTTTTGTGGATGCATTGCCACCTGGTGAACCTCGTGTGGGTTGGCGTCATTCCATATACGGCAATTTTCCTTGTTCACATAGCCATTCATCCAAAAATGCGCCTCGTCGCTAAAGATGATTTTTCGGCCAAAATGGGGGTTCTCTTCCAAACGCTCCAAAGCTCGATCAGCGAACAAATGGCGTTGTCTATGATCATTAACTTTAAGCTCCTGGGTCAGTTGGATCTTGTACGGGTGCAGGCCCAAGTCCTGACGCAAAATTAGCCAAGTTGATGTCCGCGAAAGGCCGAGTTCTTGTGTGTCCGATTCGTCGCAGGCGATCCGCGTATTTACGGCCGTGTGGCAATCTAGGATGCCACAGCTGCGCGAAGCATGCTCTTTCGTCCCAAAACGCATCACGCAAGAGCCCTTTTCCGATTTTTGTCCGTCCTTCGACTAATCACGAAGAATGCTAATCCTTGAGTTGCCGAACGCGAGGCGTTTGAGGATTCGAGCTGATGGCATTGGAAAAGTGGCCATAAGTCAATCCGTGCGACCCTCACTCCGTGTACCGTCCGCGAGGTACTTGAGGGTCCCGGATTCGGACACAGCGGGCCTTATAACCCACTACACGCGGCGGCCAAGGGGTCGTAAATCCTCTTCCGCACGACGCGAGGTAGGCTCGGGTTGCGCTACAACCCCAAGAACCGTGTCAAGAGTCCATAGAGTCCATTCGTCTCGAGAGTCCATAGCGCATCTGAAATTCTCAAAGCTTTCTGGTAAACTGTTCAACAGCATAGTGCTCTGCAAGTCCTTATGGATTTCAATGTCCATCTCAGCAAGTTTACCTACAACCTCAATAAATGAATTTATATGTTGTCGGACATCATCGCCGCTTGACATGCGGTGGGTTGTGAGCCGTCTAAGCAACGTGGCTCGTTTCGCTGGCCCTTGCGATGCATACACGCTGCTCGCAACTTTTGCCAGACTTCATGTGATGTCCGACATCCTTTCAATTGATTCAATTCTGATGGACTTACAGATAATATTATATCGGCTTTGGCCTTTTGGTCACCTTTGTCCCATGCCGCTGCCGCTGCTGCTGTCGTCGGATCTTCTTCGACGACCACGGGTCGTTTCTTCATCCCGGCTGCATATTCCCATCCATCGTTTTTGATTAATAAGGATTCTCTGCTAGCATGCACCATGTGTCATAATTGTCCGTATTTAGGGCCTCAAATTTTGCCACATGTCCGGTTAAGAAAGCCATGCTTTCTTTTCACTTATTAACTTTAACTATTCAACACAAACGGCAAACAAAAACAAATATATATATTCCTGGGCCCATAACCTGTTAGAGTATATGCGTGTATATATATATATTTAACTGAATGTGTTTTATTATAATACGGATTAATACAGCCATTACAGCCAATAATACGCCATTAGGAAAACTATAAAAGAACAAATGCACGCATCTAACCACTTACATTATGGGACTCACAACAGAGGTCACTGCACGACATAATGGCGCGAATTACAAACCTTATATCTAACAATGTTATTTTAAACAACTTTCAGGTTTTTGAAAAATTAATTTTTTTGCCACCAGGAATTTCCATTTCAAAAGTCTGAAAATTGTTTAAAATTAAATAATTTCAAAAATTGAAGCAGATAGGTTTGCAGAGCAAGAAAAAGACTTGCGAATGCGTATACACGATACTTTACCAAAATTGCGGGAAAAAAATAAAATATAAAAAACCCGTGAATTTATTACACAACCCAATACATGTGAAATATGAAAATTTAATATAAAAAAAAATGAGATGAGGAACGGAAAGTTGCTAAAATAACTGTAACTAAATACTTAGTAATAAAAGAAAATATTTTATTTCGCAGAAAAAGAATACCAACATTCGTTGCTACGATAAGGAAAACTGCCAAAACCTTATCAGTATTCATAGAACAAAACTTACATTTTAAATATATTACAAAATATATTATAACATTATAAAATATAATTAAATTATTATATTACTATTCATAAAAGGTCCCCTTCAGTCTTCCTATTGGAGTAGTCCGCTTGATTCTCATCTGTAACACAACATAAGTAAAAATGAATAAACTATTGAAATATATAATACATAAATTCGTATAATTGTGTATACATACCGGGCCTGAAATGCGCAGCCGGATGGTCTGGGATCAATTGAAGCACTCTAGAGTCTATCAGGGAATCTGCAAAAATTAATAAATTTCCGCTGAAATAATCAGCGGTTCCGCACACTGTAAAACAGTGGATTCCAAGGATTCTAATGATTCGCGAGCTGATGATGATTGGTTGTCGTCGCTCTATATCGGATGGCTCTCGAATGTCCATACTCCTATTGTGTCGACTATCAACCATTTCCGGCAGCATGCAATGTATGTAAAATCGCGACAATTTTGACTGCATTTCTTTCTGCCAAAATTTGTCGTCTCTATATATCTTTAGCGATATTAAGCCTTTGCGTGTCCAAACACAAAACAGGCAATACTTTTTTTGCGTTATGTGCAGCTGCCCTTGCACTTGATAAAAATAATAATTGTTTTTGTTCATTACAGTACCCGCATCATCCGCAAATATTTTGTGTACTGCAGGTACTGTTTTTATCGTTATTTCTGGCGATATATTTTCTGCCGTTTCCGGGCATTTTATTTCGACGATACCGTCGTCATCATCGATCACGCCGTCCGGAGAAGCTCCCAAAAACGGGATTGAGGCATCGATGAAGAGGCCACATTTTCTTATTGTGATGCCTTCTTTCCTCGAGAGTTCTTCTCAGGCAATGTCTTCGCACTGCAGCCCATGTTCAATGGAAGGCAGCAAAACTTTTGGATACACTTTCCCGAAGTTCGATGCCGTGAGTAATTTGGATTTATACATTTGCCACTTTTGGCTCTTTGCTTGTTCTCTGGTTTCCTTTTCAATGTTGTCTTTATTATTCTGCCAATCCTGCAGAATCTCCATGTGCCTTTCCTTCTCTAGGTTGAACACATGTTCCTCCATGTCCGGTTTTTCTGCGTTGAGTCCGTAATCTTTGTCTCTCCTCGTCTGTGAAAACGGCTTTCGCGCCTTCTTTGGCGAGGACTTTCGCTTTTCGTTTCTTTGTTCATTTTCCTCTTTTCTTCGTTTTTCCATTGCTTCCAAACATTTCGGCGACTCCTTACGCTTGGCTCGCATTATGCGGGACAACACTTCTTTTGTGTTATACTGAATTACAGCAGCGGCACATCTCGCGGTATATGATCCCCTCTGACTCCAATTTATCCTTTTGCCGCCAGTATATTTTGTAATTATCGAATTGAAGCTCTCCACCGAGTTGTTATTGCTATTATATAATAAACTTTCAGCGTGAGCTATCAGCGGATGGAAGATACCTTGAATCTTTTGATATACATATAAGTAGCAGTAAGCACTGCATCTCCCCAAAACACTTTATCTAAACTAGCACCGTTTATCATCGTACGTGCTTTTTCTGTAATTGTCCGAACCATACGTTCGGAAACACCATTCAATTGAGGTGTTCGTGGAACTGTTAAATGAGAACTTATACCTCTTGCACACAATATTCTTTCATCTCGTTTGATAAGTATTCTCTACCGTTATCAGAGTATAAATTAAGAATCTTTAAATTAAAATGGGCCTCACTTTTTGCAACAAAATCCTTGAATGCAGAAAATACATCAGATTTATATGTTATAACATATGTGACACAATAGCGAGTGTAATCGTCAACAAATAATACAAAGTAATTCTTATTATCAACGGTAGATGGAGTGATAGGTCCGCAAACGTCACTGTGAACAATAAACAATGGTTGTTTCATATGACTTTTGTCCTTAGCTTTTTCAAAACGTAATCTTGCTTGTTTACCATTTATGCAAGCTTTACATAAACTATCATCTGGCATAACATTTTTAATATGTTCTATGTCATCAACCATTTCTTTATCCCTCAACTGTATAAATTTAGCCCTTCCAATGTGTCCCTATCGTCTATGCCACAGTTCATAGTTACTGCTGATAGCGTTGTGAGCACGCGAAAGACTGTTTACCCTGTCACGTCCGGTGGTTCGACCGCCAATGATTAATAAATCTAATAAAGAATTATTGCAAAGTCCGATAATGTCACGAGAAAGGTAAGTTTAGAAATAGAACAATAAAATAATCAGCGCTAAATAAATTCATGTTAACAATCAAATAGGTACATATATAATTCCTTATTATTTTGTTCCCCTCAGGGTTACAACAATCCTCTATAGGTTCACACCTATGCGGTGGTCACCCATCTTTCGACGGGCCCCAAACCAGCGTCGCTTAACCTCAACGATCATCATTCCCACAACACCACCGGCGAGCCACCACTCGCCGGCAGGTACATATATAATTATACATACATATAATATAAGTTATTCGAACTGCGCAATATAGTGACGCATCAACAGGATGCCAAATCAACAATTCAGCCTTCTGCGATCTCGGACTCTCATTCCAGATTGAAAGTTGGAAGATAACATTGCTTTACTACCGTCCGAACCATAACTGATCGCTTCAGTGAAATATTTGGGCGACTTGCGCGCCAGGAACGTTATCTTAGACTGGATATCATCCATGTCATCCGTTAGATCATTTATATCGTAGTCCGCGGGCATTATTTCATCCGGGTTCAGGAGTACGTGGTTGTCATCCCAAATGCATCCAAGAATCGGATTATTTTCGTGGAATCTCCGACGATGCTCTAAACGTCCTGCAGCTGGATCAGCTAACGCAAGGACTGTATCTCTCAGGTTGGAGAACAAGACACGTTCACTTTGGGGAATGAATCTTTCCTGATTATCTCTCCGGTTAGCAGCAACTCGCGGATAGTAGACCGCGTCGTACAACTTGACGTTGCCTATTGCGTTAATCGATCGGGACATGGGGTCAGGCAAAATTGTTCGTGCTTTACATACACGCATGAAGTCAGAAGAATTGTTTAACATCTGGATATCATCCAGGTTATCGACAATCATGCTAGTTGCCTCTTGACACATCTGAATCTTGGCTTCGAACATGGCGAGCGACACTCTGTACATCTGATATATATCTCCACGAATTGGAACATTATGTAAATCAGATAAAGCAATAAAAGTATGAACTGTTCCGAAACCCATTGAACGGGTTGTGATGCACAGTGTTATGGCCTTGAGCGTTGAGAACGCTTCAAGTCTGTCTGCTGCAGCCTGCCCTGAGGCGACACCAGGGTAAAGTTTGTTCTGCAATGATTTAGCCAAGTCAGAAGCACCGATCGCTCCCTTTTCTTCACGCATCTTATCAACCCGTGCTCTCTGGAAACGCTGACGAGCCTGTGAGCCACGGCCTCTCTGCGTTCTTCTTACATCAGAGGCTCTAATATCAGATGCTAAGATATCAGCGGCATCACGGCTTGAGCCTGCCATTGCGGCACGGCTCACTGAACTCTCAGTAGGATTGTGAAAATCACCACGAAATTTTCGTGACATTGTGATCTCTGGGTCTGCATTCAGTATTAATACATGTTAAATTCTCTAAGGGCTTACCACACATTACCAATTTACCGTCTTTTGTAATGTGGACCCCTTCCTCGTCAAAGGTAATGCACAACCCTGCCTGCTGCATCTTCCTCACAGACAATAGGTTGTACGGGACGTCGTGGCAGTAGAGGACAGCTTCCAGAACACCCTCGATCCCAAGGTTGCTCGTTACCTTGATGTTGCCCTTCTTTGTCGCCGTTACGAAGGTTCCGTTTTTGGCAACTATAATCCTTAAGGGTAGTTGCAGCATGTGACAAGTTGTGAAACAGTCATTTCTGTTCATCAAGTGGTCCGAGGCCCGCGAGTCGAGCAGGAACGTCAATTCTTCTGATCCTTGGTTTTCCATGTTTCCTGCCATAAACGCGAACCCTGCAGCTTCCACCTGCGATCCGCTCGGTTCTGCAACTTGAGTTGCTTGTACCGTCCTTTTCTTTTCCTCATGGTACTGATTCTTCTTGTAATGGAAACAGTCCCGAATTTTGTGTCCTCTTCTCCCACAGTGATGACATTACACTTTTTCGATCTGATTAATTTTAGGGAATTGAGGAGCGTGCTTTTATTATGTATATACCCATATCCCAATATTAAACATCTCGCAGAATTCATAATTGTTCTATTTAATTTTTCTGCCACACCATTTAACTCGTGAACATAAGGTGGACATGGTTCAATTATAATTCCTCTTTTGTTAGCTATTCCATAAATATACTTATTCATGAATTTTTTTATACTCTTAATTCTATTTTCCTTACAAAAATTTGCACGTGGTTTTTCTAACCTCGAACCATGAACCTCACAAATCACGAACTATCAATTATGAATCCTCAAACGCTCAGCTACCATTTGTTATGAATAAATGGGTGGAAACCTTGATTTATAATATAGCATGAATTTAATAATATATGTTTAAACATATAAGTAACATATCTCTTTGGCACTCTGAATCACATGGCGTACATCTCACAAGCATCGCGCTACGAACAACGTGCTACGAAGTAACCTCTCCTCATTCCGGCTTCTCGCGCACGCGCGCTCACACTTCCATCTATATCATTCGCTTTCAACCAACACACACACACAATACAAACAATCACCACTCACAGCTGCTGCTTCATATTTTTTCCATTTTAAAAATAGTAATAATCTTTTTTCCAAATACTGTAATCTCTCGTTTCCGTTTTTCCAAATACTGTAAAATAGTCTGTATATAACCAATATCGGCGTCTGCAAGAACGTAAATACGGATACCCCACTTGGTTGGTTTCTGTGGGTTGTACGTAATAAAACTTATTCGCCCTTTGAATTTGACGATTGATTCATCCACTGATAACTCCGCCCCGGGTACAAAATTTTCACGACATTTAATATCAATGTAATCTAAAAAATTGCTAATTTTTTGGGTCCTTGTTGTGATGTTTTGCGTACCTTCAATATTTTTATTTGTATGAAGCATCCAAAATACTTGCAGGAATCGGTCTCTCCTGAATATTTCGGCAAAGTATGGGATCCTACATTTTTTTTCTGCGGTCCAATAATCCTTCAGGCTCGGAAGTGGCATTGTCCCCGTAAGCAATATTATGCCGAGAAATGCTCGCATTTTTTTGCTGTAACATTAGTCCATGTATGCCATGTGGACCGTTTTTTTTTTAGATATTTTTCTTGTATCTTATTGTTCGCGTACCTATTAGTCTCCTCAACTACTTTCCTAATCGACTCATCGATAAAGAACGAGTTGAAGAAATGTAATGGTTCTGTATAATTTGAATTTAATTCTGAACCAGGGGTTCGTGATCCAGATCTAAATTGTATTTTTTGTGGAATGATATCGTGATTTGTGACATTCGTCCATTCGTTATCACTACGTCTATTACTTTCCTGAATATTCATTTCTTCGTTACTGCTACTATCACTGCCAACATTGAAACGCCTGAATGCATTCCATGTCTAAGGAAATTAGAACCGAGCGGGTGGATAACGCGATATGTTTAACTCAAATAAACGTGGGCGTAATATCAAGAGTCTTTATTCCAAGCAACTGTACAAGACGACAGTCAGAACAGGAATGTCCTGCTGTCCCAAAAATCCTAAGCCGTGAGAACGCCTTCGACAGTATGCCTCTTTGTTTATGACACCCCCAACCTAAAGGACTTTCCCTTAGGGGGGGACAACGCGCTGACAAGAGCCACATGGCCTGCCTCGACCATTTGCTTATTTTCGACTTTTCTAACACATGTTACACGGATTTCACTTCCACTGGATGAAGCAATGTCGTCATCTTCTGTCTTGTCAGATTCAAAGTAGAACTCATCAGTACTGTCGCTATTGAATGTATCGTCTCTGGATCTTTTAGCCATCGTGTGTAGGATGTTATAAGATATAAAATATATTAAACTCTGCTGGTTTCTCTGGTAGTGACACTGAAAGACTGACTCGACAAACTGAAATTCGTTTTGACGCTATTGTCATGTAATATTGACTAAGATTTTATAAAAAAACTTTATTCAGTGCGGCCGTAGCTTGCACTGTACAACACAATATTATAATAATGTTACAATAAAGAAAAAGTATAGTTATACGCTGGGTAACGCTACGTTTGACGCTCGGATACAGACTCACTGTGGTCGGTTATGCGGGGGTACTTATACAAGTCCCTATCTCACATTCGGGGGTCGTCGTGAATGGTCCTTTGTCCAGATGGCATCCGGCGGGGCCGACAGCCAGACGATTTATGGACGTGATGTCAACAGATATCCCTGGGCCCTTCACACTATCATGGTCTCGCATCGTAAGTCTACATTATACGGAAGATAAGACTTCATCGCTAAAGGTCTCCAATTTCATTGAGAGGTAACTTGACTTCTTAGGCTAGTATATCCATGCGTATCTTATCGCTTAGGACAACAAACGTACGCCAGCCGCAGCGCAAGAATTGGGCAGCTATTTGCCGACACTCGTCCGCAAAGGGCTAATATGCATGGACTGGCCCGTGGCTCTGTCATCCAGTTTCCTTTGACGAAGAACGTATAATAAAAATATACAATTCGTATAAAATTACATTTTATCTACATATTCTTCGTCACAATCATTTAAATCATCTGGTTTCAAAAATTCCAGTGCTTATTTTGTAAAGAACTGCTTCTTCCTATTATTTTTACGATTTATACTACCTAAGTAGGGGTCCGAGGTCAACAAGAGCCTATTCAGAACATCTTCATTACATTCAGTTCTGGAAAATTTTCGTGAGAATCTTTCCCTGTACTGGCGGAAATCTTTGTTCCTGGCTTCCGCAGCTTCTTCCGATATCTGGCCGATTGGCAACAAAGCATGTGTTATAACAATTGCTGAGTGTGTTAAAATTTTATGCACTGTTGGTGACATAGGTTGCCAAGAATATAAATTTACGTAGTTCTTCGCCGTATTCATAGTGTACGTAGAGAATTTTTCCACGTCTATTTCGAAGCCAGAAGATAACACTTCTAATATTATTTTAAATTTATTGACTAGTTCGAAGTCTATCCCTGTGATAGCAGCTGCTTCTTCTGGATTGCTAAAAAATTTATGTCACGTATTACCATCATTGGTATTACCGTATCCAGCTTTCGGTATGTCCACCAGCAATCCCATTTTTTCGCGAAATTCTTTCTGCACGTTTCGTTTTGCAGTTTGGATTTTGGTTTGGTCACTTTTTAATGTAACGCGACTCGTATGTACTTCTGCCTTTAATTTGTAGGACAGATGCAGCAGAAATAAAAAAAACTTAATTTTGGCGTGCAGTATTGACAGCCCAAATTTAAATGTTTCTGGTTTTTCTGTGCTTACGTTTGCGTTTGTGAAGTCATTAAAGCTTTTTGATGTTTTATTACATATGTAGCAACGCATAGTCGAAGTAGGGTTAGTGACAGCATTGCACACTTTTCCATCTACAATTGTTGGCAGTAATATGTGTTTTATTTTTACAATTCCATCAACATTTGTCGCTTGCAGATTTCTGGTCTGGCTTTCCACGTATTCAATCACCTCATTAGTGATGTCTTTATTTTATTTTACAAATCTCATTCTGATAGCCCTGCAAAATCTTGGTGACAATGGGATGGGGTTCTGCCATATAATTTGTTTCTCACACATTAGTCTCAGTGGCACAAGGGAACTCAGAAGAATGTTACCATCACTGTCGCTATAGTTTTCAAATTTTTGCTTATATTGCTTTTGGTTGGATCCATCACAACCCCACTTAAATATAAGCACAAAATCTTTGTTCTCACTTTGCAAGTTCTCGATGACTGGTTTCAAATATTTACACAGCCTAACAGTTGTATGATCGACCAAATATTGCAATTTCACCTCGGCAAAAGTTTCACCAACACTTTTTGGTGGGTAACTATCTTGCTTAGCTTTTTGCAGATACGTGTAACATGGATATACATCACTGTTGGCCTGATGGATCTCCTCGTATTGACTCATGGTTAAATTAGCTTTGACGAATATTGCCAGAGCCTCTTCTGGCGAGTGTTTCTTCGTAGTAGTTTTTGAATACCAATAGCGTATGTCAATTTATCGAGAGGGACATTCGTTCTAAGCTCCATTGTCTTGCGCCGCTTTGAGCGGTCACTTAATTCTACGAATTCTTTGCTTGGTCGACCTTTGGAATTTCTTGATTTAGCCATTCTTGATGCCTTTCCAGGAAACGGCTTTCTGTACTATTACACGCGAGCCATTTACTCTTATAAAGTATTTTAAAGTTCTTAACACTTTATCGACCGCTCGTTTTTGAGGCTGCCACTCACCAAGTACCGGCTTAGTCGCGCGCGTATTTACTCCTAGTACCGGCTTAGTCCGCCGCGCATTTACCTCCAGTACCGGCTAAATTTTCGCTATTTATTGTGTTGTGCTTATTCCTTTTGTTTCAAAGAAGTGTAATTTTATTGATATTTATACTTTATTTTGCATTTATTTTATATAATAAAGGACCTTGGGAACTAACATTTATAAAATAAATAGCGTTGGCAATCGAAGAGCCGATAAATAGGCTAGCGGTCCATAAGCGTTGGCAATCGGAAAGCCTATTAATAGGCTAGCGGTCGATAAGCGTTAGAAATCGGAAAGCCTATTAATAGGCTTCCGGTCGATAAAGTGTTAATGGTACGTTTGAGTACATCAATTCTCTCAGTGGGGAACTTTGTAATCATGACTAATTTTTCTTCTAAATCTTCCACTTTTTCATCAAATAGCCGCTTTGTGCTTCCTCTTGCGAGCTCGTGCAGTTGCTTTCGAGTCATATACTTGAAGGAATCCCCAGAAACTTGTAGAAATGAAAAGAAAAATTAACCAAACATCAAACTTAAGACGGACTAAAAAGTATAAAATATTTAATAGCTATTAAAAATTCACAATCACAAATTATCAGGATTATCTGTATGGAGGTAGGAAAAATTATTTTATACTGTTACGGGTTAGGAGCATCTTCGATGAATAAACAGTATGAAATACCAATAAATCTTTATTTAACAGAGGAGAAGTACTTAGCTTTTTTTTTGGGCGTTTTAGGTCACATGCACCTTGTAGGTTATTAGTGACCACATTTGGGTTGCCTAATGGGGCCTATCGTATTTAGAGCAATTGATATACTTTAATGTCTTTTAAAAAGTTTAGGACATTATTACTTTGTGTCTTCTCTCAACGGCGTTCGTCAACCGACTCTCTCATGTCTCCGTTGTATCGTCGTCACTAAGACGACGCTGCAACGAAGACCATTCGACGCGATCTATCGCTATCGTGACATATCGATACTCGTTTTTAGTCCGTCTTAAAAACATGGTATATTAAAAAAAAAATTTTTTTTATTTAAATAATTTGTATTGTCGTCCAGTTCTGTGCTATGTTTAAAGTTTCAAGTCACTAGCTCATCGGGAAGTTAGTTTAAGCGAGTTAATACAAACATGGTAATAAAAAGGGGCTATATTTGGAGCTTTATTTTTTTTATGTGAAAACTTGTGAAAACTTTTATGCGGTATACTAATTCTACATATCCTGAAGTTTAATACCACGTAACTTTTATGCCGTAGCGATGAGTAGCACATGTTTAAAAACACTAATGTATGCAAAAAAGTCATGAACATCAAAGAGCTCTTAGTCAGGGTTGTAGATCGGTAAAAACAGGTATAAAAAAATTTTAACATTGAAAAAAATATGATTAATATAATGTACATACATACCTTCTATAACAATATCTATCACAAATTTCGCCACAAAGATAATTTCTAACATAAAAATTATAACAGGAAAAAGATGCGTACAAACGGAATACTGCGATCAAACACGTGTGTATCGAACAAATGGTGTTCTAAGCGGAGGCACAGGTGACTATTTGGGTAAACACAGGAGAGGAGTGCACCATGAGATGGCATGTTTATCTATCTATTTTGGGACGTAACCACAACTCTCGATGTAAACATTTACAATGTCGGTTTTTGGCCAGGTTTTCAGCCCAAATACCAATTGGTCTCTGTTCCGTTCGGGAGCCCAAACACTACCGTCGCAACGCCCCATGCACCCCTTCGTCCCTTCCCACATATTTTTTAATGTGACATTTCACTTCGTCCTTGGACTTGATGAATGCGACAGTGGTATGCCTCGAGTAATAATCTGTGAATGTAATAAAGTATTGCTTATCGCTTAGTGACCTCGATGGTGCAATGTAAAATGATTGAAAGACTTAAAAAAAAAAAGGAGGTGGGAGTTACCCCGCTCTTTATTCTGTTCTTTATTAACAAACAAAAAATATAGATTTATTAAAACAGGATTACAATACGGAGGTTCAGTCAAGATTGATTGCCCTGGCAATGTTCCCATACTTTTATTGCACTGAGCGAAGTAAAGTTAAATAATATATAATACTTTATTATAAATAATGTTTAATAATACAAAAGTCCTATCTGGGATTACACGTGGCAACATATTCGACGGTTGAGTCGAGACCAGGGGGGGTAAGCTGCCGTGTTAAAAATCTGACCAGTATTTTAGCGCCGCCTAGGAGCCAGGGGAGAACTAATGACAGTATATATAGATATAAACGCTACATACTTATACACAGATACTCGCGTCACTCACACAACTCTATATACCGTACCTATACATATATACTTTAATGTACACGCGTATACACGAGTGAAAAGGGTAGAAATTGGTACAGCTTTAAATGAAATTAAATATTTATTAAAAACTTATTTTAATCTACAATGTTTTGTGTAGTCAGACGCTACGTCGAAAATTGATATGTCTGACATTTGTACATTTTTTTATTTTTTATTCAGAATTTGGTTGACGTGTTTTATATATCTATTTAAAATATAATGAAATATATTATAAAAAATGGTATATTTTAATCCATCGAGATGTTGCGTGTGGTCTGTATTAAATACTATGGTTTCTTTTAAATATTTTAAAGCTTTTTGGCTTAAATTGCTTTCGCAGACATTATTAATGATGATCGAATGACAAATGTCTATTACTAAACTTGTGTCAAATAATTTTTCCAATTCCGACAGTTTTAATATTGCTTTACACGTGTCGCATTGTTCTATTTTCATATATTTTACAGCAGCAACTAAAATATCTTTGACATGGGCGTCGCTTATGCTGTTAAAATGTACCTCTACATTAGTCAAAGAGTGGTTTGCTTCCACATCTTGTTTATTCATATTAATTATATTCTTTGTGTGAATAAAATAGTCTGACTGGTCCTCTTCGCAATTTCCTTTGCAGGATATCCTTTTACCAAAGTTGTTTATAAATATACTCTTGTAATAACTCTTCGTTTTGTCGCGCGCGCTCGGTGGTCGTTCCCCCACCTTGCCGCAGTCCGGCGGACTCAGTGCCGTATGCACAGGGATTCATACGGGAGACATTGTAGCCTCAACACTCCCCCTCAATGTCGACAAACCCATAGCTGCCATGAGCTCCTCGTGCTTCATTCGTGGCAGGCCTTTTGTCAGAATATCTGCAATCATACTGTATGTCGGCAAATATCGTATAATGATGGACCCCTCCTGCACCAAGCTCCTCAGGAAATGGTACTTGACATCAATGTGCTTGGTTCTGCTGTAGCGTCCACCACCTTCTGCTATCAGTAGAGCACTCTTATTGTCATTGTAAATCACTCCTCTTATTGATGAGTAATGCATTTTTGGGCCTTTGGTATCTGTTGGATTTATTCCTATAATAGAAAATGATTATTTGTATGATGAAAAGTAAAAGTATTTATTATAATCAAAGTAATGCTTTACAAATAGTACAGAAAAGAAAAACGTGGTTGCTCGACAGCGTACAATATCGGAATCACACACCGGAAATCGGTAAGACAAAAACGCACGCGGGCAGGTCTCGTACGCGCCATCTATGTATATTTCCTATATGTGGAATACGCATGCTGACGCGCTGATTACCGCCAAAATCAACAGTATCCAAGCGGATGCGATTCAACGAATGCTGTCGTGTGCACGTGATTCGGGAAATGCTGTGATGTTGAAATGGATATGATCCGGCATAATTCGGGGAATTCAGGGTGTTATATACCCCCCTTCTTAGATTGATATTGGTCCTCCAAAATTTTACTTCCTCTCGAGGATGAACTTGTGGAATCTTTTTTTTTTTTTTTTTTAATTAGGAAGTCTCATATGAGATTTATTACAACATAATGCTTAGTACAGAGTATTACAAGGTATATTGTATGGTATAACAAAAATATTAGTTACAATATAGAAATCGAAAATCCTTAGGCACGTAGGTTACATGTATTTAAAAAAGCTATCATATATACGCAAGCAATGATATTAGGTTCAGCTATTAAGCAACCTATGTCCAATGGCAATTGAAAACCTGCTCTAGTAAGGTTTTGGATAAGTTTAATCCTCTCTCTCTGATCATTATATAAGTTGCACTGCCATAGAACATGGTTAAGCGTTTCCTGCTCCTGGTTACTTCTGGCATTCCAAAATAGAATATTAAGACACTTATGGTCCATTTGCTAAGCTTAGAAATATAATGTATTAATAGAATATATTAGAATAGAATGTATTAATAGTATGTGTTAACAATCACTGATTTACGCTTCTTGAACTTCAAGGGAGCGATTCTGTGCTATAACTCTCTTCAGGGTTGGAATTCTCAAGCTTTTTAATAATTCTCACAATACGGCTTTTAACCTCCGTTCAGTAAGTACATTTTTTACATCCGAAAGCAAAGTCGTAAAAGCTGGAATGTCGTTTGTATATCTAAGCGCATTAACAAAGGTATTCGGATTATCGTAGCTGGTATACAAAAAATCTACCATTTTGTCGAAATCCACCTCATACTTATCAATTTCGGCGAGAATTTTTTCCTTAGCAGGCTGTAACTGTATTACAATGTCTTGTTTAGATATTTCCGATTTCGTTCGGAGGCACTCGTCACTCGCCGGTACGTCTAACCTAGGTATCGCGACTACAGTTCGGCCATCCTGACCAAATGATTGTCCCCAATCATATCGCAGCTTAAGGGTACATAAGATTACTACTATTGCTAATAATAATAATATTATCGTGAAAATTACATGAAGGTTACATACAAAAGATTAAAGTATAACGTACATAACTTAACTGTATATTCTTATAATAATTTACGCTTATAATTTAACATCTTGTCTCAATTGCACTCTTCTTTTACCCATCGTTTCATATTTTCGGGCGAACAAATTCCCTCAAAAGGTATTTGAGTTATTAGGTGAAGTAAAAAGTTCTGAGCGCTTTTTCGCTTTATTTCGACGATAAAATTAACACAGTTAGGATTATTCGATTTAGATCAAATATGCGCCGTTTTGTTCGATAACTTTTGTCCATTTTGTAGGCAATTTCATAATTCCGCGGTTGAAGAAGTCCTCGTCCCTATTGGTAAAAAACTTGACCAGCTCATTTTCACAAGCCTCTCTTGAGGCCAGTTTTGTACCATCAAGAAAATTTTGCAAATTCTTGAAAAGGTGAAAATCGCTTGGTGCCAGGTCTGGACTATACGGCGGATGCGATAGAACGTCCCAGCCAAGCTCTCGGAGCTTCTGACGCGTCGTTAAAGATGTGTGCGGCCTGGCGTTGTCTTGATGAAAAACAACACCCTTCCTATTGGCCAATTCTGGCCGCTTCTGGTCGATGGCCTGCTTCAGTCTGGTCAGTTGTTGACAGTAGAGGTCCGAGTTGAGTGTTTGGCCCGATGGGAGCAGCTCATAGTGGATGATTCCCTTCCAATCCCACCAAACACACAATAAAACTTTCTTGGCCGTTAATCCAGGCTTGGCGATCGTTTGGGCCGGCACACCGCGATTGGACCACGATCTTTTTCGGCTGTTGTTCTCGTATGTGACCCATTTTTCATCGCCAGTCACCATCCGCTTCAAAAATGGGTCGATTTCGTTACGTTTCAACAAAGAATCGCAGGCATCAATTCGGTCCAAAAGGTTCTTTTGCGTCAATTCATGTGGCACCCATACATCGAGCTTTTTCTTGAGACCTGCCTTATGCAAATGATTCCAAACGGTTTTCTGGCTCATCTTCAGTTCCTGGGCAATGGAATAAGTGCTCACATGCCGGTCCGACTCGACGATTTCCATGATTTTGTCCACATTTTCGACGATTGGCCTACCAGAGCGTGCCTCATCTTCGACGTCCATATTACCAGAACGGAATCGTTGGAACCACCGCTTTGCTGTTGCATTCGATACTGTATTGGGTCCATAAACAGCACAAATTTTTTTGCCCACCTGCTCCGCCTTTTCACCTTGGTCGTAGTGGTACTGAAGAATGTATCTAATTTTCTCTTTTTTTACCTCCATGTTCGAACGCTGTAACACACAACTGGCTTCACCAAAACAAAAAACTAACAAAGACCTTTATTCATGCGTAATATCACCTTGAAATTGCCGCATACTATGACTCGATACGATGTGAACATCGTGAGATATGGCTCGCTAAAGACATCTAGCGAAAAACGCTCAGAACTTTTTACTTAACCTAATAATTGTTCTCCGTCCGGATCACATACAACATATCGATCCTTATCTAATACACGCTTAACCACGTATGGTCCTTTAAATTTCGGCAATAATTTTTTGCTAACTCCGGCTGTTACATCAACGTTTCTTAACATTACATAATCGCCTAAATTGTATTTTGTTGGAGATTTGTGTTTACTATCGTAATATCGTATATTGTATTTATTACTTGTTTCTATTCTCTGCACCGCGTTGGATCGGATATTTTCTAAATTTCGATCTACCGTCTGTTGTTCTCCTAATAGCGTTCTTAATTCGTCATTTACTACTCCTAGTTGGTTTGTCCCAAATAATAATCGAGCAGGTGTATCCCCAGTCGCACGGCTTACCGAATTATTCAACGCGAACTCTACCTCGCTAATAATGTTATCCCAGTTAGCTGAGCTGTTGCTTAATTTGGCTATCATAGGTGTTAGTGATCGATTTACCTTTTCGATGCATAGCTATATTGTTGGAGGTTGTTGGAGAATTCAATGAAAGCGTTGATGGAACGAAACAATTTATATATATTTGGGAATCTAACACGTTATACATTAATACGGGAGTAATTAATAATAGTATCTTATGTCACACAGACCTTTCTTCTACGACTACACATTCGCGACTCTTCTGCGCATTCGAAAATTGGTATTACCATGATCGCTCACGCAATAGGTGCTCCACCTAGCGTATTAAGATACATCTCTTTGCGTCGCACGTCGTGACCGCGAATTTCAACTCACGCGGACTACATATATGATTTTTGTATGGCATGAATTCGATGCCCAAGCAATAGCTGACGTTTCCTATGTCTTTGATATCTAAATGTTTGGAAAGTTCCTGCCCGAGCGTGATGATAGCTCCCCGGTCACGCGACGCAACCAAAATATCGTCCACATAAACCACTACCATCATCACGTTTCCGCCTGTGTTGACCTGGTATAGGCATGGGTCACAGTCAGTTGGAGTCATTCCGCAATTTCCTAGGATTTAGTCTATCTTGACGTGCCATCTTCTTCCGGCCTGTCTTAGGCCATACAGGGCTTCCTTTAAGAGGCATACTCTGTTGCCTTTCTTCATATCAGACAGTTAATCATTAATGGTACGGAGATTTTGAAGAATATTTTGTTATTGAGTGTAAATACTTTGAGTGTGGCAATGTCTAGAATAAATTGAAAATTTTCTTTCTTGGGTTCTATAGCGGAATTAAGTACCTTATGTGTCAAAGCTTTGCCAGAATTGTTTATGAAAATTTCGTGGTCCATGATCTGTGGACTAATTATCCCTTGTTTAGCCATTAATATATTAGCCATTAATATTAAGTTAAGTGTCTCGTCAAGTTGCAATTGTAACTCATATATAGCGCTTTCTGTTCTGATAAATAGTTCTGTGATCAATTCCTCTCGATTGATTACTTGTTCTAAATTTTTCAATTCTAAACTCAAATTCTCTGTGCGTTTGATTCCGTCCGAGCTTATGATTTTTCTAATTAAAGCGGTCTGATTGCTTACAATGGTTTTTAGTTCGTTGAACAGTTTGTCGATATTCGAGTTTATTAATTCTAAATCGTTGTTGTCTAATGTACCGAATAAGCTCTTGTATCTCTTATATCTCTCTTATATCTACTATGCGTGATTAATTTTAGGTGTAGTGCTAAGCTATCCAATTTGTTTATTCGTTCGTTTAGTGAATCAATCTCGTTCTTTAGTCTGCAAGCTCCTTTACATCGTTTCTGAATACCTTTAGTATACATCTTAACTTGATTAACCTTTACAAATACATCATCTATGTCCAGTCCTATGTAAATGTCTACTTCTGAGTTATACAAGTACGCTTTATTGATTTCCTCGTGGAATATCGAGCTGTCCTCTAAGGGTACTAGATCTAATCCGTATACGAGGTTCCCGGTAAAGGTGATGGTGACCGCCCTGCAAAGTAAGGTTTTAATCGGTTACCGTGTATCTTTTTAACTTGATTGTCGACAAAAATTTCATAGTACGGTGTGTTGACTTTTTGTATCCTATATGATCCTAACCATTCAACATCTAGCTTGTCTTTGTATGATCGTTGTGTATTAACACAAAATCTCCTTCTTTAATTATGTTGCCCGAGTCTTGACAATCTTTCTTCTTTGGTCCCTTTGATACCTCTTTTTACTCTTCAGCGGAGTTTCTCTAGCCAGTGTCAAATATCTATTCAATTGTTTTTGCCAAGGTGAAAACATTTCATCATAGGTGAAACCTGTGGTTCTCGCCATGGATGAGGGTAGATTAGCTTTCCTACCGAAGGTGAGTTCGAAAGGTGTAAAGCCAGTTGCTTCATGAATAGAAGTATTGTGTCCTAAGCAAATAAAGTTCAGAACATCGTCCCATTCCTTGTCACTGTCATGTAAGCTTGTTCGTATTAAATCTTTTACTGTAGAATGAGTTCTTTCTGTGGTAAATGAATGGGAGAAAACTTTAATTTATTATCTAGTATGTATTTAATAATATATATTTGAATGTATGAATATCATATCTCTCTTATTGCAGTCTCAATCACATACATCTTTAATTCATATTCCTCTATGACTTTTCCCAATTGTGCGCATTTATTTGTTAACGCTTCTGCCCTGTTTATATATGTATCTACATTTTCATCTTTTGTCATTTTCAAATTTGTTAATTCGCTTAGAGCTTTTACTTTTATAGATTCAGATTCTGCTGCCATGTTGTTTTTGATTAAATTCCATAATTTACCAGCATTCTTTTCTGTGGAGTATTTCAGTACGTGCGCAGGTGACATCGTGTTTATCATTATTGCTCTCGCTGCATGATTTCCATCGTCCCATTCATCCCATGTTCTAAATTTTTGTTCATATTCTGCTTCTCCCTCTTGAGGTTTTACTGGTTCTTTTTTATCTATTACTTTCTTCCATAATTTTTTCGCTCTTAATATTCCTTCTATTTTTTTTTCCGTAAAAAATAGTTTCCGTCATTAAGTGGTTCGACACTTGCAAATTTCCATCCTTCTGCCATTTTTTTTTTTTTTTTAATTATTATACTCGTCACCAAAAATTCGCACGTGGTTTTCCTAACCTCGAACCACCCACTAACCTCAAGAGTCACGAACTATCAATTTTTAATTTTTAACCATGCTCTGCATTAACACCACCATCCTTCGGTCGTGTTAGCCTACCTTCGCACACGTCCAGGAGATCAATTTCATTTTCCAATAACGTGCGAACAATGAACCGCCATTCATGCCAGTTGTCCTTGTCTCGAAGTTTCTCAATCTTTAACTGCGTAGATTCCATTTTCAACCGCACTAACTTTCTCACTCGATAAACTGACTTAAAGCAAGCCTGGGCCCATAACCTGTTGAGGTTTTGTAAGTGGAGAAGCACTGAAGTCAGTATTGGAAAGAATACTTTAATACGAATTAAATAGAAGAAAGAGAATAAGCAAAAAAGGGATACGTTCGTGGATATGCGTCTATACCTTACATGTGTTTATGTTGGTTAGTTAAATAAATAAATATGCGCAGGGTTGAATATATATAAAGGTAAGGATATATTTAAATGAAACGTTATACATGTTCAGACAGAGAGAGTACTTCGCGCTGTGCGCGTTTGTAACGAACCCACGATAGATGGAGCGCACTCTGCTCATATACAATACATAGGGAAAACCCTACAGTTTATACCGGACTAAAGGTGAGGACGGTTCCTCGCGAAACGCGTAAAGCCAATAGCCAATAGGCGTGACGCATCCCCACCTATTACATTTAAGAGAGAAGAAGCGCGCGCGTCTTATTACATTCAAACAGAGATTTCATACTACATTCTTAACAATTTTGTAATTTCTGCAGAAGTGGTGGGTTTCCATCTGTTCAGTCGAGCATGCTCAATTATTTCATGTTGATGCAATTTTTGCTCTGCATATCTATAAGTCTCTGTGACTAAAAGGCTTACAACTTTTTCGTCTAAGAATAGCGAAAGCACTTCACTTGCGCTAATATCAGACGGCAAATCCACCAGAAGCCCACCTTTTCCGGTGAACGGAAATGACTGTTGCCCGTAAGCAAATTCGTTCCACTGGATGTTGTCCAATGAATCATCAACAGACCTCAGCTCTTCTTCTTCGTCTATAGCAAGTTCTTCCAACATGTCGTCAAGGTCTTCACTTGCATATGATTCCACAGTATCGGAGTCTGAACTCAACGAAATTCTATTTATCACATTTCTTCTAAAACCCACAACCCCGTCATCATTACTCTCCTCACTTTCAATTATATTTTCACGACGTCCAATGAACATTTTGTGGATAAAAAAGTCACCGACGTGCGCCTCAAGAAAAGTATGCTTCTCGACTAAATGAAGGATCTGGGATAACTGCAGTGAGTTCCCAGAAGTCCTCTGGCCGAAAACGTCCCACGGCAACGTTCAGAGCGTATACACTACAACTCCTATCTGATATGTCTGTTTCTGCAGTAATTGAACTATTGTAGTAGAAGTATGTGGATTTACTTCAAAACAAGCTAACACTGTTACAGCGTTATTATCATTTGTTGCACATTTACGGTGACTGCGATGCTTTCCATCTTGAAATTTTCCATTGACACGTAGATAACGTTCAACATTACAAAATGTTTTCGGACATGGATGATTTACATCCGAATATTGTTCCGTATATAACACTGCAGCCTGAGAACCTCGCGGATATTGTTCGGAGTAATGAACTGTGCTGCGATCTCGGGGTCAGGCGCATCATCCAATGTAGGATATACACTATGCCAAACCTCGCCATCAGAATCAATATTGCCAATGCATCCCAGCAATACAACACTGCAGCCTGTCGAGCATTTCTCCTGCACTCGTGAAATATTTTTAACATATTTATTTTTTCACTATTAGCGTACCAGTGCATTGTTATAACGTATCTCACAATTTCATGTAATGAACTAACAGATCTTGCGACACAAACGGACAACAGTTGAGGAAATAAGCATTCACAATGTTTACGTTCATTTGTGAGGTTTTTTTGAGAGGATGTGAATCGATGGATAAAGAAAATGCCAATAGTTTCACGCACACGAGATTTAAACTATACTTTTATTATGGCACGTGTGGACGCTACGAGAGTCCATGCATAAAGACAAAATCACACGCTAGTTACACACTTCTGTGGGTCCGTCGGAGGGCGCAACGATCAAGCCTTTAAGGCCGATTTCCAAAACTCCCTCTATCGATGTGCCCGAACATTCATACGAACACACTCAACTCACGTGTTTACACATACGAACACTCATGCATAAATCATGAATAAATGTTTTCGTTCGTACATATTTATACCATTCCAACATACATTGTTGGGTATAAATTGATGATACACGTTCACACATAATAATATATATATATTTGGAATTAGGGATTGCAATACCGGACCAAAAATGCAATACCGGTATTCGGTATTTTTTTAAACGTTGTACCGGTATACCGGTATTAATACCGGTACTAGGAATTTTCATGAAGGTACAAAAACTCAGTTGTTTAATAGGAAAAAACATTAACTAATTTATTGATTCGATATTTTTGAAATGTGATTGTAAAAAACATAATGCATCTATTGAACTGTCATTAAGCCTTGAACGTATTTTTCTGCACAAATTACCTGCAGTTGAAAATGCTCTTTCCGCATCCACGCTGGTTGGTGGTACTGTTAATAATGAGCGATATACTTGCTCTAAATATTTGCCTCGATGTCCTTCATCCTCTAACAACTCGGTCTCTCGTCTGATGGTTTTGGATAAATCTATTTTTTGTATTATTTTTGTATTATTGTTTGTAGCAATTTTTTTATCTATAGCTAATTGTAATTTCTTCTCGAGAGATAATTCTTTTTCGATATCAACATCAACATCATCTTCAACGAATTCTTCTGGATAGGTTTGTGTTTGGTTTTCATAAATGTTTTTGTGGAAATTGACGACGAACTTAATTAAATTTGACCTTGTTAGTTTCTTTTCTTCCTTTCCGTTTTCTTTTTTAAAGTCGTTATAATTATGTAAATACCTTAAAATTAAAATATTTTCTAGGTCACTATGCCTTTCCTGTATACGAATTTTCAATGCACTGTATAATTCCTCAGACAGTGGCGTGTCCTGATCTTTAAGTGATTGCAACATAAAATTTATTGCTGCATCCGCTGTTAATAAGTTGGAATCCTTCCGACATAATGCTTCCACAGTCAGTTTTATTGGATGCAGAGCTGATACAGTTTTTGATATTAAATCGAATTCATTATCGGGAAAATTAATTTGTAAATTTAAGTCAATTAATGCTTTCTGAATTGGATTTTTTAATTTCAAAAATCGTTCCATCATCAATAACAAACTGTTCCAGCGTGTTTTAGAATCTAATATTAGCACAAGTTCTTTTTTTATTTCAGTAAGTACATATTTTTGTAAAACAGCACTTTTAGTAGGGGAACGTTTAAATATTTTAACAACTTTTCGAATTTTCTTAATTATGGGAAGCAATTCTTGGTACACTTTATTCACCGTGAGAATGCCACCGTTTCGCGCAGCTTGACTGATCGCGAGAGGCGCTGCGAACCTCTCAACTCCCACTCCACCATCCACTCTCCACTGTGGGTTTCATATACGCGGTGTACAGTAATGAAACGGATTAGCATGAAAGGAAATCGTGACCATTTGCACATGTAATGAATAGACAGCGGATGTTTATGCAATTTCCAATTTTTATAGAAAAATTTTGAGAAAGTGGAATGAAATAAAATCCTATTTTTAATGGGAACAGCCTTTCTAGATCCAAAGCAAATAAAAATCGTATTAAATTCTTTCAAATTTTATATTGTAGCATTTTTTGAACATTTCCATAAGCCATAAATGCATAAAGATCCGCTGTCTATTAATGAATTATAAATTTAATTTAAATATAAAATCTGTCATTTTATTTAATTTAAAACATAATTTTGTACATTATTTATAGGGAAAGGGGCTTTTTTTGTCATTATTTATATTATTATTTACATCATATATTTATATTCACAAATTATAACTTACAACTATTTACAAAATAGCTTACAACTATTTACAAAATGGCTTATAACTGTTTACAAAATAACACAACTATATTTTTATTTTATTTTTTTTTTTTTGTTTTATAGAGATGGGGGAAAACCTTACATAGGCACCCTTTAACCCTTTGCACTCGAGTAGTGATAGTTACACAACAACGAGTGCAAAGGATTAATAGGGTAGTGCCGGATTCCTACCGGCTAATAACCCCCGCCTCTCTTACACATACAATTTAACAATAATATAACTTAAAACTATTAACAATATAACTTAAAACTATTAACAACATAACTTAAAACTATTAACAACATAACTTAAAACTATTAACAACATAACTTAAAACTATTAACAACATAACTTAAAACTATTAACAATAATATAACTTAAAACTATTAACAATATAACTTAAAACTATTAACAATAATATCACTTAAAACTATTAACAATATAATTAAAAACTATTAACAATAATATAATTTAAAACTATTAACATTATAACTTAAAACTATTTACTGTCACGTGCAGTGGTTCCACTGCCAACAACTAATCAATTATATAAGATAATAAAATAAACAGCATAAAATAGTCAAATAGTCGTTGGCAGTCAGACCACCGGACGTGACATTACAAAATATTTTACAATATTCGCAAAATAACTTATAAATTACTCTCATCGATGTCCGAGTCATCAGACGAGTTTGACCACATGTCACGTTCCTCGAGAACTGAATCCGTGACGATTTCGAGGTTTAGAAACCTCTCTTCCTCCTTTGTTACATGGCTTATGAAATTCTTCCAATTTTGGGGGGACACATTTGCGACGGCTTCGTCTACAAATTGGCGGACATCTGCCAATTTATAGGACGTATTGCGCGACCGGATGAATGCTTTCATCTGTGCCTATGCCAGCTCGATAGGATTTAGTTCGCAATGGTAAGGGGGAAGCCGTAGAACGGTATGTCCATTCTCACTCGCGAAATTATCAATAACATAATTGTTATCTGGTTGCTTGTGTTTTTCAACAAGCTCCAGTAACCTAATTTTACCAAAACGTGGGTCGATCGTTTCCCCCTTGCCCTGCAGCCACGTGATGATATCGTCCCTTTTCCAGCTCTTGACAGGATATCTTTCCTTCTTGACGCTGTGGTAAGGGGCGTTATCCATCACGATAACTGACCTATCGCGCAGCATGGGCAAGATTTTTTGAAACTATTCAAAAAATGTGTCCCCATTCATTTCTGCATGATAATCGCCAGAACGAGTTCCGGCTTCAAAACAAAGGAGGGCCCCAGGTACAAACCCGTCTGATGACCCGATGTGAGTAATTATTAACCGCTTACCTTTTCCGGCGGGCGCAGGAATCCCCGTTGTTAATCCCCGTCGTTCCGCGTTGGCCGGGCAGGTCACGCTGGTGTCTACCCACAGTCTTCTCCTGCAGTCGCCAGCGTTCACCCAGGTCTCGTCCAGATAGTAAATATGCCGTCCTTGCATTCTGCAGTTCTGGATTTCCGTGATGTAACTGCAACGTAGTAAAAAATAAATTTGTGTAATAAACGAGGATAGAAACTGAGTTTTTGGGAAAAAAATTTTAGGATGTAGATTGTTACTTACTTTCCCCGTCTGGAGATGATGTAGGGTTGATCAATTAAGGCGCTATTTCGGTTGCGCTTTAAAAACCGAAATTCCATTCGATGCAGCAGTTTGTGTAGTGAAGTTCTCTTGAACGATGGCAAGGTGTCATCATCGTTTACTGCTTTCAAAATTTTATCCAAATTTGGAATTTCTCGACGTAGCCAAAAGTCGTGTACTTTCTTCCTAATGGCTACGACGTCGGCTTCGAGAGTCTTCTCTAAAATGTTTAGCCGACGCCTCTTCTGGTTCGGAGATGTAACAAATCCTTTGGATTTGTATTCCGCCAGCGTTTTACATATGGTCCTCTGACCAATGCCCAACTTCCTCGAAAGATTTTCAACGAGCGGCCTATACTTCAGGTCCGAGTTTTCCGCTTTCTCAGACTTGTACAGATTTACAATCATCTGTTTCTGAGCGGATCGGACGAACTAGAAACAGAGAAAAGTTTATTAAAAAACAGGAATTGAAAACTGTTATGATATCGGTTCCGGTTCTCGAAACAGTTATGAAGAATTTTTAAACAAATAAATTTTTCTGTAACGACCAAGCAACAATTGGCGACTGTTCTTTAATCATTTCGATATGAATTATTTTAACAATAAATTATTATTGAATTAATAATGAATATATAAACAAATTTCTATACATTATAAAAATTTATTTATTTAAATAATTATGTTAACAATAAATTATTATTGAAATTATAATTCAAATAGTGAATACAGAAACATTATAAAAATTTATTTATTTAAAAATTGTGTAAATAATAAATAACAATAAATAACTACTTAAATAATAAATATATAAGGCCGAACACAATACAGAATTACAGAATCGAAACCAGAACCGCGCGAAATCCAGAACCGAAAAATAACGGTTATAGAACAGAAATAATATTGGTTCTCCAACGGTTCTCCAACGGTTCTGGAGAACCGATAAATAATCCTCATGATAAATAATTATGTATAATGTAAACTTACCTTTCCTTTCGGATTTCTCTTTACTGGAGACTCATGCGACGAGCCAGGAACTTGATTTTCCATTTCTTCAGAACTTGTGATTTTGAGTACACTTTTAACACTGCTGCTGTACAATTGTGTACAATGTAAATTGTGAAACAAAAGACCGCGCAAACACCCGGTATACTACGAATGTGGCCGCATGCAGCGCTGCAGTACGTGGCGCCATTTCAATGCCACTGCGCGCATGCTCTGTGCAATGAGAAGGGAGCGTGCGTACCACCAATCAGGGCGAAGATGCGCAGCGACGAACGAAAACTGGTCGAAACGCGGTGGCATTCTCACGGTGAATAAAGTGTAGGTTAATATTTCGTCCTCGTTACTATTATCTTCGTCATATTCAAATGAGGTACTTTCAACAATTGTAGTACTATTTTCTTCATTGTCACTCTCTTCGAAATCAGAATCAGAAGTTTCTAAATCCAGAGTATTTTGCTTCTTCTGCTCTTGATTTTGTTGATATAGCACACTGATTACTCCAAGTTGAATTCCATGAGCATAGCACAATTGCTGATTTGCATCAATCAACTTCCCAACTTTTTTCATCACCGTTGCTCCATCAGTAGTTATGCAGACAATATCTTCTTTTAGAGATAATCCATGTTCCTCCAATTTGCAGTTGACTACTTCTACACATTTTGTAGCTGGCATACTTCCTGAGACATGTGTGAGTCCTATATTCCAAATTTTCTTTTCTGAATGAATATTTATATTTAAATAACGTCTATTTCGTACACTTGTCCATTCATCAAATGTGAGACTAAATTTTGTACCATTTAATTTTAATTCTGTTAATTCTTTTTTCAGAGAATTGCGAACACTGTTACTATAGTTTATAACAGTTCTTCTTATAGTATTAATAGATCTTGGAATATTTTTGAAACCTCTTGCAATCAGTGACTTTCTCAATTCAATTGAAGTACAAAACACTCTGAACGGCAAACCATCTAATGATCTAATGCTGTCATTCTAGACAGAACTTCATCGAAACAGTCGGTTTTTCTATTGAAAAAATCTGTAATTTGCGATGTCTTTGGTTTCGTAATATCATTTTTAGGTGAGTTAGAATTTGTCTCGGATTCTTTTCTTTTCTTTTCAATAAATTAATATTATGTAGTGTTTTTAAATGTGTATGTAGTCCGCTTGTACTTCCTCCAAAAACTTTAATTATCCTCGAACATGTTTTGCATCTCGCCAGCATATTTTTTTCATCATATAAATAGTAAAACCAAGCCGAAGTATTATCGGCAGATTTTCTATGTTCTTTGAAGTCATTCGTATTATTCATTACGGATAAATGAAACTAAAAACATATACATACGTTACACGTGTAAATATTTTGAACAATGAAGCATAATATATAATGTGTCCTTACCTATGAAAAAGAAACTCACCAATTTAAAAAATATCTAAATGTATAATATAAATATTTAAAACACTGCGCACAATTTCACTAGGACAAACGGAAGAGACAATTAGTTCGCAGTCGAGCGACAACTGAACTGTGTTCATCGAGATACGCGCCTTTACAGGCAGAAAAATGCCTCAAACGTTGTCGTTCATCGCCACAATGTTGCAAAGAATACAGCGGCATCGATACCACGCCGAAAAGAGCGCAGCGGCATCGGTACCACACCGAAAAGAGCGCAGTGGCTTCAGCAGTCACCGCGGCAATGTGCTTTGATCGGCAAGCACAGATACACACATCATGAGCGGCGAACGTATTTCAAATAAGAGCAAATGCCCCAAAAAAATATTTATTATTTATAGCTAATACCGAAAATACCGGTATTTTAGCTTAGCAAATACCGGTTTCACGAAATTGCAAAATAGCACGAAATACCGGTATTCGGTATACCGGTATACCGGCATTGCAATCCCTAGTGTGGACCGTCGCGGTGCTGGTCCTGCACCTTCGTTCTGCGTCGTGTCATTCGTTGGCGGTCGCGATCGCCGGTTCTTCTGGTGTTGCCGGTCCTCCTCCTTGCTCCCGACTTCTTGATTGTGCTTCCGCCGTGTCTGGGGGGCTCTGTCTGCTGTTCGTGGTACCGTGCTCGTCGTCTGTCTTTCCTTGTTTCGGTCGTTCGTAAGGGACCTTCCTGGTTGAACGACTTGATTTGGTCCACGTGTCGCTTGAAGGTCTTGCCCAAGTACTCGATCTCGTAATGGATGTCACCCAATCGGGTAATTATTGTTCCCGGAATCCATTTGTCTAATCTGGGGTTGCCAGCAAGAAAGTAGACTGATTGTCTCGGCTGGAACGTTCGGAACGTTGTTGTAAATTCTTCCGTTTGCTTTTTTGTGATCCTCGTCTGTACTGGTTCTGGTCTGACCAGGTCGAGGCGCGTTCGAATATTTCGTCCTAAGAAGAGTTTGCTCGGGGCCTGCCCTGTGGTTGCATGAGGCGCTTTCCGATATTGTCGTAGAAACTCGTTTAAATTTTGCTGAAGTGATCCTTGTGTCGTTTTCATCTTGTATAGCGCATCTTTTACCGTTTGGACATATCTTTCTGCTTGCCCATTCGTAGAGGGGTGATATGGTGCGATGCGCTTATGGAAATTTACTCCACTCGTTTGTAAAACTGATTCGAACTCCGCTGAGATGAATTGCCTCCCGTTGTCCGATACGACTGTGATTGGTGCTCCATAAGTAGCGAACAGCTTATCTAGAATTGCAATCGTTGCATTGCTCGTACTTGACGTGGTCGGTCTCACCTGGATCCATTTGCTGTACGCATCGACAACGATTAATAACATTTTCCCTGCTACCGGACCTGCATAATCAATGTGGATACGTTCCCACGGTCCTTTCGGGTATTCCCAATGATGTTCTCGAAATTTTGGGGGGCTATACGCTCGTTCCGCACATTCTGCACAGGAACCTGCGGCCTGTTCGATCTCCGCATCTATTCCCGGCCAGTAGACAAATGAACAAGGCAACCCCTTCATTCTGACAATGCCCGCATGAGCAGCATGGAGGTCCTGCAGGATTGTCTTCCTGAGCGATGGTGGCACGACGATTCTGTGTTCGAATACGAGGCAGTTCCCTGTTAGGTTGTAGTCGCGCTCTGGTGCCTTGTATCCGTAGCGCGCAAGCTCCTGCTCTGTCTCCAGGAGTTGTACTATTTAGCTCAAATGCTAGCTTCTTATTCCACTTGAAAGTTTTTCTCAAGGGACTGCTATATGCGCTCATTTGATCCGACAAATCAATACTAGTCTTTGCTGTATTATATGCAGCCACAATTTTTGGTTTTGGCAAAAATCCTCTTTTTGTTTTCACAGTTATCATTTCGCTTGAATGTTTTGTGGACAGGACCAAAATATCTCTCTTGTCTTTCCATTTCAAGACTGTGATACCCTGATTATTTTCTTTGGCGATAATTTCTCCGCGTTTCAATTTAGTATTTATTGCTTCAGATGGATTTCCTTTACGATTTGTGCGAAGTGTACCCATTAGATGTGTGTTTTTGAGTATTAGGTTATTTGCCAAATCGACACTGGTGTACCAGTTGTCTGTACACAACGTATGACCTTTATGAAATAAATGTTTGAATAAGGACATTACAATATTTGATGGGGTTGTATTCTGCTTGTCAAGAGCTTTTCCACTGTACACATGAAAATTGTATTTGTATCCGCGATTACAGCATAATTTAAATATTTTTATGCCGTATTTGTTTTTTTTTGCTTTAAATATTGTCTGAATATGATTCGCCCGCGGAATGGGATTAGCGATTCACCAATGCATAATACCTCAGGTGGATCATAATATTTTTGAAAATTTTTATTTAGTTCGTCTATCATAAATTGACAATTTTTCGTTTCCATTTAATTTTTGAACTCAAAGGTCATTTCAAGGTAATGTAATGTACATAACTGAACGCAAAAAAATTGATAACCTTGTAAACTCCGAAAAAAAAATTACCCAAGAAAAAAAAATTTTTTTGCAATAGAATGGTTTTTTCATACCATTCAAATAGCATACAAAATATTTTTGTAACCCCACAATTAGAGGAGATAGGTGGCCTTACTTAGGTGGACCACCCTGTATGCTTGTTGATCGAGATAAAATATTCCATTTGACCTTTGGCTCACCGAGAGCAACAATCTTAAAAGACCTCTTGATCGCTTCCTCGGCTTGATCCATCAAATTTGCATTGTCTCCAACTAAAAGTAGTCTACGTATATGATAAGAAATAATTTTGTACTTTCACTCATAATATAAAGGCATGGATCAGCATCGCTTTGTACAAAATTTTCCTTTTCGAGAACCCTTTTTAACTCATCATACCACGCCTTTGCTGCTTGTTTTAGACGCTAGATGCTTCTTCTTAACTTGCATACTTTTGTTTCTTTGTCAGGACTAATGTAAAACTCAGGTTGTGCCATATATACAGGGTGCGCCATTTGTAGGTACCATATGTTAAATGCTTATAAAATAGTGAAAACGTAATTAAATCGAGTTCGGTTTGCGATATTTATTTACTTTGGTTTATACCAATACAAAAAATTCATTTTTTGAATACAACGTCGGGCAAGTAATCGCCTTTATGAACGACGCAAAGAAATGCTCGTTTTTGGGCATTTTGCATAACTTTTTGCAACGTTTCGGGCATTATTTCCGTTATTTCTTTACGGATTACATCTTTCAGCTCCTGGAGGGACCGCGGCGCTCCAACATAAACTTTTGACTTTAAATATCTCCACAGAAAAAAGTCTGGAGGCGTCAAATCGGGCGAACGTGGAGGCCAATCGTAATCGCCATTTTTCGAGATTAAGCGATTCAGGAACAATCTTCCGAGGAGAGTCATTGTTTCTCGCGCAGTGTGACATGGCGCGCCGTCTTGTTGAAACCACATTCTCTTTGAATCATTTGCAGCGATTTGCGGCCAACACCAATCTTCAATCATGCTTCGATAACGGTTTCCATTGACGGTTACTGGGACTCCTTCGTCGTCCTCGAAGAAGAACGGTCCGTAGATTTTTGTGGCACTGACGCCACACCAAACAGTGACTTTTTGGTCGTAGAGAGGCTTCTCATGAGTTAATTCTAATCTTCCTTCTGCTTGTATAATAGTTTGTGCTCTGACAGTGTACAGATCATTTATTCTGTCAGCGACGCACATGAGTTCACCATTTTTTGTATTGCGAATTTCTGCCTTACCATTACGTATGATTATTTCTTTTGATCTTCGCTCTATTTGCGAAGCAGATAAGAGATTTTTCCTTATGTTTGGCACGTAATAAACATTGTGTAAGGTCACGTATCGTTCTTGTTTGCCAATGAACGTCTTGATTTCTATATCGCCAATACCTTTAGCTTCAAGTTTGGCGCTGGATTGTCCATGAGATTCTGCTGCAGTGTTGATTGGTTCTAGTTTTACCTCTTTAAACGTTTTAAACCAATCTCTTTTCTTACAGACGTGATGTGTGCACCCACTGTCTAAAAGCCAAGAGTCTCCCATATCCATATTATTGAGCGAGACAAGAAATCCTTCATCGTTCTCTTTTCTTCCATGGCTAAATCTTGGATTATAATTCTGATTTCTTGTTCGATTCTTTGACCAACAGTTCTTTATATCGTGTCCTTGCCTTTTGCAGTGCGAACAAAATGTAGGTTTTACCTTATTTGTGGTCATTGTATTTGAACGTGCATACTGTGGTTTTCTTCCGACTTGAAGTGCTTCTTTTTGGCTTTCATTTTCCTCTGGACACCTAGATTTACGTCTGTCATATTCTGACAAAAGTGCTTTACAGATTTCTGCTGTCGTAAAGCTATTATCTGGCAGGTTTGCCAGTGACGTGTTCAAATTTTCATAGGAATCTGGCAATCCAGCCAGTAAAATATATGCCAAATCTTCATCTCTGATCTCTGCGCCAGCTTCTCTAAGGTTATTTGCTATGACTTTAATGTTAGATATATATGACGACATGGAATCTCCTTCTTTCATTTTACTTTGATATAATTGTTTTTTCAATTGCATTATTCTTACCCTTTAACATAACGTCGCGTATGTTGGTCGGCGACAGAAATAAGACGCAACTCATCGCATCGTTAAGATCGACCTCTGGTAAATAGGAATGCCACACGGTGGACCCTTCGATCCTGCCGATCGCGCCAAGGATGGCCGAGGTCGCCACTGGGACTTGCGAAACAGTCACGAGTATTTGTCGGACTTCCTCGCTAAAGTAGACAAGATTTCCGAGAGGGTAAGACTGCATCTCACTCTGTACAAAGCGAGATTCACAGATCCGGAAGTAGGCCAAGTACAAACCAACTCGGTAGTACCGGTAAATAGTGCAAATTTCGGTTATCGCCATGAGATTCCAGGTTGTAATAACCCGAGAATACTCGATCGTAGAAGCGAATCCCACACCCCTGGTGGATACGGTTAATGGGACCGCATATGACTGGACTGTCAGTGACATATTCGTCAACGACTTTTCCAGCTCGGCAGCGTCCGAATCGAACAAACCATATTTTCGCGCTATATTATCCCTTAACTCTTGGTTCTGTTTTGTCCCCACTTTCTTGCGAAAGGCCTCAGATGTCCGCTTCCGCGAGGCTTTTCCTGACTGTTTCTTCTTCGTAGCAAGCGATGGTTTAGCATCACTCACCTTATCGGTAGTGCTCTCCGTTTGCATAGCCTCCATAATAATAGAGATCTGAAACAAAGTACACAAAGCTCCGTCTGTCTCGAGACGAAATTTCGCGCATTATTCTTACCCTGGACTTGGGTTGGTGGACTTGTTCCAGCGCTTTCCATGCTTCCTCAGCAGTTACGCAGTCTTCTATATGTACCTGCTGGTTTGGTTCCACGTGGAGTCCTATCGATGCAATAGCTTTGTCGTCATTAATTTTAAATATTCTTCTTTGTTCTGGTGTGGCTTCGTCGTTCACTTTTATTACACCAGTCACATAGTCTAACAAACCTTTGCTTTTTAGATACCACTTCATTTCGATTTTCCATGTTCTATAATTGTTATCCGACAGTTTATGAATGCGAATGTCTGATCGTGAACTTTCTTCCATTTTTAACACTGATTAACAATTTATCTGTCGGATTTATGTATGAAGCCACGTGGCGTATTTTTAGGTTATGTAAAGGTTAGCGCAGTGTAGTACGTCTGGGCCCATAACCATTGAAATGGATGGTTATTAAACTAACCCTTTTAATTATGAACATAACCCAGTTTATTATAATGATAAATGTACTTTTATAATAGTGAAAATAATAATATGTTTAATATGTAAAGAAACGTAATCTCGCACGTGGCACACGCATCGCGTTGCTCAACTCACACACACACACGCATACCAACTCGCGCAGCACCAACGCCTAAGCAAGCAGGGAAAAAGAACGAGGAACATACGAACAATCAAATATATTCGTTGGGAGGAGCAAACTTCACTTCAAAAAATACTATATATATGTAATGAATGCAAAATAACTCAATATACATTTTACCACGCAACCGGCCATGTGCGTGCTACGAACAACGACACATAAAAAAACGCGGAAGGACCAGAGAGAGTTTTACAAAGAGTGGCAAACGAATGAGCGATAGCGCGCAACGCCCTCGTGACGCGCGGACTAATAGAGGAACTTCCATCAATTCCCCCACTTTCCGATATTCAGTCCCATGTATTCTATACATCTGTTATGCGAAACTGCTTTTAGTCCTTTTGTCTACATATGTTGTTTTACATTGTTGACATATGTACATTAGGGTGGACCTCAGTTGCTCTTGTGCAAAATTTTTTTTTAAATTCATTTGATGCGACCCTTGCAATCTGTTCTACTCGGTAAAAAACTAATTCCCTCCAAATTTCAAGTCGATCGGACAAAGGGAAGACGTGTCGCAACGAGTTTGTTTATGCAAAAAATTTTAATTTTGCGAAAAATGAAAAAGTACACATTTTTTCAATCCCACTGGTCATTAAACACTATTTTAATGTAATATTCTTATTATATCAAAGCAAAAATTAAATTGTTTAATGAATTTGTTTAAGCAAAATTTTTAATATTTATTTTTTAAATATAAAATTTGATCTCACATTAATATAAGGAAAAGTAGAAAAAGACAGTTAAATACTTATAATTAAATATTTTATTTATAGGCCTAATTATAATAAGAGTATAAATAATTTAAAAAAATCTGTACTTAATGTTGTTTTATCAATTTTTGGGTATTTTTCCCTATAATCGGTTACAATTTGTAATATGAATTGTTTTTCTTCTTCGTTTTTGCATAACGTTAAATTATAATCTTTCATTAATTTTACTGCTCTTTCTGCAACGTCATTCACAACTTCTAATTTTGTTATAATACCTATCGCTTCGGTATAATTATTATTAGTTTCCCATAGTGCTGGATCAATTAAAAGAAAATCTGAATTTATATTGAACCGTTTGAAAAAATTATTTGATTCAGATGATACGAAATGTTGTATTTCCAAATTCGCAAGATTTTTAATTTCTATAGTCGTTGTCATGTAATTATTATTATTGTTTACATTTTGTAGTGCTTGCACCATCGATCTTTTTGTTTCTACTTCTTTCGACGCTCAGGTGTCAAAAAATAAAAAATGTTAAAAATGAACGACGGAGAACACTGTATCACTGAATGGTCGTAAATCACTCAGGAAAAACGCTGTAATTGCTTTGGCGACTGCGCAGCCGTGCCCCCACACCACGACAAGGTAGCAATTTTGTGGGGGGTATGACCCCCGAAGGGGAAGGGGAATGCACACTAGGAGTCACCAAAGAATCACTTGAAATCGAATTTCAACACTACTGAAACTTTTTTATCAAAAAACGATAGCGCCGCATTCTCCGGTGACAAGTACCATAAATGGTTCACAATTTTTTTTAATGTCACATCGCTTATTTCTTCGTTAACATTTTTTTAATGAATTATATTTTTGATGAATTCTAGATCTACACGTGGCGCCATAGCAGCCATTGGGGTCAAAATCCACGGCTCAATATAAATGTTAATTAGAAATACACATGTATCTCTAATGCTACTATACTCTTCCTGGTTGAGAGGAAATTCGTTTCGAAAAATAAATATTTTTAAAGTGTATATTATTTTAGCCATCCACCTCGCATGGTGAAATGCGCCAGGCATTTTGAATGAAATGCCATCCAAAGGAATCCCCCCAAGAAAAATTATTGCTAATTCTAAAAGTTCTTTGTAGTCATCTCTTGGGTGACTCATTTTTGTGTAATTTTTAAAAATTTCGATTTTTTTTTGTATATCATTAATATGTTTCAGAACGTAATCGTCGTGCGTTCCCGGGATGTAATTATTTTTATTAATTTCAGGCCAACTATTTTGAAATTTTTTAAAAAGTTGAATATTCGGGCCTGTTGTTTTCGGCATTTTTAATTCAAAGACCCCACGCAACACAATTTCGTATATGCGATGGCGACAAGGAAAATACAAAAGATCTCTTTCAATTCTTTGTTCTAGCAACACACATGCGCCCTGTAATCGTCCCGTATTTGACGAAGTCGTGTCACAGCATAAAGCTTCTACGTGTTCCGTTAAATTCCATTCTTCTAAGGTTGCAAATATCGCCAAGGCCTGATCGCTTCCACTACTGGAAGAAATCGCAGGTATCCCCAATAATTTTCGTACACCGTTGCACGAAATTACCACTGGAAGTCGCTCCACAGTGTTCTTGTCCAAAGTAGGCAACATCGCGCCATCCCAATGTACAGTTATCCCCCTGAGATTAATTTCTCCGAACATTTTCCGCAGATGTTTGGCGTGATCTGCGCGAAAATTATGGCGAAATCGCCGAAGAGAAGTGCGATTAATAATTAATTCATTTGTATTGCGACCTAAGCTCTCTACTGTTGCCATAATAATACGAACAGCATCGCGATCGCTGATTTTGCACGCATCTAAAGCTGCAACTAACTTTGAAGAAAATACTTGGACTTTTCCTCTTCTCCTTTTTCGGTCACTCGGCCTAGGTATATTCGAATCACCTTCAACTCTTATCATTAAAACATAAAATTTGAATTGCCTGTATAATTAAAGGGAAATTACTGAAATTTTCAAACTTCAAACCGATTGCGACACCCTTTCCTGTTGTCCAATTGAGTTCTTCTTTTGCAGAACTTATTTTTTTTGGATCTGGAACAGATCTAGGGGGTCGCATAAAAAAAATCAGATGGTCGAAAAATAAGGTCCACCCTAATGTACATACCACGCATTACGAAACG
This sequence comes from Seladonia tumulorum, assembly GCA_913789895.3. Taxonomy (NCBI): domain Eukaryota; kingdom Metazoa; phylum Arthropoda; class Insecta; order Hymenoptera; family Halictidae; genus Seladonia; species Seladonia tumulorum. The sequence goes on along the minus strand of CAJYYF030000013.1, from coordinate 160,981 downwards.
GCTCAGTGCTGCCAACCTGAGCCAAGATGATGATTATTTTTCACAATTTGCTGTATATGTTGTCACAACGACAACTTATTTATAGAGATTTCTGTCAAATCACCCTCCGGTAGATTTGTAAGCGAATCTCGTATTAGGATATGCCCAGGAATGTGGGCAATAAGATCGTTTGGATCCGAGGAGATTGGAATAATAGGACGAGAATTCAATACGGCTTCTATCTGAATAATTAAGCTCTTAAACTGTTCATAAGTGAATAATGCCTTACATACTGTTTTAAATACATAAATGTCTCGTAAAAGATTTTACCGCCGACTCCCATAGACCACCAAAATGTGGGGATCGCGGAGGTGAAAAATGCCAATTTATATTGTCATTACTCAAAATATGTGTAATTGTATTATTAAATTCCTCAGACCATATCAGTGATTGTAGCTCTATAATTTGATTGCGAGAGCCAACAAAATTGGTACCATTATCTGTATATATATTTTTTGCCTTTCCTCTTTGAGAAAAGAATCTTCCCATTGCTCCCAAACATGTCTCAGTGGTTAAATCACTACATAGGATTTAACCTTTAATCTAATGCGGTTCTTTTTCTCTTTAATAAAAAATGGACCGCAATAGTCTGTGCCTACATTTTCGAAAGGCCGTGATTGAGCGGCTCTAGGAGTAGGTAATTCACCCATTAACGGGGCAGAAGTATTAGGATTAAACCTATGACATTGCATGCATTGCCCGATAATCCGCTTTACTATTCCCTTAACACTTATTGGCCAATACCTTTGACGAATCAAATTCATGGTTGCATGAACTCCAGCGTGCCAGTGTCGCGTTCATGGTCATATTTAATTATCAAATTCGTAACGTGGAATGAATATGGTAAGATTAGGAGGTGTTTCTGAGAAAAAATAATAGGAGCATTTTTTAATCTATCCCCTACCCTGAGTAACCCATTTTCATCTAAAAACGGGTTTAAATTTCACAATTTATATAATACTTTTTTGTAAAGAATATGAAGGAGCATCAGTTGATGCAATAAAAAATATATGATTCCATTTAAAAAAACATTAATGACCTTCATATGTCCTAAATACTATGTCCCTAATACTTAATACGTATTATTTTTAAGAAGATTGTGCGTGGGTACGCACTAATCTTACTGATTTTGAAGAAGATTGTGCCGTGGGTACGCACGAATCTTACCAATGGCAGGAAGTGCTGGCGAGTACCGCACGTTCTTGAGGTTAGGGTTAGGGTTAGGGTTAGGGTTAGGGTTAGGGGCGGGTTAGCTGTGGCTTCCTGCCACCCGTATTTACACTGGAATTTCCGCCATGTTTTGTCCATTTTTAGATTTTCTAGGAATTCTTCTCCTTGCCTAGTTCGTGTATGTTTTGCTCGCGGTGGTGAGCTCCTTCGCAGGGGGCCACCCCGCGATGAGGACGCTCCGCGGTGGGGGCAGCTCCCGCTAAACGCGTTACGCGTGAGCCGGGAGCGTCGCGTTCCCTTGCATAGGGACGTGACAGCCATATTAAATTCTTTGTGGAAAGGTTAAGGGAATGAAATAGAAGTGGCTGCGCTCACCGATTGATGACTAACAGAGTCGCTGACAAACCGATCTAGTTGCCAGTTGCGTGATGATTTCAGTCCGAAGTAGACTTGGTCCTCTCGGCTGGTGTCGATGCTTCAATTACAACGCTGAAGGTCAATCGAAGGATGCAACTGCTCGTCGACTTGCTCGTCCGACTTGCACGATGAATGTTGTTCCTTCTGTTGACTACCGCTACTACAGATGGTCCACGTTCCGTAGGATGGTATCCTCAGACGAACTTCCGTGGACCTGTTGCTTCTGTGTTGATGTCCTCAGGTTGTGTGATGTTCCACAATATTGATATCACTGATATCCGTGGTGATGATTACCGGAATCCAAGTAGTGACTTAACAAGTCAATGTGCTTCAGCCCTTTTTCCTGTAACAAAATTTCCTGGTTTATTTCGAGAATATCCTATTACAATAATCGCTAAAAAAAAAGAAAAATCTAATAAGTATCCTAAAACCTATAATCTCTTATGTTCTAACGCCGCTACCCTATTTAGTCGGTAACTCGATCCTTAACTCCGCTAATATTATTTTATATTAAATTATTATATCGCACGCCGCTTATACTTTAATTACCTAACTGCTAAATCGCTCCTATTACCTAATCTGTCAATTATTTACACTTTTATTTATTTTTTTTCTAATTCCCTAAGAGGGAAGTTGGGTTTTTTTCCCAATTACCCCCTCTTTTTTTTGGCCCGGCTGGATAGCCCTTTGACCACCCTACCCTCGGCCCGTGGTCGGTTTTTTGTAAAACCACCCCTTCACCCCGCGGGGGGCTTTTTCTCGGAAAGGGGGGTGGGGGGATTTTTTCGACAGGGAGGGGAACTCCCTCTTTGCTCTCAATATTCCTTCAATTTTTTCCTTCCATAGAACATAGTTTGCGTCATTGAGTGGTTCGACACTCGCAAAATTCCATCCTTCTGCCATTTTTTACCACTTTTTTTTATACTCGTAATTCTATTTTCCTCACAAAAAATTTGCACGTGTTTTTCTAACCTCGAACCACGAACCACGAACCTCTCAAATCACGAACTATCAATTATGAATCTTCAAACGCTCTGCTACCATTTGTTATGAATAAATGGGTTTATTAGTCCAATCAGATCAATGTGCCATAATTGCACTCTAACATTTGTGATCTCATAAATTAAATTACTTAGGAAGTTAGCTTCCTTACAAGCTTCTGATAGAGCAACATATTCAGCCTCACAAGTCGAAACAGAAATCGTCGCTTGTTTTTTGCTTTACCATGACACTGCTCCGTTCCCTAATAAGAACGCGTAACCACTATACGATCTGCGATCTCATATGTCGCTAGCAAAATCCGCATCGGCGAAACCTATAACCTCAAGATTCGATTTCTTGTACGTTAAACAATGGTTTATGGTTCCTTTTAGATAACTTAGAACACGCTTGGCAGCAAGTCAGTCTTCTTCACTGTGTGAATTATTAAATTTACTCAGATAGCTTATCGTATATGTAATGTCGGGCCTAGTGCCCGAAGACAGGTAGTTTAAACAGCCTATTAATTCACGATAAGCGTGATCGTCAGTCGCGATCGCGGAATTTAATTGAGAGCCGACTGCGTACGGAGTGGCTACTGACTTACAGTCATACGTGTTAAATCTACGCAATATTTGCTCAATATAATGTTTTTGATCTAAATGAATCTGATCTTTATCTCTTGTAACTCTAATGCCTAATATCATATATCGATCGAGATATCGAGATATCATATCGATATATCGTCGTTCGGTGCTAAAACGATTAAAAATCTGTGCATCCATGCCGCCGAACGAATTAATTTTTCATAGGACGAAAATTGATCGCTATAAACGAATCCTGACTTCTCCGCGCTCAGCATTTGCACCAGCGACTTTTTTATATCCGATACCACGCCTATTTCATATTCTCGGAACCTGTTTAACGTCGTAGGTACTTTTTTTTTTGTATTGAAGGCGATGGGGAAATGCATTTACGCACACCCTCTCCATAAGTGACGTCAAGAGAGGGTAGTGTGGGACTCGGCACCCTCTAAGATGGAATGCGGGGGAAACGGGGCTACAAGAACCATCTTGTACCCCTGCCCATACCCACTAAAACCCCACCGCCTAAGGTCTCATGACCCTTCGCCTCAGCGGAGTCCGAAGCTAACGTGAATTGCGCGACCAACTGTTCGTATTACTACACAACGCACTACTTCGGATGTTAACTACACCTGTTCTTGGCTTACATAACGTCGTAGGTACTAATTCGATTAAATTGGGTACCATATGCCTTGATTACCGGACGATGTGGCAAATAATGACTGAAATCTGCCTTCTCGGGCTCCGAGATTTCTTCGATGATGCCTTCTGACATCCACTCTTTGCACACCTCGCCATACACACAGAACAAATTTTGAACGTTAAGCTTCTCCACAGTTCGCGTTAACCTATTGGGCGCAATTTCATAATTACTCGACATGAGTGTATGATTCTCTTTGAGCGGCAATCTGACTTCGTAACGACCATCCGCGGTCAACCGTACAGTTTTCTGCAAAAAAACTTGTGTCTCCTTGTTTTGGATCGCCTTGTCTACTTTTTCTATCGGATCTGTAATACCGACAACATCTAAACGCCACAGATCGGATAGCTCGGCCTCTTGCACGTACATTGACGTAATCATGACTGCTGCGTCACTTCGAACAGTTGTATTCGGCAGCTTCCCTATAACCGTCCAGCCCAGCCTAGTTTCGAACGCAACGAGACCATTCCGTAGGTCGTACTTTTTAGCCGTTATCAAGGAAGAGGAAGAGGAAAATGCATTTATGCACACCAGCAGTTGTTCGACTGGTAGTGTGGGACTCAACGCGAATACGCAATACCCACTAAAAACCTCTCCTCTTAAAACTATCTACAAACTATTTTCAAACTATTTAAAACTATTTACAAACTACTTAAAACTATTTACAAACTATTTTACAATTTACAATATAAATAACACTAACACTAACACCAAAAACACTAACACTATAACACTATTAACACTAACACACTAACACTATAACACTATAACACTATTAACACTGAAAACACTAAAGTCTAATGTCCCTAATGCCCTAAAGTGCAAAGTCTTGCTCAATGTCCGAGTCGGTATGTGAACCGTCAGACGCGGATATCCAGTCTTCGTTTTCATCGAAGACTGAATCAATTGTCCGATCCACTTGTTTAAACCTTTCTTCATCCTTCTTGACATGGGCAATATAATTGTTCCAGTTTGAAGGGGACACGTTCTCCAGGGCTTGGTCTACAAGTCGCCGGACATCCGCCAACTGGAATGTCGTATTACGCGACTTTATGAATTGTTTCATTTGAGCCCACGCTAGCTCAATGGGGTTCAGCTCGCAGTGGTAAAGGGGGGGGGAAGGCGCAATACTAATTTCCCGTGTTCTTTTGCAAATTCGTCAATCACGTAAGTCTTGCCATGCTGCTTATATTTGACGGCAATTTCTAACAATTGCGTCTTTACCAAATTATCCGCATCAAATCTTTCCCCCTTACCCTGCAGCCACTCCACAATCTTGGATTTCTTCCAAGTCACTGTTGGATAACGCTCCTTTACGACGCTGTGATAAGGAGCGTTATCCAAGACGATTACTGCCCCATTTCGCAGCGTGGGTAAAATTTTCCGGAACCATTCAAAGAACGTGTCCCCGTTCATTTCCTGGTGATAATCGCCGGTGGTTTTCCTCGACTCGAAGCACAGCAGGCCCCCAGGTAAAAATCCGTCTTCTGATCCGATGTGGCCGATGATGAGCCGCTTTCCTTTGTTGGCGGCGGCAGGTATCCCGGTCGTTAGTTTCCTTTCTTCGGCGTTCCTCGGGCTGGTGACGGTGGTATCCACCCATAAATGGGATACAAAGTCTCCGGTGTTATACCAGGTTTCATCCAGGTAATAAATGGGTCTTCCTTCCTCGCGCAGTTCTTTGATTTTTGTAATGTAATTTTGTCGCCAGTTGACAATATGCGCTTTATCTATTAAGGCGCTGTTCCTCTTTCTTTGCATAAATCGGAACTCCATTCTCTTCAGCAGGCGATATAAGCTTGTTCGGCTGAACGACGGGAGTTCTTCGTCGTCATTAACCGCCTGCAAAATTTTATCCAATTTTGGCAGCTCGCGCCGCATCCAAAAGTCGTGGACCTTTTTCCTTATTGCCACAATTTCCGCATTTGATGTCTTCTCCAAAATGTTGAAACACCGCCTCTTCATATTTGGCGACGTGACAGCCCCTGTACTCCTGTACTCCGAGATTGTTCTTTTAATGCTGCATTTTCCAATCCCCGTCTTCTCCGACAGCGATTGAATCATCGCCGCGTAGGTGGTACCGGCGTTTTCCTGTTTCACCTCCTTGTAGAGATTGACAATGATCTCCTTCTGCCCAGCTAAAACGTACTAAAAACAGAAAAAAAATTGAAATAAAGATTTTTAATTCATTAAAGAACAGCTAAAGAAACGTCTCATTTACATTGTCATGCATTGCAACAATGTAACAGCCCAAATATATAATCGAAATGCATTATTAATATGTACAATGCGTACGTACCTTTCCTCTTGGATTCCGCTTCGGTGGAGATACATTTGATGGCTCTCCTTGTTCCATTTTCTTTTCAAATAAACACTGATTTAAAGAAAATCGCGGAAAAATGAGTGAAACAACTGTGGTATAGCGTGCGTGGTAAATAGGACACCAGGTATAACGCAAGTGAGGCAGTTTGCAGCGCTGCACGCGTAGCGTCGCTTCAGTGCCACTTCGCGCATGCGTTGTACATTGGGAGTTCTACCAATCAGGGCGAACCTGCGCAACGAACGACGCAAACTGGTCGTATGCGAGGTCTATTCTTGCGTGAAACAGACTGTAGGTATAGTACGTCTCCAGCTCTTTCGCGATATCCTCATCGCTCATTTCCGTTGCGAAAAGCTCTCTGTTGTGCGCGGCATGCACGATATCCAGCTCCGCCATCTTTGTTTCTAATAACTGGAAATCTACTAATTTATCTTCTACCGCTCCCACGGCATCCACATTCCCTAAAAACATGTTCAATGCCTTCGTGAAGGAGCCGCGAGCTGCTTTCCTCTGTCTCTTGGTAGTCTCCATTTCACCACAAGATACCAAATTGTACAGCACGTATCACTTTATGATCACTTTATGTGAAACCACGTTTCACACCTTTTCCGAAATAATTCTCACCGCGTCCTGTCACGGTCGCCAAATGTTTTAAACTGTCAGGTTGGGAGAAAAATAACGGTTTTAAGCATTCACACACGTACCGTACAAAAGTAAACCAACTTTATTAGGGACACGTACAATAATCGAAACTCGCGACGCTCCATCCACTCTCGTCTATTCATCGGCCATATTAACATAACCTAATCTCGACGCCACACTCCTCTCGATTAAGCGCGCTTTTTTCCACGATCGCGGAAACGAAGCGGCGTCTGCTTCTTCCGTCACGCGCCCCATCTAGCCCGCGATCATGGTACTTTAACAACATCGTTTAAATTTCTGTTGTAGTTTTAAGAAATTGAATTCTTGTTTCCTTCCCTTAAATTCATCATGAAATCATTTCATCGAAGACCGTAGAATGTTTGACTAGTGACGCGTCATTTTGAAGTTTTAGTGTTAATAGTTTTTTTCACACTGCTAACTGCGTAGCAGTACTCTTTCGCTCATAAATAGCGTCCACGCTACACAACACTTCCTTTGTATAATTTTTTTTTTATTTGTCTTTACTAAACTAAGTAATGAGTCTGACAAATATTCTACGATAATATTTTTGGCGACATTCTCAGTCCGAATCTATTCCGCAGTTAGCTTTCACGGAGTGTTGTCATCGAACTCTAAACTTAAAGTGGCCGTCTGCTTGACCATCGACGAAAAAAATGCCTGATGCTCGCTATGTATTATACTAACGGTGACTAAAGTCATCCGTGAATTTTCACATTCAATCATCTAGTTCTGAGCTATGTTTAAAGTTTCAAGTCTCTAGCTCATCGGGAAGTTAGTTTAAAATCAATTGCTAAATTTGTACCGAACAGACAAACAGACAGTCTCGAAGAAAGCGAGCTAACAAAAACGTGGTAAAAATGAATATGGTGGTTTGTTCATAATTTAGTGTCACGTAGGGCCACACTCTCGTTTTTTCTCGCTTTTAATTAAAACGGGCCTCAGTTGGATCTCTGTTAAAAAGGGTTACTGAGAGGTTATCTAGGCTTCTCAAGATTTCCATATTAAGAAATATAGTACGGTATCTCTTCTGTACAAAGGGGGGTGTATTGGGACGCTTTTTATTCTCCGAAAAAAAGATTAGAAAATTCTAATCGAAATGAACGCGGAGAGAGCTTCTCCAGACGTAACAGTTGGTTCTTACAAAAAATGGTTGTGTTTAAATACAATTTAAATATTTACATGCAATGTGGATTGCGCATCGGTAACCGTGTTTTCGCACCTGGTAACGTCCAGTAATTTGACGTCTTCTCTGTACTAGCACAGACGAGGTATAGGAGTAGACCAGGCTTCGGAATTAATAGCAATCCTCGAGGCCGTTTCGAATGTATGCGTCATCGAAAGCCACAAATAAAGTTCGTTGGTAAACTTCGAAGGAAATATTTCAATACTGCAACCGTATTTTCATCAGCCAACCATTTGCAATTGATTGATAATATTTCCATGGCAGCATGATGAATTGTAACAAACATTTGATTGCTATTAATAAGCGATGGTGAAACGCTTACATTGTTGTCAATATTGTCGTGATTCAGCATCAGAGGCAACATTGTATCGCACAACGTATTGGCATTTCCTAACTAAACCCAATTATATATTATTACCGTTATCAGAATGATATCATCACCTATCGATTCAAAATGTTTCCACGATTGAAATAAACCGAAATAATATAGTCAGGTTGAACCGAAATATATCATGCGAAACATTTCCGGCGACAAAATCTGTCTGTCAAACCGAGAAATCTGAAAAGTCTCGAGCTCAATGACTGTGGTAGTGCGTGTACGTGACAACTGTTGCTTACGGCATTTGTTTTCGAACACATAAAGTGGCTCCTAAACGTTCAATAATATTGTCAATTTTCGCTTCAATATTGTCGCTCTATATTCAAGCACGCGTCAGTATGCTTCAATATAAGCGCATCAATATTCTCACTCATTGTCGCAAAAATATTCATGCTGCATGGTCGGGGCTGTCTCAGTGATGTTTTTGATGCGAATTTCGAAACACACGAAGAGAAACAAAATTTATATCTTATCAGCCAAATATACTATTTCTCTACATATGTATTCTGTGATAAAGCAATGTTTCTTTGAACGAAGATGAATTGTAGTAATACAAAAGAACATTTGCTTTGGCTTAGTATTTTGATTAAAAATATTATAACAAAAATGAAAGCGATTACATTCAACTTAAATGGTTAAAATGTAGTGAATTATTATTTGTATACACACACAAAAAAAAAACAGAATCAGGCTGATTTTCTTAACCCATTCGCATCATTAGCGTATATATGCGCTCAATTTTCCTGGTCGCTATCAGCGGAGCCGTATGCACACGCTCAACTTTGTTGGTCACTATTCGTTAGCTAAAAGATAGAAATATGTAGTATTTAGTAATAGAAATATGAAATATGTAGTTCTTTTACTTGTAGTCATTTTTGTACTAAAAAAAAAAAACGTTTGGTGATAAAGGCCTTCTTTTCACATTTCCTTGTGATGCAAATGGGTTAAACTTCGTGTGTCATTTCGTGTGAATATATCTTGTAACTAAAAAGAAATTAATTTAAAATTTACTATATATACTTCCTATACTTTTACTATATAATCTTAATTGTAAAATTAGAAAGAGTTAGGAAGTAATTAATTGATGATTACGTAGTAGATCGTTTTTTACGAGATGTAATGTTGGAGATTATAATCGCGCTCTACTTTATCGACGGTGTATGTGCGTGCAGAGAATGGCGTGGTGTGCGCGCGAGAGCGTAGAGGGGAGAAGGCTGTAAGATTTGAAAGTGTGAACACGTGCAGTTAAGTCTTGTCATATATACATACAGTATACATACATTAAACTTGTTTATTAAAGTACAAGGTAGTGGGTTAGTAGAACCTGTTCCACATTAACCCTTTGAGCGCTGAGTTGTGCGAAGTTAATTGTGTGCTGTGAACCACCTACTTTTTATGACGAATCACTCGCGACAATTTGTAAACCAATGCGCAATAAATGCACACACAAGTCTAATGAACAACACATATTTGCGTTCATGACCCAAATTGAATGGCTGTGTGAGAATCCAGATATGCGTTCATGGCCCAAATTGAATGGCTGTGTGAGAACCCATATATGCGTTTATGGCCCAAACTGAATGACTGTGAGAACCCATATATGCGTTCATGGCCCAAATTGAATGGCTGTGAGAACCCATATATGCGTTCATGGCCCAAATTTAATGGCTGTGTGAGAACCCATATATGCGTTCATGGCCCAAATTGAATGGCTGTGTGGGAACCCATATATGCGTTCATAGCGCTCAAAGGGTTAAGAAAGCACTGGGATCAGAGCTTCAAAAGTAAAACTTCAATAGATGATGGGCCCAGTCGATCAAGCCTGTTGACCAGACTACAGACCAACTGCACGTGTTAGTAAAATAAACTAAAAAATCTTAAAACTAAAGAAAATAAAGTAAAAGTAAGAAAGACGTAAAATGGGTGAACCGTGAGAGAAGAAAGAAGAGTTTGAAAAGTTGGAAAAACTGAAGGATGCGGATAGATTTCAGTTGTGGAAATTCAAAGTGACCATCTTGTTAAAAGCACTCGGTTTATATAACCAAGTAGTAAATATTGAACCTCCAAAGGAAGAAAACAGGGCAGCGCAATGGAATCAAAACGATGCAAAGGTACAGAACGTAATAGTCGCAACGATAGAAAATGGTCCTCTCTTACAAATTACCACATGTAATTCAAGTGTTGAAATGTGGGAAAAATTAAAAGTGATTTATGAGAGAGACAACGAACAGCAAAAATGTGTGTTAATGCAGGAATTGTTTACATATCAACACAAGGGTGTTTTCGACGTAGCGTCACACATAGCCTATCTAAGAAACATAGCATTTAGGTTACAGGCATTGAGAAGTGAAATAGAGGACAGAATGCTAATGACAAAAATATTAACCACTTTACCAGAGAAATATAGGATATTTGTCAGTGCGTGGGACGCAACCCCAGAAGATGAAAAAACAACAACCTTACGGCAAGATTGTTAGGCAGAAGAATCAAGAAATTTAAAGGAGACAGGAGAACCAGTGGCATTTCAAGCTATGGAAAGGAAGTGCATCAACAACACATTTGGCTAACACATGTAAAAAAGGTACCCACAGTGAATGGCGTAAAAGTAAAGAAATGAGGTGTTACGCGTGTGACAAAACGGGCCATATAGCAAAAGACTGCAGGAACAAAAAGGTGAAAACCCGAACGGGATATTCGGGATATAAAATTAGTAAAAAGTCCAACCATACGGAAAAAGACTGTTATATTAGGTTTCATAAACAGAGAGAGGATAGAAGGGAAGACCAGAAGGTATGCCTCTTGACGAGAAGTATGAACTCGGTGACATGGATGCTAGACTCTGGATCGACTTGTCACATGGTGAATGACCATATACTGCTGAGAGACTGCGAAGAAACTGAACTTGTAGTGGGAGCAGCGAAATGAAATACCTCCATGAAAGCAGTAGAAAGAGGAAAAGTGGATCTGGGGAATTGCACTCTAAAATATGTTCTTTTGGTTCCAGATTTAAGACAAAACTTAATATCGGTAGACCCAATGACCCAAAAAGGAGAAGTGTGGTTTAAAAACAAGCATGTCAAAATTACAAAAAATAATGGAAAAGTTCTCAAAGGTGAGAGATGCAAAAATGGACTGTACTACAAAAACAGAAGCGATGCTGTCTGCGGAACAAAACAAGGTACAAGAGTGACACAGGAAGTTCGGGCATATGAGCTACGAAAAGATGGTCAAATTGTTGGAAAGGACAACATAGATGAATGTCTCGAAAGAATCCATAAAAGCGGAGATACAGACTTGTAGAATTTGTGCAGAAGCAAAACAGACAAGAATTCCGTTTGGAGAAATAACAGGTCGAGCAACAAGACCATTAGAAATTGGACGTTTATGGTCCAATAGATCCTATATCGTGAGACAGAGAAAGGTAATAACCTTTATAGATGATTACACCAATTTTGTAATGATTTATTTACTGGAGACAAAAACAGAGACATTCGAAAAGCTGAAGCAAAATGGAATCTAAGACCGTCAAAACTACGCTGTGATAACGGTAGAGAATGCCCAAGTCACTGCGTGAGGAACTGGTGTAAATCCAGAGATATAATTCTGGATTATATAACACCGCATACGCCTTAGTTGAATGAGAGAGCTGAGCGAATGAATAGAACTGTCTTCGACAGATCAAGAACTTTAGTATTTGGTAGTAATTTTAAAAAAGAAATAGAGGTAGGGGCAATACTGGTAGCAACGTACCTGCAGAGCAGAAGTGCAATAAAACAGCGGAGAAAACTCCATTTGAAATGTGGAATGGCAAGAAGCCAGACGTACAGAATCTACAAGTATTTGGAACAACGGCTTATAAAAAAAATTTGTAGCTGGATAAAATTTGTACGTTATGCACAAAGTGCGTATAGACTCTGGGACTCTTAAAGAAGAAAAATAACATTGTCCAAATGTGACATTTGCGAAGTTTGAAATAGAAACCAGATACATGCAAAAGAAGAGGTCAATAAACATAATAGAAAGCGAAATTGAGCAAGAGGAAGAGACAATAGAAAATCAGTGGTCTTTGGAAAGTGAAAATGAAGATACTGATGACAGATCTGAGACGACAAAAGAAAATGAAGAGAGTGACTTAGAGCAAGACAGAAGGAATATAGAAACAGAAGATCAAGAAGTTGACACACAAAACGAGTCAACTGAAACTAAACATAGCGCAAGGACAAAAAGGATTAGAAAGATTCCACAGAAATATCATGACTACGTTCTGTTAACGCATGAAGAAGCAGTAAAAGGAGAAGAACAACTAAAGTGGCAATGGGATAAATGTAAAATATTGTAAGTCTGCAGAGCAAACTGCAGACATATTTACGAAGCCACTAGTGAGTAGTAAGTTTTTGTATCACAGAAATTATCTTATTGTTTAAAACAGTATTGTTGAATTGTAAGAGACGTTTGATTTCAGAAAAGTACAAAAACTGGCTGTAAGACTGAATGAGTATGCTGGAGTGAGATCGCGATTAAGAGAGGATGTTAGAGATTGTAATAGCGCTCTACTTTATCGACGGTGTATATGCGCGCAGAGAGTGGCGTAGCGTGCGCGAGAGCGTAGAGGGGAGAAGTTGTATATATATATATATATATATAGATAAAGTTATATATTAAACTTGTTTATTAAAGTATAAGGTAGTGGGTTAGTAGAACCTGCCCACATTAAGAAAGCACTGACAACGGCTGATTAGAGCTTCATATTTATTATATTTTAATAATAAATGTAAATTTATTATATTTTACCATTTAATTAGAATGTAGTTGTATTGCTTTCTTTCACGTTTGTGGTGAGCAAATAAATAACGATCAAATTCGACCAGTGTCCAGTACCAGAGTAGGAAAGATTCGTTACCGAAACCGTTTTGCATGAAATTTTTCAACATTAATTTAATCTTTGTCATTCTTCGATTTCTACCGAATTTGGATTCGTTTTCACCAGAAAAATGTCTCCAGTCAGCTGATAATATTTTCATTGTGATATTTTTAATAATAAGAGGGTTTGGATCTAGTTTGTTCATTATTAATAGGCAATTAAAATAGTTACAATGTTGCCTTTCGTACTCTCTTTCAATAGTGATCTTGAGAATTTCAGTGGTTCAGATTCTCAGACAAGCGGCTACTGGACACAACAACGTAAGCTCCTAAGCATTGCTTATTAATGACAATTAATTTTTTTTTTAACAATTTATTATTGTGGTATGAAAATACGACCAATAAATTATAAACATTTTTTTTATGAAATGAGTTCAAACACGCCTTAAATGGAATAACCTTTTATTCCTTTTACTTCCTTAAGTTAAGGAAGTGTGGAGGAATAAAGTGTAATTAAATGTAATTATACGTAATATTTACAAAAAAAGTGACATTAATAATAGCGTATTTAAATAAAAGCGAGAACGCAGAATAATGTTTTCAGTCTAAATTTCTCTGCAATTCTGCGTGTGTGTAAAGCTTCCCAACGTAGATACGTACTCGCGTAATAAGCGTAAGGGAATCAAAAGGACACAACATTCTTTCGCGTGCTCTATTATTTATAGTATCCCCGATATGAGATTTAAAATTCTATCAGCCACATTGCCGTTGAAGTGTATTTGTTCTGGCCGATACGATACGATGTGACGCGGAATGGTAAGGGGACTCTAGAGACCCCCGAAGGTGAGACAGAAAAATACATTGGGTGATTGTTCTACTCCTATACCTGGTCTGTGCCCGTATGCAGGTAGATAGATGAAGACTTTTGCGGGGGAAAGTATTATTTCACGCATACGCATACGCGATAGCTTTATGGCAGCCGGATTGCTAAACCTATCCCAGATCGATACTGTGTCCTAAAATTTAATCAACTCTGTAAAATGGGTGGTTCCTGAGGTCATTTGAAGCGACATTTTCCTTTGTAAAAATGTCCGCCTCGGCTTTGTTAAATAGTTATTAACGATGTCACGTCCGGTGGTTCGACCGCCAATGATTAATTAATCTAATAAAGAATTATTGCAAAGTCCGATAATGTCACGAGAAAGTGACGCATCAACAGGATGCCAAATCAATAACTCAGCCTTCTGCGAAGTGCACAAATAAGATCGGTTTGCATCCTTAGACTAACATTTAAATTATATACAATTATATTTACATTTAAAATACTCAACAAAGGTTATTCCTTTGGATGTAAAATACACGATAATTTATTACACTTCTGTAACCGTATGAAACGGTGTGGTCCTATACATTTCTAACTTAAGTAAATCTCCAGACGAATCATATAAAGTATTCGCTGTATTAACCCAGGATTGAGGAACGTTAGCAAATCCGTTCCAATCATAAATTGACCATGGGTGGACGTCGCCATTCAATACATGCTTTTGAAAATAGCGTGCTGATTTCGATGCGACGACTACAGGACCTGAGACTTCTATGCCATATACGGCAACCATCAAAGATAAAGCCTCTCTTACAGGTGTAACGCCACCTGGAGTCGTAAGCGTAGTTACAGACTGCGCTGCAGAACCAGTCTCGTCTGCTGTTAAAGGAACAAGTTTACATCTAGTTCCAGTCAATTCGGTTTGAACTGCCATGATTAAAGATAACATCAGTGGCATGTCACGCATTTCCAGCGTATATGTACCAAACTCAGAGAAGCCAGCTTCAACTAACCACTGAGTCTGAATAGGTGTTAAAACACTCGCTGGGCCATAGCCCAACAGGTTACGGGTAGGATGACCAGATCCATCATCATCTGGTACTATATCTTCAGGTAAATCCCATTCTTCGGGTAAATTTCTATTATTCGTTCGATTTATATCTGATTGTATTCTTAAAAGATAGACTGCCAAGCAAGGATATGACATGTACAGCCAATGTGTTTTGCGATTTATTTGGCCAAACCAGCCAAGTGAACCATCATCGTCCGATTCGACATAATTGAGATGCTTAAATTTAACTTTAATTTCACGTCCATTTAAAGTAAAATTACCAAAACCGGACAGGTAATAATTCAGCATATGCGGTATTTGTAAATTTGCTGAATAAACAGCCTCCATAAAGGCTGACTCCGATGGAGTAAGAGTACCGCTCGTAAGTTTCTTAACTTTATATATACGCGCGGTCGCTATAGCAGCACAATAATAGTTAAACGCCGATTCAGGCACACGGCGACTGAATCCATTGTCTATGGCGCAAAGATGTTGGTGTAGCTGCGTAGCGATAGTTGGTAATACGCAAAACGTCGGGAATACTTTCTGCTCTTGTGCAATCGGTCGCCCCTCTTGCAAGAACAGAGGCACCAAGGCCTCAAGGTGGAGCGGATCGTTCCGCGGAGTGGAACTCGATGACGCCAGGTGAGTTGGCTTCGGCGCACCGACCACCTTCTCCCCCTCAACCCGTGGGGGACGGGTATTAGCTTGAGCTTTCGGTTTAGGGACTGGACGATTTTGTGGCCGTTCTTCGGGCTCTCGTTCCCTCTCATCTCGTTGACCGTAAGCTCGGGGGTAGCGAGGGTACGCATTTCCGCGCCTCTGGCCACGGAAAGCTCCTCTTCCTCTACTTTCTCTATAGAATCCTGACATTTTATTTATAGTTTTCTCCTCCGGATACCCCTTTTAAAACTTATTTAAAACCTTATTCGTTATTTTTCTTTTTTAACCTTTTTCGTTAACCTTTCCTTATTTGTTTGGATAGAGGACCAAAGTTTGTTTACATATAAGTAAGTAATGAAATTCACAGGGATCGACTACGTGTTGATTGACTGTGATATTGCAAGATAATGCTGATTAAATTCAGTTAGTGTTTGGCACATAGAAGCATATGTATATGTCGTAGTGTTCGCTATCATTCGATAATATTCTGCTATTGGAGCAGGTATAACCATATCCTCAGGAATCAAGTTAACCCTTTGCACTCGAGGCCGTTTTCGCGCAGGCGAACCAGCAACTCGAGACGTTTCGTAGCGCTTTTTGGTGCATTTACTATCTCTGACGTAAAATGATTACACACAAAGTAACACACAAATCTTTTATATTTTAATGTTTAATGTATCTTTACAGTTTTACGAAGATAATATCTTAAGCATTAGTCCTTGAAATTGAGCTTTGTATGGTATTTTAGAAAACAATTGCCTAGATGTATGCCCGGCTTTTCGGGACAAGTATCACAATAGTATGTAGTTTGATGTCTTTTGCCATGTTCAGTCCTTTTAGAACACACTTTGCAATCCTTCGTAACTCTCGTTCGGATGATATGCAGCTTTCCATTTAAGCGGATGTGTTCGGAACTGGAGGTTGATGTTGAAGATCGAGGACGTGTCTGACGAAAATCTGCCGTCAATTGCTGAACTAAAGTTTTCGCATACCGCAAGTGACTAAGCGGCTGTTCTCTTCTCTGTTGTTTAGTCATTTTATAGAGTATATATGAATTTATTGAGCAAATCTCCAGACCCCAAAAAAACAGTTTACGCCACCATTTCAATGATTTTCGTAAGAAACAGTACGTTCCGGCCAATTGATCTGCACGATCGACACCACCCATATGTTTTATATAATTTATTACAACATTAGGCTTCTTGACGGTAACTTCAACACCACCTCGTAACATTCTTCTCACAGAACTCATTCCTGCATTGTTCCAATTCGTCAAGCACGTGACAACCCTCTTGTCTTTCCATGATAAAATTAAGTTATTTCTTTTGCGGAATGCTAATGTTGATTTCGTACCAAATTTTGGTTTTTTTATTTGGTTTGGCAAATGCTTCCTATTCGTTAAGATTGTTCCTGTCAAGTGGCATTTCAATTTGAACAACTCCTCAGCCAAGATAAAGCTGGTGTAATACCGATCTGTGAACATATGGTGTCCTTGGCTACCAGGCAATTTTTCCAGTAGCATCGTATAAAGGTGCAGCGGTATTCTTGTTGAGATCGGAAGGTCGGGCCTGATCAATTTCTCCGTGGTAAGACTTCCATAATAGGGAAGAATACCACAGATATAGCCAGTATTCGAGTCTGCCATTGTGTAGACTCTAATACCCCATTTAGTGGGTTTTTTCGGATTATATGTTATAAATGAAACCCGACCTTTGAATTTGATAGTGGACTCATCCACACAAATTTCTTCTCCCGGTGTAAAGTACCTCAAAAGTTTGGAATTGATATAATCAAGAAAGCAGCTTACTAGCTGCAAACGTGTTCTTCGACCTGCATCTGTTGTTTGGATTGTTTTTAGATGAAGCATCCAAAAAATCTGGCTGAATCTGTCTCTAGTGAATATGTTTGAATAAAAAGGAATGTAACTGACATCATTACGTGACCAGTACTCTTGCAAATTCGCCAACGGCATTGTCCCCATATTTATTATGACTCCAATAAATGCCCACATTTCTTCGGTAGTCACATTCTCCCAGTTTCGCCATATCGAGTACTGTGATAGCGTCCTGTTCTGTAACTTTCTTCTAGCGTAATTATTTGTTTCTGTAACTATTTCATTCACGAGTTCATCGGTAAAAAACAGTTTGAAAAAATCCAACGGTTCTTTCTTGTCTCCGAGTATGTGCGGTCCTACAGGAGTGTTGCCGGCTATAAACGGTATTCTCGAGGGTATTTCTTCTGATTCTGGACAACTAACCCATTCTGAACTGTCGGATCGTGGGTCCTCTGCAGCATCACTATTACTGTCACCTTCACTGTCTATTACTCTAATCTTTCGACTTCTTACACCTCTTACTTCATCACTATCATAATCACTGCTTCTGTTCTCTCTATCGTCAAGCTCTCTGTGTATAGCTGTAATTTCCTCGTTTAGCAACTCTAAATCAAACTCATCTTCACTCGAACTTATTTCACTACTACGTTCCATGGTAATGGGGATCAGAAACTTAAACTTTTTTAGTGTTTTTGCCACGGCTGTCAAGTTCGAACTGAGGCCGAAAATGCCGTCCGCTTCGTAGTTGCGTACTAACTTCAGATATGAAAGTCTTATCTCTGTTTGAAGGGACATCATGTTACACTTCATAAGATTATACAAAACGAGCGTAGGAACTCGCGTCGAAGAAACAAAACGTAAACAGTTACCGTCGCGGATCGAGTTACTGCAGCGAACGAAGTGGTGAGCGACAGTCACCGCTCGAGTTGTGGCATCAAACCGCGTGGTGAGTGAGACTCACCTCTCGAGTGCAAAGGGTTAATAGGTGATTCCTCATCAGCAAAGCGGTCTTCCGCATTCACTGTTCTAACATGATCAATCAGATGCGCGTTTAATATGCTGGTGTAAACGTGTTGGAACGCGCAGAATGGCACCTCTCGGCGTAATCGCGGATTTTCCGCCTCCAAATCGCCATATACTCGCTCACATAACAGTGGAAATGTTGAAAAATCTAAATTCTGCGAATATATTCTCGCGACTGGTGTAGTGCCGGTATATTGCCCTTCCTGCCACATAGGTTCGTCACGTAATACCTCCTTACTAGCCTTTACGACTGAAGGAGTAACTTCAGCTGGATCTGAAATGATCGTCGGCTTTTTGTCAGGAACTAGGGGTTTTCCACCTCTCTGACTCCAGCCCTTTGACCGCGCGGTGGGTCTTCCTCTTCCCGCGGGCCTTTGTTGAGGAGGTTCTGGCTCGTCTGCCCAATTCTCCGCAACTGGTGCTTGGTTATATCGTCTTGTATTGAACTCATACATACGTCGGGCGTTTCTATTCATTACAGGATTTCCTGTAGCATTAGAATTCCTAACCCTCTGGTTTTGCATTTTGTATCAAATATGTAAAC
The DNA here is from genome assembly GCA_913789895.3 of Seladonia tumulorum. Taxonomy (NCBI): domain Eukaryota; kingdom Metazoa; phylum Arthropoda; class Insecta; order Hymenoptera; family Halictidae; genus Seladonia; species Seladonia tumulorum. The sequence goes on along the minus strand of CAJYYF030000013.1, from coordinate 141,750 downwards.
GTTTTCGTTTAAAATTGCCTTTTAACGACTGAAGGAGTAACTTCAGCTGGATCTGAAATGATCGTCGGCTTTTTGTCAGGAACTAGGGGTTTTCCACCTCTCTGACTCCAGCACTTTGACCGCGCGGTGGGTCTCCTATCGGTATTTTGCTGCCTTGTAGCCAGCACCAGCCTGGATGTAATGAAAGGCGAAACATAGCATTCATAATTATTGTGATCTTGTGCGCCAACTCTTCCAAAGCTTCCCGATGGTACATGTAACAGGTTATCCTGCTCGGGGATGGGTATTTGCGGTATTCCTGCATCGGGGATATTAACCTTAATTAAATGCTTAGTAGGTTAAGCATTTGCCGTTAGAAGTTGTCGGAGTCGGTTGCCGACTCGGTAGGGTTGTATTTGCGTTTAGCGCTGGAAAATGCCTTCAGTTCCTGCTGCAGTCTGCTTCTGGTGGTGATGTCATTCGTGAAGGCCAGGTGGTACAGACGCCGATTAAATTGTGCAGTATGTGCAAGCACAACTGATACGGCGACCTCCTCAATGGTTTTCTGCGACTAGCTTGACGTAAGGGTGGTCATAAGGCGGCTAGCGTATGCAGCAAGACACTCGTCATCCTTTGGCCGACCGTTCAAAAGGTTGATCACTGTCGCGGCACATGTTTCGACGCAACCGTAGCGGGCGAGAAAAATTTCCTTAAATTGCGCCCATGTCATGCCAGCGAATGACACCTGCGACAGCCACGTGGATGCCGATCCCTGCAACGCCTTGCTCAATGCAATGACAAGCGCTCCTCCATCCAAGGGTTTTTCCGCCATGCAAACGTCGATCGTTGAACACCAGGCACGTGGATCGGCGTCAGGTGATTCCGGATTGTACTGTGGTAACGAGACCACCGGCGCACTAGGGAGTTTGATGGACTCGATAAGTCGCACCATGTTCTGGTTTTGTAACTCCAGTAGTGACCGTAAAATATTCGAATTTGAAAATTGTGAGGCTTGATCAGATCCCACTTCTGATGTCGTATCACGAGCGTTGTGACGCGTCGCGGAATTCGCGCGTTTCATCTTGACGAGATATCGAAGTATCGAGCTACTCTGACCGATTCACTCTGCGGAGACACTGATCTTGATCGTTCGAGAGCGAAACAAAATCTGCCGCCCGATCGCGGGCCATCGAGGGCTTTGCCTCCTATTTTCCCCACTCCGCAGAGTGACTCCGTCCACGTGTACGCATTACAAAGAAGCCGATTTTGTTTGTCGCGGCCGATCAAACGTCTCGGCCGCGCTACAATGTAAGTACACGCGCGAGCACTCGGCAACCGACTCCGACAACTTCTAACGGCAAATGCTTAACCTACTAAACACATTTAAATCTACGACATATATATGTCTGAAAGGCAATCGTCGCAGTGTGAATGGTAGTAATGATTATAGACTCCCGATGTTTCTCCTCTACTTTCCTGATATTTCTTTCAATTCCACTTGACCATTGATGCACTGAGTTAGTTAGTTTCCCTAGATCTTGGTAGAGGCTCTTCTGGAGATTGTCTATAGCTTGAACAGTATGCACACTTAAACTTGAAGTCGCATTGTGAAGTGATTGGATCTCATCGGCATTTCTAATTGTAATATTTTCTATGCTATTGATCTGATCAGGTAATTTATATTTAACGTATATATATTTGAATAAACGACAAGGTACAGAGAGCAGTATAGAACATGGCCGCCACGCGTGCTTTCTTTTATAATAGTAGTGGCTTCTAAGCAAGAAGACCATAGACTCTTCAGTGTGAAGAATACGGATGAATACCGATGAACACAGCGACCAATCCCAGGCTACAACGTCATCACTAGATGAGAACTCTCCGTACATCTAGTTTCCCATAGCCGCCATCTATGTCAGGATTCGCCCGCACGCCATGAACAGAGCGCACACTTCAACATGATCTGTTGTAATTTCAACTTCTCATCAGTGGCAATATCAAACAATTTACTTTGTATATCACCGATAAAGTCAAACAAGCCTCGACGTTGTCTAATTGAATTGCTGCTACATGTTAAGTAATTTTTGGGATATGGGGTTTATTATAATAAACACACAATTAAATTTGAATAGAAAACTATTATATTATAAGACTCGGAGGATTCTTTTTAGCTCTCGATACCTCGACACTCTGGACGAGACTGACGAAATGTACAACGGAAAACCGTTGCTTAGGTTTGAAACCAGCAACGCAATAGCCTAGGCCTGCAATGTGTTTATGATCCCCCCGACCCTTAAGAGTCGGTGTACTGCCAGAGACCCATTGCTTTATTACACAGTTGATTCGAAAACCCTTAAGTATCTTAATTGAGGATTTTTGATTCTGAACGTAAAATATACTATAGAATTTCTATATTATTAAAAATATGTTCACTGTCTTAATAAATTCGATTGGAACAGATTAAGCAGAAATGAGATGGAAAGCGAGGAAATATTAGCTCCGCGTTTAAGGTGTCAAGCATTGTCACGCAATGGTGTTAATTTCGGAATTACGTTTTGTGCTTGTACGCGGTCTTTTTAAACTCCCTCACGACCTGTTCGATCTGCTTATGGGTCCTGGTGCCGTAATAGATCCTCGATAGCTTGATCTTCTTCCTAAAATTCATTAACCAAGCTTTAGCAACTCTGCGCCGCGTTCCAGTCGGACGAATCTACCGAAAGCATTCTCACTGGTCTTCGACGTTGTTGTAGCCATTGTTGCATTCTTTCGCGGAATCGCAGCAGCCCGAAGAAGCCTCTTCGTCAGGAAAATGCTCGAAATCTGTATAACAAATATGTAGACGTTAAAACAGCTTCTCCCCAAAAAGCTTTGTTTTATGATATTTGATATCCTCCATCATTCTCAAGCCTTTTATCGTTCGAGTCACAGTCTCAATTTCTGTAACTCGGTGTCTATTCTCTTCATTCGCAAGTTTCAGTGCGTCTCTGAGGCCTGCTATTTCTTCACGGAACAGTCTTTCCTGATTTTGCATGCTATTCATTATTAGCTTAAAGTTCTCGTTAGCACTATTGTCCGAAGCCGTAGCTTTGGATTTCTCTCCGCTGGTTCCAGGCGGTGTGATTTTACTCATCTTCGTAGAGAATGAACTGTACACTGTATCTTCACTGGAGTTGCTGGAGAAGCTAGCCTTCCTATCACGGTATTGAGAATACGAATCCAGGGCTTACCTTTCGTAGAAATCCGTGTTGTCTCCAAAATCTTCCTTTGATCCTCGGTTCCCGTAGGCCGAAGTCGTAGCTCCGTTTTACACAAGATTCTTCCGGTTCGTTGATCCTCGCGCTTGTGGTTCCCGTAGGCCGAAATCGTAATTTCGTTTATCACAAGACTCGATGGATCCTGGCAGGATCGCCAAAATGTCACGTAATAATCCCGATGAAAATATTTAAAAAAACTTTATTGCTCAACCGTAGTTGAGTACCACTGAATTAGTTACAAAGATTATTACAATGATCGAAATATACGCAGGACGTACGCGGGTGATGCTAGAACAAAGACTGAACACTCGTGCCTCGGGGCGACGGCCTCTTATACCGTCGGAGGCAACTGACCGTTGGGGACATTTGATCTCTTCTTATCTCCGGGAATTCTCCGAAAGTGGTGCCGTGTGCAACGGACCATAATCGGGTGTGGTCCCTGTGACACAAGCATTGTCACGCAACGGTGTTAATTTCGGAATTACGTTTTGTGCTTGTACGCGGTCTTTTTAAACTCCCTCACGACCTGTTCGATCTGCTTATGGGTCCTGGTGCCGTAATAGATCCTCGATAGCTTGATCTTCTTCCTAAAATTCATTAACCAAGCTTTAGCAACTCTGCGCCGCGTTCCAGTCGGACGAATCTACCGAAAGTATTTTCACTGGTCTTCGACGTTGTTGTAGCCATTGTTGCATTCTTTCGCGGAATCGCAGCAGCCCGAAGAAGCCTCTTCGTCAGGAAAATGCTCGAAATCTGTATAACAAATATGTAGACGTTAAAACAGCTTCTCCCCAAAAAGCTTTGTCTAAACCAGCTCCAGCTACCATAGCCCGAGCCTTTTCCGTTATGGTTCCCAACATACGTTCAGACACACCATTTAACTGTGGAGTACGTGGAACTGTTAAGTGGTAGCTAATGCCTTTTTCAACGTGTCACGTCCGGTGGTTCGACCGCCAATGATTAATCAATCTAATAAGAATTATTGCAAAGTCCGATAATGTCACGAGAAAGGTAAGCTTAGAAATAGAACAATAAAATAATCAGCGTTAAGTAAATTCATGTTAACAATCAAATAGGTACATATATAATTATACACACATATAATATAAATTATTCGAACTGCGTAATATAGTGACGCATCAACAGGATGCCAGGTCAATAACTCAGCCTTCTGCGAAATGCACAAATAGATCGGTTTGCATCCTTAGACTCAATAGAAGAGATATCAGATATTGCCACGGAAAAAAGCTATGATAATTCAAAACTGCACAATGAAAGCTCGATTTACATTCTGAGAATCAATAAGAATGACATCGGATGATGAGGACCCCTACTCCTGAGCCAGCATCTTCAAAGACAAAGAATTGGCTACCTATAAATAAAGGGTTCAGCTCCTTAAGAGTTAGTTGCAATTGAAGAGTCGAACAATTTAAATCATTTGAGCTAAAGTGAACCAGAACCAATTGGATTAACAAAAAACTCACAACGCAAGGAAACCAAGAGGTTTATATAAGGATCCCGGAGAAACCTCAACCATCCTCTGAATACTACGTTGTACCACCAAAAGAAGATTGTATTTCGGTAATATTAAGATTATATTATATTATCTATTTTTGTAACCGTACCAGTTGCACTCATGTACATCTGCTCTATAAATAATATCTGTAAACCTTAATATCTGATTCAGTTTCCTATTTTTGAATAAATAAATCAATTTTTATCAATAAAAGGGTACAACCTTTATTTAAACGATCCTCAATTTCCCGAACCGTAGCCGGTGAATGCAGGTAGGTTCGAAACTGCGTACTATCCCTTCAAAACTATAATTCGGTCCACTCAGGACGTAACAAAAATTTGGTGACAGCGGTGGGATACATTGCAGAGGCTGTAAGAGGTCTTTCTCCTAAAAGACTCAAAGTCGCACTAATTTGCTCTGCTCCTGTGAGACGTTGTAAGTTCTCGTATGTTGATATATCTCCGTCGACTCTTACTCGGCGATAATAGTCGACTAGGGGTTCGCCACGATTACGATCGCGTACGCGCATCCCTGATTGAAAGTTTGTCGACAAGATAGATTTGCTTCCGTCCGAGCCAAAGTTTATCGCCTCCGTAAAGTACTTGGGTGATTTGCGTGCTAAGAATGTGATTTTGGACTGAACATCGTCCATGTCATCGTTTAAATCACCAATATCATAGTCCTCGGGCATGATCTGTCACGTCCGGTGGTTCGACCGCCAATGATTAATCAATCTAATAAGAATTATTGCAAAGTCCGATAATGTCACGAGAAAGGTAAGCTTAGAAATAGAACAATAAAATAATCAGCGTTAAGTAAATTCATGTTAACAATCAAATAGGTACATATATAATTATACACACATATAATATAAATTATTCGAACTGCGTAATATAGTGACGCATCAACAGGATGCCAGGTCAATAACTCAGCCTTCTGCGAAATGCACAAATAGATCGGTTTGCATCCTTAGACTCAATAGAAGAGATATCAGATATTGCCACGGAAAAAAGCTATGATAATTCAAAACTGCACAATGAAAGCTCGATTTACATTCTGAGAATCAATAAGAATGACATCGGATGATGAGGACCCCTACTCCTGAGCCAGCATCTTCAAAGACAAAGAATTGGCTACCTATAAATAAAGGGTTCAGCTCCTTAAGAGTTAGTTGCAATTGAAGAGTCGAATAATTTATATTATATGTGTGTATAATTATATATGTACCTATTTGATTGTTAACATGAATTTACTTAACGCTGATTATTTTATTGTTCTATTTCTAAGCTTACCTTTCTCGTGACATTATCGGACTTTGCAATAATTCTTATTAGATTGATTAATCATTGGCGGTCGAACCACCGGACGTGACAAACGCAATAATCTTTCATTTCATTTGACTCCCTATCATTATCACTATATAAATTTACTAATTTTAAATTAAAATGAGCTTCGCTTTTGGCAACATAATCTCGAAAGGCAGAAAATACATCTGACTTCCGAGCAATTAAATATGTAACGCAATAATGAGTATATTCATACAAAAACAAAACAAAATAATTTCTTTCATTAATTTCTTTCTTTCATTTATGAACAATGAATAATGGGCGTCGTAAATGGTAGTCGTGCTTGTTTTCCATTTACACAAGCTTCGCATAAATTATCGTTTACTCTAACTTTTTCTATTTGCTTTATATCCGCAAACATCTCTTTATTCTTTAACTTTAAGAATTTATTTTTACCGATATGCCCTAAACGCTGATGCCATAATGTATAATCATTTCTTTCAGCACTAGTTGCTTGAGCAACACAATTTTTAAAATTCATATCAAGCATAAATTCAATAACAGTTAAATTGTTCAAAGGTTTACATGACATTACAATGTTACCACTTTTACGTATTTTTACTCCCAGTTCGTCAAACGTCACGTTCATTCCTGCCCGCTGAATTCTTCGAACCGAAAGTAAATTATACGGTACATCTGGACAGTAGTATACATCCTGCAGCGTCGCTTGAATACCCATGTTGGTGGTGTTATTTATGGTACCCCTCTTTTATTGCACTAATGTGTATACCATTCTTCGCAACGGAAATTTTTATTGGTAGAGGAAGTTTGTCAAAATTTTCGGCTACATCTTCTTTGTTGATTATGTGATCCGATGCACCCGAATCCAATTTTGGTTAGGTCGGTTTCATCCTGGGCCGCCAGCACCGACTGCATAGTAACCGGCAGCCTGCTGAGCCACAGCGTCCTTATGAATCCCTCTGGCACCTCGTTGCCCGCCAGGCTCCGTATGTGCCTGAGGAACTGCGACGGCGTTCTGTCCCCCATCTCCTCGTGCTCGAGGAGCTGTTTAATTTTCTTTTCCTTGGACATGGAGAGGCGTCTTCTCAGCTCATCACGCAGCCGTGTGTATTTCCCGCGTTTTTCCGGGTTTAACAGGATATCTTCCACTTCGTCTGCCGCCTTTTGATCGAGTTGGGCCACCACGTGGTGGTACTTCGTTTCCTCGTGTACAATCCCTCTTAGGGCAAATTGCGATTCCAGCTGGTTGAACCATAACGCCGGCTTGTCCGACCAAAATTTGGTCATATGCACGGCCACCGCCCAATTCTGCGCTGTCCCTTCTTGATCCGTCATGGTTCGATGTCTTATCTTGATCAGATTTGTCCTTCTCTTCATATTCTCCCACCATAAACGCAACACTTGATGGGTCATAATTTGTTGAAGATGTATTATAATTTGCTGAAGATGCAGATGGCTGTATTACTTCAATTGTTTGAGCCATTTTCTCACTTTGAATGTTTGCGTTTTTCACCTGTCTTTTATAATAATAACAGTCCCTTTTTATATGTTTTGTTCTCCCGCACTGATAACATCCTTTAATTTGTCCTTTAAATTTAGACGATTTAATTTTATTATTATTAAACCTTTGCCCTCGAGGCCTTTTTCGCTCGGGCGAACCAGCAACTCGAGACGATTTCGGCTATATTAGGGAAGCGTCTTACAGGCACTTTGAAATCATTTTATACTCAAACAAACGTATACAAATAATAAAATTTTGCCAATTTATTTATCTTTACATTGAATACAACAAAATCTGTTAAATATTACACTCTGTAATTATTTTTTGTGTGATATTTAGTGAAACAATCCCCAAGATGCATCCTCGGTTTGTCAGAGGGCACGTATTACAATAATACGAGGTTTCTCGTCAACCGCCAGGCTTGTTACGGTCAGAGCAAACCTTGCAGTCCCTTTTTGCTCCTTTTAGCACAATATGGAGCTTTCCGTTTAGTCGGGGTTCATCGGTCGACGCCGACGTCGACGCTTGCTCACGATGCTGGCGATAGGCTCCCCTCAATTGCTCCACAAGCGTTTTTAGAAAGCTCAAATGATTGTGTGGCCTTTCGCCCCTTTTCTTTTTTTCTAGTTTATACAGTATGTAGGAATTGATTAGGCAAATTTCCATGCCCCAGAAAAACAGCTTCCGCCACCATTTTACCGATTTTCGGAGAAAACAATATGTCCATGCATATTGGCCTGCCCGATCAACACCACCCATATATTTTATACAATTTGATATAATGTTTGGTTTCTTGATCATCATTTCAACACCACCTCGTGTAATCCTTCTGACGGTCTCCATTCCTGTGTCACCTCTAGTGGTCAAACAAGTGACCTGTCTTTTGTCCTTCCACGCTAAAAGTAAGGTCTTGTTTCGTCGGTAAGATACCGTGGATTTTTTTACAAACTTTGGCTTTTTTATTTCACTGGGCAATTCTTTTCTGTTCGTTAGAATCGTTCCGGTAATATGGCATTTCAGTTTGGCTAGTTCTTGAGCCAATACATAACTAGTGTAGTAGCGGTCGGTGTTCATATGGTGACCCTGAGCACCTGGAATTTTGTCTAACAACATTTTATATAGGTGTATCGGAATTCTTGAGGAAACAGGTAAATCAGGCCTGACCAACAGCTCGGTTGTGAGTGATCCATAATATGGTAGAATGCAACAAACATAGCCACTATTTGAGTCAGCTAGAGTATAAATTCTGATACCCCATTTTGTCGGTTTTTTGGGATTATAAGTAATAAATGAAATTCGGCCCTTGAATTTTACAGTAGACTCGTCCACACATATTTGCTCGCCCGGTATAAAATAATCCAAGAATTTTGAATTTATATAGTCTAAAAAGTAACTTACTCGTTGCAGGTGTGATCTCGGATTCGTATTGTTTGTTGGAATGGTCGACAGATGAAGCATCCAGAATACTTGATTGAATCTGTCTCTTGTAAATGTTTCTGGATAGAAAGGGATATAGCTGGCACTATTTCTTGACCAATATTCTTGTAAATTGGCCAACGGCATTGTGCCCATATTGATCAAAACAGCAATAAATTCCCAGAATTCTGCCTTCTCCACATCACGCCAACTTCGCCATATCGAATTTGCGGATAGTGTTCTCCCTTCCAATTTCTTTTTCGCATATCTATTCGTTTCACAAATTATTTTTTCAACGATTTCATCAGTGAAAAACAGTTTAAAAAAATCGACCGGTTCTGTTATATTTGAAGATACGTGTGGACCGGTGGGGTGTTCGCCAGATATAAATTGTGCTCTTCGCGGCACTTCTTCGTATTCTCCGCAAAGTGCCCATTCTGAACTGCTTGCATCTTCCGCAGTTTCACTTTTATAATTCTAATTTTTCGATGTCTCACACCTCTCACTTCGTCACTATCTTCCCCACTTGATTTGTTTGTTTCGAAGCGTAATCCATCGTGAATCGATGAAATTTGCTCGTTCAGAGTCGAAAAATCGAATTTATCTGAACTTGAGCTGATCTGATCTTTATTCATATTTATAGGGCTCAAAAACTTTTAAACTGCTATTCTCACTGTCAAGATCGTTTTAGGCGAATGCTACGTTGAGACTAACTAAGCTAAGCTGAGAATCGGCTAAGAACGCAGGCTGAGTCTGGCCCACGAAAGTGGCTGCGATAAGAATATCTTATCGCACATCGGAAATAAACATATCGAGTTCCAAACCGCCGGATCGCCGATACGGTACATATCAAGTGGACGCATCAAACCTTGTCACGGTGCGCGGTGGTAACGCGAGCACTACTAAGACTTCGGAGTTAGTAAGAATAAGACATATCTTATTCTTGGAAGATTCAGGGTAGACATGGTACGTTCTAGAGATTTTTAGAGTGACAACTGACTATTGCTTTATTTGAGGGTGCTTATATACATGGATTTTGGGCGAGAGTGGCGGTTCTTTCCCATGTCTTGGCGGATAGGGAGGTACCGGCGTTCTTATCTTATCGGTTTGGAGAAAGCGGGGTGTTCTTATCTTATTATCTAAAAAATAGTTTTAAGAGAAGACCGAGTGTTCTTATTCTATCTTATCGGAGGGAAAAAGGGGCGATTTTCCTTATCTTATCTAGAAATAAGATTCAGAGGAAAAGCGGGTGGTCTTTGTGGGTAGGAATAAAATGGTGAATGGTTAAACTACAAATGTGGTATATTTAGATTATTAACTTTTACACTCTCAGTTGGGTTTTTGTCTCTTTCACTCTCTCTCATGTCGGCAGTCGAACCGCTACTAGCCGGGGGACCATCTCACGCCCGGCGCCCCCCGCGGACAGCGCCCTCTCCCATCTCACAACCTCACACAATTAAAAACAACCTCACACACACACCCCTCTTGTTTTTATTGTTAATCAGTCTTTATGATTTCTCTTACATTCTTATATAGCTTAGGTCCACTCAGAGCTTTCGTTAAACAATCCGCACGCATTTTTTCGTTAGAAACATGTGTTACAATTATATTATTCTCTCTCATACTTTCTCGAACAAAATGAAATTTTCTATTCAATAGTTTTGATCTTGATTTATAATTTCCGCCATTCGCTAGTTTAACTACATTTAAACTATCACTCTTTATCTCTTTGGTTATTTTAGTATCACCTGTTATTTCTTTTAATAATCTATCTACCCATATTACATCTTTCATACCTTCAACCATTGCTTCTAATTCGCTTTCTGTTGAAGATAAAGCTACTGTACATTGTTTCTTACTTCTCCATAATATCAAATCACCATTTCGATAAACTAATGTCCCTGTGACTGATTTGGCATCTTTCGTCGAATCCCAAGACCCATCTGTTTCACAATCGACTCTATTTTTTATATTCTTTTCGCCATGACATATACGATAATTTATTGTTCTCCTCAAGTATCGTAACACTCTCTTTAATCCCCCCATATGTATTTCTCTTGCATCATTGTTATACAGGGTGTCCCACCCGATTTTGACATCTTGATTTTCTCGCTATTGTTACTCGTAGCAAAAAATGTTTCAGCGGAGACTTGAATGGTATCGAGTGGAGCATATTTTGAAGTTATTAGCTTTTTCGTGAGTGGACACGTAAAGGTCATATGAAGGTCAACTTTGTTTTTTTAAATGAAATGAGGTATTTTTTAATAAATCAATCGATGCAGCTGGACATTCGTTATAAAAAAGTACTAACCTAAGTATGTCGAAAAGTAGTTAGTAGTTCAGGAGATATTTCAGTTTAAATAATTCTAAAACCAGTAAGTTGGGCGAGATCGACTCATGTATGCATTTTATAGGAAAAGCATGCCCGTGAAGCCAATACTGTTCTCGCATAAATACAGGTGGTACGTTAACCGAGAGTAAGCCTAAGTCACTTTTAAGTACTGGAGTAGTAGGTGAGAACACCTTGTTTGTTAAGTCGAGAGTCAATCCACAAGTCACGATCACCCCTAACACCACATAATAACTGGTGCTGTTCTTGTAGGAATCACTACTCGTCGGAGCGATCCCGCACGCTCCGTGGTTTCGCGTACGTGTTCGAATAAACAACACCTTTTGAAATATGTAACTTTATTTATCGAAATAATCGCTAGAGACGATCGTGGTATTCTACAGAGTATTCAACGATGGTTTGTACGATTCTGCTGTTTTGCTCCGAGGTCCGCTTGCTCGTCACCTCGGTGGTGACGTGAATCTTTAGCCATGGGCCCGTTTTTTGGGGGAAGAATCATCCCCATTCGTTGCTTGACTTGAGGGAGGAGGATCTTCCGAACAGACCTCTCCGGTGGAGGAGGAAGTTCCCACCTTCAAGTCAAGAAGGGAAAATTTTCCCAGGATGCGATTTTATGGGACCCCGGAGCAACGCGACGAAGGCCTAAGTGGCCCATGAATGCGTTATTGTCTCTCGTTTCGTCCGCTTGACGAAAACCAGAGACACGGTACTTCGGGTTGTAGCAAACTCGGAAAGGATTTATGATCCCGGTCGCTGCGCGTAGTGGGCCATGAGGCCCGTTGTGTATGAAATCGGGAAAGGGGCTCGCTCGCGGGGTCTCGTAGTGGTGTCCGATGACTCGAAGGAACGCATATTTCCTTGGGGTCATAAATTACGCTACAATGTACTGCCGAAAACCCGTAACGGTGGGTCTCTGATTGCCTGAAAGCGGTCGAGTCTCGTTGTTTTTACATTTCGTATAATCGGGTGTTTCTAGACGTTACAGGCGGGACTTGTTCTTCACCTGACGCTAATTCGCATACGTGTGCACACGGAAGGTGGAACGTGATCTTCACCTTATCGTTTATATTAGTATTTATATTAGCTAGGTGGAACGCGATCTTCACCTTATCGTTTATATTAATATTTATCTTAGCTAGGTGGAACGCGATCTTCACCATATGTTTGTTCGCACGAATGTACGTGTATGTTGTAGGCGGTACGCGATCTTCGCCTTATTTGGCTGTTAGGCCCGTTCTGGTGTTACAATTGATTGTTGACACTTCGAAGTGTTGCGACGCGACATACTCCCCCCGTTGAGAGGGTACGATCAACTATTGCGCCTTTAGACGTGACTCAGAAATGTACAATGTTTATATGGAGTCGGTGGTATATGTTATGCATAAGTCGATAATCTGCTAACGATTGCGGTTTACGAAACGCTTGTGAAGAGTTTATTCGGACGGTAATGGACACATGATTTGTGTGGTCCGTTTGAATTCCCCGTTTGCGGTTTTTACCGTGGCTGCTCGCGCTACTCCGTCCTCACCAGGATGTAGGGCCGTGATTCTGCCTAGCGCCCACTGCGAACAGGGTTGATTTTTGTCCTTGAGCAGCACGACGGCACCGACCTCGATGTTTGGGCTGTCCTTAGTCCATTTCTGCCGTTTTTGGAGCTCGTTCAAATATTCTTTGTTCCAGCGTGCCCAGAAGTCTTGGCGAACCTTCGTAATGTGCTGCCAATTGGATAGGCGGTGTGCTGGAACTTGTACCAAGTTATCTTCGGGAAGGGTGGTCAATGGTTTCCCAATTAAAAAATGCGCTGGCGTAAGTGCGTTCAAATCGTTCGGGTCGGAGGATAGTGGTGTTATGGGTCGGGAATTCAGGATGCCCTCAATCTCTATACAGAGCGTATTGAGCTCTTCGAAAGTAAAAAGCGAATCGCCGACAACCCGTCGAAGGTGATGTTTGAACAGTTTCACCATTGACTCCCACAACCCGCCGAAATGGGGGGCCGCTGGTGGATTGAAATGCCACGTGATCCGATGGTCACTGGCAAATCTTTGAACGCGTTCTTGGTGCGTGTCTGATTGGAGCAACGCGTATAATTCTTTTAATTGATTACTCGCGCCTACAAAATTTGTGCCGTTATCGGAGAATATATGAGCCGGTACACCCCGTCGCGACGCGAACCGTCGTAAAGCTGCGAGGAACCCCTCGGTTGACAGGTCGCTAACGACTTCTAGATGTACCGCCTTCACGGCCATACACACAAACACGCACACGTACGTTTTGATTCGCGTTCTGTTTCGGTGCTTGCGTTCTTTTATGAAAAAAGGCCCGCAGAAATCTATGCCGATGTTTTCGAAAGGTGTCGCCTCGCGTACTCGAACCGCCGGTAAATTGCCCATTCTATATTCGGTATTAATCGCGTTGAAACGGAAACACCGTGTGCACGAACGTATTACCTGACGTACTTGGTTACGTCCGTCAAGCAACCAAAATCTTTGTCGGAGTATATGTAAGGTGGTTTGTATGCCCGTGTGATGGTATCTCTTGTGCGTTTCCCGGATGATTAGGTCAGTTAGCCGATGTCGACTCGGTAGCAAGATCGGATGTTTTTGATCATAGGGCAGATCTGATTTTTGCAGGCGCCCACCGACCCGTAGCACAGTGTCGTCGTCCAGAAAAGGATTGAGGCTCGCGATTCGGCTTTTCGACGTCGTATTTTTGGCCTTTAGGCACTTAATTTCGTTTTCGAATTGCGATGCCTGCACGTTTCGGATAATTCGAATCTCGGCCATCTGAATTTCTCGGGCGCTCAGCGAACCGCCGCGCGGGCCACGTGGCCGGAACCGTAAACAATATGCGATTACCCTACGTAACGTGGTATATGAAGAGTAACGCGTGAATAAATCGTCCGTGCTAGTGTTCGCGACGAAACAAGTGACCGCCTTGAGTTCGGGAATCTCGATGTTCTGCAGCACTTCGTTAGGCCATTCGTCCGAATTTTTAGTCAGCCACGACGGACCGACGAACCATGCACGATTCTGCAGAAACGCGTGCGGTAATTGGCCTCGGGATAATGCGTCTGCCGGATTGTACTCCGAGCGGACGTGTCGCCAGGTATGATCACCGGTGATCGATTGAATTTCCGCGACTCGCGTGGCCGCATACATTTTTAGTCGATGCGGTGCTGTTCGAATCCAATGTAAAACCACGGTCGAGTCGGACCAAAACACCACCTTATCAGGTGAGATATTAAGCGCGTCGCTCGCCTCGCGGTATAGTCGCGTCAACAATAACGCGCCGCATAATTCTAATCGGGGAATGGTCACCGTCTTGAGCGGCGCAACTCGCGATTTAGCGCACAATAGATGACATTTGACAATCCCGTCCTTCCCGGTCGACCGCACGTACAAACATGCACCATATCCAATGGTGCTCGCGTCGCAAAACCCGTGTAATTCGATATTTTGCGGTTGCTCCGTTAAAACTCTTCGGTGGAATGCAACTGCTCGGAGTAATTCTAATTGCTGCGTGAACTGTGTCCATTCCGAATGAATGGACTGCGGGACAGATTCGTCCCACGCGACTCCCGATCGCCACACGTCCTGCATGATCTTTTTTGCGTGTAACACGACCGGACCCAACAAACCCAAAGGATCGAAGATCCTCGCTATTTCAGATAGGATCGACCGCTTCGTCGCCTTGCTTCCGACGGCGTTTGTACAGGCGGTGTAACAAATCTCGTCCGTGTTCGTTTTCCACGAAATGCCTAATGTTTTCAGCGACCGGTCGATGTTTACTATGAAGTTCGCGTGCAATTCATGATCCGGAAGATCGTCTAAAATGTCCCGGTTATTCGATGCCCATTGTCGGATCGACAAACCGCCGCGACTCAGGGCGCCCGACACTTCCCTTCGTATTGCGCGAGCTTCGTCGATGGTGTCAGCACCGGACAGAAGGTCGTCAACGTAAAGGTGTGTCTTTAATATTTTCGCGGCTCTCGCGTATGACTCTCGTTCGTCGTCAGCTATTTGATGTACGGTCCGGATCGCAAGGAACGGTGACGATGAAACGCCGAAAGTGAGCGTATTTAATTGATACGTTTCAATTTTATCATTCCGGCGCTATAATATTCTTTGGTACGGTCGATCGTCTTCATGCAAGAGTACTTGACGATACATCTTTTCGATGTCTGCCGTTAGCACATATTTATACGTGCGGAAGCGAAGAAGATGCGCGAACAACTTCGGTTGTATGGTGGGGCCGACCAGAAGAATGTCGTTCAGGGACGCGCCGGACGTTGTTTTCGCGGACGCATCGAATACCACGCGAACTTTGGTGGTGCTACTGGTTTCTTTCACTACCGCGTGATGCGGCATATAAAATCCCTCGTCACCAGGAGCCTCCACCAAAGACATATGGCCTAAAACTAAGTATTCGTCGAGAACGCGCTGATACTCGTCTCGCAATGCTTTATTCGCGTTTAATTTGCGTTCGAGGGATAATAGTCGTTTGACCGCGCCATTGCGCGAATTGCCGAGCCGTTCGCGGGTTCCGCGAAAAGGTAAACGTACCGTGTACCGACCGGACGGATCGCGACTGACGTTTTTTTTGAAAATGCATTTCGCACGCGACTTCTTCCTCTGACCGCGGTCCTTCCGTTTCGACTTCTTCGATCCGCCAAAACTTGTCGAGCTGCGTTTCCAGCGTCGACAAGTGGCACGCGGCTCTTGTTGCTCGCTGTTGCGCAACGCCACCGGTCACGACCCAACCCAATCGCGTCTTTTGCAGATATAAATCTTGTCCTTCGCGCGAGAGATTAATTTGCCCCACCTGAAATAGCGAAACTGTCGCTCCAGCGCCGATCAACAAATCTACTGGACGCGGCAGATGAAATTCGGCGTCTGCTAGGCGGATGTTACGCGGAATCGTCATTGAATCGCGCGGAAACACCTCCGACGGCACCAAATCCGTGATATTCGGGATACTGAGGCACGTCAATTCCCTTTCAAATCCGTCGAAGGTCGAGCGTATCTTTAATTTAACTAAGCCTTTCGACACCGTGTGCATGCCATTTAACGCACCGATGGGGAACGATTGCGCGGTTACCCGTAGACCTAATCGCCGTATGAGCGCCTCAGTGACAAAATTGGCCGTTGCGCAGGTGTCTAATATGGCTCGGGCTCTTATTACCGATCGGTTTTTACTAATGATTTCGACTATGGCGCTCATTATCAACTGCGGTGTTGCGGTAGGAAGTACGGTCGCGAGACTAATCGTCGGCTCCCCGCTCGGTACGCGTAGTCATGCTGACTTTCCGGCGTCCGCGTTGTCGATCGCGGGTTTTGAAGTATCGGCTCTGCTCGAGCTCGCAAATTCGGGGTTGTGGAGCAATGTATTATGCCGTCTCTGACAAATCGTACAATTGGAATACCGGCATGGAGCGTCGCGATGGGAACGTAGGCAATTAAAGCAAACCTTCGCGGCTTTTACGAGCTCAATGCGCTTCGGAACGGTCAGGCGCTTAAACGCGGCGCACGTGAAGAGGGGATGGCAACTAATCTTACACGCGAGGCACTTGCGTTCCTGGGTGACGAATACGCGATTCGGCGGATGTATGCGCCGCCGTTTGTGAGCGCGGTCGTCCCTCTCGCGCTCGCGGTCTCGGTCGCTAGATCGCATCTTATCCGTGCGCGATACGCAAACCGCGGTTTTGTATAAGAATTCCAGCATTTCGTCTAAGCTCGGATATTCTTGTCGGCTTAAGCCTGCCTGCCACTTCTCATACGTAATTTTGGGCAATTTGCTCTCGAGCAAGTGTACGACGGTCTGGGTGCAAACCGGTGCTCCCAGCGCGTGTAGAGACGCAAAGTGCTGTTGAGCGTCGTCGGCTAACCGCGTCAGGCCGCTCGTGGACTCTTTATCTAGCGTCGGCAGGTCGAACAGCATGGACATGTGTCGTGATACCAGAACGCGTTTATTTTCGTATGCTCTTTCTAAAATATCCCATGCTTTCGCGTAATTGATTCCGTCGACGTCGAAGAGCCGAATTTTGTTTGCCGCTTCCTGTACTAACGCGGACCGGAGGTACTGTAATTTCGCCACGTCGTCTAGTTCACTGCGCGAACCGATCATACTGTTAAACGCGTTTTTAAAAGACAACCACCTTTCATAACGACCGTCGAAAGTCGGTAATGAGGCATCGGGCAATTTAACGGGGCGACCTTTCGCACTGTCGGTGCTTCTGCTATCATTTGCAGTGTCGGTATCTGCGCGCGAGATGTCTGGGCGATTTAGAATGTTCTCGGCCCGGCCCGCGAGATCGTAGAAACGGGTCGTAATCTCCGCGAAGATGTCGTCGTGACCGTTGTCCGGCTCTAGCAACGCGATCTCGTTGTTAGCATCCTCGGCCGCGTGAAATAAATCCGTCAACCGGGTGACGCGTAATCTTAGCGTCGCGTTATCTAATTTTCCCTTTTCTACGAGATTGTCGACGATTGTAATTTGCGTTTTGAGGGCTGAACGCTTTTGGATTAATAATTTTATATTGTCGGACATGATGGTAGGATAATGTGATGAACGAACGACTCACGTGACCTGATGCAGGCGGCTACTGTACTCCTTGATCGTGGCAGGGCAATCAGCTATCTGCTTTGTGGCACGTGGTCGTCCTCTCAGTGGCTCGAACTGTTGTTTTCCGTGAGATGTAGACACCTCACAGGAGGCACCAAATGTTCTTGTAGGAATCACTACTCGTCGGAGCGATCCCGCACGCTCCGTGGTTTCGCGTACGTGTTCGAATAAACAACACCTTTTGAAATATGTAACTTTATTTATCGAAATAATCGCTAGAGACGATCGTGGTATTCTACAGAGTATTCAACGATGGTTTGTACGATTCTGCTGTTTTGCTCCGAGGTCCGCTTGCTCGTCACCTCGGTGGTGACGTGAATCTTTAGCCATGGGCCCGTTTTTTGGGGGAAGAATCATCCCCATTCGTTGCTTGACTTGAGGGAGGAGGATCTTCCGAACAGACCTCTCCGGTGGAGGAGGAAGTTCCCACCTTCAAGTCAAGAAGGGAAAATTTTCCCAGGATGCGATTTTATGGGACCCCGGAGCAACGCGACGAAGGCCTAAGTGGCCCATGAATGCGTTATTGTCTCTCGTTTCGTCCGCTTGACGAAAACCAGAGACACGGTACTTCGGGTTGTAGCAAACTCGGAAAGGATTTATGATCCCGGTCGCTGCGCGTAGTGGGCCATGAGGCCCGTTGTGTATGAAATCGGGAAAGGGGCTCGCTCGCGGGGTCTCGTAGTGGTGTCCGATGACTCGAAGGAACGCATATTTCCTTGGGGTCATAAATTACGCTACAATGTACTGCCGAAAACCCGTAACGGTGGGTCTCTGATTGCCTGAAAGCGGTCGAGTCTCGTTGTTTTTACATTTCGTATAATCGGGTGTTTCTAGACGTTACAGGCGGGACTTGTTCTTCACCTGACGCTAATTCGCATACGTGTGCACACGGAAGGTGGAACGTGATCTTCACCTTATCGTTTATATTAGTATTTATATTAGCTAGGTGGAACGCGATCTTCACCTTATCGTTTATATTAATATTTATCTTAGCTAGGTGGAACGCGATCTTCACCATATGTTTGTTCGCACGAATGTACGTGTATGTTGTAGGCGGTACGCGATCTTCGCCTTATTTGGCTGTTAGGCCCGTTCTGGTGTTACAATTGATTGTTGACACTTCGAAGTGTTGCGACGCGACAGGTGCACTTCATTCTAATGACGCAATTCAACCACTATACATAAGAGTTTTTAAGAATTCTTTATGTTTTGTTGTTTTTTCTTGTCATTCCTTCCCAAAAATATGATTGTCGAATTCGATGATAGGTTTTTGTTATGCCTTTATGTCCACCTATAGCTGACACGTGCTTTTCTTCGATTATATCGAATCTATCGGCCTCTGGGGGTATTGTTACTTGACCTGTGCATATGGTTATTGTTATAGCTTTATTCCAAAATGCTTCTTTTAATTTATTCATGATGAATTTCCAAGGTATGTCTTCGATGTTGTTTGATTTCCTTATGCTGAATGAATTCAGGTTCATTTCTTCGACTACGTCTAGTAATGAGGCGATGCAGTTGACAATGTTTTCTGGTTTGATGGGAATGTGTCTTTCTTGTTTAACAGGTAGACCAATTGTATAGAATTTGTCCCATGGTTGTAATCTAGCTCGTTCAAAAGTTAAGTCAACGAAAGTGTTTAATAGATTAGCTTCTTTTAGTTCCTCGCCTCCTTTGTCGATCGGATTACCGTTCATGTCAACGAATATTACTTTGTGTGTTTTAGCCATATATAGTGGTTCGTGACTTTCTCGAATTATAAAGTGTAAAGAGATTATAAAAGTGTAAAGAGCATTGTTAATAGTTGGTTAGACATAAGTATAAGAACAGATGCTATGTTAGATGAATGGAGTCAATTATAAGAAGACTAGTAGGCGATATCATTTTACTTAACACCTATACCATCTTAGTATAATCGTAAATCCTATCACTGTCTGTATTCTGGGAAATAGAGATACTCGTGACCGTCTCAGCTTCTGCTGACCACCAGAGCCACGGTAGATGGGATTTTGTGTGGCAGTACATATCTGCAGACTTGATCTTTATCAGAGGTGGGAGCTCTTGACATGTGTCTATCTCTTCAAAATCCTTACATCTAATGCAAATATTTTTCCAATTAATTGAGAACACTGCATACTTGGACCAGCGATTAAACTTACCAGTTATAGATCCTTCTGGCACTGTTCTTTGATCTTTGATATACCAGCTGTTAGGTCTTCCAGGCAATGTGGCAACCTGAATTACAGACTGACGTCTAATAACTCTCTGGCCACATATTGTAGTAAACTTCAGCAGAATGCCCATAATAATCTTGTTTTCTCCTACATGTTGGACAGTGTTTTTGTTCACCGGTACCCATCCAAGTTGATTCGCGAGTTTTGTTCTTGTAGTACTGAGTGTTGTTACAATGTGTATATGAAAGATAACCATTACTATTAAGCAAATAACAGGGACCCACATTAGAAGAGATCCTCCTGACTGTTTACTAGGGTTCTGTCGTAAAGTGTCTAATATAGGTTGAGTAACATTGGTTGCTGTTATTACTGCAGCAAAACTTTGGTGTTTCATTAAAGATTCAGGCAGCAGAGCCATTGCTGCACCAGCTGGTGAAAATGTTGTCCTAGGTTTGAGTATGTGATACGTTAAAGCTATCAACCATATAAGGACACATATGTTATACAATGATGGCACTGGTACTACAAGTGATGGCCAGCTAAAACTTTTGAAATATGAAGTAACACCACTCAAACTCATATTAAACGCCTTCTCGTCTTCTGATAGCTGTGCGCTCATCTTGTCAATCGTATTGGCATACAACTTATTGTCACTTCTCATCTTTGTGTTCACTTGAGATATCTCAATGATATCATTTGCGAAGAGAGTATCATCATTTATTGGTGGACGCGAGAATCTCTGTACATGGATGTCCTTCAGAAAAGGTATGTCTACAGTCAGGTTATTCACAATGGCCTCGGATATGCCTAAATCTAGACGATCAAGAATCTCGTGCACCTCTGCAAAGGAGGATCCCGCAGACTCATATGGACTGTGTATATTTCTTCCTTGCATGGAGAACCGACAGTGGGTAGGAACTTGGATCAAACCAACAGATGGGATTAACATAGAAAACCTTCGAGATGGCAAGCTACCACTTCCCACACAGTTCACATCGGCTATCATATCATCTCTGCCTGATGAGACTAACCATGTTCTGTGATCAGACGGAACTAAAGCAGGTAACATACCCTTCTCAATTGCAGTCTCTTTAACGAAACATACTTTGGTGGTACTTTGTTGATCCAGGTGTATTGACAAGTGACAATTTTGTCTATCAAAGGTATTCCAAATTATTACAGTGTTGCATATAAAGTTGTGTTCAGCCCTACAGAGGAGGTAATCTAGTAATCGGAGAATTCCCCATTCTTTAGAGTGACTATTTATTACAAGAATTTCATGCTCAATGACTAACGTATAAGCTTTCTCTTCACGGACTATTGGCACAGTTCTTGGCTCCCAAAATAACAGATTTTCAGATTTGATGATAACAGGTAATCTTATTAAAACAACGATATGGGTGTTAGTAGAATAGATTTGGAAGATACTGTTTTGAGCTAATTCGACTTTGAATATTGTTCCTGGTAATTCTAGACCGTCATCTAAAACACTATTGACCTTGTTCCACAATTTACTAAGGTACCTAGGTGTCACAAGTGAGGGTGATATAATCCGGTGGGAAGCCAGCTCACTTAGCTTAACATAGTACCTCTCTATCTGATCGAGAGTCGTTAGCATCCTAGTTAGAATGTGGATGTATGTATGTATAGTAGCTGTGGATGTGCTGAGTGATGATAAAAATGCCCCTTCTTGCGAGTTTTCCATCATTCTTCTTACATTATCTTCCAATCCCGTTGACCATGTATGTATAGAGGCAGTTAATTTATCCAATTCTGAGTATATACTAGTAGACAAGTGGTCTAAGGCATCCATAGTGTGTTGACTTATGGAGAGTGTAGAATTTCTGAGAATCTCAATTGATTCCGCGTTTGCTAGGGATATATTACTAACATCATTAACGATATCATGTAATTTCTTGACTTGTTCTTCAGTCGCAACGCCAAAAAGAGAGTTTTGCATATCCCCCAGGAAATTCAGTAATCCCCTTCTTTTTCTCATGTAATTAGGTGTGCATTGCATGTATTTACTATAGCAAGTTGCCTCTGGTCTGTTATAATCACTGACACACGTAAGGTACTTCAAACGATTCTCGGGTGATACTATGCAGGATGGTGGAATGGACTCAGATGCCCCCATCGCCTGATTCTGTAACCTTGAGAAGATTCTGCCCTCACTTAATTTGAAAGTGTTAGTTGGTGGCACACCATTGGAAGGTGAATCCGAGCGGAGATTAACATCCACAACATCAAACTTCCCTATCGAAGTATGATTATCTGCTGGAGGACTCCCATGGTTAAAAACAAAAGTATGGCCTGTTCCTTCAATATTAAAGACATTATGTTTTTTTGGATCCAGAATACTGTTAATGTCACGGCGTTCCCTATCTTTTCCTCCTGCTGATGTGCTTACTATATCATCTTCTATATCATTGGTAGCACCTTGGTCGCATCTACCCTCCTTAAGCAATCCCCAAAGCTCTAGAGGTTTACCCGATATCGCATGATATCTTGATCTAACTTCTAAGAGATGGTCTAGGAAAATTTTGTATGTTGAATTTACAGCTCTGATCGGTCCTAATATTCTCTGTTGTCCGTCATCTGATAGAACCGTAATATTGATACTAGATATCATTTTCATAATAGCTGTTGTGGAGAAATTCATTTCTGATGATAGTACCAGGAGATTAGGTGAAATTGATTCATGCAGGCACTTGATAGGGAAGGCATGACTATGTAACCAGTATTGCTCGCGCATAGATACTGGCGGGACATTTACAGATAAAAGCCCTATGTCACTCTTAAGAACTGGGGTCGTTGGCATAAACTCTTTGTTCGACAGGTCTTTAGAATAGACTATGGATAAGAAGATGCTTAGTGCAACAACACTATTGAATATAGAATTCATTATGACAAGTATTAACACACTAGCATAAAGTTTTAAAGAACTCTTTATGTTGTTTGTATTTTCTTGTCATTCAAATTTTGTTACGTCCCAAATGGACTGAATTATAGTTTTGAGGGGATAGTACGCAGTTTTGAACCTACCTGCATTCACCGGCTACGGTTCGGGAAATTGAGGATCGTTTAAATAAAGATTGTACCCTTTTATAGATAACAACTGATTTATTTATTCAAAATAGGAAACTGAATCAGATGTTAGAGTTTAGAGATATTATTTATAAAGCAGATATACGTGAGTGCAAATAGCGTGATTACAAAATTAGAAAATATAATATAATATTACCGAGATACAAGCTTCTTTCGGATAGTCGCAAAGAAAGTATCCTGGGGGGGGGTAATGTCCTTGGATATCCAGGGGGAGGCTCGGGGTTTCGCACTTTAACTTTGATTTCTCGCACAACTATAACTTTGTGTTTCCGCACAATTTAAACGCACGATTTTTACTAGAGTGATACGAGAACTACTGTGTTGATTGCGACTGAACTGAAAACTGACTGACAACTGGTCTCTTGAGGCGTTGATTCCCTTATTTATAGGATAGCCAATTCTTTGTTTGTTAAGGATGCTGGCTCAGGAGTTCCCACGTTGTTCTCTTAGCTGCTCGACTTCATGTCGCCAGGATCCTTTTTCTATGGAGTCGGCGTCTTTCCTCGTCGTTTGGCATCATCCGATGTCACTTCTATTGCGCAGTTTGGGTTATCATAGTTCTTTCTCATGGTATTATCTGATGTCTTTCCCGTTTGTTCTCAGGGTGTAAACCGATCTTCATTTGCGCGTTTTGCAGAAGGCTGAGTTGTTGATTTGGCGCCTCGTTACTGCGTCACGGTATTGCGCAGTTTGGGTTAACACAGTTCTCTCTCGAGGCATTATCGGATTTTTGTGATAGTTCTTTATTATATTGATTAATCATTGATGGTCGAACCACCGGACGTGACACGCTCGTAACGATATTATAGCGAAGATTTTCTTCAATTATCTCACTAGTGCGCCTCAGAAACTACCTGGGCCCATAACCTATTAACTTTACACTCGTGATAATTGATGAACACAGGTTTATTAAATAAAATAAATGGAAAGAAAAGAATACACGTGGTTTACACGCTACAACGTTTTACTGCGAAGCCGGCGCTGCGGGGCGGCGTCGCCCGGTCGAGGTTTTTTTTGCCGGTTACAACAGATGGCGCTATGTATAATCAGAAAGCGCGATATTCAAAACGGAACCTCAATAGGAACCAACGCCTCAAGAGACCAGTTATCAGTTAGTTTCAGTTCAGTCACAATCAACACAGTAGTTCAAGTATCGTTCAAATATCGTTGTGAAATCGTGCGAAACCCCAAAGTTGAAATTGTGCGAAATCCCAAAGTTGAAATCGTGCGAAACCCAAAAGTTGAAAAGGTGCGAAACCCCGGAGTTCCTCCAGGATACCCCAGGACTTTACCTTTACATCCCGACCATTTAACGTAAAATCTCCGAACCCAGATAAGTAATAATTTAATGCAGCTGGCACTTGTAAATTTGCCGCATAAACTGCCTCCATAAATGCTGATTCTGAGGCTGTTAGTGTAGCACTGGTCAATTTCTTGACCTTATACATCCGCGCAGTTGACGCGACAGCACAATAATAATTGAATGCTGATTCTGGAACACGTCGACTGAAGCCGGTGTCAATGGCACTAATATGTTGGTGAAGCTGGGTGGATACGTCGGGTAGAGCAGAAAAAGTTGGATAAACACGATGCTCAGCGGCGATCGGTCGCCCTTCCTGCAGGAACAAGGGTACGAGAGCCTCTAAATGTAGAGGATCGTTCCTGGGAGTGGAGCTCGCCGTTGCTAAATGCGTAGGCTTCGGCGGGCCTGACGCCTTCTCCCCTTCAACTCTAGGTGGCCGTGTATTTGCCACTGGTTTTGGTCTTGGCCTAGGTCGAGGTATCTCACGTTCCTCGGCTGGCTCATAATCAAATCGTGAGCGTTGTTGTTCATGCTCACGGGGAGGGAAGCGAGGGTAACCTCCTCCGCGCCTTTGGCCACGAGGGGCACCTCTACCTCTGTAACCGAAGTTACTGGACATATTACGACTCATGATATATTCTTCAATCCGAATACCCGTTTTTAGAAAATTAAATTCGGCAGTCGAATCGCTACTAGCCGGGGGACCATCTCCCGCCCGGCGCCCGCCGCGCGCGCCCCCCCCCCCCCGCGGACAGCGCCCTCTCCCATCTCACAACCTCACAGGCTTCCTAATCTTACGACCAAGTGTGAGATATTAGGGTGTCACATTCTCCCCTTTTTAGACTGTTTTTCCCCTGAAAAACTATTTTGTAAATTTAATGCGCTTGGGTCTCTCTATGAGTCTAATGGTGGGTTCTTGAAATTTCACGGTGGGGGCTCTATGCACGGGTCCGAAGAAGTCTTCTTCTTCTGGTGGAGCAGTCAAGATTGTAGTTTGTCGTCTGTCGCCTTCGATGGTGGCTTTGCTGGAGATGCAACAGATGTTTAGAGTCAATCCTCCGCAGGTTTTCAGCAGGTGGAAGGCCCCACATTTGTTGAGCCCGTAGATGAAGCAAGCTGTGATGGCGGTGTATCCTGCCCATTGGAGTATGGACCATCCGGTTGATGTCCATTTTGTGATGCGTCTCATATTTCGGAATTTACTTATTTTATTGTCTAGACTATCTAGTGAAATTTCGAAGTCGGTGTATGTTCGCGCGAGAGTGGGTGCTTGTGGCAGCGTATCTCGAATATCGTCGAGATTTACAATGTTAAATATTTGTGTTAAGTTTATGAATCTAGTTTGGTATTCAAATGGTTTGGACTGTCCGCTAAATTTCATTGTAGTGTGTGGTGTAGTTAAGGTACACGGCGTGGTAGAGTAGAATGTGTGCGGTACTTCGATTTTTCTTGCGGTAGCGGTCTTACAATATATGTTAACACTTTGGCGTCCGCACGTTTCGTAAAGATTTGTTCGTTTCGCGCCGGCACCACTACCTCTGTTACTTCGCTCGGCGCCGGCTGGTTTTGAGGTTATTGGGAGATGATTTTTAAGTTTTTCTAATCTCATTGGTAGTGGTCACGAGTTTTCAATCCGTCTCACCTATTTTTATGAAAATGTACATATGTAAATAAATTAAAAATTTTTTTTTTTTATTTTTTTTTAATTTAATTTTTTTTTTAATTTTTTTTTTAATTTTTTTTTTGTAAATTTTTTTTTTTCCGCAATGTCGATTGGAACGTCGGACAAGTCGTCCGCGCATTCTTCGTAAATAACAGTATCTTCTCGTTCGTCTGCCATGATAAATGTGTACAAATACTCATAAAAAAAAACACTCGCTGACGTATGTAACTTATTCCACAGCTGTACAGCTTTATGGTAAAAATACTGTACCTAGAAATTTTTATAGTAAATTGAATTTTAATGAATTATTTAGTAAAAATTATTTAAAAAGAAATTTTTATAATAAATTGAATTTTTAAATTTATGAGGGTGAGTTTAAAAAGAAATTTTTATAGTAAATTGAATTTTAATGAATTATTTAGTAAAAATTATTTAAAAAGAAATTTTTATAATAAATTGAATTTTTAAATTTATGAGGGTGAGTTTAAAAAGAAATTTTTATAGTAAATTGAATTTTAATGAATTATTTAGTAAAAATTATTTAAAAAGAAATTTTTATAGTAAATTGAACTCCGAGTTATTTAGTAAAAATTATTTAAAACGAAATTTTTATAGTACATTGAATTTTTTAATTTATGAGGGTGAGGGTTTCTGTAATTTTCATTACAGCGCCACCTGCCGGCAGGCGAAGGTCACCACTGTGGTGTCGCCGGCCGTCAGGCAATACTTTGCGAAAGTCACCACTGTGGTGTTACCGGCCGCCGAGCAATAGTTTGCGACGCACACCACTGTGGTGTGGCCGGACGCCATAGTGTTAATGGTGATGGATGTCTCTGGTATTACGAGATATTTGTTAGAGTCGCCTAGAGCTACATAGGATACATCGTTGATTAGGAAGATACTGAATTTACAATCTTTGTTGAACCTATTGTGTAGGAGTGAAGATTTACAATCTTGTGCATTTGTAGCGCTGTGGTTAGGTCCGTTTCTTTTACAAATGTAATGTCCGTGGTAGTTGGTACAATGGGTTATTAAGTATTGATGATCTACTGATATATATTCCATATGTTTTGTTAACACAAGATCATTATTTAGCGACAATCCTACAAAGGTACTTTCATGTTTTTGTGGTAATGCATATACCCTATTGATTTGCCAGTTTCCGTCTTCTAACATAGGTATTTCGAGGTGATATATTAAGGTATTTTCGCGTGTAAGGATGTTGACTTTACTGATACTGACTAGCTCTGGCAAATTCTTTTCATTGATTTCAAGACTAGAGTATGTGTTTGTACTTTTCTGTAGCTGAGTTAGATGTTGCAAAAATTCTGTTAGATCTAATAATTCGGAGTGAAGTGTTCCTAATTTAATAGCTATTAATGATTTTTGAAATTGGGTCTTTAAGTTCTTTCTCGATATGATCTAAACGTATTTTTTGCCTTAAATTGTTCATTCGTTCAGTAAACGATGGTTCCTCTATTTCGGAAGAAATAGGTTCTATGAATTAATTGGTTCGTTACCTGTGTTGATATAGTAAACTTTTGTAATTTCCTCGTTCAGAATGGCTGGTAGAACTTTGCAGGTATTGGCAGGTATCTCTTGTTCTGATCGCAGAGGGATTTGTCGATCTCCTAAGGACAAAAAATGTTGATTTATATTATACTTGTATTTTTCTAGAAATGGTAACCCTATTATTCCGTCTTCCAGTAATGGAAATTATTGGTTAGATGTGTGGATTTGAGTACCGGTGGAGATTTTTTTGCGATTTTGTATAATTTCTTTGGGGTCGATGCAGGAATGTTTGATTAGGTTGAGTCCTGCTCCGGTATCCAGTAGTAGTCTCGTTGGTTTGGTTGATCCATGCAATTTGACAAATATGTGTCGGAGTCGTCCGGTGATGGTATGCACTCGGGGAATGGATGGATCAGAGGTTGAACTGGGAGTTCTTCCTTGGGAGGAGGTTCCGGGATTTCCATTGGGTTCATTTCGACACATGGCTTTTCTCTGGTGATATGAGTACGTACCGGATGTCGAGGCTGAACGATCGGAAAATTTTGACCGGCGTAACACCTTTCCTTGGAATGTCCAATGCGTCCACATTTTTCGCATTTAGGAAGATTACGGGAGAATTGAGGCATGTTAGTAACTGGTCGGGGTATGGAGGTAGAGTTACGGATAGGAGGTGGTTGAGTTTTATGGATTGGTTGGGGTCGTGTTGCTCGTTGTTGCAGTTGTTGAGCGTCTTTCAGCCACAATTCCATGTCGGCTGACATTGCCTCAGCTTCTGCCAGGGTCTTTGGTTTACGCGGTATTACTAGTCTTCCTAGTTCGTAGCGAAGATTTTGCGTGTACAGAGTGTATCTTTGGCTCTTTTTCTAATTATTTTCTTCAGTTTGTTTCTCATAACTTCAACTGGCTCGTCCTCGGATTCCTCCGGCTCTTCCAGCCTGTTCATCTGCACCAAATTTGTGTATACTGCTTCCTCTCCGATGTTATTTTAATGATTTTGAAGGATCTCTGTCGAATAAAAATTCATTCGAATAAAAATTTATTCGAATAACCCAGCGAATAAAAATTTATTCGCAATTTTTATTCGCTGGTTATTCGAATGAAATTTCATTCGAATAACGCCCAACTCTGGTCTTCGTCACTATGCGATGATAGGTCGTGGTCTTCGCAAATCCATGGTTTCATAGAATCCCTGGAAGTGGATGTCGTTCGCGGTCCCTCGTGCTCTCCGACCTTTTCAACCAGATAACGATCGTTGCGCAGTACTTTTATTATCTGATACGGACCGAGGTACTTAGGACAAAGTTTTAGTCCAGGCCTTAATTGCGTTCTACGTATTGCAACCAGATCACCCTCTTTAAAACCTATATAATCCTTTTTTCTTCTTTTGTTGTATGCCTTTCGGTTCTCATCTTGAATTCGCGCTATGGCTTCCTTTGCCTGAATGCGTGACTCATCGCGTACCTCCTGAAACACAGAAATCGCTTCTCTCTCCAAGATCTCCTTTACCTGTGGATCATCTTGTAACCTCATTGGAATGGTGACACTCCTGTACTTCTACTTGGTACATGGTTCAAGTATTGTTGCGCTCTTCCAACGTACTTATGCCATGTTTCTGCTTGTGGATGCGCGAGTTTCGTCAAAAGTGGAATAAGCGTCCGATTCACCCTTTCCACTTGTCCATTGGCTCTAGGTATGCCAGTGGTTATCATGATGTGTTGTACATCTTCTTTCTTATAATAATCCGCGAATTCGTGTGAGGAAAACGCAGTTCCTCGATCTGAAATTATCTTTCGCGGGTTTCCGAAAACTAATGCCTGTTTGCTGAGGCGATCAATTACCTCTGTTAAATAAATTAGATTGGATTTCACTCTAACACTAAAATAGTAATACTTTATTTGTTACATAAGTGGAACCATGATGCTTGTTAGCGAAGCGTTCTAGTCCGACTGATTTTGTTTCTACATTCGCTGAATACAATGCGTACGCGTGTGTGTGTGATGGCGTGATGGCGCCACGAGTATCGATATCGATGCTGAAATATTCATCATTTACAACAACCTCAACCGAAGTGGTTGACTTAGTGGGATATAGCCAAACGAATTTAGTGAAACTAAATCGACGACCACCAATATGTGCCGATAATTCTTTTCCGTGGACGCAAGTGGTCCCAAATGGTCTATATAATATGTTTCTAAAGGATCGAATAAATTTGTATTCGATTGAATTTTTATTCGAATAACCCGGCGAATAAAAATGTATTCGAAAAGCCCAGCGAATAAAAATTTATTCGAATAGCCCGGCGAATAAAAATGTATTCGAAAAGCCCAGCGAATAAAAATTTATTCGAATAGCCCAGCGAATAATGGTGTCGAATGACATCGTGTCATCGACATCGCACGCGGCACGCGGCACGCACCAGCGACGTGTATGTGTATGAATAAATGTGTGAGTGCAGACTAGAGAGTGAAGCGAAGAATCGTGGCAACAAATGTGTGTGTAAAGATAACGAAGGTCCCAGTCCTGGACCTAGGATCGGTCACCACTACTAACCACTAACCACTACTAGGTGTCAAGCGTTATTTGGAATAATTTACCACTAAATATTTGTTTACCGAATGAAATCATTATTACATTCGCGAATAAATCCTCATATTTTATTTATTATTTTTTATTTGTTATTCAAAATAAAATGTGCTCAAAATCTTGGGACCAGGCCATTAGGCAAATCTAGGCAGTTGCTTAGATAAAATTAATTACAATATGTCGCACTAACGCTTCATATTATTCTACATAAAAAAGAAATTTCATGAAATGAAGACTTACCACGATGTGTTGCTTTACGTAGGACCTTGAGAAATTTAAAAAATTCAACATTATAACAGTTTCGATTTCCGTAAGGCAAATCTTCTTTGGGAAAAATACTTTCTTTCATGATTATAAAAGTAGATGGAATTATGAGTAGAGATGAATAAAGCGTTCTAAAGTACTATAATGAAGAACTTTTTATTCCTATTAGAAGGATTTTAATAGTTTTAAAGTATCTCAACATTGCGCTCGATTTGCTGTATTCTATTTAGCAATTTCTATAATTACATCAGCAACTGTTATGTTTAATATTGGATTACAATGGATTATACAGGTGCTTTACAACAAGAGGCAATGACGGTGACAAACGAACGAACAGAACAGAACAAGAAGCTAAAACTATAGGGGACCCGCAATGGTCCCCAACGCTGCGGTAGATGTAGCGGCAGAAGGTCCAAACTAATGGCGCGGCGCGAACTTACAAACTAAAGTGTTATGCGGATTGTAATCGCTAACAGCAACAAAATAACAATAATGACATGACTGAGAGAAACATTACATATATACGAAAATTATATAGAAATTATATATGGCCTTACGGAATTAATGAAAAGGAAAAGAAAAGAACTTGGTTGAATCATGTTCTATTATTATTTGTTTTTATTCAATAAATTTGCTTTTACAACAATTTGTTGGTCAAATAATGTATCAGATAATCTATTACATTTAGGGGTATTTGTCATTGTCGCAAATGAAAATAACCGTTCGACCGGTACTGTTCGCGAGAGGAAATGGGTTTAAATAAAACGGCTGGTTCACAATAACACACTATATTTTATTTTCGTCTGATCACTACAAGAACTGGAGCAAGACTGCCGCAGGAGATTTCGTGCTCCGCGTGGCTGCGCGGCAAACCTCGCGCTGATCGGCAAACCTCGATCGCGACCATGGGGCACAATGCTTCGGTGTTTTGTTTTATATTCCGTCCCCGAGCACAATGGGGAACCCGGAATTCAACGAACTAACGTAAAACTATAAAGCAATATAAAACATGATACAAATCATTCCCACTACGGCTACGGTCTGGCCGCGGCGGGAACATCCTCCCCCCCCCCCGTACAAGGTGGAAGCACCTTGTACTTTGCTAGTGCTTGTTAATTTTATCAATTTTATTGCCGGTCTCAGCATACTTCCCCCTGCCGTCTGGATCCTGACCACGCGCACTTGGTTACCGGACCCAGGCAGTAATTCTTTTATCACTCTCTTTACCCATTGATTCCTTGGAGCTTGATAATCCGCTATTAAGACGACATCGCCGATTTTCAGGCCGTTCGTTTCCCGAAGCCACTTCTTCCGTGGCAGCAAGGTGGACAAATATTCCCGTAACCAACGCTTCCAGAAACAGTCGGCTAAATTTTGGGCAATTTGCCATTGTTTTCTTGGGCAAGTACTTTGACCATCGAACCTTTCGAAAGCGATGCGACCAGAAGAGCAGCCTATTAAAAAATGGTTTGGGGTTAACGCTTCCTGATCTCAAGGGTCGAGTGACACGTGGGTGAGTGGTCGAGAGTTAATGGAGTGCTCGACCTCTGCAAGAAGCGTTAACAATGTTTCTTCTTTAGGCGCCTGTTCTCTCAAAACTACGTTCAACGCCGTTTTCATAGATCGCACTAGGCGTTCCCAGGCTCCACCCATATGGGGAGCCGCTGGCAGGTTGAATCGCCACTCGGTTCCATTCGGACAGACGTACTCTTGTTGCGCCTTGACATCCAGCTTTCGTATCGCCTCTCGCATTTCGTTACAAGCTCCTCGAAAATTTGTGCCATTGTCTGAGTATATGACTCGCGGTTGACCCCTTCTCGCTGCCAGTCGCAATGCCATTATAGCCGAGCTCGTGTCTAAGCTGTGTGCTAGTTCAATGTGGATCCCTCGCGCAAGCCAGGAATTGAGTTCCTCGAAAGAAACTCGTTACGCCATAAGTTAGGCGTATCTGGATTCGCCAAAAGCTCGAGAATTTGACGAATATTTGAGGGGTAGATGTACGTAGCACACTCCTCAGCGTTAGCGAGATCAACGGTGACGGGTAGAGAGTGAAAAACAACTGACCCTTCGATCCGTCCTATCACGGAAAGGACGTTAGACAGTGACACTGGCACTTGCGTCACGGTAACCAATACTTGACGAACTTCTTCACTCAAGGTGAAGGGAGCTCCGATTGGGAATGACAACATGTCATTCTGCCCATAACGCGCTTGGAACATCTTAAAGTACGTTAAGTGCAATGAGACTCTATAATACTGATGAATTGTACAAATCTCACGTATCGCACTCATGTTCCATGTTGTCGCCATTCGACCATACTCAATCGCGGCGGAAAAACCAACGCCACGTGTAGCAACAGGTAGTGGAATAGCCCTGCGCTGTACGGTTATAGCCATGTGCCTCAACGACTTCTCTAACTCGGCGCACGAGTCGTCGAGAACACCAAGGCTCCTCGCGGCGGGAACAGGTACAGACGACGGCAATGGTGTATTGTATTTTAAAAAATATTTTTTATTTCCGGATATGTGTTCAAGCAACTATATTGATTACTATTTCATTTGTGAAATATTGTAATGTTAATAATTCCGTGCTATTGTTTCTTTCTACCTGTTGCTCCGCAAATGTATATGTTGCATCAAAATTAAAAAATGAGTTTAATTTTAAAAATTGACTATTCTGTGTGTGTGGTATATGTGATTGTTCTATTGTGTGTAGTGTCGATAGAGCTGCTTTAAATGTCGCGGTTAATTGATCGTGGTGTATGTTTGGTATATAAGATAACCACCTGTTTTTAAAGAAAGGATGAGAAAAGGAAGCAATGATTGCATCCTTTGCTTCCTGACTATTGAAATTTAAATATGCATGAAACCTTATATTTACACTATTAATGAGGCATTCTATGAGGGGTTTGCAAAATATCCAATTTTGTTCGTTCAGATTTTGTAATTTTTGTTGCAATGAAAGTAAACAAGGAATTACCATTCCGTAAAATACATTGCATTCTCCTTGGAGAATGTCCGATGCCTGTGTTACTGGTTTCGTAATCAATAAATATTCACTAATATACAGATAATTTTGCTCCGTTAAAATATTTTTAATATTTAACCTACTATATAATACAAAAGTTTTTTCTTTTATTTTTAAAATTTGAGATAGGGCATCATGTAACGAATTCCATCGCGTGTCTCCAGGTCTGCTTAATGTGTGCCCTAAAACATTTTCTACTATTTCTGCAGATTTTGGCCGTGATGTCGCATTCCATAATGCTGAACATTTGTTTATGGTTTGAATGTGTAATGTATTTAAATTTTCTGCAGCCTTTATTCGGCCTTTGATCGGCGCTCTTCGCCGATCATCGGAAACCTTCGTCGAACGTCAGGCGTTCGTCCTTCATCGTCACCGACGCGTCGTAAGGGTTCTGCGAAATACCGATTTATTCACAAGATGTTGATGTTCACAAGAAATCGCGGACTTTCGTCGTACAAAACTGGCTTTCGAGATTGCGCGTTATAAGAGGACTCGGTGTCTTGTGTAGTCGTGGTCTATCTGTCGTCCTCGTCGTGTTTTTGGATTTACGTAAACTCGGGTTTTTTAGGGATTGGTCAGTTACAGTTTTGAGTGGGGGAAAATTGTATTTTGTCATTGGTCGTGGGTGTGTCTGTTTTGCGTCTTAGGGTGGGAAATTGTCGAGAGTTTAGTTTTGTCTTGTCTCGTCTTGTCGATGTCGTGATTTACAATCATTCATCCGGTCTCAGGTCACCGTTGTGTCGCACGTGGTGTTCGAGTGTTTTATGGTGGTCGTCGAGGTCCCTACGGTTGCCATAAAAATCAGCAGGGTTCCGGAAAAGCCCTGCTGCGCCTACCGTGCAGTTGTAAATCCTGCGTCCGAATTATAAATTAGATTTTCCTAACTAGACGCTCGGCACGTTCTTCGTCGTTGTTGCAGTACGCGACGAGTGGATAGGATGTAACAGCGGTAAATCTCAAAGCATGGTTCATCGCACAAGCCAACGTTACATTTTTTGCATTCGTAACGCGAGTCAGATCTGCGATTATTTTTAATGTAAACAGCGCATCTGCGTCGTGAAGAATGTTTTCTATTTTCATTAGTTACGCAGGAAGTAAAATGGAAGGTCGTCCGAATGACTTCTTCCTCCTTTAGCCTCTACTCTATCTGGTGGGTAATCTCTCAAAATATCTTTTATGAGTTGCAGATGAAATTTTTCAAATGTTACAATTTTTTCATTAGCATCTTTATGAAGAATATACGCATTATATATAGCGAGGTCTAAGAGATGGAAGAAATATTTTTTGTACCACTTTGTGCTTTTCCGAGCGCAGTGAAGTGAACTCAAAATCATATCGATTTTATCAACTGCGCCCATGAAGGCATTGTAGTCTGCTACACACTTTGGTTTTCGCTTTGGTTCGCCAGTTTGATAATTAATTTTTTTTGTTTCAACGAAATCATCAGAATGCAGGTGGATAGCATCCATACGTCTTTTTTTATCACTGATGGAAGTCCGAAATTGTAGCGGAGAAGCGCGAAGTATGTGGAAAAGAAACTTTTATTAAAGACGTAGAATAACGTGGGATTAATACGTGTTTACAGCTCGACGGTCGAATAGAGAAGAACGATCGTTTCCGTACACAGTACAGAATACGCAATACAAAAGGTCACGCGAATACACACGACTTACAATATATACTAATAGATGTCGCGATTAGTACTGTTCCAACAATCACGCCACTTTAACGCTAATAGATTGTGTGTCGATCTATTTGTACATTCTCCGCCTTTTAATTTTTCTTCCATTTTTGGCATATCTTTCCTATTTTTTCTCACAGTTCCAAAGGCATTGGTTTTTTTTCTTTTCGTGTAATAGATTGTATAAGTGCGGACTCGTGTACCAGTTGTCAGTGATAAGTGTATGCCCTTGTCAAAGTAATGTTTCCAGATTGTCCAATTGATGGAACTTCCTCAGTGACATAATTATTTTTTCCAGAATAAATGATGAAGTCTAGTATATAGCCCGTTTTGCAATCGCAAATAACGAATGACTTAATGTCAAATCTACTCCTCTTTGTTGGAATATATTGTTTAAAGAATAGTCTTCCTTTATAAAGCAAAAGACTTTCGTCTATACATAAATATTCATATGGATAAAATGATTTAGAAAATGAGTTTCTAAGTTCAGTAACCACCGGTCTTATTTTTATCAACGGATCATACGAGCTCATATTATTGTCATCATTAAAATGTAGCATTTTCAGCAATGATTCATATCTAACTCTGCTCATTAGTTTTGAAAAAATTTCAGTTTTTGTAACTATATCAGTAGACCAATATTCTCTTATAGATATTTTTTTCATTCTGGACATTAGCATAGTAATAGCAATAAATAAATATATTTCCGAAGGTGAAGTATCTGTCCACTTCTTTACGCGTGAATGAACTGCATGTGTTTTAGCTTGCGCCAGATTTTTATGGGAATTATTTGTTTTCTCGCAGATACCAGTAATTAATTCATCCGAGAAAAATATTTTAAACGCATCCAAAGGAGTGGATATTTTCGATTAGTGTCCCCTTATCCCCGAATTTGATTCATCAAAATCATATAATTTTGGTACAAAATTTTTCTTGGACCATGAATAGTTTTCTGCCGTATCATTAGATATCGAACTAACATTTTCCTGTAGACCTTCGTCCTCCTCAAAAGATGAGCTAAATATTCGAAGACGTCTTCTGTTTTGCTTATACAATGGAACTCTCTCTTCGGTTTCCGAAGCTACAAAAGAAGGTTTGATTATGTTTGTTCTAACATCCAACCTATTGTGTTGATTCTCACCGCTTGTGTCACTGCTTATTTTTAATCCCTTGGTCTTCCTATACATCTCGACGGAATCCGAAGACGAATTCCGCATCCTTTTTCTTTCAAGTGTTTTAATTTCAACTGTTTCAATGTCATGTTCATAGGCCATGTCACTATCACTGTTACTAATGTGTTCAAACTCATTCTCAGACATGTTAGGGGTAATAAAATTTCAAAACGCAAAGAACAGATTTTAAAAAAGTAGCAGTCTTATAACCTTTAAAAGTCTTTGGTAGCGATATGTTAGCTAATGCGCAATGAATGCACATACAAATTTATATTATTAATAAATATTAATTAATATAATTAACAATATTGATAAACGATTGCACAAAAGCATTTTGTTATCATTTATCTGTTTATAGATTCCCTTTTCCCAGATTGAATGGTTTCGTGAGAACCCACATATGCGTTCATAACCTAAACCGAATGGTTGCGTGAGAACGCATATGTGGGTTCATAGCCAAAAACGAATGGTTATGTGAAAACGCATATGTGGGTTCATAGCCAAAAACGAATCGTTGTGTGAGAACCCATATATGGGTTCATAGCGCTCAAAGGGTTAATTATAAGTAAAATCTATACAAAATTCGGTACAGAAATATATACAAAATTAAATACAGAAGTATAGCCGGCGAGTGGTGGCTCGTCCGGTGGTGTTGTGGGATGGTGATCGTGGAGGTTAAGCGACGTTGGTTTGGGGCCCGTCGAAAGATGGGTGAACGCATAGGTTAGGTGTGAACCTATAGCGAGGATTGTAACCCTGAGGGGAACAATAATAAAAGAAAATACAGAAGTATATACAAAATTATATACAAAATTATATAAAAAATTATAAATATAACAATTACTGTTTACATATTTTTAACTAATATATGATTATAAGTATAACGGCTAATAATATAATTGGGTGTGATATATTTTAAAACACTGATTTATACATAAACCAACATTGCATTCTTTGAATTCGTATCTTGATTGCGATCTTTTATCATTTTTGCTGCAAACAACACACCGTCGGCCCAGGTTCTTTCTTTTTGGCACAAACAATGATGGAAAATGTCTCTCTGTCAATCTCATCGGATAATCATTTTTTCTTACTTGTTGATTGATGTAATCTTTATGATATTTATCGCATATTTGTTTTATCAACTGCAATTGAAAGTTCGCCATGGATATGGTTGGGTTCCTTTTATGTTTATAAAGGCAATACGCATTCCATACACAAATATCAATTAGATGAAAAAAAAATTTCCGGTACCATTTTAAAGTTCTTCGAGTTGAATTTACACTACTTATTACCATATCCACTTTATCTACTATACCCATTGAATTATTGTAATCTACAATACATACAGGCTTTTGTACACTCTGTCTTCCTCTATGTCTCGATACTGTCATAACATCTGCAGTATGCATAGTTGAGATCATGTATACTTCTCTCTTATCCATCCATTTTAAAACCAATAAACTTTCCGAGCTACGAAAAGACACCTCTCCCCTTTTCAATTTATTTTCGATCTTGGGCATTCCTTGTCGTCTTTTTGTTACTGTCCCGCATGCATTTGTGCGATTGGCGAATAATACACTAAATAATGTGGGACTGGAGTAAAAATTATCCACATAAAGGGTATGGCCCTTTCCTAAGTATGTCTTCAATAGTTGTAAGACGATTGCTCCAGACTTTCCAATGCCCTTGATCGGACTATCCGCAACTGTAGATGCTCCAGTATAAATGATCATGTCCTGCACGAATCCAGTTTTGCAATCGCAAAGAATAAAGGACTTTATCCCGAACCGATTCCTTTTCTTCGGAATATACTGTTTGAAAGATAGGCGGCCTTTGTATAGAAGTAAGCTTTCGTCTATGCAAAGTTTTTGGTAAGGCACAAATGCCGCACTGAACGAGTGTCGCAGTATATCAACTATTCTTCTTATTTTTATTAGGCGGTCGCCAATGCATCCCGGTTCGTGGGAGAAATGTAAGATTCTGAGTAGCAGGAAGTAACGATCTCTGGTCATTATTTTCCCAAAAATATCGCTGCGTAGAAAATCGTCCGTGCTCCAGTACTCCTTGAGTGAAAGTTTTTTATTTCGCGTCATCAATAACGACGTGGCCAAAAAACAATACAACTCATTTCGCGTCATTGGTTCTTGATTATTCGTATTGGTATTGGTTTGGTTTGGTTATTGGTTTGGTTTGTTGGTTTGTTCGACTCTTCTACAATTATGTCTACTAACTCGTCAGATATAAATAATTGAAAATAATCAATGATTTGAGATGACAGGCGTATTTGGTTGGTGATTCCCGAGTGTTTTGAATTGAATCGATGAATTTTTGGTACAAAATGATTGTTTGACCATTTTTCCGTATGAACGAACTTCATCTGGAAGTTTTATACCTGCCTCGTTTAATTTTTGAAGTGTAAGAGTAAATTCTTTGAAAAATTTTTTGAACAATGAACATTTTTTCATCGGTCCCTTAGACGCGTAAATTTTCTTTAATGTTTCCCAGGCATCAAAAGAGGTACTTACATTGTCGTGATGGGTATATTGGTCGGTTTGGACACAACATTATCAAGTCCAAAGCCTTTCTATCCTTGATGTTCCAAGCAACACCGTTTTCTTCCGTTTTTAGTACTTCCCTTGTTACAAAACCCCATAAGTCGTTGTACCGTAAAAGGAATATCATCTGGACTTTCCAAGTTTCATAATTTGCGTTGCTCAGCTTCTCCACGTGTTGGAGATTCAAAATGTTGGCGGCCATTATTTCCCTTTTTCACAGACACGTGTTCACGAAGACTATTTTTGTGTCTTTCACTTGCAATTCTTTCCGCAGTGAGGCCCATAACCTGTGAGATTTATGGGGCTACACAAATAGCACTGTGACTAACAGTTAACAATGAATAATAGTTTATTAATATCACAAGCCATGAAGGCTTAAAAATATCTGTTTTATCAACAGCTCCCATTAATTTATTATAATCAACAACGCACTTTGGCTTCATAATCATTTCTCGAGTCCGGTAATGACGTTTCGTTTCAACGAATTCTTCGTTATGGAAAGAGGATAGCACGTATACGTCTCTTTTATCACACCATCTCATCGCTAATAAATACTTCGAGGAGCGAAAAATCGCTTCACCAGTTTTTAATTTATTTTGGATAACTGGCATGCCTTTTCGCCTTTTACGTACCGTTCCACAAACGTTAGTTTGATTATGATGCAAAAGAATAAAAAGTGCGGGGCTTGTATACCAATTATCTACGTATAACATATGGCCTTTGCCTAAATAAGGTTTTAGTAATTCCATTACGATGTTTCCTGACTTCCCAATAAATTCATTTACGCAGTTTACAGTGGTTAATGAGCCATTATAAATAATAAAATCCTGCACAAATCCAGATTTGGTATCGCATAAAACAAATGATTTTATTCCAAATCTGTTCCTTTTAGAGGGTATATATTGCTTAAATGATAACCTTCCTTTGTACAGGAGTAAGCTTTCGTCAATACATAAATTTTGAAAAGGATAAAATGCCTCCTGAAAACTTTGTCGCAACTTATCACAAATTTCCCTTATTTTATATAATTTATCGATATCTGCAGTCACAATGTTCGTATTAAAATGTAAAATTTTTAGCAAATATAAAAACCGATCTCTACTCATCACTTCTCCAAAAATGTTGCTCCTCAAAAGTTTGTCGTTAGACCAGTATTCAGAATATTTTAGTTTTTTATTTCGCGACATCAATAATTTGAGGGCAAGAAAGCAATACATCTCTGGGAGAGAAGTATTTTGTGAATTTATTTTATTATGATTCTTATCAAGGCTACTGCAGTAACTGTTTGTCGTGCCGACAATGAAATTTATAAAATCTTCAGAGCAGAACAATTGAAAATAATCTAAAATCGATGCCGAATACCTAATTGACGCCTTTATTCCGGAATGCTAGGAATTGAATTTATGCAAAGTCGGTTGAAATAAGTCGCTGGCCCATAAAATGTCTGAGATCTTTTTCAGATTTAGATGAACCGTCTTCTTCGTATTCGGATGAGCTGGATCTCATTTCTCGAAACCTTTTCCTATTTTTATAAGGTTTCTCTCTTGCCAAATTTGAATTTCTCTTGTCACCTTCTGACAGATCCGAATAATTGTTGTTTTCGTCAATAAGTCTTTTTCTGTTATTTATCGTCATTTTAGGGGCGAGATAAAATCTATTCAGAAATAATAATTAAAGATAATAATTAATCTAAATAAAGTTAAAAAAAATTGAAAAAACGATAAGGCATACCTATTTTATATTATTTATATTATTATACCTATTTTTATATTATGTATCCGCAGGTGAATTATGTTTTCGCAGTAAGCACTGATTTTATTCGCTACGAACGTTTGAACAGCTACTGAATCCGTAGTACCTCAGTGGCATCTAGCGGAGAGCCACTAAAGCTGCCCGTAGTACCTCAGTGGCATCTAGCGGAGAGCCACTAAAGCTGCCCGTAGTACCTCAGTGGCATCTAGCGGAGAGCCGCTAAAGCGGCCCGTAGTACCTCAGTGGCATCTAGCGGAGTGCCACTATAGCGGCCCGTAGTAGCGAAAGGGTTAAGTTTTATGGTTTTCATTTTCATATCGTAAGCTAGATCGGTTTTGCTTTCGCCTATTCGCATGTACTCGTTATTAAACAATAAATCGCATGAATCGTTAGAGCTAATTACAGATGGTCTGTCAATGGTCTGAATATTATGTTTTGTGGAACATATCGCGTCAATTTCTACTGGGTTAGAGGATATCGCTAAGAATTGATTTTCGGCGTGCAGCGGTATGAAACTGATGTAGTTGATCTTATAAATGGATATCTCGCAATTGTTGATGTTCTTCTTGTAATTAATAATTTCGCTGTGACAGTCGTTGTCGGAATTACCGTTGTGGATTGGCTGCGTTTGTTTACAAATCATGACTATCTTTTGTTTACAATATTTGGTGACATAGTCGAGATCAGTGTTCATGTTAAGGAGGTTTGAAGTTAGAAATACTGGATTTTCTAT
This sequence comes from Seladonia tumulorum, assembly GCA_913789895.3. Lineage (NCBI taxonomy): Eukaryota > Metazoa > Arthropoda > Insecta > Hymenoptera > Halictidae > Seladonia > Seladonia tumulorum. The sequence continues at coordinate 100,276 of CAJYYF030000013.1, read as the reverse complement.
CACGGGTGCCATAAATGTATTGTTTCTTTTATGCAGGATGGGGTACTACGCGCATTATATCCCACTCTTGTTCGAGCACTAGAGGTATCGAAATCTTGAAAAATAATTTGTCATTATACGTGAAAACGGTTAAGTCACTGATGTCGAGTATGAACTGAAAGTGTTCGATTTTGGGCGTAATAGCAATGTTATAAATATGATGTCCTATGATCTTCGCGTAGTTGCTTATAAACTTTTCGGGTTCTATAATCTGTGGGCTAATGATACCTTGTTTACCTAAAATGATCGCGTTTAATATTTCGTCAAGTTGAAAGTGCGAATCTTGTATGGCATTATCGATTTTCATCATGAGTTTAGTAAATATGCTTTCTGTATTCAATTTCTGCGTTAATTTGTTATATGAACGTTCCAAATTCTCTAAACACTCTGTGTTAAGCATTTTCTTTATAAGCGAAGTCTGGTTAGCTAGTATGATTTTAATCTGTTTGTTGTCGTCAAATAAGGTGTCAATGTTTTTATTTATCAAATCCAAATCGCCTAGTGTTCCGAATAAGCTTTTAGAGATTGATCCGACAAAGTTCAATAATCCTCTCTTCGTTCTTTGGTGTATGAGGGTTCTTACATGACTGGCCAGTTGTCTAATATTGTTAATACGTATGTCTAAAGCATCTAATTCTTCTGTATAGTCTGAGCTAATAGCTGATCCACTGATTTTGTTCTTATATTCTACTATGTTCTCGATTTGCTTAAACATCTCGCTCGTGTCTAGACCTATTATCACATTGGCGGTACTACTGTATAAATAACCCTTATTTATCTTTTCTAAAAATATGTTATTCTGTTATTCGGTGTTATAGTGACGTGTGCGCAGGTTAATCCCGCGAAGAGGATTGTCGTCCTGGAAAATAAGATTTTAGTCTGTTACCGTGTACTTTCTTATCGTTAATGACATAATACGGTGTGCATACTTTATCAATCGTGAATGGTCCTAACCATTCTATGTCTAATTTGTGTTCTTTATGATCATTGTGTATCAAAACTTGATCTCCTTCTTTGAAAATTGATTGCGGTTTAATAATTTTACGTCGCTGGTCTCTTTGATATCTTTGTTTACTCTCTTAATCTTTGTAACACGATTGCTAAATTTCTGTTATGTTCTTCGATGGATTGTCCGAATATTACAATATCGTCTAGATACACGAAGCAATGTTTGTTTATAAGTCCACGTAGGGCGGTATCCATCATTCTCTGGAAAGTTGCTGGGGCGTTTTTCAGTCCAAATGGCATTCTATTATAGTGATAGTGTCCTTGGGGAGTAGAGAAGGCAGTGTATTTTTTGGATTTCTCTTCCATCGGGATCTGATGGAAACGCGAGGATAAGTCTCTAAAGCTGAGAAGAATTTCGCGTTTCCGAGTTACGATAAAATGTCGTCTATGTCGGGTAAGGGATATGCGTCCTGGTCAGTCAATTCGTTCAGTTTTCTAAAGTCAATAACTATCCTCCACTTTTGTTTGCCTGATGCGTCTGATTTTTTCGGTACTACCCAGACTGGTGAATTGTAAGGGGAATCGCTAGGTTCAATTATTCCTTTTTCTAACATCTCGTTCAGTTGCTTGCTAATTTCTGCTTTGTGGCATTCAGGTGGTTTGTAAGATTTTGTGTTAATGATCTTGTTTTCTTTTAGTGTTATCGTGTGTTTAGTGAGGTCGGCGCAAGGTAGGAATTCTTTTTCTAAATTGAAAACATCGATATAAAAGAGAAGCAATTTTTCTATAGGTTGTTTCAAACTGTTTTCTATATGTGAAAGTCTAATCATTTCTTTAAAGGTCGGTATTCCAAATACCGACCTTCGTCAGTATGCCCAAGCACTTTTGGACGGGCGAGCGATGCCCTGCTGCAACATGTATTCGAATTCCCTCCTCGCCGCCGTCAGCCGGTCCGTCGTTAAACGCCGCGGTCTCTGCGAGATGGGAGGTCCGGGTGTGGTAACGATGTGATGCTTCACATCGTGTTTCGCCGAGCTGCCACCCACTGAGGGTCGGGCTATGCACTCGAACCGCTTTAATAAGTCATACACTGCATTGCCCCGAACTGGTGCCACACACTGTGCTGATTCGACCGCGCCGATCGGTATTGCTCCAGCCACCGACAACTCGGTGGTCTTGTCGATCAACCGACGGTCCTGAACGTCCGGCAGAAGGCCGAACCGCGCTAAAAAGTCCGCACCAATGATGGGTCGCTCAATGTCCGCGATGATAAACGTCCAAGGGGATGCCCGGCGTAATCCTAAATCTACACTTAACACTCTTTGTCCCTATGTGTTAATCGCGGAACCGTTTGCCGCGGTGAGCAGAAAGCTCGACTTCGGTCGCGCACCACTCACTTCTTTCCGCGGAAACACGCTGACCTCAGCCCCGGTATCGACCAGGTACTGGATCTTTGTCGCCGCGTCGCACAGTGGGCGAAAAGCCCGAAAAAGCGGCCAAAACCTCTAAACGTACTTTAATGCACTCAAAAATTCGTACTCGGGGGTTTTCGGGGTCGCTGATTACGAATATGAAATTGAAATTCCAAAAAACAAAATGGCGGATCCAATATGGCGGACATGTACATTAAAAATGGGCGGGTCTGCTTGGAAAATGATCTATTTGGGGTCTTTGGGGTCGCTGATTACGAATATGAAGTTGAAATTCCAAAAAACAAAATGGCGGATCCAATATGGCGGACATGTACATTAAAAAATTGGCGGGTCTGCTTGGAAAATGATCTATTTGGGGTCTTTGGGGTCGCTGATTACGAATATGAAGTTGAAATTCCAAAAAACAAAATGGCCGATTAAAATTTAAACAACAGTCCGCATTAAATGTGTTTTGAGTGGTTGATAGGTAAAAATGTATAAATGACAAACAAAATTGCACTTTGTATATCAACAATTAGTATAATTGTAAATTATGTACATAATATTTATTCATCCGAATCGTCTTCGATATCAGATCCTTCTTCGGAACCATTTTCTTCTTGTGCAACCGTTTGCCTTTCGTTATAAGGTACAAATGGCGAAAGCAACATTTTTAGTGCTTCCGGAGACAAACTCTTCATTTTCTTTTTCGGCAGTTTCCTTATACTTGAAATATATGGATCTGACGTCACCATAAGTCTCAAGAATACATCCTCCATGGTCTTGGTGCGTGAAGATTTCCGCGAGAAATCTTCTCGAATCCTTTTGACGTGTTTATGTGAGGCCTCTTGTGCTTCCTCTGACATTTGACCGATTGGCAGCAAAGAGGACGTAATTATTTGTGGTCCGTGAATTAAAAGTTTGTGCATCGAAGTCGGCATATAATACCAAGGATATAATTCGACAAATGTCCTAGCAGTTTCTATTGTATATTCTTTAAATTTTGATATATCTATTTTGTGACCACTTGAGACGACTTGCAAAATAACGTGAAATCGCTTTATTAATTTTTCGTCAAGTCCTGTTATGGTCGCAGATACTTCCGGGTTATGAAAAAATCGCCGAGCCGTATTGCCGTCATTGGAACTTCCGTATCCAGGCTTTGGGCAATCCACGACTAGCCCCAGTTGTGAACGAAAACCTTTCTGTATAATGGCTTTACGGTTTTCCATTATTTCTTTATCTTTCTTGGTGCGCATCTGCCATTTTTTTATGTCCAGCCTATATGATACATGTAAGCAGCATTCGAAGAAGCGAATCCATGCATGTAACGTAGAGAGTCCAAAATGCAAATACTCTTCATTGACTTCTTTTTTTATCATCATGTCAATTTTATTAAATTCTTTCGATGTCGCTCCACATAAATAACAACGCTGTGTAGATGTTGTGGATGTTACAGCATTACAAATTTTACCATCTACCATCGTCATTGCCAATTTGTATGAAATAGAAATTTCTTTTCCATCTACAACTGTAGTGAAGGGAACAAGTGCCTTTATTTGCTCCTCAATATATTCCATTTCACGTACTGTTGCATCTGTATTTTCGTGCAGGAACTCAATCTTTATTGGTCTGCAAAATCGTGGTGATGAAGGTCGTGGATTTTTCCACACTACAATTTCTGCTTTAGGTGGCTGGTTACTTGTTAACAGCTGCAGTGGCGCGAGTGTCGTTAGGAAGATGTCACCATCGAATTTACTTTCATCGGTGAATTTTTGCTTGTAGACACTTTGTCCAGAACTTCCGTCACAGCCCCACTTACAAATTAAACTCATATGGCTTACTTCTTCTGCACTCAAACTTTTTATAACACTATTTTGGTATTTCAAAATACGTTTAATAGTGTGGTCTAATAAAGACTGTAATTTTACTTCCGCTCTACATTCGGTAATGATAATATCCATTTTGGTTGGGTAACATTGTTGTTTCGCTTGAAATACTGTTCCATATGGCGGATACAAACAGCAATTATTTTCTTGATTTGATTCTCTTATTCCTACATACTGGCTTTTTGATAATTTATTCTCAATCAAAATAGAAAGAGCAGCATCACCGGACAACGTTGTTTCGCAATGTGTTTCTATTGCTCTTCGATACTTTGCAGCTTTGGTCGGGCTCGCAGAAGTTATATCTTGAACAAATTTCGCAGCATTTAAATTACCTGCAGCACGAAGACTCATTTGTGTGGCGTAGGCCAATGTGTCCAGCGTGAAATTTTCACGAAGGTTCTCCGTCCTTCTTCGTTTCGTCCTTACGCTAGTTGACGTAAACGGTTTACAAGGACGACCGCCTGTATTCTTTTCAATAATTCGTGGAGTGGCCACAGGTATGCGAAAAGCAATTGAAACGTTCAACCAGTCTTCAAATTTATGGAAAAAATGTTCTTGCGTTCTATTCGTGCTTTGCCATTTTAATTTCATCTTGCTGAACAATATTTTCAAGGCTGACTTCATTTCTGCATCAATATTTATGGAATATCCACACTTCTCGAACAGCTGCTTTTCCAGATTTTCTATTATGATGCTGAAGTTGCTATTTAGATATTTTTTCATCATCATAAATATTTCCTTTCTCGTGAATCGAACTTCTCGGTCGCAAGATCCTGAAATTAAGTGAATCGATTGCAATAACTTGAAAATTAACTTGATTAACTTGAGGCTGTTTTCTTCCACTGCGGTGGCGATTGGTTGGTTGCTTTTGGCATGGAAGTTTTTTTTTAGAATCATGTTAAACCGGCAAAATATATTGCGCGGTTCCTGAATGCTTGACCTACCGCCGAAAATATTTAAAGGTATGAAGGATCAGGCCTCAACTGTTTTTAGGAAGTTTTTATAACTCGGAGTACCCCAAAATATTATTGTCGCATTACCTCCCGCGCGACTACCTGCGAACCACGTTCCTGCCGCGCGACTACCTGCGAACCACGTTTCTGACGCGCGACTACCTGCGAACCACGTTTCTGACGCGCTCAAGTTTAAGGTAGCAATTTGTCTTTTTACTTAAGAGAGCCTACAGAGATCCATCCGAAAACAGCCGAGTAGCGGCTGCTGTAAAAGCGCAAAACATCTACAATTGTGACAATTTGTAATTCTTTTATAAATGGACTTTTTCAACAACTGAGGATACTGGGAAAATAAGACTGCAGATATCTATTCAATTCACAATGACTATAAAGAAAGCATACTGAAAGTAGTATAATCACATTTTCAAAATCCATAGAAAAGAAACAATATTTACCCTCGTTCAAGCAATCGGGCAGCTTTCGGCAGCTGGTTTTTGTAAAATTTCGAAGATAAATGTATTAGCAACACGTCAGCAAAGGAATTTTGGTGGTACTAGGTGGAACTTTTAACTTATGTCTACGTTTCTACAATGCGCGCATCAAGTTTTACCTTCTACGTTCTCCAAAGAATATTGCCATCGTGTTACGTGATGACTAACAATTTTGGAGAAACAAAAACATATAAACATTCTACTTACTTCCAGGAACAGCATCCATTTTGTAGAATTGAAATTGATGCACTATTTTGAAAGTTATGCACTTTAGAAGGGGGCGTTCAATTTCTTACTAATGCGCGCGACAAATGCTCATCAAACGAAGGCTAACTTTGAACTGACTACTGAACCGTACCATAAACTTTTTACCTTTTTCCTTGCTGGCATTAAGTGGTCATATCGTCACTGTACCCAACCCTAGAGTTACAAACTCCTAGGAGGAAGTTCATCTTTTTAGGTTTTGGCCGCTTTTTCGGGCTTTTCGCCCACTGTGCGTCGGTCACGAAAAGGCGACGCGCTTTGCTTCCAGGGTCCGCTTGTCGCCATCAGCGACTCTGTGGGTCGTTTCCCGGTTGATAAGTGCACGGCTTCGTGCATTTGGTCGCCTTGTCGCCGAATCGTCCGTGGTACCAGCAGATGCCGCTGGTACGAGCCTCGGCCTTTGTTTTTTTTTTTTTTTTTTTTTTATTTAAATAAGCTTTAGGCCAGATCTGGCCCATAAGCAGTCATACATATTTTAACAAAGAACTTCGCCTTCATATAACATATTTATCGATTGCTATTGTAACTATATCTAATAACATTTCGTTTTGGTATTACATTGTTTCCTAAATCTATTAAGGCTATATCTTATTGCTTACGTATTGCTAAGACTATTGCACCGACTTAAGGTAACTAATTGTTATCACAGACGGATTGTTATTTGGTTTAGAAACCGATTGGCAGAGGTGCTGACATCAGTCTTGTGATCGCATGTGCTTATCACTAATATTTACACATGAATCTTGTTATTGTTACAAAAATGATTAATAATATTAAGGGCTTTAATATTTAGGTTTTTCAAGATAGTATCAATTTCTCCTGGAGGGATATTGCAAGTTCTTTGAAGCTGTCGATTCATTTCCCGTCTTCCTTCAGATCGCAGAGGACACTCCCATAAAAGGTGGTCTATATTTTGTGTCGGGTTAGAGCACTCACATATGGAGTCCGGAACTATATTAAACCTTGCAAGTGATTCCCGCGTGTTGACATGGTTGGTTCTCATCCTGCCAAATCTAACTATTAATTCTCTGGAAAGGTCGAGTCCGCTGTACCAGGGTTTTTTCTGCGATTTGAAAAATTTCTGACAGTATAGCGTTCCTTTACTGTAAAATATAGATATTAATTTGTCCGTGAAATCTTTCCACATTTCTTCCCTGTACCTCTCTCTAAAGTCAGTATAGGGAATCTTGTGGAGAGGAGAGTGGGTGGTTTGGGTGGCTTCTTTAGCAAGTCGGTCGGCTATTTCATTACCACGAATCCCACAATGAGTAGGAATCCAGATAAAGACTACAAATTTGTCATTTTGATGTAAGGAGGCCAATTCTATACTCTTCTGTTTAATATCTACTATGTGGAAGTTTGTTTTGGTGTTAATACAAGGATTGTCGAGGCTCATTATTGCACTGAGGGAATCAGAGCAAATTATTAGAGGCTTATCGCTATCATGAAAGATGTTAATAGCCTGTGATATAGCTGCGCATTCTGCAGTGAAGACTGAGGCTGAGAGATTTATACTGAAGGGAATATACATCTGTTTCTCAGGACAGACAACCGCTGCACCTGTAGATAGTCCATCCTCCACTTTGGACCCATCCGTAAAGATGCAGAGGTGGTTACTATAGTGGTTTCTTATAAAATCTGTGAATTCTAGGTTGGGAGCTGGGGAACTTTGTAACCTGTGGCCTATGTCAAGGTCACATACTGCTTGAAAAGTAGTAGTGTTATAGGGTGTGGATATACATGGGAAGTTGTCAGATATATAGCAAATATCTTTGACTTTTAGCGTTTCTATGAGGCAGTTTATGAGGAGCTTGGCCTTCCCATTGGCTATGGTAGAAGGGAGTAAGGCGATAGTATCAGAGAGTTCTTTGATGTATCTATTGGAGATGTGATTGGCATTAGATATGATTTTTGTTAAGTGAGAGGTGGAAAGTCTACCATGGGGAGGTCTATAGCAAGCAGCTATGACAATCTTTACTTGTGTGTTCAGTAGCTGTACACAACAGAATTCAGTTTTCGCATCTTTGTGTTCTATGGAATTTAAGACTTTATATTTGAGGCCTTTGGCAATGAAGATGGCAATGCCACCACCCTTGCCGAGAAGACGATCTTTTCTGATGGCGTTATATCCTGCAATATTGAAGCTTTGTTGAGGGCGGAGCCATGTTTCAATGCATACTATTATGTCGGATCTAGTGGTTAAGCCAGCGATTTCAACTTTTTTGTTTATAATACTCCTGCAATTCCAGAGAGTGATACGGAGAGGACTGTCCATGATGTGTGAAATAGTATATACATATATTACTCTAAGTATTTTTTTGAGGCTACGGCTGGCTTGTACTGTTTAATGGGAGCCTGGTTGGTTTTTCTGGTGAGCAGGGTCTGTGAATTGTGGGGTGAGTTAATGGTGTTAGATGAAGATGAAGTAGGATTATGGGAAGACGGGGAGGATGTGGATGGAACTAATTTATTGATATGAGCAGAGGGAGCGGAGGGATTTGTTTTGATATTGGTTTGGGTTTCTTTCAGCGAAGTGACAGATTTGGATATATTGAGAAGTCTGGAGGAGAGGTTTGAGGGTCTGTTTGATATTTTGGATGTTGGATAGGTAGGGTGCTGTGACCAGACATTAGGGGAGGAGGTTGGACGTTGTTGCCCACCGATTGACTTTAAGGTTATAATATCCTCATGACTTTTACTCTTCAGAGGAGGGAAGTTCTCTTTAGTTCCAAGTGTGTGTGCTCCATTTATCGAACTGGGGTTTCCCATGACTACTTGTCGGGCTTCGTAGTAACTAATATTTAGTAATGACATCTGTCTATTAATTTCTTTCGTATTTTTTAGATGGGTGCAGCTTGGATGCAGGGTGGGATGGTCTTCTTTACAGTGAGCGCATTTAGGCGAGTCCTTATTTGGGCATTCTAATTGAGTGTGTCCTGATGAAGCGCAATTTCTACAAATTTTTTGACTTCGGCACCACTTGGTGGTGTGGCCAAATTTGAAGCACCCATAGCAAATTTTTATTGGTTCAATGTATAACTCAACTGAGGTGTGTATCAAGTTGTATAATTTAATGTAATCTGGAAGTATTGTCCCCTCGAAGGTAAGAACAATGGATTCACTTGGAACCCATGTCCATTTCTCATTCTGAGGGTCCCTCACTCTTCTATTTAATCTACGGGCGTCTATTATGGGTACTGGAGAGTCAGTAAATTTAAGGATATCATCAATTTCGCAGTCAGTGGAGAAACCTATGATAATTCCTCTTCTCGTAGTTCTATATTTCGGAATGAAGGTGTTAACACCCTTGAGCTCGGGCTTTTCTGCTTTAACAAATTGATTTGCTTCCATAGCTGATTTGAATTTAATAGAGAACTTCCCAAACCCCTCTGGTTTGATTTCCTCCACACCTTGATTTATCTTATTTAGGGCTTTAGCCAACAAAAGTGCATTTTGAGAATTCCTTTGTTTTACTTCGTTTTTATCAAAGGAGGCTGATACAAAGGCCGGCCCTTTATGTGTCGATGGGTATGTATTAATAGCAGGAGGATCGCGTCTTTTCTTTGCAGAGGCGATGTCAGTCTTAATCTCGTGGTTCTTACCTACTTTGTCTTCAGGTATGGGAGGAAGCAATTCTTCAGATTTTCTTTTCAGCTTTGAGTCTGCCGATCCTAATTTTGTGTATTTGACGGTGGTCCATTCCATGGATGATTCATCTGAAGGCGGTTGTTTGGACGCCATGATGGCGACGCTAAGGCCCTGGGCCTCACGGGCCCAGGTATCTAATGAACTCTCCTCTTGAAACACTGTTGCCCAGAGCACAACTATTTGAGGATATACTCAAACAAGATAATAAGATGCAAAATACAAGGTTTACTAGCGTATCTCAACTAATATTGACTAAATATCTCAACACCCAGTGGAGCTGAAAATCTCTCCCCCTCGGCCTTTGACTTGGACCTGGAACGCCCGCGGTACCGACCGCCGGATGTGCTGCGCCCCGAGCGGCGCCCTCTGTCCTCCAGCTTGGCTGTTACCATCGCGGCGATTTGTTCCACGAGAGCGTTGACATCGCCGAGCGCGGCCACGTGGCTCGTGGACGATGCGGCGGGAGTTTGTATCGTCGTTATCTCGCCGATCCGGTCCGCCAAGGTCGCCATTTTGTTCAGGTCGGTTTCATCTTGGGCCGCCAGCACCGACTGCATAGTAACCGGCAGCCTGCTGAGCCACAGCGTCCTAATGAATCCCTCTGGCACCTCGTTGCCCGCCAGGCTCCGTATGTGCCTGAGGAACTGCGACGGCGTTCTGTCCCCCATCTCCTCGTGCTCGAGGAGCTGTTTAATTTTCTTTTCCTTGGACATGGAGAGGCGTCTTATCAGCTATTACTGGCGAGGGGGGTGGTGTAGGGAGCATCAGTGTCTCCCTAGTGCATCCGCGAGGTGGCGCAACGGGCGCCAACACAGAATGTCAGGACGCGAGATGTTCTAGCGGTTTTCCCCTAGACACTCTTGGCGTCAGCCAGTCGCTCTGAATCTGCCGACAAGTGCAGACGTAATAAAGATTCCTTTACCAGCTAACACGTGTGAGTTATTACCTCCCTACGTAGGACAATACCTACATTTGGACATATTTGGTCCAAACAGCGGTGGGCTGAATCTGTGGCGTGCGCGGCGGTACATAGCTCTGGTATCTTTTGTCTGGAATAACGGGTGGTCTGACCATCGCTGGGAGTTGGCGACGGAATGAGTCATGGCGTTCTTCTCGGAGGTATCTCTCCACATCGGCAGCTTCCTTTTCAGCTTCGATCAGAGTCGTGGGTTTGCTGGTGAATATCATGTGTCCGATCTCTCTCTTGAGATCGTTTATGTAGATTTTCGTAACTCTCTTCATGGTTGCCTCCATCATTACTCTTCTGGTTATAGGTTGTGGATACTCGTTAGTAATAGCGTACGTTAGTTTATTCAAAGTTTTACGGAATCGAATGTTGAAATTCTGTACGATTTCAGTAGCTCCTTGCTTTATTTCCCGAAGTTGTTCGCTAAATTCGTCTGCAGAAGCCTGTGTGGCTACGTTTGTACGCAGTGCTTCGTAAAGCTTGGCATACGTTTCAATATTCATGTTACGAACGCTTTGTGCTGCTTTGCCTACTATCTTTTCTACTTTAATTGCTTTCAACAATAGCATCGGTTCCATGCACACGCTTCGAAGTGATTTGACTTCTTTAATAAAATCTTCAACTCCTACATCATCATCTCCGTTGAGCGTCGGGATGTAGCGTATAGCATCCTTGGCTCTCAGGTTAGTGCTCTGCGAGCTCGTTTCGCCAGGTGCATTTTCTCGCGTTAGGGCAGGTGGTGCATTGGGTTTGACTTTAGATCTAATCACGGAATCGTCTTCGGTCATGATGGAAGTATAATCCACATCGTCATCTTCAGTCATGCTCAAGCCCGTTAGATTTCTGCCTAATATCTCAATTTCTTTAACGCGTTTCTTATTCTCTTTGTCTACCGATTGTAAAGCGGCTTCTAGCATGGAAATTCTTTGGCTGTACATATCTTGTTGGCGAGTAACAGTCTCATTCTGTTTTCTAATTGTCTCCAATAATTCTTTCACCTGAGCGTCAGAGGTGCTCGGTTGTGGTTTACTCATGATTCTAACTGAATCTACACTGTCTCTCGAACTGTTGCTAGAGAAGCTATCTCTCCTAGTACTGTACGTTACAAAGGGATCCAGAGTTACTTACTTCTGGTCTTTTCTTCGTTTTGCGTGATTCCAAAGGTGCACGTATGCAGCTCGTGGTGTGGTCCGCTGATCCTCTGGGTCGAGTGTTCCCGTAGACCGAAACGCGTGATTTCGTTTACACTGACTCTAGTGGATCCTGGCAGGATCACCAAAATGTCACGTAAATTTTAACGGAATGATATAAAAGAAATGCGAGTTCTTCTGGCGTACCAGAAGATACCTTTATTACACAGTTTTACAATAGTAGCACGATTTGTCACAGGTTGGAGACGAGACTAAATACTGACTGTCGCCGGGTCGAGTGGTCCTATTTATACAAGTGGTTATCGAAGTTCGAAAACCAACGGTCGGTGTTTCTTGGGAGCGATAAGCCGGACGGTTTCCGTCTGGAGCTGATATCGCCTGATATCGGGTGAGCCGGTTGTGTGGAATGTGGGCTGTTTAATTGGGGTCACATCTGCTCGGTTCGGCGACACTCGGGCCGCCCCGGCACCCCTCCCCATGCACGCAGAGATTAGTTTCTTTACACTACCTCTTAATCTCTGAGGTGCAGGTACATACATTACATTTTTTAGTGTGCATTCCTGTGTTTGCACTTCGCCCACTGCATTGGCTTTCATGCAGTTATTTTTATTCGCTGCACCGATATCAGTGTTCAGTGTTCTTGGACCGTAAAGAAGATTCTTGTCTTTTGTTAGATGTGATGTGGAGTCTGAGTCTACCACCCAATCGTATGTTTTTACATCTCTGCAGTCTGAAAAAAATGCTACATCTGACTGCTTTCTATCCTTACCATAGGGTTCTTTTTTACTTTTCCTGAAGAAACAGTCTGCGGTGGTGTGGTTGTTCTTTTTGCAAATAGTGCACCTTATTGTTTCGTTTGATCTGCACTTGCTAGCTATGTGTCCTGCTTTATTGCATTTAAAACATTTCCTCCCGGATGCCTGAAATGCTACTGCTTCCTCCTTGTCCTTTCCTTCCTTTCTGGCTTTTTCGAACAGCAGCCTTGACGTTAGGTTAGTTAGCGTCTTCTCTTCTTTTGCTGTCGATTCCCAGGCGCCAATAAAATAATTGTATTTGTCTGGTAAGGAAGAGAGTATTTTACTTGTTAGCATTTCATCATCCAAGTTTTGATCTAGGCTTTTTAATTTGAACGCCATGTTCTCAAGTTCACTTATAAATGATGCCATACCTGTGTTTTTGCTGTATGTGAAATTGAAAAAATCACGCAAAAGTGAACACTTTTGTTGTACTGGATCCCCTTGGAAAATACTGACTAGCTTTTTATACATTTCAGTGCTTGTTTTACAGTTTATTACATGTATTAGGCAGGTGTTAGTTATTGTTGTTATTAATATTCTTTGTGCCTTTGCGTCATTTTGCAACCACTGATTTTTTTCTTGTTCCGTCGTGCATTCTTCTTGCTTGCTAGTACCCTCCACGTGGTTATACAACCCGTGAGATTTTATAACTATGTCGTATCGCGAACATTTTGGCGCGACCCAGAGTTCACGCGTTTCATCTTCGCGTGTCGTGTTGTCGAGTTGTCGAGTGCCCTGACCGTTTGACTCTGCGGAGACGCTGATCTGGATCGTTCGAGTCCTCAACAAAATCTGCCGGCCGATCTCGGGCCATCGAGGGCTTTGCCTCGCATTTTCCCCCACTCCGCATAGTCACTTCGTCCACGTGCACGCATTCCAAAGGAGCCGATTTTGTTTGTCGCGGCCGCTCAAACGTTTCGGCCGTGCGTAATGGAAACCGATCCCAACTGTCGCGGCCGATCAAACGTCTCGGCCGCGCTACAATGTATTTACACGCGCGAGCACTCGGCAACCGACTCCGGCAACTTCCAACGACAAATGCTTAACCTAAAAAAAACGCGCTTAAATCTGCGACAACTATATCTATTTGGAACTTCCAGAGTTTGAAGTTATCTTTGTTTTCCAGCTTCGTTATTAATTTTAGTTCGTCCAGAGTGACTGCCGTGGTTTTTCCTTTCTTTCTCACTGTTTTACAAATTTTTACGTTTTACCGGCCACGTGTATTTCCTAACCTCTACGAACTGGGCCCATAACCTGTTGCGAGGAAAAGATCTCACCACGCAGATGTGGAAAAGGAAAATACACTTGGCTATAACTTTTTCAGTGTTAAGAATATATATTCAATAAGCAGTTATTAATTTGGATTAACAGTTGTACTTTTACTGATATAGATATATATACGGTATATCGTACAAATCTCTGTAATAGCCAAGAGATTCCAGGTCGTTATGACCCGCGAATATTCGATGGTCGCAGCAAACCCTACGCCTCTGGTGGAAATCGTTAGGGGGACGGCATATGATTGCAGAGTCAAAGACATATTAGTCAGCGACTTCTCCAATTCCGCAGCGTCAGAATCGAATAACCCATACTTCCGTGCGATGTTGTCTCTGATTTCTTGATTTTGCTTGGTACCTATCTTCTTACGAAATGCTTCGGACGTCCTCTTTCGTGAAGCCTTGCCGGTCTGCTTCTTCTTCGCAGCGAGTGGCTTAGTGTCACTTGCCTTATCGATCGTTGCACCATCAGTCTGCATAGCCTCCATTGTAATATGAAGATACTAAACAAAAGAAAGTACAAGGGGGAAGGTTCCGTCTATCTATTACCGTGTTGGATTGTATCTGGCATATTTCAGAGTTTGCGAGTCTCGCTTCTCGCAGAGTGAGATGCAGTCGTACCCGCTTCGCAATCTCGTCTATTTCAGTGAAGAAGTCCGACAAATTCTGGTCACGGTTTCGCAAGTCCCGGTGGCCACCTCGGCTATTCTCGGAGCAATTGGGCGAATCGAGGGATCCTCAGTGTGGCACTCGTATTTGCCTGAGGTTGACATTAACGATCCAGTTAGTTGCGCACTCTTCTTATCACCTACCAACATACGTGATATCATGTTGAAGATTAACACCGATGCAACTCCTCTCGCCTTTCGGCAAGAGTTTCGACGTTACTGTTCTGTTCCCGGCATTTATTGGAGTGTTGATTCACGAATACAGAACGCTGACGATGTTTGGCCGGCAGATTACGGTCCTGATCAGCTTCGTGCTGACGTGCACGCATACACCAGATATATATACGGTATAACAGTTTTGAACTTTCAAACGTTGGGATATTACGCACGAGTATAATACGACTCGCGTACCAACGACGTCGGTGTCACGTAATTAATCACGAAACTTTACAAAAAAAAAAAGGAGATGTTGAGCCGCAGCCCAACACTCTAACTCTTTATTCACAGTACAATAATTACAATATATATTCACTTTGCGATACGTATGCTTACGCGCACCCTCGGCTCCAAATCAAGACTAAGGAGTACACTGTATGGCGCTTGATTTTACAGCTGAATATGTGGAAACAGAGTTTGGGCATACCACCGCATAATCCACATTTGTTAAGTACGTACAGTAAACCTAGTCCAGCGCAAATGTATCCTATAATTTGTACGGTGGTCAATCCCCATGATTTCGCTTGACCTATTCTATGTTCGAATGACAATTTCTGCACCTGGTCGTTTATGATGTTTAGATCGTCGCAGAATGCCGGGTAGTAATCTACAATCTTCGGGGTTTCTCGAATTTTGGTCAATATGATACTCCAATCGGTTTCTGAAGGAAGTGGCGCTGTTTTAACGTTAATTTCGTACGTTATATTCTTAGTTCTGCCCGCGATTCTCATGTGCTCCTCGTTGTAGATCAGATCAATGGTCGTATTGGTTTGAATCAGTGAAGCTGTCCGTAATTCAGTTACGCTGTGTGTTTTCCCTTCAAAAATCGTTACATTTATGGGTATCTTCGGGATCGCTATAAAGTGATTCTCGGTTTTCAATGGTATAAAGCTTATGTCGTCTATGTTAAATATCACATATTTGCAGTATGAAATTTTGTCTAAGTTGCTAATAATTTCGGAATTACAATCGTGTTTTGCGCGTCGGTCCTGTACAAGATGGGTTTGCCTGCAAATGTAAACAGAATGGCGAAACATACACTGTGACTCTAAATACTTATCGTCTACGCTCATAAAATGCAATCCGGACGTGAGGTAGATCGGCTTCTCGACTAGGGGTGCCATGAAAACATTATTATTACGAGTGGGGATGGGATACACCTGTTCTATGTCCCAATCAGAATCGACTATGGTGGGTATACTAATTTTGAAAAAGAGTTTGTTCTTGGTGGAGAATATCACAAGTGACGAGACGTCTATTATGCTTCTAAAGTTTTCTTCGGTTGGAGTGAAAAGATTGTTTAATTTCCGATCTCTAATCAAGGTCAAATAGTGGTCCAGAAATGTTCGATGATCTATAGCTTGAGGGCTGATGACTCCCTGTTTTCCTAACATTATTGCGTTAAACAACTCGTCTATTTGAAAGTGTAAATCTGTAATGGCACTGTTAACGGTTAATATTTTGACTAAGTACATTTCGTGTCTTCGCAACGTTTTCTGTAGCTCGGCGTTTACTCTATGTATCTCTTCTATACTTTCTGTCTTTAATACTTTCTTAATCAGAGTGGTCTGGTTTGCGGCTATAATTTTTAATTGATTTTCGCCTTCGAAAAGTTTGTCAATATTCGCGTTGACCGTTGTCAGATCGTCTTCGTCTAGTGTGCCGAATAGTGTTTTGCTAACTTGTCCTATGGCGTCTATAAGTCCTCTCCTATATCTAAAGTGAGTAATTGATTTTAAATGTAAACTTAAATTCTTAATATTCTTAAATTTAACTATTAATCCGGGGACTTGAGCAAATTCCGTGCAATTCTCTCTGCACCGCTCGAATTCACGTTTCATTTCATCGACTTGTGTTTCGAGAGGGTCGCGATTTGCTCGAACACTTCTTCTAAATTAAATCCTATAAAGATCTCGGCTTTATCTGCGTACAGGTAGGCCTTAGCTATTTTCTCGTGGAAAATGGCATTGTCTTTAACCCTTTTAGCACCGAGCGAAAAGAGCGTACCTAGGCGAAGAATACCGGGCCGAATCGACGAATTTGTAGAGGTTTGCGAAAATGCTCGTAAAAACCAAAGTAGGCGTGATATTTACAAAATTCAAAAAGCAGCATATTGCGAAATGGATAGAGAATAAATCGATACCAATGGAGTTTCGATATTTATTAAAAATCATAAGAATAACATAAATGTAAGACATCATGAAAATCGTACAAAGTAATTTCTCTTTTTCAAAACGTAATTGCATATAGAAAAAATCATCGTTTGGTCATCGCTTTATATATATCTGGTAGTATAGTGTATAGACATTGCATTTTGCAATCATTTGCAATGAAACAGCTGGTGTCGGATATCAAAACGAAAGGATAACGCTATGATGCACGGCAAGCGTCAGACAAATCTAATACCCAAGTGGATCGTGCAGCTGGTAATACGTCACTAAAAAAATATAAGTGTTATTATAGATATTTATAGTTAGTTCTCTGTCCACTAAAAATGTGTAATATTTCCTTATTTTTACTTACACAAGCCATTTATTCGCAATGATGCATACTCATGCATACACCATGCAACCCTTTATTGCAATGATTGCAAATTGTGCGCGATCTTCGTACAGGCCCTCCATCCACCCTACTGCAAACAACGCAGACCTTTTCCTTCCTTCCAGGAAGTTTACGGATACCTGGGACTGTGGAATCTCTCGATGTGTGACCCAATGAACTTTCTGGATTCATATTTTTTTCAGCCATCCATTCTTTCGTGATCGACTGAATGATACTGGTTATAAAATCGAGTCTAGTCATAACCTTTCCTTGTGGATTGTGTTTGTATAATATGTATGCATTCAAGACCATGCGAGAGAAAATGGAAAATACCACTTTCTTCCAATATTTCACTGTTCTCCTCTCGTCCAAATATGAGTAAATCATCATATCTGAGACATCAATGCCTCCCATATATTTGTTATAGTCGCAGACGAGTGCTGGTTTATGAACTTCTATTTCCTGATTCCGTCTTCGAATTACAGCTGTTTTATTTCCGGCTGTTCCATGCGTTGACAACAGTAGTACATTTTTTTTTCTGGGATTTCTTTTCTCTGTACGCTAATAGAAGTATTTCCCGATTTCTTAGGTACTTATATTCGCCCACTTCCAATTTTTGTTTGAGCTGCGATGGAATATTTTTCCTGTTACTACGTATGGTTCCGGATAAAAATGTATTCTTCTCATACAGAGATTTTGCTAAGGAGATGCTCGTAAAAAATTGTCGACAGTTACATGGTATCCTTTCATACAGAAGTTACTCATACTGAGTAATTTATCTATTACTACTTGAGCGAGGCCTTTTTCTTTTATTTCTCTTTTGTCGCGTTGGTCCTTGGCTCCCCGATAACAAAAAAATGAGAGACAATAGTGTGAGACTGCATCGGCCAGCATCAAAAATTTTATGCCCCATTTGTGGTGCTTCTTATTTGGCAAATACTGGGTCAGTGTTGACCTGCTTTTGGTGCCTACTAACGATTCGTCCACGCTCAAGTGCTGATTTGGCGAATAATAAAATTTGAATTTGCTATTTGCATGAGCAACGACAGGTTCAAACTTTGCTGTTGGGTCGTATTCATTGCTATCACGTCCTGCTAATGTGCTATTGTCCACAGTATGAAAAAATTTGTAGAGTAAGTGGAATCTATTTCGGCTAAACATTTGACCAAACCATGGGATGTATCGATGATTTTGTGACCAGTAACTAAAAATTGTTGGTCTACGGCTTATTCCCATTTCAAGTAAAACGGCTATGAATGCTTTCAACTCTTTGACTGTCGTTTGCTTCCAGGTGAATGTTGTAGATCTATTTGCTGGTCCAGCATTCTCGAAAAACTGTTGTGCGTACCGATTTGTTTCTAATCTCAGCATGTTCAGAAATTGGTACGTAAAAAATAAATCGAAATACTCAATTGGTTTGGATATGTTTCGTGGCAAATGTTTAGGGCCGGGTATTTCCGAAAATAACGGGCGCGGGTTATATTGGCTATCGTTTTCCACATTTACTTCCCTGAAATTCATGAGAGATTCCACACTACCACTCTCGCCATCTTCATCTTCCAATTCTTTTTCGCTGGATTCACTGTCGCTATATATCCTGCGATCACACCGACGGCTTGGCGCAAATAATTCGTCATCACTGTCAACTTGTTCTTCAGCTATATCTAATTCGTCAATAATTCGCACTACTTCTGCTTCATCCATGTTCGTAACAGGGTATAATTTTTCGAAAAAGGTAGCAACAAAATTGACAATATTTTCTGCTGCTAATTGTGTTTCTATGAAGACGTTGACGGCTTTTGAACACTGACTGCACGTTCGACGGATCAAGAAAGACTGAAAGAGATTTTAGGCTCGCAGTGTCGAAGCATGGATGCCACTTGAGTTTTCTGATGACTATCGTAAACATCGTAAAGATTGCGATTACGGTCCAAAGAAACTATCTCGTGTCGACGGATATCCGAGGGATATCCCGTGTCCCGTTTCTATCTTATCTCGGCACGAAACAACATAGGATATAACAAAAAGTTGATCTACTAAACATTTTTTCACTTATGTTGCATCGAATATGAACCATTTTAACATTTTATGAAGTTATACTTAAACACAGATCTCTTGTGATGAGTATAATAAGGCTCTAACGGAGGCGCAACGATATATCGTCGTTGGTATTTTTGGCGAGTGCACCGAACGACGATATATCGAGTAATCCTCCAAGAGTAATCCTTGCTCCGTGCATAGGCTCTTTATTTCACGTGCTTCATTAATGAATTATTCTACACCGATATCGTTCTCTCCGTTCATCACGGGTACGTATCGTGAGGCGTCTTTGGCATTGAGGTATGGTGCCGTAGCAACAATTGGAGTCGTGCTGGCCGGGGTTCTCATGTCTGGCATTGGGTTCTGTGGAGGCGGTATTGGCGGGGTGACAGGATTGGGTGTATGGGTGGCTGGCATTGACCAGTGGGCTAGGCGAGAGCTCCTATCGTCAGTCATCATTGAACCAATTTCCGTAGAATTGATATCCTCCATCATTCTCAAGCCTTTTGTCGTTCGAGTCAGAGTCTCAATTTCTGTAACTCGGTGTCTATTGTCTTCATTCGCAAGTTTCAGTGCGTCTCTGAGGCCTGCTATTTCTTCACAGAACAGTCTTTCCTGATTTTGCATGCTATTCATTATTAGCTTAAAGTTCTCGTTAGCACTATTGCCCGAAGCCGTAGCTTTGGATTTCTCTCCGCTGGTTCCAGGCGGTGTGATTTGACTTATCTTCGTAGAGAATGAACTGTACACTGTATCTTCACTGGAGTTGCTGGAGAAGCTAGCCTTCCTATCACGGTATTGAGAATACGAATCCAGGACTTACCTTTCGTAGAAATCCGTATTGTCTCCAAAATCTTCCGTTGATCCTCGGTTCCCGTAGGCCGAAGTCGTAGCTCCGTTTTACACAAGATTCTTCCGGTTCGTTGATCCTCGCGCTTGTGGATTCCCGTAGGCCGAAATCGTAATTTCGTTAATCAAAAGACTCGATGGATCCTGGCAGGATCCCCAAAATGTCACGTAATAATCCCGATGAAAATATTTAAAAAAACTTTATTGCTCAACCGTAGTTGAGTACCACTGAATTAGTTACAAAGATTATTACAATGATCGAAATATACGCAGGACGTACGCGGGTGACACTAGAACAAAGACTGAACGCTCGTGCCCCGGGGCGACGGCCTCTTATACCGTCGTCGGAGGCAACTGACCGTTGGGGACATTTGATCTCTTCTTATTTCCGGGAATTCTCCGAAAGTGGTGCCGTGTGCAACGGACCATAATCGGGTGTGGTCCCTGTGACACAAGCATTGTCACGCAACGGTGTTAATTTCGGAATTACGTTTTGTGCTTGTACGCGGTCTTTTTGAACTCCCTCACGACCTGCTCAATCTGCTTATGGGTCCTGGTGCCGTAATAGATCCTCGATAGCTTCATCTTCTTTCTAAAATTCATTAACGAAGCTTTAGCAACGCTGCGCCGCGTTTCAGTCGGACGAATCTACCGAAAGCATTCTCACTGGTCTTCGACGTTGTTGTAGCCATTGTTGCATTCTTGCGAAGAAGCCTCTTCGTCAAGAAAATGCTCTAAATCTAAAATAATCCACTGTGTGCTTTTGATTCTTTCAAAACCTTTGTTGGAGTTATATTTAACAAATATGTAGCTGTTAAAACAGCTTCTCCCCAAAAAGCTTTGTCTCAACCAGCTCCAGCTACCATAGCCCGAGCCTTTTCCGTTATGGTTCCCACCATACGTTCAGACACACCATTTAACTGTGGATTACGTGGAACTGTTAAGTGGTAGTAGCTTATGCTTTTTTCAACGCAATAATCTTTCATTTCATTTTACAAATACTCCCTATCATTATCACTATATAAATTTACTAATTTTAACCCTTTTAGTGCCGGGCGAAAAAGCGGTGCCTATGCGAAAAAGACCGGCCGAATTTCATGGTTTTACAAGGGTTTGAGAAAATGCTCATAAAAACCAAACGAGAAACAATATTTACATGATTCAAAAAGCAGTATATTAAGGACGAAATAGAGAACAAAACAGTGTCGCTAGTTTTTCAATATTCATTGGAAATTATATAAATAACAAAGGTATAAAAGATCATAAAGAAAGTAAAAGTCCAGTGCTCTCTTACAAAACGTATTTGCACATACGAAAAGTCATCTTTTCATCATAATTTTATATAAACCATTTATTACAAAGTATATACTTTGCATTTCCGATATATTTTGTAACAAGATAAATAATATTACATAAAAAACATAAAAAATAACTCGGAGGTACGTGGTATGCGCCAGACGGATTATCTCTTCCGAAATACGTAATTGTTATAGGTAATATAACATTGCTGAAACAAAATTATGTTGTCATAAATATATTTGTTATATAATTTTGCATAATACTTCATTATAAGAACATAAATATTTATATTTATATTTATTTTGTAAACGTGTAAAATTTTGTTATTATAACTCACCCAAATAATTTATTTAGCATTCGTGGCTACTAATGCACACACCATGCAATCCTTTATTGCACCTATTGCAAACTTTGCGTGATTTTCGTTTAGGCCCGCCATCCTTTCTACTGCACACCACGCAAACTCTTTCCAGTTTTCCTGGAAGTTTTTGTACACCTATGGGGGGCACATTTGTGGATGTTTCAGCCAATGGTGTGACGTTTGCCATCCTCTTTGCTGTCATCCATTCTCTGGTTATCGACTGAATGATATCCGTTATAAATTCAAGTCTTGTTTTTTTTCGCCGTCTGTATTTTCCTGATATAGAATGTAGGCATTCAACACCATTCGGGATAAAATGGAGAAAACTACTTTCTTCCAATACTTGAGAGTTCTTCTTTCATCCAAATACGAATACAACATCATGTCTGATGTGTCTACGCCTCCCATATGTTTATTGTACTCACTCACAATTGCTGGTCTTTCGACCTGTGTCTGTTCATTTCTTTTTCTAATTGTAGTTGTTTTATTTTGAGCTTTTTCATATGTGGACAAGAGTAAAACATTCTTCTTCTGTGATTTTTTTTCCCGGTATGCTAATAATAATATTTCGTTGTTTCGGGCGTACTTAGATGCGCCCTCTTGCAATTTCTGCTTCATAAACAGTGGAATATATTTTCTATTGCTACGGATTGTACCAGTCAGGTATGTCTGTTTTTCGAACAATGATCTTGCTAAGGAAATACTTGTAAAAAAATTGTCGGCCACCACGTGATACCCTTTCATAAAATAATTGCTCATATTCAATATTTTATGTATTACGACGTAGCTAAGACCGTTTTTTTTTTTATTTCTTCTTTATTTGTTTGATCTGTGGCTCCTTTATAGCAAAAAAATGATAAGCAGTAATGGTTAACTGCATCAGTCAGCATCAAAAATTTTATTCCCCATCTGTGATGCTTCTTATTTGGAAGATATTGAGTCAACGACGTTCTACATTTCGTGCCGACTAACGATTCGTCAATACTCAAATGTTGATGAGGCGAATAGTGATACTTGAATTTTTTATTTGCATGGCTAACAATTGGTTCAAATTTTGCTGTAGGGTCATATCCTGGGCTATTACGTGCTGCTAATTTGTTATTGTCTACGACATGGAAAAATCTTAAAATTAATTGAAAGCGATTTCGGCTGAACATTTGGCCAAACCATGGAATTTGTCTATGGTTTGTTGCCCAATAACTGTAAAGTGTCGGTCTACGTGTGACACCCATTTCTAATAGAACAGCAATAAAAGCCCTCATTTCTGACACTGTGGTTGTCTTCCACTCTGCTGCTCTGGATCTTGATGGTACATTGATTCTGTTCAGAAACTGCCTGGCATATCGGTTTGTTTCCTTCTTCAATAAGCTCAAAAATCCTTCAGTAAAAAATAAATCGAAATACTCTCTCGGTGTGGAATTTCTTAGTGGCATATGTTTAGGCCCAGCAACTTCCATAAATTGTGGGCGAGGATTACGTTGGCAGTCATTGGCCACGGTAACTTCACGAAAATTTGTCAGTGCTTCCTCACTATCGCTTCCCTCAAGATCTGGTTCGCAATCACTCGCATCACTATCACTATCTATTCTACGTGGATGCCGACTACTTGGTGCCACGATATTTTCATCGCCAATATCCACCTCCTCAACCATTCGAACTAATTCCGCTTCATCCATGACGGTGTATTTTTTATAAAAAGGTTGCTGGTAAAATTTTAGAAATCCTGTCTTGTAATTGTTGGTTTGTCAAAAACAAAAATGTTTGACACAAGCGGAAAACAACGGTGATAACAAAAATGACGCTTTCAGACTCTCACTGGGACAAAACGAAATATACTGCTCACGACAACGATCGAAGAAAAACTAACTGATCCTACGTCTCGTGAGAGTCTTCAAACAGTTGTTTATAAAACGCTCTCGACATTTGCCGATAAGGGCCCAACGCCACGGCGATTCACGCCGCAGGTCGGATGTCGCCTGAGCGGCGACCATCGGTGTTTATGTTAGATTTCGTTGGCCCAAGCAATAGGAAAAATTCGTCGTCCACAAAGAGTTAAATCGAAAAACTATTTTTTTTTAATTCTCTTGTAATGAAATTAGACCATTTATAACGTATTATAAATTTATTTTGAGATAGAGTTCTCCCGCAATGCGAATAGTAAAGCGCTATAAGGCGCGGGCCGATATATCGGCTCCGGCACTTTTCGCCAGTGTAGCAAGAGCCGATATATCGGCCTCCGGCACTAAAAGGGTTAAATTAAAATGAGCTTCGCTTTTGGCAACATAATCTCGAAAGGCAGAAAATACATCTGACTTCCGAGCAATTAAATATGTAACGCAATAATGAGTATATTCATTCAAAAACAAAACAAAATAATTTCTTTCATTAATTTCTTTCTTTCATTTATGAACAATGAATAATGGGCGTCGTAAATGGTAGTCGTGCTTGTTTTCCATTTACACAAGCTTCGCATAAATTAACGTTTACTCTAACTTTTTCTATTTGCTTTATATCCGCAAACATCTCTTTATTCTTTAACTTTAAGAATTTATTTTTACCGATATGCCCTAAGCGCTGATGCCATAATGTATAATCATTTCTTTCAGCACTAGTTGCTTGAGCAACACAATTTTTAAAATTCATATCAAGCATAAATTCAATAACAGTTAAATTGTACAAAGGTTTACATGACATTACAATGTTACCACTTTTACGTATTTTTACTCCCAGTTCATCAAACGTCACGCTCATTCCTGCCTGCTGAATTCTTCGAACCGAAAGTAAATTATACGGTACATCTGGACAGTAGTATACATCCTGCAGCGTCGCTTGAATACCCATGTTGGTGGTGATATTTATGGTACCCCTCTTTTGTTGCACTAATGTGTATACCATTCTTCGCAACGGAAATTTTTATTGGTACAGGAAGTTTGTCAAAATTTTCGGCTACATCTTCTCTGTTGATTATGTGATCCGATGCAACCGAATCCAAGATAAATGTAATCTTATCTTGATCAGATTTGTCCTTCTCTTCATATTCTCCCACCATAAACGCAACACGTGATGGGTCATAATTTGTTGAAGATGTATTATAATTTGCTGAAGATGCAGATGACTGTATTACTTCAATTGTTTGAGCCATTTTCTCACTTTGAATGTTTGCATTTTTCACCTGTCTTTTATAATAATAACAGTCCCTTTTTATATGGTTTGTTCTCCCGCACTGATAACATCCTTTAATTTGTTCTTTAAATTTAGACGATTTATTATTATTATTATTATTAACCCTTTGCACTCGGGGCCTTTTTCGCGCTGCGCTCCAGCAACTCGAGACGTTTCGCAGCCTTTTTGACGCATTTCTTACCAGTAACTTAAAATCATTACACACAAATTAATGTATAAAATTTTTATATTTTAACATTTTATATATCTTTACACCTTTATAAACATAATTTCTTAAATATTAGTCTCTGTAATTTCTCTGTGTATGATATTTTATGTAACAATTCCCAAGATGCATGCCCGGCTTGTCGGGGCAAGTATTACAATAATATGTTGTTTGATGCCTTTTTTCGGATTTATTTCTATAAGAACAGACTTTGCAGTCGTTCCTAACTCCTGTTAGAATATTGTGTAGCTTTCCATTCAAGCGGATATATTCGGAATCGGAGGTTGAAGTCGAGGCTCGATCGCGTGGCTGGCGAAAATCTCCAGTCAATTGGTGGACTAATGTTTTCAAATATCGCAAGTGATTAAGCGTCTGTTCGTTTCTCTGCTGTTTAGTGGCTTTATATAAAATATATGAATTTATTGAACAAATTTCTAAACCCCAAAAAAACAGTTTACGCCACCATTTTAGCGATTTTCTTAAGAAACAGTACGTTGAGGCATACTGATCTGCACGATCGACACCGCCCATATGTTTGATATAATTTATTACTACGTTAGGTTTCTTGACAGTCACTTCTACTCGAACCCGCGTCGAAGAAACTAAACGTAAACAGTTACTGCCGCGCATCGAGTTACCGCAGCAAACCAAGTGGTGAGCGAGAGTCACCTCTCGAGTGCAAAGGGTTAATATATTGATTTTAAAAATTTTTCGAAATTTTATAATTATTCTTCTTTGTTTTATTTATTTTAAAGCCTGCACTAAGTACTTTTAAACTTGTGTCCCGATTTTCGTTCATTAGTTTCACTTCGTAATCCAGTAATCTAGTTTTACCGCGAACGCCAATGTTAAATTATCATCTGATAATGTCTCTATCGCGGTTATTATACCATCATAAGAAGCAGGTAAAGTCATTAATAAATTTGACACTTTGTCAGTTTCTTTCAGCACATCTCCCGCTGCTGAAAGCTCCGAAATTAATTCATCAAATATTTGAAAATGTTTTATTGGTGGCGTATCACTTTCGAGTTTTAAGTTTAATAATTTCTTTTTAACAGCTAATTGTGTAACTACACTCTTTCGCTCATAAACAGCGTCCAAATCGCGTAGCACTTGCTTAGCACTATTGGCTGATTGCACAAAGCTAAGAAAAGAATATGACAAATATTCCACAATAATGTTCTTTGCAATTCCTTCCGCTTCGATCCATTCATCAGTTAACTTATCAGGAGTTGGCTGATCAATAACTTTGATCACCTTTAGTTCGGTTAACAATGAATTCTAAATTTCCATACACTGTACTTTTCACCATTAAATGGTTGAATGTTTCTCTTTGTATTTAAATTTGCCATTGTTTTATTGTCTTTATATTTAACTGTACACTTAAAACTATGCACACACACACAAATATATGTAATGGTTATAACTATTTTATTTATCCTTTACGGTCTTTTATTTCATTTAATACACTACTCAGATAGTACACAATTAAACTGAGTTTAATTCATAACTGGGCCCATAACCTGTTGGGATATGGGGTTTATTTTAATAAACACACAGTGTGGTCCCTGTGACATTCCCCCCATCTTAGAGTGGAGCTGGTCCCTCAGCTTCGATATTGGAGGCTTTTCTTCAGGATGCTCTTTGGGATGTTGGCTCGTCGTCTCTCGAATAATACCTCATCTTCTCCGATGACACGGGATGGACGAAAGCTTATCGCTAACGGCTCGATATAAGAATCGGAGTATTCATTAGTCGCAGGCGCGCTCGGTACAGTGTTGATCGTATTTGTCTTAGTCTTACAACACAGCAAATGTATACACAATTTCGATGGCATCACATTACCTAGCATGCTGAGTATTCCGGTTTTGTTTAATACATAAAGGCCTAATAATCCTACAGAAATGTAGCTAATAATCTGAAATGCTGTGCATCCGTAGCTTTTAAGGGTTTTGATTCTATGTTCTACTTGTACTTTGTTAAGTTGATGGTCCAATTTATTCAAGTCTAGTTTGTATTGTTCGATGGTCCCTGCATTGTGATTTGTATCATGTATCTTTTCAAATTCTGAAAATAAATTGCTTAAACTGTCATTTGTTGGCAATTCTAATTCTTTTCGCTGTAAGGTGTAATTAACGCTCGCTTTAGTTTCGCCAACCTGTATGTGTTCATTATTGAATATTAAATCACATGTTGCGTTCGCGTATAAAATGGAATTTCCTGAAATGGTTATAATATCGTGTTCGTTGTCGCAAATAGTGTTAATCTCGGTAGCTCGCTCGGGTATAACTAGGTAGCGATTTCCTGAATGTAAAGGTATGAAAACAATTTGATCAATTTTGTAAACCGAAAAGGTGCATGTACGGATTGTCGATTGAAATCCTATCAATTCTGTATCGCAGTTTGCTTTGTTTTGTCTTCCGCGGATCGGTTGCGTTTGCTTGAAAATGGTGGTGCCTAATTTCTTTCGACAATGTTTCGTTAAATATTCTTCGTCTACGCTTATGAAGTTCGGACCTGAAGTAAAGAATATTGGCCTGATAATAACGGGTGCTAAGAACACGTCGTTCTTCAAAATCGGGACGGGGTATAAGCGTGACATACTCCATTCTCGGTCTGGAAGAATTGGAATCGATACTTTAAAGAAAACTACACTGTCGTATATAAATACTGATAAATCGCTAACGTCCAAAATGAATTGAAAATGTTCCACGTCCGGTTTTATAAGAGTTTGCAAATTCTTTTCTTTTAATAACTTTTCGTAATTCGCGAGAAATTCCTTAGGCTCTATCATCTGAGGACTTATTATTCCTTGTTTACCTAATACAATGATATTTAATACTTCATCGATTTCAAAATGAAGTTCGGATATGGCGTTCGTGGCGTGAATAATATTTTGCAAATATGTGGCGACGTCTTGCATTTTCTGTTCTAATTCGGCGGTCGTGTGTTTTAGCAACTCAAAATTCTTCATACTGTCGGAACTTACAATCTTTCGTATCAGTGAGGTTTGGTTCGAAATTGCAGATTTTAAATTGTTATTTTGATCGAAAAGTTTGTCTATGTTTTCGTTTATCACATCTAAATCGTCATTATCTAATGTTCCAAAAAGTGATTTTGATACAGATCCTAAAAAATTTAATAATCCTCGCTTGTTTCTACGGTGTGTTATAATTCTGAGGTGTGTTACAAGATTTGCAGGTCGTTTCTGCGCGGAAAGCATTGCTTTAATTTCTGAATCGTAGCTGCAACCGGTCTTTTCACAATGCTGTTCTAAAGTATGCGTTAGGCTACGTATTTTCGCATAGTTTTCGTATATATCGCTGGTATCTAAACCTATTATAACATTTATTCAATTATTATAAATATATGCTACATCTATATTCTCGTGGTATAGCGATGAATCTCCAAAAGGTTGTAATATAACTTTAGCGAATCCGATTCCTATGAACGGAAGGATTGTCTCAATGGTGTAAGGTCCTAGCCATTCTTGGTCTAGTTTATGCTCTTTATGGTCATTATGAACCATGACTAAATTTCCAATGTTAAACAAAGTTTGTGGTTTAATAATCTTTCTTTGCTTATCTCGCAAATTTCTCTTTTTACTTTTAACTAGCGTTTCTCGCTCTGCTTTTAACTTCGCGTTCCATTCTCGTTTACGAAATTTGACTTCTTCTGGAAGAGTTCTTTGAGGGTTCTTGGATATGGTCGAGGGAAGATTTGCCTTGTGGCCAAATATCAATTCGAAAGGAGTGAATCCGGTGGATTCATGGATCATGGTGTTGTAGGCTAAGCAGATGAAATTTAGAGATTGATCCCATTCGGAATCTTTCTGTAAGGAACTTCGAATCATGTCTTTCACTACTGCGTGCGTTCGCTCGAGAAGGTTGATCCCTGCTCCTGTGTCGACAAGTAGTCGCACGGTTCCTGGTTGATGTACTCGATTCAGTTCGATGGTAGGTAATCTTCCAAATTGTGTGTTATTGATCCGTATTCGGGACCGGGGTCTTCCGTCGTGTCCTCGTAATCCAGATTGTTGACTCTCGGTAGGCCGGGTGCTCGAAAATTTTGACATACGTTCGCCGTGTGTCCGAATTGCTGGTACATCTCATTCTCATGTGGTCTGAGAGTGGTTGTTTCTCTGCTTGGCTGAATTTGGGTGTACTGCCGTTCGGCTGAACAGGTGGGCTGACGTGTCGCTGAGGTGGGAGAGCGAGTCTCACTGCTCGTTGAAAATTGGTTGTTACCGGTGGAGTGGAGCGTCTGATACCTGTAGGGGGTACCTGGCGGCGTCGACTGTGCTCTTCTCTAACTAATCGTTCGAAAGACATGGCGCGTGTTTCAGCGTCGTGCAAGTTGAGTGGTAAATTGCAAAGTAACATTCGGGAGAGTTCGTACTGTAGTCCTCGTGCATAATCGGTTACTGTGTCTCTTTGTAGGCGGTCGATCATGGCTCTGCGCGTTATCTCGTCGCGATATTCATTCGATATACTGTAGGCCAGTGCGTTAAATGCCTTCCTAAAGCGAATGTTGTAATCTTGAACTCGCTCATTCTGATATTGCTTTACCTCTCGTAAACGGTCTTGGTTTTCGCGTACCGTGGTCTGGGCTGCCACATTTCTCCTCAAGGCTTCGAATAATGTTCCGAAGTCTAAAATTCTCAAATTCCTAATGGCTGCTGCTGCTTTGCCAGTTATTTTCTCAATTTTAATTATTTTCAAGAGTAATCCTTGCTCCGTGCATAGGCTCTTTATTTCACGTGCTTCATTAATGAATTCTTCTACACCGATATCGTTCTCTCCGTTCATCACGGGTACGTATCGTGAGACGTCTTTGGCATTGAGGTATGGTGCCGTAGCAACAATTGGAGTCGTGCTGGCCGGGGTTCTCATGGCTGGCATTGACCAGTGGGCTAGGCGAGAGCTCCTATCGTCAGTCATCATTGAACCAATTTCCGTAGAATTGATATCCTCCATCATTCTCAAGCCTTTTGTCGTTCGAGTCAGAGTCTCAATTTCTGTAACTCGGTGTCTATTCTCTTCATTCGCAAGTTTCAGTGCGTCTCTGAGGCCTGCTATTTCTTCACGGAACAGTCTTTCCTGATTTTGCATGCTATTCATTATTAGCTTAAAGTTCTCGTTAGCACTATTGTCCGAAGCCGTAGCTTTGGATTTCTCTCCGCTGGTTCCAGGCGGTGTGATTTGACTCATCTTCGTAGAGAATGAACTGTACACTGTATCTTCACTGGAGTTGCTGGAGAAGCTAGCCTTCCTATCACGGTATTGAGAATACGAATCCAGGACTTACCTTTCGTAGAAATCCGTATTGTCTCCAAAATCTTCCGTTCATTCTCGGTTCCCGTAGGCCGAAGTCGTAGCTCCGTTTTACACAAGATTCTTCCGGTTCGTTGATCCTCGCGCTTGTGGATTCCCGTAGGCCGAAATCGTAATTTCGTTTATCACAAGACTCGATGCATCCTGGCAGGATCCCCAAAATGTCACGTAATAATCCCGAAGAAAATATAAAAAAAACTTTATTGCTCAACCGTAGTTGAGTACCACTGAATTAGTTACAAAGATTATTACAATGATCGAAATATACGCAGGACGTACGCGGATGACGCTAAAACAAAACTGAACGCTCGTGCCCCGGGGCGACGGCCTCTTATACCGTTGGAGGCAACTGACCGTTGGGGACATTTGATCTTTTCTTATCTCCGGGAATTCTCCGAAAGTGGTGCCGTGTGCAACGGGCCATAATCGGGTGTGGTCCCTGTGACACAAGCATTGTCACGCAACGGTGTTAATTTCGGAATTACGTTTTGTGCTTGTACGCGGTCTTTTTAAACTCCCTCACGACCTGCTCAATCTGCTTATGGGTTCTGGTGCCGTAATAGATCCTCGATAGCTTCATCTTCTTTCTGTCCTGAAAGAACCTGACCCCACTCAGTTGGGTTAACAACTGAGTTATAGTTTTCTTATATATATATATATATATATATATATATATATATAAGAAAACTATAACTACACTTAACCTCATTAGGTTATATTAGGTAGTATTACACATTTGTAATACTGTTAACATTACATTTTGCACTCTCATCTCGGACTAGCACACGCGGCTTACATATTTCTCCTACTGCGATACTCTCGTACTTCCCACTCTCTCCACACGCTCTAGTCCAGCGCTGTTCACGCACTCAAACATATCAAAACACACACACAAAGCATAGATTTACTCGCATATCCAAACAGTCCTAATAATTAGTTGTAAAAATACAGTACCACGATTTTATTATTCTGGATTTATGTGAATACAAACCAGTGAATTAAATCTTTCAGAACTTTCTGATATTGTGGTATCAAAATTCGTTACTTCTTGGACAGATTTCAATGACAATTCGTCTAAGAAAGACCTCTCCTCGCCATGACACACGATATTTTGAGACGCATTTGCATTAACTGCTATGTTCTTTAATAGGCTTTCAATTCCTTCTAATTTATTGAAAATTTGTTTTATTTCGTACTTTAATTCTATATATTGACGATTTAATAGTGTCAATTGTCCTTCGGTGAACGACGTTGTATCATTCATAGTTTTATCTGTACAATTGCATAAAATTGCGATGTCTGCACGTTTCGAATAATTCGAGTTTCGGCCAACTGAATTTCTTGGGCTCTCAGCGAACCGCCGCGCGGACCACGTTGCCGGAACCGTAAACAATCTGCGATTACCCTTCGTAATGTGGTATATGACGAGCAACGCGTGAATAAATCAATCGTGTTCGTGTTCGCGACGAAACAAGTGACCGCCTTGTGGTCGGGAATCTCGATGTTTTGCAACACTTCGTCAGGCCATTCGTCCACGTTTTTAGTCAACCACGATGGACCGACGAACCATGCACGATTCTGTAGAAACGCGTGTGGTAATTGGCCTCGGGATAGGGATAATGCGTCTGCCGGATTGTACACCGAGCGGACGTGTCGCCAGGTATGATCACCAGATACAACCCAACACGGTAATACCGGTATATCGTACAAATCTCTGTAATTGCTAAGAGATTCCAGGTCGTTATAACCCGCGAATATTCGATGGTCGCAGCAAACCCTACGCCTCTGGTGGAAATCGTTAGGGGGACGGCATATGATTGTAGAGTCAACGACATATTAGTCAGCGACTTCTCCAATTCTGCAGCGTCGGAATCGAACAACCCATATTTTCGTGCGATATTGTCTCTGATCTCCTGGTTTTGCTTGGCACCTCAAAATATGGCATTAGCCAATAGTCTCCCATGCCATTTCTGGCTCCGGTACATGACCGATTGTCTGCAGTGCGTGGGTCACAGTCGCGTTGTAATAAAGACCTCTAGCAAAGAGAACCGCTGAAATAAGAAAACTCCCACCTAAAACGTCCTCCTCTTTGCCATTATTGCACACGTAGGCAGTACAAAATGTAGGATTATCCGAATGTCTAAACCAATCACGAGCTGAGGGTTCTGTAGGATCTGGCGGTGGAGAATGATGTTCAAAAGATCGAATTTCAGCCAAGATCTTATTTAAACAAGTTATTTCACTATAACAATCACCGGAATCACTAGAAATAGATTCACGCGCCCGTGAAGAAAGAGTTTCTGGTGGATGCGTCGTGTACCACATTGAATAAAATTTCTTTGATAAGTGAGAGAGAACAAAAGGTGCATGAAGCGGTAAGATTGCAAATCACAACCAAGAATTTCAATTAAATAATAAATTATTTAAGAAACAAGGTTGCGATAAGTAGGCTGCATTCAGTACCTAAAAATCGCTGGTTTTGCTTGGCACCTCAAAATATGGCATTAGCCAATAGTCTCCCATGCCATTTCTGGCTCCGGTACATGACCGATTGTCTGCAGTGCCTGGGTCACAGTCGCGTTGTAATAAAGACCTCTAGCAAAGAGAACCGCTGAAATAAGAAAACTCCCACCTAAAACGTCCTCCTCTTTGCCATTATTGCACACGTAGGCAGTACAAAATGTAGGATTATCCGAATGTCTAAACCAATCACGAGCTGAGGGTTCTGTAGGATCTGGCGGTGGAGAATGATGTTCAAAAGATCGAATTTCAGCCAAGATCTTATTTAAACAAGTTATTTCACTATAACAATCACCGGAATCACTAGAAATAGATTCACGCGCCCGTGAAGAAAGAATTTCTGGTGGATGCGTCGTGTACCACATTGAATAAAATTTCTTTGATAAGTGAGAGAGAACAAAAGGTGCATGAAGCGGTAAGATTGCAAATCACAACCAAGAATTTCAATTAAATAATAAATTATTTAAGAAACAAGGTTGCGATAAGTAGGCTGCATTCAGTACCTAAAAATCGCTGGTTTTGCTTGGCACCTATCTTCTTACGAAATGCTTCGGACGTCCTCTTTCGTGAAGCCTTACCGGTTTGCTTCTTCTTCGCAGCGAGTGGTTTAGTGTCACTTGCCTTATCGATCGTTGCACCATCAGTCTGCATAGCCTCCATTATGATATGAAGATACTAAACAAAAGAAAGTACAAGGGGGAAGGTTCCGTCTATCTCGAGACGAAATTTCGACCTCGAGACGAAACCGGTAATTGATTGAATTTCCGCGACTCGCGTGGCCGCATACATTTTTAGCCGATGTTGGGTCACGACCCAACCCAATCGCGTTTTCTGCAAGTACACATCTTGTCCTTCGCGCGAGAGGTTAATTTGCCCAACCTGGAATAGCGAAACTGTCGCTCCAGCACCGATCAGCAAATCTACTGGACGCGACAGATGGAATTCAGCGTCTGCTAGGCGGATGTTACGCGGAATTGTCATTGAGTCGCGTGGAAACACCTCCGACGGAACCAGATCCGTGATATTCGGGATACTGAGGCACGTCAATTCCTTTTCAAACCCGTTGAAGGTCGATCGTACTTGTAATTTAACCAGGCCTTTCGACACTGTGTGCGTGCCATTTAACGTACCGATGGGGAATGATTGCGCGGTTACCCGTAGACCTAATCGCCGTATGAGCGCCTCGGTGACAAAATTGGCCGTTGCACAGGTATCTAATATGGCTCGGGCTCTTACCACCGATCGGTTTTTACTACTGATTTCCACTATAGCGCTCATTATCAACTGCGGTGACGCCGTAGGTGTGGTGGCTCGGGGAATGGAATATAATAAAAGCCAAGCTCCCGATGAAACACAACTTGATATTTATTAAATAATACTAAGAAATGGTATACTGTAAGCACTCTCTGAACGCACGTGCATTTTCTCGACAGAACACTCTCCGACCGGGGCGACGCTTACAAGCGTACCACTCGTCGCACGCATAACACACTGCGTCGCTACCAACCTGAAATATCTTTCTATCGATTCATATATCGACACAACCTCACAGTAGGACGTACGGTCGCGAGACTAATCGTCAGCTCCCCGCTCGGTACGAGTAGTCATGCTGACTCTCCGGCGTCCGTGTTGTCAATCGCGGGTTTT
This sequence comes from Seladonia tumulorum, assembly GCA_913789895.3. Classification (NCBI taxonomy): domain Eukaryota; kingdom Metazoa; phylum Arthropoda; class Insecta; order Hymenoptera; family Halictidae; genus Seladonia; species Seladonia tumulorum. Next base: position 65,578 of record CAJYYF030000013.1, on the reverse strand, counting down.
GAGGTATCGGCTCTCCTCGAACTCGCAAATTCGGAGTTATGTAGTAATGTATTGTGCCGTCTTTGACAGATTGTACAGGGTGGGGCGAAAGTCGCGATACGATTTAAAATAAGAATAATTTACAAAATATTTCACTTGAAATTTATTTGTTTACACAATAGTAAAATACAATTCATGGAGTTTTTTTTAAGCTAAGTGTGAAAAATGACATGATATAGGTGCTGGCCATTTTTGGCTTCACATAGTTGAGCTCTTTTAAGGACATTTTCCATGACATTTGTAAGTGTTTCTGGCATTATGTTCCGTATTTCCGTTCTAATGTTTTCCTTCAGCTGATCAAGGCTTCTGGGCTTATTGGCGTACACCTTTTCCTTAAGGTATCCCCAAAGGAAGAAATCCGGAGCCGTCAAATCAGGCGAGCGAGGAGGCCAGTTGAATGCCGAATTTCGGGAAATTATTCGTTCGCCAAAAATCCCTCTTAAAGTATCCATGGTGGATCGGGCAGTGTGTGCAGTAGCACCATCCTGTTGGAACCACATCTCTTCATTGTCGTCGATAGCTGGTCTTAAAAAGGTTTCCAGCATATGGCGATATCGTTCACCAGTTACTGATACCGCATTGTCATTGTCGTCTTCAAAGAAGTACGGTTCAATAATTTGCTGCGATGTAACAGCGCACCAAACCGTACATTTAATGGGGTGTAATTGTCGCTGATGGACAGCTCTTGGATTTTCAGTGCCCCATACCCTGCAGTTTTGTCGGTTTACAAAACCATTTAAGTGGAAATGAGCTTCATCACTCATTATCAAACGATGAATAAAATTGTTATCTCTGGCCACTTCTTGCAATCGAACAGCATACACGAGCCGTTGTTCATAATCTGTTGGCTTCAGTTCTTGAACTAATTGCACTTTGTAAGGAAACATCATTAAATCTTCTCGCAATATTCTTCTCAAAGATCTCCTAGAGAGTCCTAATTCAGCAGAACGTCTTCGCGTCGATGTTCCGGGATTTTCTTGAATACTTTGCTGAACACGTTCAATATTTACATTGTTTCTGACAGAACGTGGTCTTCCGGACCTTGGAAGATCACACACTGCACCATGTTGTTGAAAACGTTGCACTAAACGTTGAATCATCGACTTAGAAGGCGGATCTCGCACATTAAAATGTTGACGATAAGCTCTTTGAGTCAATATTACTGAGCGATGATTTTCAAAATAAAATTCAATAATTTTGGTACGTTGAATAACGCTGTAGGGTTCCATCATAAATCTCCCAGGTATGCTTTAAAAATTCTACAAAGAGAAAAAAGAAAAATATATAAGTTGAAGGAATTACGAATTTTTCCTACCGCTTCGCGACTTTTGCCCCACCCTGTACAACTTGAATACCGGCATGGAGCGTCGCGATGGGAACGTAGGCAGTTGAAGCAAACTTTCGCGGTTTTTACGAGCTCGATGCGCGTCGGGACGGTTAAGCGCTTAAATGCGGCGCACGTGAAGAGGGGATGACAGCCAATCTTACACGCGACGCACTTGCGTTCCTGGGTGACGAATGCGCGATTCGGCGGATGTATGCGTCGCCGTTTGTGTGCGCGGTCGTCCCTCTCGCGCTCGCGGTCTCAATCGCCAGATCGCATCTTGTCTGTGCGCGATGCACAAACCGCGGTTTTGTACAAAAATTCGAGCATTTCATCCAAGCTCGGATATTCCTGTCGGCTTAAGCCTGCATGCCACTTCTCGCACGTGATTTTAGGCAGTTTGCTCTCGAGTAAGTGAACGACGGTCTGGGTGCAAACCGGTGTTCCCAGCGTGTGTAGCGACGCAAAGTGCTGTTGAGCGTCGTCGGCTAACCGCGTCAGGCCGCTCGTGGATTCTTTGTCTAGCGTCGGCATGTTGAATAGCATGGACATATGCCGCGATACCAGAAGGCGTTTGTTTTCATACGCTCTTTCTAGAAGGTCCCATGTCTTCGCGTAATTGATCCCGTCGACGTCAAAGAGCCGAATTTTGTTTGCCGCTTCCTGTACTAACGCGGACTAGAGGTATTGCAATTTTGCCACGTCATATCACATACGGCCGAATGATCAAATTACGACGAAAAAAATATAAAATGAGATTTTATTTGAAATTATGGTTACAAAAGGTTATAACAAGACTGCTTAATCAAGGGTCCATAGTATTTTAATTAAAAATAAAAATTAAATAAATTAAAACACTCTAAATTATTTCTGTAGTTTTTAGTGAGATATAATATGCAATAAGAATATTATTTTACACCCTCATTGTTATTTTCATCATTATCATAAGCATCATCAGTAGTGTTACGTCCCGCGCGTGACGTTCGCGTTTTAAAAACTAACGCGATGTCCCGACGCGGAGGGAAACGTAATAATTAAATAACCGACTTTTGGTCCACGCGGCACATACGTCCGTCGTCTGACTCGGGGAAACTCGTAAGGGCTGCGCACCTACTTTTCGTTGTCTTCTCTCTTTCTTTCTCGTTCCCGTTCGGCTTTACTGTCGTCTGGCGTTGATCTCGGCGTACGGCTGCCTTCGCGGATCCCGCTCTGGAATACGGGTGAGGTCGTAGATGACCGATCGCACTGTAATCGGCCTGAGGATGTACGGATGCTGCTTCGCGGCCTGGTCATCGGCTGGGCGGCATCGGTCTCCTCTCGGGCAGCTTGGACGATGACGATCTTTGTGTTGAACACGGTTCCGCGAGTAATGCGCGGCGCGGCGTATACTCCGAGATACGGGCTAAAACGATACGCGGAGGCGTCTGTCTCGTACTCGCGGGCTAGCCGTTTCAGTTGATATTTCCTGCCTGCTCTGCGAGGCATGAAGTGATATAGTATAACCTCGGGTATCGAATACTAGTAATTAACAAGGTATCGCTTCTCTCGTTCTCGTGCCGAGACTGCCTGGTGGGCTCAGACGCACGAAGGAGGAGAGGATTCGAATTATTACGCGCGCTCGATCCGTCACTGTGCCGAGACTGCCTGGTGGGCTCTGACACACAGAGAGGGAGTCGGAAAAGATTGTACAATGCAACCGCGAACACTTCACTTCACGCAGAAACACTGAGGAAAATAAAGAACACTGGTTCAATATAACACTGAATTTATTATAATGAGAGTAATACTGGTATAAGAATACAAATGAAGCGTAAAACTATGGTTAAATACTACTGGATATAAACGTGAGAAATGGTAACGCAAGATATAGAAGTACTTGGAATAGTATCGCAAGAGGTACTAAGGCGAGATTCGCTAGATGTGAGCGCGACTGAGGCGCGGATAAGAGAGAGTCTCTCTGGGGCTGCATGGACCTCCTTCGGTTGGGTCCCACTCTTGCGGCATCCGTGCGGATGGTGGGGCGCGTGACGCAACGCCCAGCGCCGTGGTGGGGCTCGCTAGCGCGCGATGACGTACTCGCGAGCGTGTTGGCGCGTCGCGAGTCGGACTTGGAAAATATCGCGAGAGGCGCGTTATACATATAAGAAACTTAAAGAATAGGCTTAATATTAATACAGTGGTTATTGGTCGGATTAAGAATACGGTCCTTACTCTAAGGTGTACGACAGTCGATGGTTTATCGATGGTCGTACACTTACCTACTGTAATCTACATTACCGACGGTTGTACTCTACAGTACTTCGCGATTACCGACGGTAATACTGTTACCTACAACGGTAGGTAACACCTTAAGTTACCTACAATTACTCCCGCTGTTGCCTCGCTACCTCTAACGTCTATATAAAGAGAATATGGAACTTGTACGCTATTTATTATGTGTCTAAGAGTATGTTACAATATTTTACACTAACTTAACCTAAGATGAGTCGTCAATGACTCATCAACAACACGTCGGTCGTCCGACGTGACAGTAGCATCATCATGAAGCTCATCATCGTTGCTTACATTACCATTAGTATAGAAAGTAGGCAATCTTAACATACTTAATACAACCTGATTAAACTTTGCTTCTTTTTTTCGGTTTTTTTCGCATACTTGTCACAAGAGGGTCCGAGGATACCAGCATCCAGTTAAATATGTCACTATTGGTGTTGATTCTCGAAGTTCTTCTGGAGTGATATTGTCTTAATTTTTTATACTCTTTATGGCCCGTCTCAATTACATCTTCTGACAGTTGGCCAATTGGTAGAGGTAAAGATTTCATAATATCAGCTCCATGTATTAACAATTTATGAACACTAGCGCTCATTTTGTACCAACCATAAAGTGATATAGCCATCTGTGCAGTTTCAAAACAATATTTTTAAAATAAATCTTCCTTAATATAGTGTCCGCAAGATATAATAGAAAGTATATTTGGAAATCTTTCTATTAAATCGCCATTAATTCCAGTTATTTGGGAAACGAGCGAAGGATTCTTAAAAAATTTCCGCGCTGTATTTCCATCGTTACTATTGCCTCCACCTTGTTTAGGCTGATCCACAACGACTCCCATTTCTTTATAAAATTCTTTCGCTATTTTACTTTTCCTCTCTTTTACTTTTTCCTTTGCATTTTCACCTTTTGCTTGCCATTGCTGCAATTCCAATTTATATGCTATATGCAGTAAATACTCATAGCATCTAAGATGGGCATGTAGTACAGAGATGCCATACTTGAAGGTATGTATCTTCATCACAGACCCTGTTCTCTTGTTTTTGTAGATCATTAAAATCGTTAGGGCTAGCTTTACAAACATTGCAACATTGGGAACTTAAAGTATCAGTTAAAATGTTGATAGTCTTTCCGTCCAGCATAGTACATATAGCAACATGTTTAAATTTTATTTTTTTAACGCCTAAAACAAGTATTGTGGGCTCCAATTGCAAAATCTGTATTTGTACTTCGTTGTACTCTTCTTTCACATGTTGGGCATTTTCTTTTTTTATTTTGAATCCAATTGGACGGCAATACATTGTCGATGATGGTGTCATGTTCTTCCAATGTATTTTTGTGTTCTGCCATTAGATTCAGACATTTGTAATGGCACAATCGTACATAAAATGATGTTGGAATCCGCATATTCGGAATTATTGACAAAATTTTGTTTATATATACTGTGTCCACCGCTCCCATCTAGACCCCATTTATAATAAACTTCAATGGTATCACAATCGTCCGAAATATTTTGCAGTATTACATCAGCCTGTACTTCTGCCAGACGTTGTACAGTATGAGTAAGAATATCATGTAGTGGCACCACAGCCCCACTTTCAGTTATCTTAACATTTGGAGGATAACACTTTTTCTTTGCCTCTGCTATCACATGATAGGAGGGATAAATATCAGCCCCTCTTTCTATTGCTCCAAGACGCAGCTTTTGATAATCTTCTTTGGTTAATTCAAGATCCACTATAAGCCCTAAAGCTTCTTCAGGGGTGTACGGTCTTATAGTAGCAGAGGATGGTGTATCATGTACCTTTTTCATTTTTTTTAATGGGTTGGGACTAGATTGGGTGGTCAACTGTACAACTTGGGCTGCCATTCTCTTCCCTAAACTTCCCTAACTTCACTAAACTTGATCCTACAGCCAAGCACAGCTTTTCTGATCTCAGATCAGCTACAATTTGCTTAACCTGTCTCTGCTTATTGCGTGCAGAGCACTCTTCAAATAATTTTCTTGGCCTTCCCAGCTTCTTTTGCTCTAAAGTTGGCTGTATTTGTGAAAGATTCAATGCTTCGTGAAGCCATTTCACGTGTTTGTTGTTAAAACGATCGTACATATATTTACAACTACGCCATTGCATCAAAAGTTTCGAAACAAACACTTTAACTATGCTTTTTATTTGTATTATACAATGTTTAGAATGTTCACTAACACCAAACTTCTCGAATATATACTTTAACAATCGTTCATTACACTTAAATGACGAAAACTTGAAAAACTGTTCACTTCTTAACACATCAAATAGTTCTTTTCCCGTAATCTTCATTTCCTTTACAGAAAATATAAAAAAAACTTTATTGCTCAACAGTAGTCGAGTACCACTGAATTAGTTACAAAGATTATTACAATGATCGAAATATACGCAGGACGTACGCGGGTGACGCTAGAACAAAGACTGAACACTCGTGCCTCTGGGCGACGGCCTCTTATACTATCGGAGGCAACTGACCGTTGGGGACATTTGATCTTTTCTTATCTCCGGGAATTCTCCGAAAGTGGTGCCGTGTGCAACGGGCCATAAACGGGTGTGGTCCCTGTGACACAAGCATTGTCACGCAACGGTGTTAAATTCGGAATTACGTTTTGTGCTTGTACGCGGTCTTTTTGAGCTCCCTCACGACCTGCTCGATCTGCTTATGGGTCCTGGTGCCGTAATAGATCCTCGATTGCTTCATCTTCTTTCTAAAATTCATTAACGAAGCTTTAGCAACGCTGCGCCGCGTTTCAGTCGGACGAATCTACCGAAAGCATTCTCACTGGTCTTCGACGTTGTTGTAGCCATTGTTGCATTCTTGCGAAGAAGCCTCTTCGTCAAGAAAATGCTCGAAATCTAAAATAATCCACTGTGTGTTTTCGATTCTTTCAAAACCTTTGTTGGAGTTATATTTAACAAATATGTAGCTGTTAAAACAGCTTCTCCCCAAAAAGCTTTGTCTAAACCAGCTCCAGCTATCATAGCCCGAGCCTTTTCCGTTATGGTTCTCACCATACGTTCAGACACACCATTTAACTGTGGATTACGTGGAACTGTTAAGTGGTAGCTTATGCTTTTTTCAACGCAATAATCTTTCATTTCATTTGACAAATACTCCCTATCATTATCACTATATAAATTTACTAATTTTAAATTAAAATGAGCTTCGCTTTTGGCAACATAATCTCGAAAGGCAGAAAATACATCTGACTTCCGAGCAATTAAATATGTAACGCAATAATGAGTATATTCATCCAAAAACAAAACAAAATAATTTCTTTCTTGCAACGGGCTATAATCGGGTGTGGTCCCTGTGACAATCGCAACGGTCGCCACGCTTCTCGCATGTTCAATGATCGTGTCACGTAAAATTAACTCGGAGGTAATAAAGAAAAAGGAGGCACTGAGTCGTAGCTCAACGTTGACTCTCTTTATTTAATTATTGATAATTTATGTAGGGTAAAAAGCGGGAGTAGCCTCTCGTTTCGGGAGTGCACATCCATTTATTGCATCATCACACATTAACTTGTAACTTATAATTTAAATATATATATATATATAAATACTGAGATCTGATACATCACGAGAGCAGAGATAGCGCACGCCTGGAAGAAGAACTTGCCAGAAGAAAAGAACGCGGCTGCGCACGCATCGCAAAACGGTCGCACGCATACATTCACTCAGCGGGAAGAGCAAACCGCTTCAATCCCCCACTTTTGCTGTTCCTAATTTTAAATCTTTCGACAAGGCATTTTTGTTGACTTTCCAATATAGCAATCTTCGCATGCGTTTTCTCCAATTGTTGTATTTTCTAGTCCTCGAACTCGACTTGCTGTCTTTTCAATTGTCTTCATGTTTATATGGCAGAATCTGTGATGCCATAATTTGCTATCTTGTATAGCTACGCTATGAGATTCCAAGATTTCTCTCTGGTTCCTAATCGTTTTTGCACGAACTACGTACAAATCATTTTGTCTGTCAGCTATACACATAAGTTCTCTGTTTCTGCATGTATCATAAGTACTTGCTTTTCCGTTTTCAAATACAATTTCTTTAGCGCTTCGCTCGATTTGGGAGACAGACAATAAATTTTTTCTAATACGAGGTACGTAATATATTGGGTTGGCAACTAGCTTCTTCGCGCGTTCACGGTTGAGATGGTTCTGTTCGTTAGTTTTGTGCGCTGCCTCGAAGTCCACTCATTCCACCCCCGTTGGTGGGAAAAACTTGAGAGGGATGCAAAAGTCTTGTGCCATTGGCTGATGGGACTTGGAGAGATATTTTTTGGGACCGCCTCTTCTCGTGGAGGTGGGACCCCCCTCTCCAAGCCCCGGTGGGAAATTCTAATTCGTAGCTAACGGGACTTCGAGACTACGCGAGAACAGGCCCAATTGGCCCGCATCTGTTTTGTCTTGCATTTATTGTCGCGTTGGCCTCGCTGACCATACCGTCGTTCGAACGCGGGACTGGGGCCTCGGGCACGTCGTAAACGTTACTCGAGGGTCCCAAGCTGTAAAAGGCCATATTCCTCTAAAACATCCGAAGATGCGACAATTTTCGAAGGGTACGCGGGTCGGCTCGCGTGGGCCCCAGAATTATGGCAAGGGTCCGTCTTTGTTCGCACGGTTACCGTAGGCCTGCGAGGGATTACCGTTGAGGGTCACGACTCAACACCTCCCAATATCTTCCTCCCCTCATCTCATTTCCCAGTCTGTATCTCGCTACCCTTCTCTATTTCTCTTCCTTTGTTGCCTTCTCTAAATACTCCGGTCTTTCCTATACTCTTATCTCTCTAAACCACTTATTATATCTCGATTCCATCGCCTGCATCCAGTTTTCCTCTTTCTCTATCTCTTTCTCTATTTTCTCTATCCTTTCGCATTCTTCTTCTCTCCTTTCCTTATCACCCACCTCTAACATTCTTCTATCCCCCCTTTCTTCTATAAAATATATTTTTTTCTTCCTTTCTCCCATCTTGATAGCTTCTTCCCTCTTCTTCCCTCTCTCTTAACCTCTCTTCGTTTCCTCTCTTATCATGTACCCTGGCGTCGTCCACTCTACCCCTAACACCCACCTTATATACCTTTCCTGCATCCTTTCTACTTCCTTCCTTTCTTCCCATCCCGAAATCTCCACAACGTATGCCATCACTGGCCATACCAGCACGTCAAAGAACCACTCCCTTCTGTTGTACTTGTCTTTGAAATATCTTTTCCCTATCCCCCATACACTTCTCATCGCACCTCCTCCCTTCCTTCTCCTGTCTTCTATTTGTCTTTCCTGTCCTCCGTTCTTCTTGAATCTACTCTACTCTTCAATCGTTCCATCTCCCCATCTCTATGTCTTCTTCTCTTGCCTTCTTCTTTTGAAATTTATTATTTTCGTCTTTTCCCTGTTCACCTCTAGTCCTTTCTCCTTTATATACATCCTGAATTCTTCGATCATTAACCTCATTCCACTCTCCTCCTTCGCCAACAGCACAAGGTCGTCTGCATATTGCAGTGTATATAACATTTTTCCTCTCACCTCTACCCCACCTTTCCCTCTCCTCCTCATCTGTTCTAAAGATGTAATATTTTAATCCGATTTCGTTAATACAATTTTGGTGTTTTGGCATTGACAAGCCTTTGGTTAGGACGTCGGCGGGCATCTTTTCCGTCGAAAGATACTCCACGCGAATTTCTCCCGCTTCGACAGAATCGCGCACAAAATGATGTCTAATGTCAATATGTTTAGTGCGTTCGTGGAAAACGGGATTTTTTGCTACTAACGCGGCACTTTGATTGTCACACGAGATCACCGTTGTTTCCGGCTTTCCGGTGATTTCTGACAAGAATATTCGGATGTGATTCGTGGAAAATTTGTTCCATGTCCTTTGTATTTTTCAAGTAACGCAGAATGCGTTTTGCGGCCTTCCAGTGCTCTCCGCCTGGGTCTCCATTGAATTGACTGAGGGTGCTTACTGCGTGAGATATGTCTGGGCGTGTACTTGTGGTCAGGTACATTAGCGATCCGATGAGGTTTCTCAACGGAACTTGACTCATCCTATATCTCTCTTCATTTGTCGTGGGACACATCATTTTGGACAATCTTCCATGTTGAATCGCTTCAATACGTCTTGTGGGTGATCACAATAAACGAGTCGCGGATTAGACAAAGAAATGAGTAACTGTTTAATAAGTAGATATCGAGTTGAAAGGTTACAGTAAGACGTTTTATCATAAACTCTCGCGACACGTGTTTCGCACAACGGTCACTCTCTCTCTCTCTCTCTCTCTCTCTCTCTCTCTCTCTCATTACTCTCACTTCGTATCACTCATAGTTCTCTCTCACAATATATCAATGTTTGTTCTCTCGCGTTACGTGGCATACTCCTCGCTCTCCCGGTTCTCGCTCGCAACGTACTCAAACATAAACATTATAGAACATAGAATGACATCCACACAGCATGCTTTCAATATATATAACCTAATGTCTTATTCTCATCGCGTCTCGCTCCTTAGACCTAATCCACACGTCTTGCACGTACTTTTTCTGTGACATGCGTAGTTCGTTTTTGGATTTGTCTTGTGTAAACTCTATTCCAAGACAATAATGGAGCAATCCTAAATCTTTCATGTCAAAGGATTTTGAAAGGCTTCGTTTTATTTCAACTATTTTCCCTTGATTATTGGATGCTATAATTAAGTCGTCAACATAGATTGCGATTAATGTTAGTTGACCATTCACTTTGTGAACGTAAACACAAGCGTCGGCGTCAAGCGGTTTTAAATACAGCTCCTTCAACTTCAGATCAAGCCTTAGAAATCTACAAGAGCGATTTGGGAATCGTGCCCCGATGTTCAACGCGTAACATAGTATCTCGATTGTACCGGCAGCTATATCGAATTCTATGGGACTCGGTCACGCCGCGTCGTCCCACCGTGGGCAGTCACTCGATTTTCGGCAAAATAGTGGGAATTTTCCCCGCAAAAACCGGCAGCATTCCGGGCCGTACGCCAAGACACGATTCCGCGTTACAAAATCTGACCCGTGCTCAAACCGGCCGACGGTTCCGGTTCGTACGCAAATTGCTAGCTCCACGAATTACCAATTAACCGGAACGCGTCGTCAACAACGCGAAATGAGGTCGTTCGCGAAACGTCCCCGAGCCAACGCGAAATAGATCATGTACAATTCGAATAAGAAAGCCTGACCGGCGCTTACCAACGGCAGCTTCTCAAATCTACGGCAGCTTGCAGTTGTCCGGCAGCGTTACGAAATTAGTCAGCTCTCAGTACTACGGCAGCTCTATGTGACCGGCAGCAGGACCCTCGAGTCGTCCGGCAGCAGTTGTCCAAACGGGCACTTGTTTCAAAATTCGACTGACTCTTAAGCAATGGTAAACGGTCTAATACTCGTTAGAGCTTTCGGCACAATGGCCTACTTCGGCCCGGCTCGGGAACGCGGAAGTGAGGCGTCCCCCACTTTTCCTAATCTTTCCCACCCTACCCTACGCTTGGACCGCTCATCGTTCGGGGCACGGCAGGGCCGTGCTCGGCGGTTCGGGGACCGGGGCGCTCGTCCATCGGCCGCGGTTGACAGCATTGATTGGTGGCTTCTCCCGCGGAGAGATGTCCTGGGCCAATCCCGCGGCGCATATTTCTTCTGTGGCGGGTGAGATAACCGCGAGGTGGAGAAGATGTGGTCCCCCGTTGCGCTGTCCCTCGACGGCTCCTCCGGGCCCCTTGACCCGGGCTCAGGACTTCCCTCGTTGACTGGTGTCGGGAATTCTCAGGAACCTCCCGGCAGCGTCTCCTGGCGAATTTCTCCGCGGTTGGTTGAGTGGGAAAGGGGTTCCGGGCCCCCCCGGGACCCGGATACGATCCTGCAATTCGCGTCGTGCCAAGTGGCGCGACGTTCAAAAACGCATTAGCGCTGCCCCCTGGTCTTTAGCGACCGTCCCAGGGAGAGCGCTCGCGGGTGCCGATCGCTTTTTGCCCGTTAAAAAGGTGGCCCGGTCTTCCGCCAAAACTCGGGGGGACGTGGACAAAACTTGCCACGTCACAGTATTTATTTTAGGGTTAACATTTATTTATTTAACGCTGGTTATTTTATTGTTTTATTTCTAAGCTTACCTCTCTCGTGGCATTATCGGATTTTGTGATAGTTCTTTATTAGATTGATTATTCATTGATGGTCGAACCACCGGACGTGACAACACAATCTCTTGACTACATCGTATGGGGTATTGCTAGCTGCAAACGGTCCCTCAGGCTGACAGCCTACATAGACTTCAAGATTCAAGGTATACCACGACTTGGCATCCACTAGCGAGAAAACTTTTATTCCATACCTATTCGGTTTACTCGGAATATATTGACGGAAGGAACATCTCCCACGGGGAACGCTGGCAGCATCTCGTCAATCGTGAGATACTCTCCCACCGAAAAATGCTGTTTGCAAGATCCAACAAATATATCAAATATTTGACGAATAGCGGCTAACTTATCAAAAGTCTTGCGTTCATTTTTGGTAGTTTTATCGTCAAAGCGAATATATAAAGCGTGCCGATTAAAATTTTGGTAGCATTGTCGTCCACACTGTATGATGCACGCAGCAGTGTAACTTGCTTTTCCAAATTTTTTAACACAACGTTCACACCGTCGACATCACCAAGCAAGTCACTTATCGCTTTGACGCCAATTTTTGTGTCAATTGTGGTACTGCTGAATTGGGGTGAACCGCGTAACAGTTCATTCTCTCTCTGCATTAATCTCAATTCCCTTTCCATAAGTTCCTTTTCTCTTCACAGAATCTCATAATCGTTAGCAGTCACGTTGGCCTGAGATGTACCTGGTTGTTGCACACCCCCCAGAGACGGTATGCCGATATCCTTTACCCATTCATCATTGGGGTCCGCTTCCTGAAGTCTACTGATCAATTCACCCTTTGCTCCCGTAGTGGGCAGTCCCATTGTTTGCAGTATTTCCTTTAACTGCACAACTTTCAATTCAGCTAGATTCACCATTTCGTCACTGAATTATGTCACACACGTAGACGCGTACAGAAGAAAAAAAATTTCTATTACCTATAGTCACTTAAGCGAGCGTCGCACGTCAATACTTAAAATCACTTAATTTTGGTTCAAACTTCTGTACCAATCCCACTTCTGAAGTTCGTAAGCTATGTTACGCGGAAAATGTGAGCGATGTCGATTTGCTCGTAGTCGTGCGACAACTGACTCTGTGGTCCTCGAGACTCGCTTTTATTTCGGAAACATCTAAAACGGTGCCGGTCATCGCTACAACGTTGCTCATTGCCAGGGTACCATGCCGCAAAGAACGCGGCGGCATCGGTACCATGCCGTAAAGAACGCAGTCTTTACACACAATAACAAAGACGCATCCTGTACCCAGACCCAGTCTCTGTGGGTGATCACAATAAACGAGTCGCGGATTAGACAAAGAAATGAGTAACTGTTTAATAAGTAGATATCGAGTTGAAAAGTTACAGTAAGACGTTTTATCACAAACTCTCGCGACACGTGTTTCGCACAACGGTCTCTCTCTCTCCCTCTCATTACTCTCACTTCGTCTCACTCATAGTTCTCTCTCACAATATATCAATGTTTGTTCTCTCGCGTTTCGTGGCATACTCCTCGCTCTCCCGGTTCTCGCTCGCAACGTACTCAAACATAAACATTATAGAACATAGAATGACATCCACACAGCATGCTTTCAATATATATAACCTAATATCTTATTCTCATCGCGTCTCGCTCCTAAAACCTAATCCACAGTCTCAACATACAATAACAAAGACGTTTCCCATTCAGGTTTAGAGGTTGAAAAGAAATAAACGTACGACATAATTTTGATAGGAAGGTAAAATATTTAATGACAAATTTGTGAACAAAAATAGTAAGTAAAAAAAAAATGTGTGAATGGTGAACAGAATTTAAAGGAGAACCTAATAATAAATAGTGGAAGTAATGGTAATAATAGGAATAGTAGGAGTAACGACAATACTAGTAAGAATAATAATAATATCACTGTTAAGCTACACTAGTCTAGTATCATTTCGTTGGTGTACGATTTTATATCTATTTTAGTTAACATACGCTAACACGGTTCAGGCTCACTCTCCGATTCGCAATCACCAGACCATACGCCTTTCCAGGGTCGTAGGCGATCTTTCGCGGCTATTTGTGATTTTCCACTCTTTCCTATTATCTCGAATCTATCATTTTCCAATGTTTTCAAAATTGTAAACGGACCGACAAATTTATTTTCTAGTTTCGCTCGTCGAGTGTCTGCTGGGCGCACAAAAACCGTATCTCCAACCTTATAAATACTATTGTTTCTACGGTTTTTTGTTAAAGTTAACATTTTGTAATTCTGCATTTTTTTTTAATCTACTCGCCGCAAGAGTTTTATCCTGATTCAAATCTATTCGTTCTTCCATATCCGGCAATTGCCTCTCAGCTACTACCGCATTACCTGCGCTGCGCTCCACTCCGAACAATAACCGGGTAGGTGAAAACCCAGTTGACTTCTGTATAGTCGTATTTAGAGACAACTGAATCTTGCTCGGCCATTCTGTACCCTTATACAGTTCTGCAGTCAGTAAATTAACAATGGTAGATACGTAACGTTCGGCTTGTCCATTTGCTCTAGGTGCGCCTGTGGCTATAAGATGTAAATGTACGCCATGGCTCGCGAAAAACTGTTTCAACGATTTATAAGTGAAATTAGTGGCCCGGTCTAAAACTACTTGCCGTGGCGTACCAAACAAAGTGAGACGTTCTCGGAATACCTGAAGGGTTTCAGGCCCACTCAGGGACTTTAATGGCACAAGTTGTAAATATTTTGTGAAAGCATCTACAATAATCATAATGTGTTTATAGCCATCTTTCGACTCGTTAAAAGGGCCTACACAGTCGCAGTGTATGGTGTCGAATGGAATTGGTAGTTGTTCGATAGAATGCAGAAACCCCTGTCTGGGACCAGAATGTCGTTTTGCTACAGTGCATGTAATACAATGGTCAATATATTTTCGCACGAAATGTCTCATTCGTGGGAACCAATACTCCTGCGTGATTCGGTCAAGTGTTTTCTCGCAGCCTACGTGGCAATTCTCGTCATGGTATAGCCTAAGTAGTCCAATCCTACTGCCCTTCGGTACATAGTTTCGGTAGATAACACGCCCAGTATCTCTTTGGATTTTTCGGCACAATAAATTTTGTCTTATACCATAGTCACTACATATGGATTCTTCGGCTCGAACGCGTTTCATTAAAGTTTGTGTCTCCACGTCATTATTCTGTGCAATTTCTAACCAAGAGCCTTCGCAAATGACCAGGGCTCGATAATCTTTCGGCGAATTCCGACTCAAGAAATCTACGTGCTCGATCTGTTTCCCTTTCCTATACTCGAGATCAAACGTGAAATCCTGAAGATATATCCACCACCGAGCGATACGTGGTAGTAAATCTTTTTTTGTGCTGGAGGCTTTCACTGCATTACAATCCGTAACCAACTTTTTAATACCTAGTAGATACACCCTAAAATACTTTAATGCGTTTACAATGGCTAGAGTTTCTAACTCATATGAATGGTACCGCGATTCTTCAGGCGTTGTCCGACGGCTAAAATACGCAACTACTCTAAGATCACCTTGGACCCTCTGAAATAATATCGCACCGTAACCCAAAGAACTAGCATCCGTGTGTAATTCGGTTTCTCGTGTAGGGTCAAAAATGGTTAACAGAGGTTGCGAACTAAGTTTTTCGATGACGTAACGACGCGCTTGGTCTTGTTCTGGCCCCCAGTTCCACGGTTCTCCTTGTTTAACCAATCTTGTTATGAAATAACTTGCTAAACCCATAAATTGTCTGATTTGTTTAACGTTACTAGGAACTGGCGAATCAATTAAAATGCCTTCAATTTACTTTTTCCAGAACGTATACCGTCAGCAGAAATTTCGCGTCCTAGATACTCTATGGACTTTAAAAAAAAACTACATTTCTCAATATTTAAAGTAAAACCCGCGGTTGATAATGCGTCCAAGACCTTTTCCAGATTTACAAATCCCTCTTCAATCGTCTGTGACGGTATGAGGATATCATCTAAATACACAAGTGCAACAGTATTTCGAAGGTTACCTAAAGCTTTATTTATGGCCCGTTGAAATACGGCCGGGGCGTTAGACAGTCCGAACGGCATGCGCAAATATTCATAGTGACCGTCCGGGGTCACGAAAGCAGTCTTTTCTATTGAATCGTCGGCAATCGGGATCTGATGAAACCCGGATGCCATATCCAACGTGGTAAAGTACTTCCCCCTACCTAACCGATCTAATTGATCGTCAATTAAGGGCAGCAGATAACGGTCTTTAATTGTGCTTCTATTCAGTGCGCGGTAGTCCACGCACATTCTATCTTGCCCGTTTTTATTTTTTACTAAAATAATCGGACTAGCAAAGGGAGAAACACTTTCTCGTATTACCTTACTCCGCAATAAATCGTCGACAATGGTACGTACCTTCTCCCTTTCGGTATAGGACAACCGGTACGGATGGTAACTTACTACCTGCTCCTTTTTTGTGCGAATTGTCAACAAACAGCTGTTATATTTATCGATTTTCTCTTCGTACGCTTGCTTAAGGTAGTCGCGATTTTCATAGCGGACAGTGACATCGACTATGAAAGACCATCTCTCTTTGTTAACTATGAGATCCGGCTTATATAGCGTACCACCTATATTAACGGACGGTTCAACTAATATTTGGGTGTTATCAGTTTTAATAAGTTTATCTACCAGGAAATCCCTAATTTCATTGTGGCGTTTAATGCGTAGTTCTTTTGTGTGCAGACACAAACCCAAGATGTGACCCAAGGTCTCCGCTTAGGCGTGACATCTTCTACATTGTACATCGGTACTTTTATGTACCCTAGCTAGATTTTTTTTTTTTTTTTTTAAAGGGGGTTGAAATGCAATTACGCACACCAGCTATGCGTCGGTAGCTGATAGTGTGGGGCTCACCCATCTCTGGGCATACCCACTAAATACTCCCCCTTTTGTATTGTGCCTGATATTGCAGGCAGCACAAGATGTTCCGGTTTCGTCGTCATCTTATGCAATTCCCGTTCTTCTTCTTCTCATCGATGTTGTCTTGCTGAACTTCCAGAATGCATTTAATCCTCCTATTATCGCTCGGGTTGATATTATCTTCAGCTGTTGCTTCTTGATAATTCTTCTGTCCACTAGATCTTGCGCAGACTTCTCGCTCCATATCCCCGACACGAGAGTGTTATAGATGAAAGCGACACTTCCTCCACTTTATATTTGTGCTTCACAGCTTCTTTAATGTCCTCGTAGTATTTGACCTTCTTATCATGGGCATTATCCAGGCCAGTTTGCTCACTGACGACCTGTGCGTCGAGAATAGTCGCTGCTTTCCCTTTTACTGCGATCAAGTCTGGCTTCCTAAGCCCTTGCGAAGTCATGATGTGAGGCTCCTCTTCGACCACATCATGCTTTTTCTGCAGAGCTCTCTTGACGTAGCGTGCCACGGCATTGTGCCTCTCAACTCTCGCCGTATGTGTTCTATGGCATCTTTGTAGGACATGATTTAGTGTCTCAATCCCATTACATCCCGCTCTGCATAGGCGATCCTCAATCCGACCTCGCGTAGTTCTTGATCGTGTCGGTAATGCATTAATTCGCATCTTGATCGCATTTAGGTAATCACGTCCACTAAGGAATCGCGTTCCTTCTATAACCCACTGGTGTTGTTGTGGGATCTTATCCGATTCCCTCAACGCCATGCCATCACTCGAGTTATGCAGCATTTTGGCCCACCTTTGGTACATCTCCACGTTGCTAGTGATCTGCACCCCACTGTCATTAAGCCTTCGCTCCGCAATCGTTATTTCTTGGGCGTGGTATGGTCCTGGTTCCACCCCTTCCAGTAGCAGGCTTTTAAGTCTCTGCCTTCTTTGAAGCGGCATGAGCCACCTCATCGATGGAATCGATAGTCCTCCATCCTTAAAGTTTGCGTGTATGTAGGCATTAACAACATCATGTGGCAGATCAAGCCACTTCCTAACAGCCGCCCTCACTAGAGTGTCTACTTTTTTGAGCCGACTTAGGTTCGTGCTACCTAAATTCAGCTGGTGATACAACCCCGGTAACACTATCACTCTAAGCGCAAAAAGACGTTGTTGCGGCTTTAAAGGTGCTCTAGTCAGTTTGTTTATGGCCTTCTGGAGCCGCTCTTCCGGTTTGCATAGTAACCGTCCACCGGTAAATGGTACGCCCAGATATGTCCATTGGTCATCACGCTTGATGGCTGGGAGTTGTTTCCCCAGGCATGTAAACACAGTTCTCTTGTCCACCATCGAATTTTTCGCGTGTGGAACATTCCTGAGTGCCACTGTAAACGACTTGCCGGTATTAATCACCAACCCGCACTTGCTGAGGTAGTTCGCCGCCTCATCGATTATCTGCTGCAGACCCAGCCGAGTTTGAGCAACGAAAACTAGGTCATCGGCAAATGCGAAGGCGTTGATCCTGCGTCCGGTAATCTCCAATCCCACTTCTGCTGGTAGAAACTGTAGGAGTCTGTCGATGACCATATTGAATATTACAGGGGACAATGGATCTCCCTGTTTAACTCCGCAGGTGGGATGTATCGGATCGGACACCCATCCGTCGCATTTAAGTCTGGTGATCCCATGCTCATAGGTATAGATGATATACCTAATCATCGGGTCCGGTAAACCCTTATTCACCAGAGTGTCACGTATGGTGTTATGCGTGACTGAATCGAACGCTTTGGCAATATCGACCGACGCCATGAACATGGGCTTGAAATGTTGCCGGTGGTATCTTAACAGCATATCTAGTTCAAAGATATTCTTGGAGCATCCATCAATAGGCATAAAGCCTCGCTGCCTCTCGTCTAGGACTACCAGCCCACTGAGGCGCCTTGCCAACACTTTGTGGAAGGTCCTCGTTAGAACTGAGGAAACCGTGATCGGCCTGAAGTCCCCCGGCTCCTTCGCGTCGTCCTTCTTCGGAATTAGGGTGGTCCTTGATTCCAGAAGGTGCTGTGGAAGTTTTCCACATATGAGGAACAGATTTAGATTTCCGGGTAAGATTTCCGCAGCTCCTTCGCTTCGATCGGCTCCCACGCCAATATTTCGTCGGCTCTTTGTCCGGTTCCAGGCGACGATTTGTTCTTACTTGTCATAACATTGCACCAGAAAGAAGTCATTGACTCCTTCTCTGGTACTTTGGCACCGCTCTTATTGTCCAATATCACGTTAAGACATTTGCAAGGATTTTTCTTCCAGGCGCGCTGTGTCCGTGCATAATCGGCACGTCGCTCTGGCCTTTTAGTAGGACGTTTGCCAGGCCTATCCTTTTGCCTCACTTGTTGTTTTTCCGTGGGCAAAGGAAATACCTGTTGACAGGAGATTCGGGATAATAAATGAAATATGTTATTATCACACTTTGAATAAATATATATTAATGGTTAAGTATTACATGTGCATTGCGCGGCAGCGTAAATGTGACTGAGTTCATCAGAACAAAGACGAACAAAAGAACTGTTTGAATCGTTCGCGACACGCACGCCCCCATCTACTACACATATGCGCATGTCGATAATGTAGGGCTCCATGTATTGTACGGATTCTCTTACATTTTCTTACACCTGTAATAGGTGTGAGGCCGAAATTGATCGCCTCAGTAAAATATTTTGGCGACTTTCGCGCCAGGAACGTGATCTTTGATTGGACATCGTCCATATCATCAGTAAGATCGCTGATACCATAGTCCGGGGGCATTATATCTTCGGGATTGAGTAAGACGTGATTTTCATCCCAAATACATCCCGGAATTGGGTTATTCTCGTGGAATCTACGGCGATATTCCAAGCGCCCAGGTGCGTCATCAGATAGTGCGATGACTGTTTCACGTAGGTTTGAAAACAAAACGTGCTCACTCTGGGGGATCAGTCTCTCTCGATTATCATACCGATTGGCGGCGATACGCGGATAATATACCGCATCATACACTTTAACATTGCCGATCGCGTTTATGGGACGTGACATGGGATCAGGCAGCACGGTGCGCGCTTTGCAAACGCGCATAAAGTCAGATGAGTTGTTCAACATCTGAAGATCGTCTAAGTTATCTACGATCATATTTGTCGCTTCCTGGCACATTTGAACTTTTGCCTCGAAAATAGCCAAAGATACTCTATACATTTGGTATATGTCGCCACGGACTGGGATGTTGTTTAGGTCGGACAATGCAATAAACATATTAATAGTTCCGAAACCCATTGATCTCGTGGTTATACATAGAGTAATAGCCCTCAAAGTAGAGATGGCTTCTAGCCGATCTGCTGCGGCTTGGCCAGAGGCAACTCCGGGATAGAGCTTATTTTGGAGTGAACGTGCAAGGTCAGAAGCGCCGGCTATGCCTTTGTCCTCACGCATCTTATCAACACGGGAACGTTGAAAACGCTGTCGAGCAACTGATCCACGACCTCGGTTGGTTCGTCGTGCAGCTCTTCGAATATCCTGTCTACTGTCCATCTCTGAATATTTCCACATATATCATTCAGGTGTTCTGCGCAGTAATCTCTGCCCTCTATTGGCTTGAGTGTGCCAAAATAGTTTGCTATCTTCTGTACCAAGCCGATGTTCTCACCGTCAGAGTCTGTCGACGGTGTTGGCGACGGATCAGTCTCCTGTGTTTCCATTCCCATCTCTTGTATGAGTTCTAGCACCCTGGCTTTATGCCTCGCATTCCTTTTTTGGCCTTTAATGGCCTCCAGGGAGCGACTCGGAAATAGGGGTAGAAGGGCTTGGTTTATGAAGCGTTCTTTCCCCTCATGCGTGATACGCGCCTCTTGCCGTGCCAAGAGCGCTGCTTCCTCGGTGGTCCAAGGAGCCTTCTTACTTGGGTGTGTCTCAAGTTGCTTCTCATCATACCACTCTTTGTGCGCCCGTTGTTGATGCACACCTCTCGCTCTGGAGCTAGGGAATGTCCTCTCGCATCCTGGTGCCCCACACTTAAAGATCTCATTAATGGAATTGGAGTCGACCACTTCGTCCCCGGTCTGTGAAGTTGGGCCCAGAGCGAGCCTGAGGGCTCACCGGCTAAATTGTGTATATTCATCCGAGGCAATTCATTATTATTTGGGCCAACTTAAAACGGTCGAGAGGGCTGGCAACCCCCAGGACCGTGTGTCGCAGAGGCAGTTCTTGGCTTCCCCCCCGAAAGGGGTACTGGCGGCGGGACCCACGAGAAGGGGGCTGCTTGCTAACCATGACTAAGAGAGTCATAGTTACTCCCGCCGTTTACCCGTGCTTTTTTGAATTTCTTCACGTTGACATTCAGAGCACTGGTCAGAAATCACATTGCGTCAACACCCGTGGGGGCCATCGCAAAGTGCAATGAGCCTTTTTTTTTCAAGGAGGTAATCTCGTTGCGGATACCCGGGGTGGAGTGGGCCGGGTTATGTGGGACTCATAATACTTATGTTGACCATTCCTTGGAAAATGTGTGTTGGTTAATTTTCCTTGGATACATATTTCACATATAGGCATCCGTGTCTCTCCTTGAATTTTGATACCAATGGCATGTTCTTTCGTGCCACAATTTTATTTGAGATTCCTCTGTTCTTTTGAAACATATATTCTTAGCTGCTTCTGATCGCTCCTCACAAATATAATATAAATTTCCAATGCGTTTATAGCCTTCAACTTTACTCTTCCATCTCGTCCCACTACAATTGCTTCTTTATTCCTAAAGATCACTGAATTACCTTTATCTGTGATTTTAGCAACAGACATTAAATTTGACCTTAGTTCAGACACGTATAAGGCATCTTCGAACTCAATATCCTTTATTTCTTGATGCATACGTGTTTTGATACGCACATTACCTTTAGCCTTGACTGTAGCCAACGCATTGTTAGCCAAATTCAATTTTTCATGTTCTGTATGTTGCATTTGAATAAACTTTGACGAGTCTTTACAAAGATGTGTTGTAGAACCGCTATCTAGACACCAGTACTGTTTTTCTGGATCTTCAATAGCAATTTACGTCTCATTATCATTTTGATAATTAACATAAAATAACTCTTGAGATTTACCTTCATAAGATTTATAATCAGTCTTCCTTGAATAGCAGTCGGAAGCTTTGTGTCCTATCTTACCACACTTATGACAAATTATTTTTGGTTTTCTTGCAGCATATTCTTTGGTATTGTTCCATTGCGGTTTGGGTTTCATTTCGCTCCTTCGATAATTACCCTTAACATTCATTGCGCCATGATCTTCCGGTGTCTTCTGATGTCTAGTTTGAAACTGTTCTAAAATTTTAACTTTTAGCGTATCTAAATCTGGAAGATCATCCCTGGATTCCATCGCACATTTGAAATTCCCATAATTCTCAGGCAGACTATTAAGAAGCATTGCACTTTGTAAATCTTTGTGAATATCAATATTCATTTCCGCTAACTTATCAACTACTTCTATAAATTTATTAATATGCTCTCTAACATCTTTTCCGCTCGCCATGCGGTGTGAGGTCAACTTTCTCAATAATACAGTCCTTTTTGCTGGACCTTTCGACGCATATATGGAACGTAACGTTTGTCCATACCTCGTTTGCAGTTTCACACGCTTTAACTTGTTTCAATTCTGAAGGACTAATTGTTAAAATAAGATCAGACTTAGCTTTCTTATCGTTGATATCCCATGCCTTTGCATCTGTAAGCAGGTCTGCGGCATCGACACGTGGTCGTTCATTTTTTCCATTTACATAATCCCACAAATCGTTCTTTATCAATAATGCTTCGGCTTGCATACACCAGGTATCATAATTTTCTTTATGCAAAGTCTCTATTCTGGTTATACCTCCAAAACCACTAGCCATTATTGTAGGAATATTTTTGGAACTCCTACGCGTTCAGGTGAGGCGTATCAGGAGTAATAATTTGACAACGATTTCACTGTAAAATACTATATTTCTATAACAATTCACGAACTCTCGCTACGACTCGCTCGATCGATCACCGCTGCGCGACTGAACAAAAACGCGTCCGACGACAAAAACGTATGTGTTATTTCGGTTACTTTTGTCTTTTGAGATGTTAATGTTTTATTACTAGGCAACGTCAAAACATTCACGTCGTATCGGTGCCCTTTTGTCGCAGCTCGAACGCGCGGGCACACACACACACACACACAACATGTATACACTCGATTCCTACATTTATTAATTTCACTGTACGTTTTCAAGCACGTGGTTAACCCCACTTTTTTTTCTTTTTTTTTTAAATACGTATTACCGATATCTCTTATTTAACATATTTCAGAAACACAACTTCCTGGGCCCATAACCTGTTAGGGTTAAATGAATATCTACGCAAGTAACGATGCGATAGTTGCTTATATTATATGTTAACAATTACATTTATACAGTCTAACATTGTACGTAGTGCACGCGGAGAAGACACGAAGCATACAGCTGGATGACGCTACAACCGCGCTAACGCATGCGCATCTCACTCACACAGGGTGCTCGAATTGCACCGTTACATCTACAATTCCCATTGACTTATTATAATCTATTACGCATAGAGGCTTCTGAACACTCTGTTCCCCTCTATATTTCGATACTACTTCAAAATTTACAGTATGTATAGTGGAAATCATATGAACTTCCTTTTTATCCATCCACTTCATCGCTAACAAGTTTTTCGGTGCACGAAAACATGCCTCTCCTTTTTTCAATCGCTCTTCCATCTTCGGCATTCCTTGACGTCTTTTTTTCACAGTGCCGCATGCATTCGTACAGTTATCGTGCAAAAAGTTGAATAACGCTGGACTTGAATAAAAATTGTCTGTGTATAATGTGTGACTTTGGCCTAAGTACGGTTGCAAGAGTGATAAAACAATTGCACCTGATTTTCCAATTCCGCTGATGTCACTTTCTGTAATAGTTGACCTTCCTTCGTAAACTATAAGGTCTTGTGTGGGTGATCACAATAAACGAGTCGCGGATTAGACAAAGAAATGAGTAACTGTTTAATTAGTAGATATCGAGTTGAAAAGTTACAGTAAGACGTTTTATCACAAACTCTCGCGACACGTGTTTCGCACAACGGTCTCTCTCTCTCTCTCTCTCATTACTCTCACTTCGTCTCACTTATAGTTCTCTCTCACAATATATCAATGTTTGTTCTCTCGCGTTTCGTGGCATCTTCTCTCACTCTCATTGAACTGTCCTCTCTTCTGTTGTATTGTCTCGCAAATCTCCCTGGTGTTCCCCTCTGGAAACGTCCTCCTCGTCCTCTGCTTGTTATTGATGTGTTCTGCCTCGGCTCTCGACAATTCGCAGCAATGTGGTTAATCCCTTGGCAGTTGAAACATCGTTGATTTCGATGGCAATCTTTAGCCATGTGACCTCTCGTTCCGCATTTAAAACAATGAATATCTTTTCCTGATCCTTCTCTCACTTTCTTGACTGTCTCTTCACCTTTTAACGGTTTTTCCTCCGATCTTCTACCTTCCCTGCGGTATTCCTCTTGTTTTAAGGCGAATCTTATATCGTTTATTGATATGTTCTTTTGAATTTCCAGGACACGAACGTTTTGTTCATATTCAGATCGAAGTCCTCTAAACACGTACATTTTTAGTTCAAAGTCCTCGATATTCTTTCCAAGTTCTTTGCATTGATTCGCCAATGCCTCTGCTCTGTTTATATATGTATCGATAGTCTCGAATTTTTTCATTCTTAGGTTTGTGAGCTCGCTGAGCGACCTCGTTTTTTGTTCTTCGCTTTCGGCGGCCATGTCTGATTTTATCCTTTCCCACAATTTGTCAGCACTCTTTTCCCCGCTGTATTTTAATATGTGTGCTCTGCTCATGGTGTTTATCATCACCGTCCTCGCTGCATAATTGTCGTCGTCCTACTTATTCCACTCTTTCAGTTTCTTTTCGTACTCTCCATCTTCTCTCCGTGGTTTCTCTTTTATTTTCACACCGATCACCTTTTTCCACAGTTTCTTTGAGCGCAGAATACCTTCAACTTTTTCTTTCCATAGAAAGTAATTCTGATCGTCAAGTAATTCAACTGTCGTGATCTTCCACGGGTCTGTCATGGCAGCCGACGAGTTCACCTGCATCTTCTCGAATTTTCTTTGTCACTTTTCAGTAACCACGCTCTGCTACCATTTGTGGGTGATCACAATAAACGAGTCGCGGATTAGACAAAGAAATGAGTAACTGTTTAATAAGTAGATATCGAGTTGAAAAGTTACAGTAAGACGTTTTATCACAAACTCTCGCGACACGTGTTTCGCACAACGGTCTCTCTCTCTCTCTCTCTCATTACTCTCACTTCGTCTCACTCATAGTTCTCTCTCACAATATATCAATGTTTGTTCTCTCGCGTTTCGTGGCATACTCCTCGCTCTTCCGGTTCTCGCTTGCAACGTACTCAAACATAAACATTATAGAACATAGAATGACATCCACACAGCATGCTTTCAATATATATAACCTAATGTCTTATTCTCATCGCGTCTCGCTCCTAAAACCTAATCCACAGTCTTGGACATAGCCTGTTTTGCAATCACAGAGTATGTATGATTTTATTCCAAATCGATTCCTTTTAGAGATAATGTATTTCTTGAAGGACAGGCGACCTTTGTATAACATCAAGCTTTCATCAATACAAACTTTTTCATACGCATAAAATGTGTCGCAGAACGATTTTCGCAGCATGTTTATTAGATCGCTTATTTTATATATGTAGACGATCATCAGCGCGCCCTTGTTGGTAAAATGTATCATCTGTATTATCCAAAGATACCGATCTCTAGTCATTATTTCACTAAAAATACTACTGCGTAAATATTTATCAGTACTTCAATACTCATGTAACGCTAGTTTTTTATCACGTGGCATGTGTAATGACAACGTAAAGAAACAGTACATTTCCTCTAGTGTCGTGATTTTTCGAGTGTCCATGTTGTTATTGCTCTTTTGAGCCGAGTAATAATTTGTCTCATCTACAATATATTCTACGACCTCTTGATAAATGAATAATTCAAAGTAGTCGATAATTTTTGAGGATCTTCCTATTTTCTTTTTCAGTCCTGAATTTTTTAACAAAAATTTATGAATCTTTGGTGTGAAATTTTTCGATGTCCACGTTGCGTTGCACTGGGTGTCCCTGGTATTATCTTCAATTAACTCTCCATATGATTCTGAAGTGCTGCATATATTTTCAGAATCGGTTACCTCAGTTTTGAGAAATAAACTTTAATTTTCTTAGGTGTGATAGTAGTAATACAAATTACTTTTAATCTTGATGAGAATGCACGCCATTCGGCTACACAGACGGAAGTAAGGTTACAACTTTTAGGAGAGGAGACAGAACATGCTTCTTCTACCAAGAATGTTGGTAGAGAGGGGGAATCGATCCCGCATCGATCGCGACAGGTTCGCACGATTTATTATGAGCGCGAGATTCAAAATCATTCGAATTTCAACACTCCCACTAATTGAGCGCTCTATGGTTACACTTTCCTTTCCAGAGAGAACTTTTTTCTTTTCACTCTCATTACCCATACTCATACATACATTTTTCTTTCCTTTCCGAGGAAACTTACTTTATACAAAACTGTGAGTCTAATATATTTAACTCGGTACGTAACGCCTCGAATTGATCGCGCGGTATCGCTTTGGTCATAATATCTGCAAGTTGATGCTTACTACATATGTAGGATACATTGATGTCACCGTTCATACATCTTTCTTTCACGTAGTGATATCGTATATCAATGTGTTTTGTCCTTTTATGGAACTCTGCGTTACCAATTAGTTTTATGGCGCTCTGGTTATCTACAAGAATCATTGTTGGTTCTGTCGTATTTTCGCCAATATCCGCTAACAGTTGACGAATCCACATGGCTTCCTTCGTTGCGCATGAGGCAGCAATATACTCCGCCTCCGTAGTTGACAGTGATACTGTCGGTTGACGCTGGCTGCTCCAGGTCACTGGTCCTCCGCTCAACTTGAATATGTAGCCACTCGTGGATCTCCTAGTGTCGACATCATTTGCAAAATCTGAATCGGAATATCCCTTAACCTTCTCTGTACCCATTGATTTTGTGTACAGTATTCCGAAGTTCTCGGTACTCTTGAGATATCTGATTATCCTTTTTACTGCGTTCCAGTGAGGATACCCATGTTTGTCCAGGTATCTACTTACTACCCCACTGCAAAAGCAATGTCGGGTCTGCTTACGATTGCAGCAAAGATCAATCCACCTACGGCTTCCCTATATGGTACATCACAGGGTTCTTCATTGTCCATCGTCATCGATAGGTGTGAATGCACATCTGCAGGGGTAGAAATCCCATTTGCCTCCTTCATGTCGAACCTTTTGACAATGTGATTAATGTAATTCTTTTGATGAATAAATATTGACCCATCTGTTTCATCACGAAGAATCTCCATTCCTACAAAACAACGTACATTATTACAAACCGTGATATTGAAATTTGTTTTTAGCTTTACGATTATTGATTCGATTTCTTTTTCATTTTCACCCATGAGTAGTCCATCATCTACATATAAGGCAAGCAATATTTTGGAATCATTGAATTTTCCATGATAGATGCATTTGTCCGCGTTACTCTGTTGGAAACCAATTGACTTTAGGAAACCATCGAATCGCTCGTTCCATTGACGGGACGCTTGCTTGAGGCCATACAGTGATTTTTTCAATTTACAAACCATACCATCAGGTGCCTCAAATCCTTCTGGAGGAAACATGTATACCTCATCGTGTAACTCCCCATTGAGGAATGCGGTTTTAACGTCAAACTGCTTTATTTTTAGATTTTGTTGTACCGCCAGCGCTAATAGGATCCTTATGGAGTCGTACCTTGCGGTTGGTGAGAAAGTTTCAGTGTAGTCAACACCCTTTCTCTGTGCATATCCTTTAGCACACAATCTAGCCTTGAAACGAGGAATATTCATGTTGTTATTTGCTTTGATACTAAACACCCATTTCGAGCCTATGGCATGTTTTCCTTCTGGTAGGAAGGTTACATTCCATGTCTCATTTGTTTCTAATGCATCGATTTCTTCTTGAATTGCTTCTTGCCATTGTATCGGACTTTGTATTGGTCACAGAATCATCCTTCTTACTTTGATGTTCATTCTCATCCGAGATTGTATTTTCTTCGTCATCTTCATCATGACGTATTCTCACAAAATTTCTTTTTTCTTCGGTTATCGTGGCACCTTCATTAAATGAAACATTTCGTGAAACTTTAATTTTCTTTGTTTTTACATCGTATAATCGATAGTTTGTTGAGTTCCCATCATATCCAACAAGCATTAACTTCTTGCTTTTTGGTGCAAGTTTGTTACGCAATTCTTTAGGTACATGCATGTATGCATCACATCCAAAAGTTCTTATGTGGTGTAATGTAGGAGTTTTACCGGTCCACATTTCGAGTGGTGTTGTGTCAGGAGCTTGACTCGTTGCGGTTCTATTTAGAATGTAAACCGCTGTGTTTATAGCTTCTGCCCACAGGTATAATGGAACATCCCTTGCATACAGCATTGAACGTGCACTTTCGACTATCGTTCTCATATCTCTTTCTGATCTCCCGTTTTGTTCAGGAGTGTATGGTGCAGTTGTCTCTAGTTCTATTCCTTGACTTGATAGATAACTTCTAAATTCTCTTCCACAATATTCACGCCCATTGTCAGCATGTAAGACCTTCACAGGGTTACCCGTCTTGTTTTTCGATAATTTTACGAATTCCTTGAAACATTCTAGAGTGTCGTCTTTGTGCTTGATGAAGAAGACAACTCTGTATCCTGAATAATCATCTTTGAACAGTACGAAATATCTGGCTCCATTGACAGATGAGACAGACATCGGTCCACACAGATCACTGTGTATATATTCACCACATTTTGCTTTTATATGCTTCGATTGACCGAATGTTAGTTTGTGCTGTTTCCCGTACACGCACGCTTCACAAAAAAAACGTTCAGAGTCTGATAGCTCTATA
Source organism: Seladonia tumulorum (assembly GCA_913789895.3). Lineage (NCBI taxonomy): Eukaryota > Metazoa > Arthropoda > Insecta > Hymenoptera > Halictidae > Seladonia > Seladonia tumulorum. The sequence goes on along the minus strand of CAJYYF030000013.1, from coordinate 36,805 downwards.
CCCTTGATTAAATTTTTAGAAACCATCTCTTTAATGTATTTAATGTTTACATGTCCTAGCCTTTCATGCCAGGTCTGTAAACTATCTCTTGTTACCACATTTGCTTCATGTGATAATACTGTTTTGATTTGCATCTGATACAAGTTACTTTCATTGCGTACAGCAGTAGCAATTAGCTTTTGGTTTTCGTAAATACTGGCTTCCGAATTAACCTTGACGATTTTCATACCTTTCTTAGTGATAACACCTTCTGAGAACAGATTCTTATTTAGGTTAGGAACATATAATACCTCAGTGATTGCTGAGTCATACCACTTTCCATATACTAGTTTTTTGATTTTTATGCTACCTTTACCTTTCACAGCTAGTTCTTGCCCATTTCCCAGAACCACTACAGAATTGTCATTTAGTGTTTGAAGGTTAGTAAAGAATTCGCGCCTATGTGACATATGCGATGTGGCACCACTATCAAGAATCCACATTTCGTCGTCGCGATTTAACAATGGATTATCGTTTTCATATACATTGAATGCAGAATAATTTCCTTGTTGTGGAACTTGCTGTTCCTTACTTCTGTATACTTTCTTTCCTTTACATTCGCTAGCAAAATGACCTTTCTTTTGGCAATTATAGCACGTTATCTTTGATTTATCGAATTTCATTTTATGTTTTTGATCCCATTTACGGTCTACTTTGTTAATACGTGATGACGTAGCAAGAGCTTTGTCTGAATCATCAGCCGTGGTTAAACTACTATCTTCGTCTATCAAACGCGACGCGAGGTTCTTTATCGTTTGCTTCGACTCATCCATAGACAACCATGCTTGACGAAAGCTTCTGAATTTTTGAGGTAGACTTCCAAGAATTTTGGTTATAATGGCAATGTCGCTTACCTCTTCACCTGCTTCCTTCAGCTGTCTGGCGAGATTTTCGACCTTCGCGATATGCTGCGCTATTGAATCATTCGGCTCCATTTTGTATTGAGAAAATCTTTCGTGCGCCAACATTTTGCTCGTTTCAGTTTTCTGCTCGTACACTGCATCAAGCTTGTCCATAATTCCTTTCGACGTCTCACAATTTTCAATTAATGTTATCTGCGAAAAATCCATTGCTGAGGTTAGTAAGAACATGGCATATGCATCATCCTTTATCCATTTCTTATATGCCGTGACTTCCGCCGGATTCGATGTGGCAGTTACCCTTGGCTTTACTTCTTTGCCTTCCGTAATTTCAAAGAGACCTTTTGCTCGTAGAGCACAACTTAATTGGAATTTCCATTGATGATAGTTTTTACCATCAAACTTATTGATCGAGGTTATATCGATCTTGTCCGACATCCTTATTGCGACGCTACACTTAATGCGTTCGTAACTATTTAGGTTATGTATAACACGTGGCTCACTTTACGCCAACTTTCGTACTTTTCCTTCACTTGGACTTTTACTACTATCTTTCCTGAGTCAGATCTGGCAGATCTGGGCCCATAACCTTTTGAGAAATAAACTTTAATTTTCTTAGGTGTGATAGTAGTAATACAAATTACTTTTAATCTTGATGAGAATGCACGCCATTCGGCTACACAGACGGAAGTAAGGTTACAACTTTTAGGAGAGGAGACAGAACATGCTTCTTCTACCAAGAATGTTGGTAGAGAGGGGGAATCGATCCCGCATCGATCGCGACAGGTTCGCACGATTTATTATGAGCGCGAGATTCAAAATCATTCGAATTTCAACACTCAGTTTCAAACATAATACTTTTTTTATGCTTTGTACTCATTCTGAAAGGGCCTAAACTATTTTTATAAATACATTTTCAAACAAAACCCTAACCTGAAAATTCTAATTTTTAATAGTTAAGAATTATACCTTAAGCCGATCTATTCCTAACTCCTGTAAAAACCGAATATGAAAAATCGTTTACTGTCTGTTAGAGGTTGATGGAGAATTCAACGAAAGTTCTTTCTATTACGACTACACGTTCGCGACTATGTCCGAGAGTGAAAGATTATGATTCGAGTCGTACGCTATTTTCTCTTGATTCTGCTGATACGTTTCTACGCACTGTTCTGTATCTCGGATGAATTTACTCCCAAGAGCTCGTTCATCGAATCTGACTGATCTCTCCTCTATTATTATTCTCCTTTCCGGATCGTATATCCTATAGCTATATCTCTCTCTCGAGTATCCTACCATAATGCCGATTTTTCCAGGTACATCGAGTTTACCTCGTTTCTGTTTGGGAACGTGAAAGTAAGCGACGGATCCAAAGGTTCTTAAATAACTAACATTTGATTTTCTATTAAAAAATAGCTCATATGGAGTCCTATTTTTATTTTTACGTGGGGTAATGTTACTAATGTGGCTACTACAAGCCGCTGCCTCCGCCCAAAAATTTGTTGGTAATTTACTATCGAGTAACAGGATTTTTGCCCGTTCTAATATTGATCTATTCGCCCGTTCTGCCTTGCCATTGCTTTCCGGATTGTAAGGAACGGTTTTCTCGTGTGAAATTCCATTTTTCTCTAGCAATTCATCTATTTCTTTGTTGACGAACTCACGACCATTGTCTGTCCTCACCCGTTTAATTCGTTTACCAAGTAAGTTTTCGTATTTTTCTATAAATGCCGCTAAGCGTTCAACAACCTCATTCTTATGCTTTATAAAGAAAGTGAAATACATTCCCGAAAAATCGTCGACCAATACTAGCATGTACTTCGATCCGTTTAAAGAAGTGACTGGCATCGGCCCACATACGTCCGCGTGAATCAACTCTAAGGGTGCTCTACTTTGATCTATGGTTAATCGTTTATGCGTTTTTCTTGTTATTTTACCGAGTTCGCAGCTATCGCACGTGTAACTGTGGTTGATGCAATCAACGTCCGCTTCGCCTAACATGCCATTATCGTACATTTTCTTTAGGTATTCGTCGTTTATGTGACCTAAACGCTTGTGCCAGATTTCGTATGCATCTGTTACTTTTATTACATTACACGATAAACGCTCGAAATGTTTTGTCGCGCAAGGTTTCGCTAATAATTTTACTTGCCGATCGTACAGTTTCCCGGTTATAACATCGTTACCCTTACTGTCGTATACTGTGGTCGTTTGGCCTTTCTGCATAACGGTGTAGCCCCGCAACATTAGCGTAGTTGTGGATAGGAGGTTTTGTCTCAATTCAGGTACATACAGAACGTCCTCCATCATTATTTGAATGTTATCTCCCGCATCGCTAGTTACATTGATCTTGACAGTACCCACGCCTTCGTACCATATTTTAGATTTCTCTCCCGCCTGGCAGAGTTCGCCGCGCTGTAAATTTATATTATCGAACCATATTATGTCATTAGCCATGTGGTTTGACGCTCCGCTGTCTAGTACCCATGTATAGAAGGAGTTTTGGATATTACCTGTGTCGGTTGAGTTACCTATGTTAAACGCGTATACCTTGTTGTCGTCGTCGACCGTTTTTGTGACGTTATTTACTGTCCTTCTCTTACCAACGTCCTTCAGGGCAGGCTCGTTCTCTCGTCTGTTTCCTTTGTACCCCGAACGGTATGCTTGTTTGTTTTCCCTTCTGTGCCAGCATTTCTTCGCAAGATGGCCGACTTTTCCGCACTCGTAACACCTCTTGTCGCTTCTTCGATGTATCGCATAGGCGGCGCCTTCCGTTTCTCGTCGATATCCATCCCGCCGTTTCCTTTCCTTTTCGCGTTCTTTCAGAATCTCCTGGATTTCTTCTATAGATCTGTCTCTTTTTGTGTCTTCAATATCTCACGAAGATCCTTATAATTGTCGTTTATTCCTCGCACCGTGTAATATGCGAGTTCTCTTGCCGATATTTCGACCCCCAGCGAGATACACTTCGTCCTGAGACCACGTGCTCTGGCAATGTAATCCGCTACGGATTCTTTATCTTCCATGCGTAGGAATTTCAAATCGTTACTCGTATCAATTTTTTGATCTTCCGCTTCTCCCGCATAAGCTCTTTTAATCGTGCACCACAATTTTTGCGCACTAGTAACGGTCGCGAACTGTAATGCCTGATCGTCAGACAGATGTAGTCGTATGTACGCCACTGCGTTCTTGTTCCTTGTTTCCCATTCGGTTCTCAATTTCTCCGTTGCTGTTTCTCCTGGTATCGTCTCGTATATGGCACGATCTAATCCTTTCAGGCTTAGAAAAGCTACCATCTTCATTGCCCATACAAGGTAATTCGCCCCGGTCAACAGGGGAATTGCCGGTAACGGCCCTTTGTCCATCTTAGAATTTCGCGAATTCACCACGTGGCACTTGCTTGTCGATTATTAACCGCGCTCTCTGCTACCACTTGTTAGAGGTTGATGGAGAATTCAACGAAAGTTCTTTCTATTACGACTACACGTTCGCGACTGACTAGCACATTCGATAATTGGTATTCGCATGTTCGCTCGCGCGATAGGTGCTCTACCTAGCGTATAACTACATACCTCATTGCGTCGCACGTCTTGACCGTGAATTACAACTCGCGCGGACTACACTGTCGAATGGATTCGATAGAATATTTGTTCCAAAAATTTATAAAAAATAGGAAAAGTTAATGGAAGGAAAATATTTTGAAAATTATAATAGAATGTTAAGTTTTTTGACGTCCAAGTTAATAAATGAATTATACTTACCTAAGAAGCATTGAAACGCATGTGCAGCATCACGTTTACTATAAGTATCTGGTGGTATTATTTCGTGAAATTTTGCAAACCGAGACTGTCCTTCGAGACTGTCGTGCCAATGGACTTGTACTAATGTGCGTAATTCTGTTTTAGTTATAGTTGCCTTGACACTGTAATGAAAATAAAACAAAAATAGTAGATATCCTACACAAAAGAATCAATGGGAGAACCATCAAGTCTACGATTAGAGAGAGAATAAAAACTGACCTAGAAGAACTGAACTTGGGTGTATTGTTATGCCTTCTTGGTGATGATTTTTATGATAGTTTAGTAGTTTCCCTGAGAAAATTAATCAAGTATCGATCAGTTCAGAATGAAATTTAAAGTAATGATATATTTATATATTCAAATTCTCCATACTCAATTATCTTTTCAAACTCAATAATTTCCGGTGGAGCTGCCAAAGTTTCATCGATTTGTTTTCCTGAGGTTTCTATTTGTTTCTCAGGAAAGGCTATAGCCGGTTTTGGGGGTCAAATCTGCCCTGGAAGGTATTTTATTCTAGTTTGCGCCATTCGATAGACAAAAAAAAAAGATACTTTTCAGCCAAGTTTTAGCCCGATAGCTCATCTGTAAGGGTAGTTATTGAGGAAAAACGAAAATTCAGTTTTTGGCCCATTTTTCCCATTTAATGACAATTTAAAATTCTGAAAAAAATCTGACACATTTCGGATACCAAACCACATACTTTGAGCCGTTTTCAGATTTTTCCGTTGCAAACTCTGGTTGTAAAAATCGAAAAACACGAAAAAAATCGGAAAAAAAAAGATTTCATATGGAAAGCTAAGAGACACTAGAACAGAATTAATTTAGCAATTAGGTATTGTCCTAAGTATTATGCTCAATTTTTTTCAAACCCCTGCGTGTGGTGCGTCATAGTAGGAAAAAAGAAAAACCGCTTTGTTCGGCGTTTTTTCCGTGAAAAAGTAAGTTATAATTTTCGTAAAAATATATTATGCAATGTTACACATTCCTAAGTTCAGAGAAACATCGTCCAGACTTTAAAAATTGCGTAGTACAAAAACAACAATTATACTGTGCAGGGTATATTCGAATATTTCGAAACTATTTTCAACAGCGCCGGTTGGTTCAGTGGCTATGGTCTCCGACTGCGGAACCGCTGAAGACTTTTTTGAGCTGGTTTGAATCCCGCCGCGGGCCAATTTTTTTTTTTCGTTAATCAGATGTTTTTTAGATTTCTAACCTTATGATTGTTGTTACGCTATTGTAAAAACATTTTTTAACTATGTTTAAACTATTTTTTAATAATTTTTCGGAAAAATATTTTTGGAGTACTTTCGGTCTTTAGTCGTTTACGGGCTGTATTACTTATCTACTTAACATTTTTTTACGTGGAATAAGTGACTCATTATTTTTGTGACAGAACATATATACATGAATTATTATTAGGAATACTTATCTGTAATGATTGTAGGTGCATTGGTGTGTGGTGGAATCATGTATGGCGTTTTCAGTCTTCGTCGCTATCTTCGTCAATTGTCGGTGTTATTTGGTCGTTGTTGAAAATTCTAGTGAGTATCTCTGCTGGCCGAACTATGTCTAAATGATTATTTAGTGAAAAGCGATTACCATTGAAAATTATCTTTAAATCGTCTTCTGTCATTTCCGGAAAATCAAAAATATCTGTGGAAGATATGTTTTTAAATGGAGTTTTTCGCGGTTCCAGTGTTGCGCTTCCACTTGTGCTAAACTATTTATTACTTTATCTTCCCTCAATATCGTGTCAGTTATGTCATCGAAAAGTGTGACATCAGAATTTAGTCTTTTGCCGAACTTATTATTTGCGAAGCATAAAATATGATTTGACTGTAGGAAGAAGTTTGTTGTCGAGCTGTTTTTGTAAAAGCAGGTATTTTTCCCTAATATGCCATGTATAGCCTAGACAAACTCCACCAACTTTTAGTAACTTTACGAGATGAATTGAACTCCTCTCAGTAGTTAGTTAAGAACGATTGCCTTTTAATGTAGGTATGAAAACATAAAAACCACACTCTTCTAAGTGTGATTTAACTTCACGAAAACCGCGATCTATTTACAATACAAACGTCTCCCCGTTTCATAATAGCCATTGGGACCTCGAAGAGCGATCTGTATGATTTCAGCATCATTCTGGTTGGCATAAAAAGGTTCGAAGATGTCAATGATATATCCATTTATCGTGTAAACGGTACAAGGATTACATAAAGATACTTTTTTTCGATTATATATTGATTGTCAATATTATACAATGTTTTAGCGACATTAGAAGTTTCATGTTCAATGATATGCTCACGGGAAAACATCCTAACACCAGAATGGAAAGGAAGAATATCCTTTAAAAAACAATTCCTGACTGTATGAGAAAAATCAGAAACTTGGTCGCGCTCAAGTCGATGCATTTATTCCACGTAAAAAAATGTTAAGTAGATAAGTAATACAGCCCGTAAACGACTAAAGACCGAAAGTACTCCAAAAATATTTTTCCGAAAAATTATTAAAAAATAGTTTAAACATAGTTAAAAAATGTTTTTACAATAGCGTAACAACAATCATAAGGTTAGAAATCTAAAAAACATCTGATTAACGAAAAAAAAAAATTGGCCCGCGGCGGGATTCGAACCAGCTCAAAAAAGTCTTCAGCGGTTCCGCAGTCGGAGACCATAGCCACTGAACCAACCGGCGCTGTTGAAAATAGTTTCGAAATATTCGAATATACCCTGCACAGTATAATTGTTGTTTTTGTACTACGCAATTTTTAAAGTCTGGACGATGTTTCTCTGAACTTAGGAATGTTTAATATTGCATAATATATTTTTACGAAAATTATAACTTACTTTTTCACGGAAAAAACGCCGAAAAAAGCGGTTTTTCTTTTTTCCTACTATGACGCACCACACGCAGGGGTTTGAAAAAAATTGAGCATAATACTTAGGACAATACCTAATTGCTAAATTAATTCTGTTCTAGTGTCTCTTAGCTTTCCATATGAAATCTTTTTTTTTCCGATTTTTTTCGTGTTTTTCGATTTTTACAACCAGAGTTTGCAACGGAAAAATCTGAAAACGGCTCAAAGTATGTGGTTTGGTATCCGAAATGTGTCAGATTTTTTTCAGAATTTTAAATTGTCATTAAATGGGAAAAATGGGCCAAAAACTGAATTTTCGTTTTTCCTCAATAACTACCTTTACAGATGAGCTATCGGGCTAAAACTTGGCTGAAAAGTATCTTTTTTTTTGTCTATCGAATGGCGCAAACTAGAATAAAATACCTTCCAGGGCAGATTTGACCCCCAAAACCGGCTATAGCCTTTCCTGAGAAACAAATAGAAACCTCAGGAAAACAAATCGATGAAACTTTGGCAGCTCCACCGGAAATTATTGAGTTTGAAAAGATAATTGAGTATGGAGAATTTGAATATATAAATATATCATTACTTTAAATTTCATTCTGAACTGATCGATACTTGATTAATTTTCTCAGGGAAACTACTAAACTATCATAAAAATCATCACCAAGAAGGCATAACAATACACCCAAGTTCAGTTCTTCTAGGTCAGTTTTTATTCTCTCTCTAATCGTAGACTTGATGGTTCTCCCATTGATTCTTTTGTGTAGGATATCTACTATTTTTGTTTTATTTTCATTACAGTGTCAAGGCAACTATAACTAAAACAGAATTACGCACATTAGTACAAGTCCATTGGCACGACAGTCTCGAAGGACAGTCTCGGTTTGCAAAATTTCACGAAATAATACCACCAGATACTTATAGTAAACGTGATGCTGCACATGCGTTTCAATGCTTCTTAGGTAAGTATAATTCATTTATTAACTTGGACGTCAAAAAACTTAACATTCTATTATAATTTTCAAAATATTTTCCTTCCATTAACTTTTCCTATTTTTTATAAATTTTTAGAACTTCAATCAGAGAAACGTGTAGTCTTGAAACAATCTAGTCCTTATGCTACCATGTGAATTGAAAAACCTATCGAAAGTAGCAAGGAAAGTAGTGCAGAAACTCCGTAACGGTTACAAATATCCCTTCAATTCTAAGAATAAAAGGTGTTATTTATAAACATTACATTATTTATCTAAAATTCATTCAAGATTATTCACACTACTCTATTTCACAATAGTATATAAATCTATTTCACAATAGTATCACAAATCACATACTGTGATTCTTTGCATGATAATTGTAATGTGTGTGGAACTATTACCGAGAGGTGAATAACCCAATCAAAATAAGAAAGATGTAGCAATCGCAATAGGGATTTTCAAAACATCGTTAAAAATAAAAGTTTTTGATGAATACATACATAGAGATTGCACCGATGGGTAAAATTAGTAAACGATAATGTCAGTATGCATCAGACGAAATATCATATAACATATTCGCTAATGAAAACTTATTTCTATATATTTTTTATACCCACAATGTTTAATGAAGCAATTCATTTTAAATAGTATTATAAGCCAAATTTCTATTATGTACAAATTTAATAAATTATTACGACTACTTAAAAACTGTTTTCCAGCTGCAATAGAATATAACTTCACATAAAACAAATTACAATAAAATCTATTTCCAATAGTTCCTTACCTACGCAATCAATAAAACGATTGAAAAGTTTTGATTTTCTTATCATTAAACATTTAATTACAAACTTTTGAACAAATTCCTCTACACATTTATAATCCTTGAATTAATAGATAAATAGTTTATAATTGTTATAAATATAAAATGCAGATATCTTCTATATTTTTATACATGGTCCATTTTATACGTGGTCCACGCAATTGTTTCAAGTCATAACTCCGTTATTATTGCATTTACGAAAAAATGCCAAAGGAGAAAGATAAATGGTTCGAAGAGCACTACATCTGTAGGCCTTTAAATTTTTTTTAGATGTAGCAGTGCATGTGCAATTAACAATTGCATCATTTCTTTAAATAGAAATGCATATTTTTTTTTACACAGATCGATTCTTCTGTTCATTCTACGTAAAAAATGATTCGGGTATCATGGCAAAAAAATTATTAGATCTCGAGTTATTTAAAAAAAAAATCAGGATGTTTCTCTAACCATGGCAATTGCACTTCATAACGACCCATGTTATTCATTTTAATCCCCAAAACATCTAATGTCCACAAATCTTCAATATTGTTAGGCTTAACAAACATTTTTTTTTTTTAAACTCCTTCGAACTCTACAATTTGTCCAGAGTGGACATTCGGTAGATTTCTCTAGCATGTTAAGTAAATTTAGCCCGTAGATATTTTCTCAGTAGAAAATATCTTTTCAGTGTTCACTACTTAAGTCGTGTGTAGAAGATCATTTGGGTGCTTCCTACGTAATCTTCTAGGCAGATTTTCTGAATAGAGCTTCTTTGCAGGTTCGCTTGGATGATTTTCCAGTCTGGATTTGTATCTGTTGGATAGACGGTTGATTTCCTCTTCCACGGAGTTGATCTTGAGGTCCTTGCGTGATTGGTCATTTCTCATATACCACGGCGCGTTAACAATGGTTCTAAGGATAATGGATTGTAGTGCTTCAAGTTTGGTTATGTGGCTTTTTGCAGCAGTTCCCCATATTTCTATACCATATGTCCATATTGGTTTAATTATTGACTTATATATTAATTGTGGTGTATTCACTAATAAAACAATAGTGGACTGGTTATATGTATAAGTATATTATAAGTATGCTGATGTATACAAGAGTGCGAACTGCACGTGTTACAATACGATTCTCAAAATATGGTGCGACGGACGCTAAACGTTTCCGCTAGGAGGCGCTGATACGTCACATCTGTAGTGGAACGGCTAGTCTGTTAGCCTGCGGACTACAACCGCAGGGAAGGGAAAACCGGTAGGAAATCACCGTTGCAAGTTTAAGAATCAAGACTTTATTCTGCGACTGGTTTCTTGGAGCGACAACGATTGGGTGAGAGTGATCGAATGGTCGATGGCGGCGCGATGCCGCGACTCGCTAAACGTGCAGAGTCTAGAGGGGCGACACGCTCTTGCCACTCGGCTGCGCTGGTGACAATGACGCCAGCGCCACGGCAAGGAGCGGAAACATATGTTGCCCCTACACATCCCTCCATCCCAGTCGGAAAGCCGTAACGCTCTGGAGGTTTAACATTTCTACGCGGTCTAATCACAATATTGCTGTTAGACTGTTCCAAAACTCCGGCAGCACGTTCCTCGGTTACAACCGAACGTTCAATTTTCTTCGGCCTACCTCTTTTACGGTTAAGAGTTACAGTCGAATCTTGCGATGCCGATTCTGCCGGTGCAACAAACGGTAATGCTGCCGATTGCAAAAAAATCCTCCTTCTCCGCCACTGCCTCTTGCAAGGTATCCGGCTGCGGAAATGTGGACCCCTTTTCCAAATTTGGTTCGACCTCCAAAACTTCAGGAGCACTCTTTGTACGGCTGGCAATGGTAGTAGGGCAACAAATAATGGGCAGCCCTTCCAAAACAGACTCACCAAAAACAGCATCTTTTACTTTGTCTGTCTGCTCCTCTCCACGAATCTTGATTTGGTCGATATGTCTTCTCCAAATCATTCCAGGCTCTACCTTGCATAAATAATTCTTTTTCCCTTCAAAACTTAACACTACCGCTTCTATCCACTCTTTCTTGTTGACCTTCCTATAGTCGCGGACATAAACTTTATCTCCTACATTAAAACTCTGCAGTCTTCTACCTCTGTGATATTTAACGAGATTGTCCCTCGCTTTACTACACGCATCACGATCGTTTGGTTTAAGCATATCTAATCTAATCCGCACGCGTCTGTTTAAAAATAATATTGCTGGCGATTCGCCCGTACTAGAATGTATTGCATTTCTATATCCTAACAAATATTTACTTAATAGTGTGTTTACATCTTTGGTGTTTCTCGCATCGCCTAACATTTTAATTAAACCTTTTTTAATTATTCCGACCGCATTTTCCGCTGCACCGTTCGTCGCAGGATGATACGGTGCAGAAGTTTTGTGTACAATGCCGTTACGCTTACAAAAATTTTCAAATTCGAATGATACGGCAGACTTTGGCACGCACCGGCCCACAGTGGGCCGGATTGGAAATTCACACGACATTTTGCGAAAAAGTCGACTTTCTAATTTTGGTATTTTTTCAATTGCTATTGATTCCTAAATGTCCACCGACCACGAAAATGAAAAAATTAATTAAATACAATAGCAGTTCTAGTTGCAATACATGCATAAAGTTAGACATTCTCGGAATCTCGATTTTCCCTACATAATTTGGTCGTTCGTTCTTAAAGTGTCCTGATAACTGTGTTCAACTTCTTGCCCTGAATTTTTTTCTACATCCAAATACACCCTTTATTGATAAGAAATCATAGTTTTCATTAACAATTATGATATATAACATATTTTTAAAAAATGCTGAATAAAATGAAATCAATTGTGAAATTTTTTTATCTTTGACAGTCCCGATCTTTTTACTCCCACTATATCCCACTTTCTAACAAGTAAGGATCTTTTCAGTGAACCTTCTTCTATATAATGCCACAAAAATCACATCCCCCTCGAAACCACCCCGTGAGAAATTACTGTTTGAAGACAACTGCATCGCTCGTACACGTGCGCGTTGAATTCGTCACGCACGCAGTCGGCGACAAAACTGCTTTGCAAAAAGGCTATTAGCATTTAATGCGTTTACGTTTTGCAAAAGACTATTAGTATTTGATGCTTTTATGTTTTGCAATCAGTTATTTTTAATGTTTTAACTGCATTCAGTTCGACGAGTTCCTTTCGGCAGTGCACAACGATTCCACGACGTTTTTTCAAAGTTTTTCTCAATTTAAGCTGAGTCATAGTTTATTTAAGCCTTATTTATTGAGTTTAATGAATTATAGTTACTTATATTAGATGTGTTCGGTCTTAAGCAGACCGAACGTGAGATGTAAACACGGTCTGCTGCAATAGCTCGAGACACTTGACGCGACGCGAAGGTCTCAAAATTATTGGGTGAATAATAATAATAAAAAAAAATAATTATAAACCATAATTATTATTGGTTTATTGATTTTTATCACATTGATAAAACGATTTCATACTATTCTTCAAGTAATCTCATCACCTTATGAAATAGACCCGGATAAATTACAGGCATATACTTTTGAAACTGCAAACTATTTTGATCAAAATTATGGTTGGTATTATATGCCTCCGTCTGTCCACAAACTTCTTTTTCCAGAACCTATGAAATTCCTATCTATTTAACTAAGAGAAATATAGTCACATGACACGTAAGTTACATTATATATTTCTACTTTTACCACTTTATTCTTGTATGCTTTATGCAATAACTAACTTAATTTTAATTTAATTATTTTTTTTACAGCATTACATTTTATTTCCACCATTTTGAATTTATTACAGTTAAAATAGATTTTATTTTCTCTTTTTTCTAATATTTTATTTTTATTCTTGCACTTATGTATGTTTTATATAGTTTATTGTTAAATATTATTAATTATTATTTAGTTTATTATACATATATTATATAATGTTCATTATAATGTAATTTATGTTTGACTTATTATATAATCTATAAAAAAAATTGTTTATAACATTAATAAAAAAATGGAATAAACAAACAAAAAATGTATCATTGCAACGGAATTATATTTCTAAATATTCATTTCAAATTTCATTGCGATATCTCTTACGAGTCAAAAGTTATTCACAAATGTCGTGTGAATTTCCAATCCGGCCCACTGTGCGGCCGTACGGTACGGTACGAATTTACTTGCGACGTCCACTGCGTACGGCGAAGTTTTTCGTTAGACATGCATTTCTCAGAAAGTGTTTAAAATATTCAAAATACTGAATTCTATTACATTAAACCAATATTACTTGAAATGAACATTAATTTTAAGCCTTTTTACAATATTTAATAATCAAATTTAATAATATAATAACGTGTGATACATTTCGAAACATGGATGAATACATAATCCTACATTACATTTTTTACATTCGTAATGTGTATCCTTTCTGTTATCATTTTTTGCACACACTACACATTTACGCCTTGCACTTTTCCGAAGTGTTGTATTGTTTTCATATGGAGACGGAAAATGCTTTTGCGTCAAACGAAAAGGCTCATTGTTAGTCTCTTTACCTTTTAATTTATTTCCATTAGTTTCATCTGAGCTGTATTTTCTTAAAATTTGTTTTATTAAATTTAAATGAAATTTACTAAATGTTAAATTTCTTCCAGATACATAATTATGAAATATAAATGTGTTATATACCGCTAAATCGAATAAATGAAAAAAGAATTTCTTATACCATTTTAAGCTTTTTCTGGTAGAATGTAAAGTGTACAAAACTTGATCAACTTTGTCAACCGACCCCATTGTTTTATTATAGTCAAGTATGCATTGTGGTTTTACTATTTTTTCTTTTGTTACATAGTTTATCTTGTCGGTCTCAATCATATTGGGATAATGATAGGTGGAAATCATCCACACTTCCCTTTTGTCCATCCATTTCAACGCCAATACATTGTTCACTGAACGAAATATGTATTCTCCTTTGTTTACGTTTTTATCTAATTCCGTCCTATTTTTTCCCAATCTGTTTTTTCTTACTGTTCCATATGCGTTGGTTAAGTTTTTATGTAACAGTAAGAATTATCGGTCACGAGTGTATGACCTTTTCCAAGGTACGGTTCTTGAAGCGTCATTACTATCTGGCCAGACTTTCCTATCGATGTTGACGGTACATCTTCAGATATTAGCATGTTGGCCCCGCAATATACAATCAAATCTTGAATATAGCCTGTCTGGCTATCACATAAGACAAAGGATTTGATCCCAAACCTGCTTCTCTTTGACGGTATATATTGTTTGAAATAACATCTTCCTTTGAACAATAGCAAACTTTCATCTATGCATAACTTTTCAAATGGATAAAATGCTGCTTTGAAGGATGTTTTTAATTTTTCAAGGATTGGACGTATTTTCTTAATTGGATCATCATCTTCAATGTTATTGTCACAAAAATACAGGATCTTTAATAAAAATATATATCGATCCCTTGACATTATTTCACCAAACGATTCTGTTCTTATCAGCTTGTCCTTACTCCAATATTCTGATAAAGATACTTTACGTACTCGTGACATTAGCATAGTTGTGACGCGGGCGTCACTAACGGAGCCCCCTCCTGGATGCTCTCGAGTATACCAGGGTCCTTGAGGGGGCGGAAGGGTCAAGAAATGAGTGAGAGACCGGTTTATGGTGAAAGAAATAGTAAACAGTGTATTTTCAAGTAACTGGAGCCCGGTGGCGGCCGGCGAGCGGTTCCTCGTCGGAGTCCCGGGGGTGGAAGCGTGACAAAACGGTTACTCCTTAAACTAACTTATGGCTAATCTTACAACTACGGTCGCGGCGTGCGGCGCAGCGCGTTTTCGGAACGGTACGGCGCGAGTTCGGAGTGCCGCGAATCCGGAGGCTCGGTTCCGCACTGACGCGGGTCTGGAGCGGCGCGGGTTTGGACCGGCGCGGTTTCGGCGGGCCGCGAATCCGGAGCGGCTCGGGTCCGGAATGACGCGAGTCTGCAGCGGCGCGGTTCTGGATCGGCGCGGATCTGGCGCGGGTCGGTACGGGACCCCGCGGCTCTGCGTCGTGAATCGGACGTGTTTCCGGCAGGAGCCGTCGGGGAGGACGGGAGGCTTGGAGGTCCCAGGTGGCGAGCGGCTGGAGGCGCGCAACGCCGAAGCACTCGGAGACGCTCTCGACGCTCGACTGCTCACTCCTGTCGTCCTCGCGGTACCGGAGTCGGTTCCCCCTCGGTGGATCCCGAGGTACCCCCTAGCCAGCACCGACGTGTACGCTAACCCACGGGAGGACCCGGGAGCGTGCGAGCACGCTGCTGCGAGAGGACCGGAGCTCGGAGGAGTTCCTCCGAGAGCAGCTCCAAGCCAACTCTGTTCTACGCTTTTTTTTTTTTTTTTTTGGACAGGACTAGCCTGTATTTGAACATAAGGGATGAAGTAAAGATACCTTGAGCAGTTGCTCACTACCCTTTAACATGAGAAGAATATTAGCATTAGTAATTTGAAGGGTTGGATTGGCGTAAGCCTATGTCAGCATGGGGGAACTATAAGAAAATTTTCAAAAAACTTATAGTGGTCATCTGCAAGGGGTTGCAGCTTCAGGGTTTATGTCGTTGTAAGTGTTTCCTGTGTTTCCTGTTGATGATTGTCGGTGATTAACGGTGCAGCTGTTGGTGGTGATGTTGGTGGCGATGCTGGAGAAGAAGAAGTCTTCTTCTGGTTAAAGATGACGATGTCGACAATGAAGATTATGGTAGAGGTGTGAAGAGGCCGATGATGTTGATCAGTTCGAAGTTGAAGTTGAAGTTGGGGTTGCCGTGGTGGGCTCAGCAGGTGATGCAACCGAGGCCGGTGGAGGGTCCAGCGGAAAGTCCAATGGAAAACGAACTTTTGGCGAGTAAGGCAGCATTGATTTAGCGTAGGATGTGGTATTTCGTACCAATGGATTTGGATGTTCGATGGGGTTATAGTTTTTGACTATAGAACGAAGATAATTGCCTAGCATTTGGATATCTGCCAGGGTGTGAATTTCAGAAGTGGAGTGGTCCATAGGTAGTTTTAGTATGATTTTGATGGCCTTATTTTGGAGTCTTTGGAGGGAGACGAGGTGAGTTTTTGCAGCGTTGAGCCATAAATGAGACCCGTAGGCGATTACTGTACGGATGCAGGTTTTGTACAGAAGGATTTTTATGTGGGTATTTAGCCTTGATCTAGGGCCGATGAGTACTGAGGCAGCCCCTAGGGCTGCCGTTGCTTTCTTTTTACGGTCGAGCACAGCTGGGCCCCACCGTAATTGAGAATCAAGGATTACCCCCAGGTATTTAACCTCCTTGCTCCATTCAATTGGAATGTTGTCTATCATGAGAGAAGGGAGTCCCTTTTTTAGGTGTTTTCTTTTACGAGTGAAGAGGATGGCTTGGGTTTTTCCTCCATTTAATTTTAGTTTCCAGTCTGAGAGGTAACGATTGATAATGTCAAGGTGGTTTTGGAGGATTTTAGTTAATCGGAGGTGACAGAAGGAGGCCGCCAGGATAGCTGTGTCGTCGGCAAAGAGGGCCAGCGATGAATTGTCGGATTGAGGTATGTCGTTTATGTAAAGGAGAAAAAGGAGAGGGGCCAAGACCGCTCCCTGTGGTACCCCAGCCCGAATGGGTACGAGGTTAGATTTGCTGTTGCCTATTTCCACAAAGAAGGATCTTTTTTCCAGGTAGAAATGAAGGAGTTTAATAGGGAAGCTAGGGTCTAGGGTGGAAGCCGAGGTCAATCAGTTTAGCAATGAGGCCGTTGTGCCAAACTGAATCGAAGGCTTTATTAAGATCGAGTAGTACCATTCCAGAGTAACGGTTGTTATTGAGATGGTGAGTGTGGAATTGGGTCGTGCGAATCAGCTGATGCATGGTTGAGTGGTGGTTTCGGAAGCCAAATTGCATGTCAATGAGGATGTTGTTTTTGGTTATGTGGGACAAAAGTTCTTTGTATATGATTTTCTCAAAGAGTTTGCTTAGAATGGGTAGAAGACTGATGGGCCTGTAACTAGAAGGGAGTTTGCGATTTTTTCCGGGTTTGGGAATAGGTATAACTTTTGCTATTTTCCAGGCTTGCGGAAAGTAGGCTAGCTGGAAGCAAGCTTTGAAAATATAATACAGCTGTACAAATGTATTTCTGGGGGCTTTTTTAATTAAATTTGGAGAGAAACCATCACAGTCGCAAGCTTTTCTTGGTTTAAGTTTGTCAGCTAGGACTTTGATCCCTTTTGGAGAGAGATGACAGGTGATGTCTATGCTTGGAGAAGGTATAAAATGCTCTTTGAGGTGGAAAGTTTGGAGTTTTTGATTTATTTGGGATTGGAGGGGTGACCTTGTTGTATAGGCATTTTCAAAAATTATGTTGAATTGGTCGGCTAAGAGTTGGGCTTTTTTAGTGTTAATGTCGTGGTAGTTTCCAGCGGAGTCTAGAAGAGGGGGAATGATGGTAGGTTTCTTCATGATTTGTCGGAAGACGGGCCAGAATGTGTGGGTGTTTTTCGCGGTTTTGATTTGTTTTTGGATATATTCGGATTTAAGTGATTTAACTTTTTTACGGATAGCTATGTTAAGTTGTTTGTAATATTCAAGGGAGATGATATTTCCGGTACGTTGCCATCTCTTTCTGGCCGTGTTACGGAGTTGGATTATGAATTTAAGCTTCTCGTCAGGAAGGATGAATTTATCAGGAGTGTTGACGAAGGAGGTGGATTTATGGAAACAGGATTTAAGGAATTTCTGGAATTGGGAGATTTTGGCGTCGATGTCTTGGGTAGAGGTGATATTTGGGGTGATTTGGATTTTGGAGGCATGGATTCGGTAAGTTTCCCAATTGGTGATGGGGGAGGAGGTGGAAAAACTATGCTTGAGTTCGGGCAACAGCAGGACTGGTCGGTAGTCAGAGGATAGGTCATCAGAAACTTCACAAAGAAGATTAGTATAAGTGTTGGCCAGGAAGAAATCAATTTTGGTGGGTATGCAGTTGGGTCTGAAGTGGGTGCCAGAGGGGGGTTCAATTAATGTATAGTTGTTGGCGGTCATGTGATTTTCAAGGATTTTGCCATTGTGATTGTTAACCGTGTTGCTCCAGGTGGTGTGTTTTGCATTCAGGTCTACACCCGCGATAAATGGGAGGTTGAATTTAGTGATAGAGTCGAGAGCTATATTATCGAGGATTTGTTTAGGGCAGTAGGCTGAAATTACAACTAAATTTAGGCTGGGGATTTTGATGGCTACTGCTTCAAGATTGTTAGCAGGTTTAAGTTTGTAAGGATGAAAGTGGAGATTGTTATGGACGAGAATGGCCACTCCTCCACGAGGATTTCCGTCACTTCTGTCAGCTCTGATTATTTTGTAACTGGTGAAGGATATATCGATGGTAGGGGATAGCCAGGTTTCTTGTAATGTTGCAATCAGGATATTGTTGGAAATCATCAAGATTTCAAGTTCAGAGATTTTGGTGGGTAGGGAGCAAACGTTCCAAGACATGATTGAACCAGGTAGTGTTGAGGTGAAGGTAATTTATGAGAAAAGTTGCTGGGCAGCATCGAATAGAATTTCGAGTTTATCGAACATGGTAGTTGATGCAGCCAGTTTTGGGCGGACTGCTTTGATGATGGGAATTGCCTTTTTAACGAATAGTAAGGCTTCTTTTAGAAATTCATTAGTTTCGGAAGAGTCGAGAGTAGCAGATGTAGAGGGAGGGGTTTGTGGAGGAGTTTGACCCCTAACAACGCTGCTAAAGGAGCGGTTGCTAGTGACTGGGGCAGAGGAAGTGGAGGGTTGACTATGAGTATGAATATTATTGTTTGTAGAAAGATGATTTGTATATGTCCTAGGGGAATGGGAGGCGGATTTTTTGTGTAAATAGGTTAATAAGTTGGGACATTGTGAGTAGTTGGCAGTGTGAGTACCACTGCAGTTTGCACACTTGGCAGGAGCGTCAGGAGTTTTTACACAGTCTTTGGTCAAGTGATCGAGACCACACTTGACGCATTTTGGATTTTTGAAGCAGTTGGCGCTGGCGTGACCGAACGCTTGACACCTGTAGCATTGGGTAAAATTTTTTGTTTTTTTGGAATCTTTCCCAATAAACACGACAGTAAAATATGAAGCCAACCGTTTTGATTTGGGATAGCTTGGTACCAGGGGGGAAGGTTACCTTGTAAATAGAGTTATTGGGTGAAGTTTTAAAGGAGGAAATGCTTTTCGGATTGAGTTTTTGGTTTTGCAGCTCAGCTGCGATAGTTTCGGTGTCGATTGAGGGCAGACCTTTTAAAATGGCTGTGAAGGGTTTTTCATTAGGGAGGGCGAACGTATGGAACTGGAGGCCAGCCTTGTGAAAGGCGAGTTTGGCCTCAGAGAAATATTTGGATTCACTAAAGTGAAGACGAACTTGGTTCCCCAGGAATTTAAGATAGAAATTCTTCCCAATTTGAGCTTCCAATTCACTGCTAAATTTCAGGATCTCATTTTCGGCAAGACGCAAATACATTGGAGGTGGACGGGCGGGATTTTTAGGAACAGTTTGTTTCGATTGGTTGGGTTGCTGTCCATTGTTGGTTTTGGGAGTTTGATCGATGATTTGACCGGAGGGGTCAGCAAAGTTTTTAAAAGCATCAGAGGTGAAGATTTCAAACCTGTTGGAAGTTGTTATGTTTGAAGGATTAACCCAAGGATTACCAGGATTAGCCATTGAATCGATTCGCTGTCTCTTGAAGCAGTTATTCTCTTGAGGATGTTGGTCTGCAGTGTCGAGGATATTGTTATTGAGGTCATCCGAGTCCTGGATCTTGATTTTTTCGCCGGGTATACGGCTCACATGGTCGCTGGTTCCGGTATCTTCCGTTGCAGGGAGTAGTGATGCACTTAAGGCTGAATAAAACTAAAAACGTCTTGGAAAAGACAAATTTAATGCGCGGGGCGCAAGGTACCACCGTGCGGGCGGTCCTATACGAGGACCAATCGCGACACTGTTACGGTGGAGAGAACAAGACACGAGAGAGGGAGGTGTTTTCAGCTCGAGGGCTGAACGCAAACTGAAGAACAGAGAATGAAACACTTCTGATGAACAGAGAATGAGGACGAATTGATGAACGAGATCTGATGAACAGAGAATGGAAGCCAACTCTGTTCTACGCTTTTTTTTTTTTTTTTTAAACAGGGCAGGCCTGTGGGTTGAACTTGAGGGTTTGTGGATTTTTAGGTTCCTTAGAGCGAGATGCTCTCTACCCTATTAACATGAGGATTATTGGTGAACAGCAGGATGGTTAAGTTTGGTGAGTCTGTCATGAGTGTAGGTATAAGAAAAGTTTCAAAAAACTTATAAAGGGAATTTAGCAGGTTTTGCTGACTGAAAGTAATAGATAGGAAGGTAGGTAGATAGGTGGTTGATATTGGTGGGTGTTTTATTCTGTGTTCAGTGTTAATGTGGTAATAGTAGGAGTCCCTCGATGATTCCCTCGATGATCCCCTCGATGATTCCCTCGATGATTCGAAGGTGGTTCCAGAGGTATTATTCCTAGTCTAGCCTAGTTTTTTGGCTGGTTTTCTTTGTCCTCGAATAATTGTAGGAGTCCTCCTGGTTTCCTAGGGGGTACTGGGAGGGTCGCGCTGCTGGTGTTTTGTTGGTTGTTGTTTAATATTTCGTTTGGATCTGGTGGTAGGTCCAGCGGGAAGCGAAATTTTGGAGAGTATGGCAGTAGGTTTCTTTCAAAGAGAGCAGTGTTGCGTATAAGTGGGTTTGGATGGTCCTTTGGGTCGTAATTCTTAACCAGGGATCGGAAGACTTTGTCGAGCATTGGGATATTGGCTCTAATATGGATGTCTATTGTGGAGTGGTCCATTGGTAAACCTAATATGATTTTGATTGCTTTGTTTTGAAGTCTTTGTAGGGTGATTAAGTGGGAATTTGCAGCGATGTGCCAGAGGTGGACACCGTAAGTCATGACTGAGCGAATGCAGGTTTTATATATTAGGATTTTTAATTGGGTTTTTAATTTGGATTTTTCTCCAATTAGAGTCAATGAAGCTCCCAAGGCGGCCACTGTTTTTTTCCTTCTGTCGAGGACAGCGGGACCCCAATTCATCTTTGCGTCTAGGATAACGCCCAGATATTTAACCTCTCGGTTCCATTCAATATGTTCTTTCATGATTTTTAGGCGGGGGAGGCCCTTATCAAGGTGTTTACGTCTTCTTGTGAAAATGATTGCTTGTGTTTTGGAGCCATTTAATTTCATTTTCCAGTCTATGAAAAAGTTGTTTAGGAGGTCAAGGTGTTCTTGGAGAATTTCGACTAGGCGGATGTGACTAAGTGAGGCTGCCATTATTGCAGTATCGTCGGCAAAAAGTGCTAGAGACGTATTTTTAGAAAAGGGTATGTCGTTTATGTAGAGTAGGAATAGGAGAGGTGCTAGTACTGACCCTTGGGGGACCCCAGCCTTTATGATGATTTGGTTGGATTTTTGATTGCCTACCTGGACGAAGAATGTTCTATTTTCGAGATAGAAGTGTATCAATTTAATTAATCTGGGATGGAATTTCAAGTCTATTAGTTTGGCAATAAGGCCGTTGTGCCAGACGGAGTCAAAGGCTTTGTTCAGGTCTAATAAGACCATACCTGAGAAGCGTTTGATGTTCATGTGGTGTGTATGGAATTGGGCTGTTCGGATCAATTGGTGTATTGTTGAGTGTTTGTTGCGGAAGCCGAATTGTGGGTTAATGAGGATATCATTTTTATCGATGTGAGTCCTTAGGATTTTGTAAATTGTTTTT
Organism: Seladonia tumulorum; assembly: GCA_913789895.3. Lineage (NCBI taxonomy): Eukaryota > Metazoa > Arthropoda > Insecta > Hymenoptera > Halictidae > Seladonia > Seladonia tumulorum. The sequence goes on along the minus strand of CAJYYF030000013.1, from coordinate 14,688 downwards.
TCGAAAAGTTTTCCTAGGATAGGTAGGAGGCTTATGGGTCTGTAGCTAGAGGGTAATTTGTGGTTTTTTCCTGGTTTGGGGATCGGGATGACTTTGGCAGTTTTCCATGGTTTGGGAAAATAGGCGTGTTGAAAGCAAGCTTTGAATATGTAGTAGAGTTGGACGAAAACGTTTCTTGGGGCTTTCTTGATTAGGTTAGGGGCTATGCCATCCCACCCGCAGGCTTTTCTGGATTTTAGGTTGATAGCGGTATCTCTAATGGTTCTAGGAGAGAGAAGGTTGATGATGTCGATGCATGGAGACGGAGAAAAATGTTCGTTCAAGTGGAATTTTTGGACTTTTTGGTTTACTTGGATTTGCAGAGCTGATTTGGATCTATATGCCTCATTAAATATTGAGCTGAATTGTTCTGCTAGAAGTTGGGCTTTTTGTTTGTCAATATCATGATAATTTCCGGAATTGTCTAGAAGGGGGGGAATGCTTGTAGGTTTTTTCATGATCTTTCGAAACACGGCCAAAATGAGTGTGTGTTTTTAGTATTTTTTATTTCATTTCTTATGTAAACGTATTTAAGCCATTTCACTCTATTTTGAATGGATTTGTTTAGATTTTTGTAATGTTCAAGGTAGATTAAGTTATGGGAGCGTTGCCATTTTTTTCTTGCAGTATTTCTTAATTTGATCATGTATTTTAGTTTTTCGTCAGGGGAGATGAATTTGTTAGGTGTGTTAATAAAGGAAGTCGATTTGTAGAAGCAGGTTTTGAGCGAGCGTTGAAGTTGAGTGACTCTGAGATCGATTTCGTTGGGTGAGTTGATGTGTGGAGTGATATTAACTTTGTTGGCTTGTATTAGGAAGGTTTCCCAATTTGTGATTGGGGAAGAAGTGGCGAAGGAGTGTTTAATGTTGGGAAGCAGTAGGACAGGGCGGTGGTCAGACGATAAGTCTTCGGATACTTCACATTGAAGGTTTGTAAAAGTATCTGCCAGAAAGAAATCTATGGTGGTTGGGAGACAGTTTGGTCGGAAGTGGGTATTTGAAGATGGGAGAATTAAGGAGTAGCGATTGTCTGTGATGTGATTGTCGAGTACTTTGCCATTGGAGTTCGCGCGTCCATTGTTCCAGGAGGGGTGTTTAGCATTTAGGTCAGCACCGGTGATGAAAGGGAGGTTTAGGGTGGTGATGGAATCCAGTCCTGCCGAGTTTAGGGATTGATCAGGGCAGTAGGCAGAGATTACTATTAAGTTTAGGTTTAATAATTGGATAGCTACTGCTTGGAGATTTGATGTGTTATTTAGGTGGTAAGGGCGGAATTTGAGGTTTTTGTGGATAAGGATAGCTACGCCGCCCCGGGGTTTTCCGTTGCTGTTGTCTTTCCTTATAATGTTATAGTGTGGGAGAGAGATATTAATGGAAGGAGTTAGCCATGTTTCCTGGATCATGGCAATTAGGATGTTGTTTGTAATCATGAAGAGTTCAAGTTCATTTAGTTTGGGAAGAAGGGAACATGCGTTCCAAGTCATGATGGTTCCAGGTAGGCTGGGGGTGAAGGTAGTTTATGTGAATAGCTGTTGGGCAGCTTCAAAGATGATTTCGAGTTTGTCGAACATGGATGTACAAGTAGCAAGTTTGGGACGGATGGAGTTGACGATAGGGATAGCTTTTTTGATGAAGAGAATAGCTTCTTTGAGGAAGTCATTTGATCCAGATGGATCCAGGTATTCTTGGAATTCGTTGGAATTTTGGGGGGGAGCTTGTCCTTTAACCACTTCACTGAAGGATCTATTTCCTATCAAGACAGCATTTTGTCTTGGAGGGTCATTTCTGATGTGTGTAATTTGGTGCCCTTTGGGGGAACGGGTAGAACGGGGGGTGGATTTCCTGTTGATATAAGTTAATAAGCTGGGGCATTGGGAAAAGTTAGCTGTGTGCGAGCCATTGCAATTTGCGCATTTGGCTGGCAGATCGGGGGTCTTGGTGCAGTCTTTGGTTAGGTGCTCAAGGCCGCACTTAACGCATTTAGGCACTTTGAAACAGTTAGCGCTGGCGTGTCCAAAAGCCTGGCAGCGATAACATTGAGTATAGTTTTTAGTTTTTAGAAAACGTTCCCAGTAGATGCGGCAGTGGTAAATGAAACCTATTGATTTTATTTGGGACATTTTGGTTCCAGGGGGGAAAGTAATTTTGTATAGAGAATTTCTTGGTGAGGTACGGAAGGATGCCACAATTAACGGAGTGATGTTTGCTTGCTGGAGTTCAGTAGCGATTAATTCTGTTTCAATTTGGGGGAGACCCTTAAGGATTACAGTGAGGGGTTTTTCGTTTGGAAGGGCGAACGTGTTAAATTTGAGCCCTGCATTTTGAAATGCAATTTTGGCAGATAAGAAATATTTATTTTCGCTGAAGTGGAGTCTGATTTGATCACCGAGGTATTTAAGATAGAAGTTTTTTCCAATTTCAGCTTCGAGTTCTTTGCTGAAGTTAATAATTTCCTTTTCAGCGATACGGATGTAAATGGGGGGCGGGCGGGCTGTTATTGTAGGGGCAGACGTGGAGGTACCTGGGTTATTTGTTTTGTTAGGTCCGGTGGTCTTGACGTTGGTGTTGGTGGAAGTTTGTCCTGCGGCGTCAGCGAAGTTTTTGAAGGCCTCAGTCGAGAAGGCCTCAAATCTATTGTTTGTCGGAATTCCAGGGAAATTATTCCGCGTGTCTTGGATGTTGTGGTTGGCCATGCTGTTGGTCTTCTGCCTCTTGGCGTCAGGAATTAGTTGGACGTCTGGGTGGAGGTCCTCTAAGTAATTTTGATTTACTTCGTTAATGAATTTCCTCTGAAGTGGGCCGGAGATTCGGCCATCTTGAGTGATGGGGTCAGTAATATCCGTCACTATATGTAGTTTGTTCGCTGTTCTTTATGCGGAAAGAGCGAAATGAGGGAAACGGAAAACGCGAGGCGTTTTAAGCGAGAGATTCCGCTTTGCAATCCGAAGCGTGCGCGTGACTGTAGAGCGACTGTGCGACTGCGCGGGGCAACCGTACGCGTCGAGGTCTGCGGAACGACTGAGAGCTGAATGTCTCTAGATTTTTGAAGCCAACTCTGTTCTACGCCGGTTTCGCCGCGGTATTTATGCCCCGAGCGCGGACGCTACCGAGTGCCCCGCCGCGCCGCCGCGGATCGCTCGGTCGCGCTCGGAGCTCGCGGATTGGCGCGGGCTAAGACACGATTCGTGCCAATCGCCGCTCGTGCCGGCTTCGTGGTCTTGCGACGGAGCGAAACGACGGTCGCTCCGTCACATAGTAACGGCCAAAAAATTATATATTTCGGGAACTGTAATTGCACGTTGCTTGTTGTAGTTATGTACATTGCTTCTTGTGCTATTTTCATCATATTTATTACTACGTTCAACAATGAATTTTATAAGCTCTTCCGAAATGAAAATTTCAAAAATATCGAGAATAGATGATTTCCTGTTTATATTTGCTTTAACTCCACTATTCTTTTTATTAAATTTGTGAATTACAGGTTTGAAAACTTTCTGAGTCCAGGAAAATTCATTTTTACGTTTCGATTGCTTTGGTTCTGGTACAGCCACTGTACTCACTATGGACTCTAATGAAGAGGATATGACACGACATTTTTTATTCATACGCTTGTACAAAGGAACTTCAAAATCACTAGTTTCCTCAGAATCAGAACATGAATCATTTGTTAAATCATGCTTGTATGTACTTTTATTGGCGATTTCTTCACTTCTTTTTCTTTTATTATCCCTCTTGCTCATTTTAAGGATTAAAGAGAAAAATAACTGAAAATAAACATATTTACTTAACTTGATCGTAATATTTAAGTAATATGTGACAAACGGAATATGTAATTGTTGAATTAACATTCACTTACGCCTGTTTCAAATGAGATTTATTACAATTATGCTAGATAAAATTTCCCTAGCTCCTATAGGCGCCTCTCGTGGCTGTGAATCAAACTAAGTTAATCGAAATCGGTAATCTACATTACCATGAATGGTCTACATTACCATAAGAGCAATTATAAAATTTTAAAACGGGCGAAACAGGCGAAATTTGATCTGGACGCCTATTGGCGCCTACAGTACCAGGTAGTCAACTTGTGTCGGACGCCAATAGGCGCCTACAGTACCGGGAAGCCAACATGTGTCGGACGCCAATAGGCGCCTACAGTAGTCAAAGGGTTAAGGGTCAGGCCATATGTTCGAAAGGCCTCCAAAACTTTCCGTAATTTTTCGTTGCCTTCTTCTACCGTTTTCGATGGTATAATGACATCGTCCAAATAAGGGAATGCCACAGTGTCCTTCAAATTTCCCAGAACCTTATTCATTAGCCTTTGAAAAACGGCTGGCGCGTTTGTTAAGCCGAAAGGCATTCGTAAAAACTCGTAGTGTCCTTCCGGTGTGACAAACGCTGTCTTTGCAATGGAATTCTCTGCAACTGGTACCTGGTAATACCCTGATGCTAAATCAAGACCCGTGAAATATTTATTGCCTCCTAGCTTGTCGATCTGGTCGTCAATGAGGGGTAAGGGATATTTGTCCTTTATGGTTATCGCATTCAATTTGCGATAATCCACGCACATCCTTGTATCCCCTGTCTTCTTCTTCACCAGTGTGATCGGGCTCGCATACGGCGAATCAGATTCTCTAATTATTCCGTTGTCTAATAAATCCTTAATTATTTCGCGAACGACCTTCTTCTCCGGTTCCGCGAGACGATACGGGTGGTATACTACTGGTTCGTCCGTAAGACATTTAATTTCTATTGCAGCCGCGTTCGTTTTCCCTAAATCTTGCATTGACGACGATATGCAATCGCGAAATTCTTCGATTAGCGCGACGCAAAGAGTCTTCGCTCCTTTTTCCCGATGTTCCCTAAAAATTTGGGATCTATTTCGACGACGTAGATGTCCATTGCAGAAATAATTTGAGGAGTGGCCCAACATATTACAGAGGCCGCATTCTACTTTTGGTTTTCTGCAATCTCTTGCGATGTGGCGTGTTTTGCCGCAATTGTAGCATGCCATAGTACGTGCCTTCTCGTTTACACCTGACTTTGGTGCTGCTGGGCGAACCGCTACCTGGCGTTCCTGCTTCGGCTTCTTTTCGTCCTTACCGGACATATTCCTCATCGCACACATCGACGCATATAGATCGTTGGGGTCGGTGTGTTTCGCTGATCTCAGTGTCCTGGCGATCGCTTCATCCGGTACGCCGAAGATCACCATATCCACAATCTTGCTGTCCGGCAGATTGATGTCTAGGCGCCTTATAAGGTTCAGTTTCTGGAAGCAATAATCCCCCAAGGATTGTCCTGGTCTTGCTTCGTACAGATCTGCTTCCCGGAGCAATTTCGAAAATGGCATTGTCCGCCGAAATTGCGCAACAAGAAACACTTTCGTTTCCGCCCAGGTAGTCGCGACTCGCATACGCGTATCGTACCATTGGCGTGCATGCCCCCGTAAACGTGTCGTGATTAACCGCATCACGCTGAGATCGTCCCAACCGAAACGCGACGCTAACTCATCCAAGTGGCGAACCCAATTCTCAATCGAAAAATCCTCTTCCGATGGATCGTATATCGGGATCAATTGTTCATCCCCGGAACGCACATAATGCGATGACTTTGCGCGCGACGCGGAGCTACGCGTGTTCAGGCTGTCTTGTTCCGCACGATCAAACCGAACATCACGCGATTCAGAGCGTTGTCTTCGCGAGCTTCGCGACCGTATCCGTGAAGACCGTACTTCGGGGCTACGCGTGTGGGTGATCACAATAAACGAGTCGCGGATTAGACAAAGAAATGAGTAACTGTTTAATAAGTAGATATCGAGTTGAAAAGTTACAGTAAGACGTTTTATCACAAACTCTCGCGACACGTGTTTCGCACAACGGTCTCTCTCTCTCTCTCTCTCTCTCTCTCTCTCTCTCATTACTCTCACTTCGTCTCACTCATAGTTCTCTCTCACAATATATCAATGTTTGTTCCCTTGCGTTTCGTGGCATACAACTCGCTCTCCCGGTTCTCGCTCGCAACGTACTCAAACATAAACATTATAGAACATAGAATGACATCCACACAGCATGCTTTCAATATATACAACCTAATGTCTTATTCTCATCGCGTCTCGCTCCTAAAACCTAATCCACACGCGAACACGAGCTCGAATCCCGCCGTCGCACTGTTATGCCGTGCAGGAGGAAGGATGGGTTTCTCTCAAGAAATGATCCTTGTCTTCTTTATAACTGGAAGTTTTATTGGAAATAGGCCACACACACGCCAACAGATTATTTACAAGAACCCGCGCTTGGAGAAATTATACGTATGTAAGTGTTAGCTCGGAAGTGAACTCAGAAAAAGTGATCGCCGCTCGATGAGAAGGCTCCTTATATGGCTTTCTCAAAAAGGACCTTTGATACCCCAATATGTGTCACCGGACACGTAATTCTGCTGTTCCTAGTGTTACGTCCCAAATGGACTGAATTATAGTTTGAGGGGATAGTACGCAGTTTCGAACCTACCTGCATTCACCGGCTACGGTTCGGGAAATTGAGGATTGTTTAAATAATAATTATACCCTTTTAACAATAACAACTAATTTATAGATTTATTCAAAGTAAGATTCTGAATCGGATGTTAGAGATTACATATAATATTTAGGATACGGATATACAAGAGTGCAAACAATGGAGTTACAATGATACGAATAATAGTAATGTTACCGCAATACAATGTTCAGGAACTGGATCTTGTTTCCTGGCTCACGGAACTTAGAGTCTTTTATAAGAGTCTTATAACACCACTTGTTGACGCGGTTTCGCGGTTACGATTTTCTCGAACAATTAGAACTGACTGTAGTTGATTTTACGGTTCGCGGATATATGTCTTTCGGTGATGATGGTCTTGATTATGACTGCCTGTTGGGGAGTTGATCCCCTTATTTATAGGATGGCCAATTCTTTGTTTCCCAAAAATGCTGTCTCAGGAGTCTCTACCTTGCATCTTCTAGTCTTTTCTTGACTTGGTCGACTCCTTGTCGTCAGGGTCTTTTTACTAAGGAGTCGGCATTTTTTCTCATTGCTTGGCATGGTGTGATGCCTCTCCTCATGATTCTCAGGATGTAAACCGATCTTCATTTGCGCGTTTTGCAGAAGGCTGAGTTGCTGTTTTTGGCTTCTCGTTACTGCGTCACGGTGTTGCGCAGTTTGGGTTAACACAGTTCTCTCTCGAGGCATTATCGGATTTTTGTGATAGTTCTTTATTATATTGATTAATCATTGATGGTCGAACCACCGGACGTGACACCATCCCCCTTAGAAAGCAAATTTCCAAGGGAAATTTGTTGCAAGCTCCTGACAGTTCTTCCCAGTTTTGATGTGCTTGGGTCATTGGTACGAGGCAAGTTGTCGTTGGAGGTCGTCTCGTCAGCTGGTTGGGTTGTGTTTCTTCGCCTGCCGGCTCGTTGAACCAGGAGGTGTGTCAGCGAATTCCATGCGACAAGGTGAAAGTGCATCCGTATAGCGAGTGCAGCTGGTAACCTTGTATTACTATGTCGACAATTGTCTTTATAAATTTGAGTATTATGGAGACTGCTAATATTCTTGCACTGAACGATCCAATTGCAATGAATCCGTGCCAGAATTTTTCCGCCGCGTTTACTGCTATTTTCTTTATTCATCGTGTTCAGTTCTGCTGCTGATGTGAAGGGTCGCGTTACCGTGGAGTTGGCTTTCTTCCTACGGACATTGTACCGTACATGTGCATCCCTTTGCACTGTTCTTCTGTTATCGGTTCTAGATATTATGACCTTGCACTGGATGATGTCTGCGTAGCTGTAATCCAATAGTTGTAGTAGCTGAATGAAGTCTTCTTCCGTCCTTGTATTGTCGTTTTTGGGTCTCCTTGTCTACTTTCTCTATCGGATCTGTAATACCGACAACATCTAAACGCCACAGATCGGATAGCTCGGCCTCTTGCACGTACATTGACGTAATCATGACTGCTGCGTCACTTCGAACCGTTGTGTTCGGCAGCTTCCCCATAACCACCCAGCCTAATCTAGTCTCGAAAGCTGTTAGATCGTTCGATAGATCGCGTTTCTTCCCGGTAAAAAGTTTGCCCGCCACGTCAGCGCCTATTAATACGTCTATATTCCTATCCGAAACATTCGTAGTTTCCAGATCGGTGAGAGAAACGTTGGCTTTTCCCAATTCTTGTACCCAAGGACCTGATTTAATCGTTGGGATGTCCATACAAATCGTATCCTCGTTCATCACTTGAAAATTGCATGAATATTTCCCGTCTAAACTCTTCATCCGAATCAAATAAATATCGTGTTCTTTAGATCCGGAGTTCGCGCCGCCAAACAGTGCGTGAGTCACTGCTCTCTTTCCGAGAGGTTCATACCCCATAAATTTCGCTACCTCGGAACGGACATATGATCTGTGCGAACCCTGATCGATAACCACGCGCGCAACCTTTCTCTCGGTATCGGAATATAGTACGACGCGCAATGTTTGTAAAATGACGTCAGGCATATTAACGAAACTCGCGAGGCTCTGTTCGACGTTTTCTTTCTTATCACGCGTTTCGCTTTTACTCGGAATCGGATTTCGCGTCGCGTTACATAAACTCGGACACATAAGTACCGAATGACGGTTACCACAAAATGCACACGATATCTTAACTCGGCAATTACTCGACTGATGATTTGGTTTTAAACATTTAAAACAACATCTTTTTTGTTTTATAAAATCTTTTCTCTCGTTATACGTTAATTTCTTTGCTTTGTCACAACTTGCATTTTCGTGGTTACCGTCGCAAAATATACATTTAAAACGTTTTTCCTCACCCGAAAACAAAACGCTGGCGCTCGGCAGTTCCGTCAGTGGGCTGCTGGCCTTCTCCTTTCCCTTGCTGTCCCTACTTCTCTTTTCGGCAAGGGTTGATGATGAGAAGCCGCTGATTGCCATATTTATCCTCTCCTCGTTGTTGACCTCGGCCTTGAGGAACTGGAGAAGTCGCGACAGACGATCCGGAACTTCGCTACCGTCCACTGGTTCATTGTTGGTGCTGAACGCCGATCGTTGCCACGTTCGAAGAATCTCCTCCGGTAGCGAGGATTCGACGAGTGGGTATAACATTGTTGCACAATTGTCTGTTTTGACGCCAAGCGTCTCAAGTGCCCGAATATGTGCCGATACCTTATCATATATTGTCGAGACATCTACTTGCTTTCCTTTATTAGTTGCATTCTGTAATGCAAGCGAAAGTAGCTCTCGGGTGTAAAACTCGATGAGCAAATCATCTCGACCAAAGCGATTCTTGAGGCTTTCAAAAGCTTTGTCGTAATTTTCCGCTGTTGTCGGAAATCCGTTGACGACACTTTCCGCTTTAGATCCTTCTTCCATCATCTGTTTCAAATATTCTAGTTTGTCTTCCTGGGAAACAGATCGGTCCTCGTGAATTTTTCGGAAATGCGACCAGAATTGCAGCCATGTGCTCACACTTCCGCTGCATTTCACGACTTTCAGGAACGGCCTCTTGAACGGTTTCTCGGTCTGAGTCGCTGGTTGTCCATTCGTTTCCTGTCGATTGCTTGTGTTGATTTGCCCCAAAAACCTCAACTTTGCCTCCAGAAACCTTTCCTTGTATTGGTCCTGAGCCTCCATGTCCGTTACAATGTCCTCTTCGGTGTCCGTTTCGGATAGAAAATCCACATATTTCGAGTTAGCAAGTTCCAGATCTTGCATCCTTGACTCGAGCATCTGCAGCGCAACTTGTCGGTCTTCTAACGGAACAGTCGCGTTGTTGCATTTCGCAATAAAATTATTGAGGCTCCTTGTAAAAAGCGTGCGCTGGACCGTCCTTTGTTTCTTCGCCGTGTTCATTTTTTCCTCTTGAGGTTTTGCTATCACCACTAATCCTGTCACGGTCGCCAAATGTTTTAAATTGACAGGTTGGGAGAAATAACGGTTATAACCCTTCACGCACACGTACCGTACCAAAAGCAGAACAACTTTATTAGCCACGCTTACAACAATCGACAAACTCGAGACGCTCCATGCACCACTCGTCTAAACATCCGCCATAATCCCAAATCGCAATCTCGACGCCACACTCCTCTTGATTGCGCGCGCTTTTTTACCGCGTTCGCGGCAACGAAGCGGCGTCCGCTTCTTTCGTCACGCGCCCCATCTAACCCGCGATCATGATACTTTAACAGTCGTGGTCAGTGTTACAATCGTCGGTGGTTTTGAGAGATGAGGTAGTAACATTTTGGGTGGTGTCCATTACAATCGTATTCGATAATGGCACGTGAGGGTTGTATTAAAACAGAGAAGACTCCATAAATTTGATCAAAAGTCAAATTTTGCAAAATCTGTAGCTGATGAAGATTTAATTTTTTAAGTAATTGTGCCATTTGGACTATATTTTCATTTGGAATGTCACCTTGATAATTTCCCATTTTAATTTTAACTTCACCTCCCACCCAGATAATTTTAATGGGAGGAACTATAAATTCTGTTATAAGAGGGGTCGTTGAAAGTGGTTTTAGTCTAGATTGAGGAAGATCAGGAACTTTATGATCATTGATAACTTCCTGAAGTTGAATTAAAGTATCATGGGTTGATTCTTGCATGTGTCTTGCTTCTGAAATTAATGTTTGAAATTCTAAACTCTCATCTTTGGTATTTATTACCATTGATTGTATATCTTTGCAAGTATTGCGACACAGCTCTTTTAACTCTATTAGTTCTAGATCTCGATTAAGTTGTTTTTCCATAACAATTCTTTCCAACCTATAAAGCCACTGTTCAATAGTATTTGAAGAATAAGACTCCCCGATGTTTAATGTTAACCGGAAAATGTGTGCTGGAGCAATAAGATGTGAGTTAAGATTGTAATATGAATAAAGGCTCCCTAATTCGGGATGATTAATAAACTGAACAACTAAATCATTGGCTATTGATTTTTGTTCCTCCAAGGTTTTGTTTGCTGTAAGAGCTATGTTCTGTTTTATAATTTGAAAATCTTTGATTATTTGAGAAATGCCTGATTTTTTGCCTTGAGAAGATGATTGTGATGATTCTGATAATGTTGGATTGGTAGCTGATTCCTGAGGAATCTCATCCATGTCAGTTGATAAGTCATGATCTGATTGAGTTGACTCAAATCCTGTGCAGGATGGAACAAGGTCCTCCACTAATTTCTTGGATAAAGTTATTTTCTGTCCAAAGCCTTCCATTTTGGATGCCTAGAGAGGAGTGATTCAACTCTCGAAACTTGGTGCCAAGATCAGCTATGAAATTGTTACTTTCTTTGGCCCTTTTTATTTCTTCTATGGCCACTTTTAATACCTCTGATTCAGATCCAAGTAATTGAGATCCGTCACCACCGGGATTTGCCATTATAGTTTTAATATGAGAAGTTATGGGTAAACTGTATTTTCCAATCCTCAATTCTGCGCTCTATCCCACCGCTGTCACCAAATTTTGTTACGTCCCAAATGGACTGAATTATAGTTTGAGGGGATAGTACGCAGTTTCGAACCTACCTGCATTCACCGGCTACGGTTTGGGAAATTGAGGATCGTTTAAATAAATGTTATACCCTTTTATTGATAACAACTAATTTATAGATTTATTCAAAGCAAGATTCTGAATCGGATGTTAGAGATTACATATAATATTTAGGATACGGATATACAAGAGTGCGATTCGCGTGGTTACAATAATAATGGTGATGACAATGGTATTTACCGAAATACAATCTTCTTAACGAATTAGACTGACAATTTCCGCTGGTCTCCGGGTGGTGTTTGGTATTCCGTTTTGTTAGGCACGGCACTTCAATAACTTCGCGATCTAACACTTACTTTTCCCTATGACGTTATGACGTTTGTCGCGCGCGTTATGTACTTTGATGAATCTTTTCTAAAACTGACTGCCGCGGTGTTAGTCTCTGTTAGTAGCAGGTATATGAATTGGCAGTGGATGTGGGTATAGACGACACAGTAGTCTTACTTTTCGTACGTGTTTACTTTAGGAAGGTCTTAGAGCGACTGGACTAGGTCAACGCGATGTGCGCTGTTCAGACGCGTGTCAGTTTGAGTTCATAATTGTAAAGGTGTCGTTAGTCGGTGTTACATTGATTTCTACCTTATCAATGTCTTACAGTTACCACTATATACATATATATGTATATATTTAACACTTCCTCTTAATTGTAAGTTTCTGTTATTATTACAGAAGAAAGACTTGCTTTCTCCCTTTTTTTTTCTCCTTTTAACAACAATACTTATCCTACGCTATATTTATATAAACAACAGTTATATCTTACATACTAGATTTTTCTTTTTTCCTTATTATTACGTTGTATATATATAAAATGATTATTACAGTTAAGAATATTTTTCTGCTTTGAAATTAATTATTTCATTGACAAGTTTTCTAAATTTGAGTTTTTTCAACGGTTTCGTTAATACATCCGCTAGCTGCTCGTTTGATGGGCAATACTTGATTGTTATATTTTTATCTTTTACTTTTTCGCTAATGAATTTGTATCTGACGTCAATGTGTTTACTACGCTTATTCAACGTTCCATGTTTCATTATTTGCATTGCACTTTGATTGTCCATCAAAAGATCAATTTTTGGTTTCGCGTCCGTAAGTTCGTATATTAATTCCTGCATGTACAGCAGTTCCTTTACGCAGTCAGCTGCCGCGATAAATTCAGCTTCAGTGGAGGAGAGGGCTACCACAGGTTGTTGTCGTGAACACCAGCTAATCAGATTGTTCCCTAGGTAAATCAGGTACCCCGTGGTGCTTCTCCTTGTCTTTGTATCTCCTGCATAATCTGAATCGCTGAACCCTATCAGCTGTTTGGAGTTACTTTTACCCTGAAATATTAAACCATTATTAGCTGTTCCTACAAGATACCTTAGAATGGATTTTACGCTGTTTATGGTGTCTCTGGTTGGGTTTTCCACAGCTCTACTGTTTATATTGACAGCATAGGCTATATCTGGTCTGGTTTTATTGCTCAAGTAGATAAGACTTCCTATTGCTTCTCTATACGGATAACCCTTCTCGTCGCTTTTCTCCTCTATCATTGTTTCATTAGGTTTTGCTTCCATGGGCACATCTTTCTTCTTTGCTTTGCTCATGGAGAATTTCTCTAAAATGGTTTTACAATAAGCAGTTTGTTTTAGTGTTATTGAATCAGTCGTCCTTATCATTTCCATTCCTAAAAACGTCCCTAGATTATCATAAGTTTTTATTTCGAATTCTTTTTTAATGCTGTTGAGTAATATCTCAGTCTTTTTCTTATCTTGGCTGGCAATTATTCCGTCGTCGACGTAGATGGCTAATATTATGCTTCCATCTTGGTTTCTGAAGATGCATTTTTCAGATGGTATTTGTACCATCCCCAGGTTTTTTAAGGTATCGGTGAGTTTTTTGTTCCATACCATGGGAGCCTGTTTTAGCCCATAAAGAGATTTTCTTAGTCTACAGACTTTCCCATTTTTGTCGTATCCTTCCGGAACTTTCATAAATATTTCTTCCTGTATTTCTCCATGCAGAAATGCAGTTTTTACGTCAAAACCTGAAACTTGGTATTTCTTCTCTGCTATTAGTGATAGAAGAATTCTTATTGCTGTACTGTTCACTACAGGGCTGAATACTTCTTCGAAGTCTATGCCCTCTCTTTGTTCACAGCCTCTGATCACGAGTCTTGCTTTGTGCTTGTTGTCACCTTTTATTTTGAAAATCCATTTGTTGGTAAGCATTCTTCTATTTACAGCTTCCTCTTGATCTACGTAATCCCAGGTATGATTTTTCTCGTGTGCCAGTTTTTCTTCTTCGATTGCATCAATCCATTTTTCTTTATCTGTTCCGTTGATTGCTTCTTTGTATGTTAGATGCACATAGTAGTTCCCATATCTGTCTGGGATGTTCTTTTGTCTTGTACTTCTTCTTTTTGATTCACCGTTGTGGCTTTGTGTTTCTACTTCTGTTTCTATCACTGTTTCGCCTTCTCCTAACTCTTGTATGTCCGATGTCTTTTCTGTTTCGTGCATATTCAGTACATCATTAATTTCATTGTGTTCTGTCCTGATTTTTGCTCTTGGGGTTTTATTTTCGTTAATTGGCTCCTCTTTTGTTTCGCAGGTATTACCAAATATTACGTCTCTTGCAATTATTATTCTTTTTTTATAACCGTCCCATAGGCGGTATCCATTGGTGGAATATCCTACCATGGTATATTTTTTACTTCTTTCGTCTAATTTCCTTAAATATCCCAGTTCTTTTGCGTGGGCGTCACAGCCAAAGATTTGTAGATTAGTAAGATCAGGTTTTTTCTTTAACCAATTTTCTGCTGGTGTTTTATCGCTCGTAGTTGTAGGACTTCTATTTATTAGATATACTGCCGTTCGAACTGCTTCACCCCACATTACTTTATTTATTTTAGAATCTATCAATAGAGCTCTTACTTTTTCTAGAATGGTACGATTCAGCCTTTCTGCTTTACCATTTAGCTGCGGCGAATACGGTACTGTAAAGTCTAAGATTGTTCCATTATTTTTGCACCAATCCTGCAATTCTTTGTTGGCGTATTCTCTGCCATTATCGCACCTCAGCTTTACTACTTTCCTCTCCCA